>BSBK01003890.1:0-682294 GCA_027943335.1 Chamaecyparis obtusa
TCCTAATCATAACCTAATCCATATACACTATCATCATTAAGTTAGTTACGACATCCAAGTATTGTTTAACAGGGTCCTAGGTCATAACCAAGTTTGACTAAACAAAAATCCTATATGATATCATTAAACCCTTAAACAAAATCAATCAATTAATCTCCCCATAATAGATTTCCTAATATGTTTAAAGTACAGTTTCCACAATACAATAATCTTATCCAGTTAAACTATGAAAAGTTGCATTTAGATATCCTAAGAATTAACATAATTCTGAAATTAATTGATAAAAATTATAACGAATTTCACTTAATTTAAAAAGGAAATCCTAAGCTACATTTACTCCTATATTAATTAACTAAACAAAAACTAAATTAATTACCAAAAGTAAAATACATTACATTTCTACTAGAATAAAAATCCCCTTTAATATTACATGTTAATACAAATCCCTATGATTAATTATAAATTCTACCCCTTTATAAAGCAAATACATAAAAACAATAATAATGCATTTACCATTTAGAATTTTAAATAAGGCAACTAAAGAATATATTAATTTAAATCCTAACTCAGTATGCACTTAATTATACTAAAACCACATTAACAAACTCCTAACTAACCTATCTACTAACACACATGCTAACCCATCCTATCACTCACTTCATAGTATGCCCACGTGACAAGTGGAAGGGGAGTGATGTGGCATGTCCTAAGGTTGCAAGGGAAAGAGGATTTCAAAATTATAGGGAGAGTAATTAAGAATGCAATTGTTTCCAAACTTTAAGACCTTGGGCCCACCAAGGATGTTGACTTCCGCAATGCAATCAAGTTAAACCTTCATAAAGTGCAGATTTTGCTTGGAAGGAAAGGTACGTAGCAAGGTAAGTGATGTTTTTTTGTTTATGCATTGAATTGAATGAATTTTTATAACACAAAGGTCATGGGTAATTTATTTTCTAGTGTTACCATTGGATTAATAGTCCATTTTTATCATGATTTCTCACAAGTTTTTATTTGAAGATGCAATTTAAATTTAAGAGGGAATGTTTTGGTCACATTGTTTGAAAACAAACCTAGTTTTTCAAGGAAGGAAATGGAGTGTATTTAACTTGAAATTTTACAATCGATACATTAAAGAGAATATAAGATTTACATACTGGAATAAGACTTTAACATCGAATTTCTTATTTCTATGAAATAACTACATCTCTATTACAATATTGGAGTCTACATAACTTTCTCCATTCCATTACAAAATCCATTTAAAAAATGAAAGCATAATACAATAGGTATTACAACAATGGAGAAGTCTCCAACAATTTGATATCAAGAGCACTTCCAAGCTCCAAAAATCATAATGGCTCCATCAAAATCTGCAAAATAAAAACATAAAACCAACCATGGAGATCTCCCCTCCCATCCTAAGTCTCAAGGAGACCACCCCTAAGCCAGGAGAATCGGTAACCAATGGATGACATCCACACCATTTTCACAATACGAAATACAAGAAGAAAACACCCATCCAAGACTTGCACAATAGGATTCACCTTGAACCCATAACAAGGGGTGAAGGTGGATTTCCATGTAGGAGATTGCCAATGAAATACATACAAAACCATGCCTTTCCAAGGCTATAATCCACATACATTCTTCTACACATTCTCCTCCTTATCTCTCCAAAATCAAGATCAATAACCTTCATTGGCATGCAAAGGACCATACACCTTGCATCTTTTCCCTCTTCTCTCCTTGAGATGAGACTCTACACTTCCATGGAATCCAACTAACCCATTCCCCTATACATGGCCACTTCTTCCCTATCCAAGGGTGAGTAATGTCATTACACCCTTCACAAAGCTCCCTCATTCAAACAAAAATAAAACCATAAGCATGAAATCAAACCAAAATCACATCCCTTACATCACAATAACACAACAATACATAGAATCCATATGCAAGAGAGAGTAAAAACAACATGCTAATCTATTTGCAACAACAAGAAAACTTCCATGGAAAAGGAGTAGACCAACCTTCACAAGTGTTATGGAAAATGAAGTTTGAAAAGAGCCCAATCCTATTTGCTTTCCCCAATCCAAACCCTAATGTCTCTAAAAGTAGAGAGTGGGTGAACACCCTCTAACTCTCCAAAGAGCCTCTAAAAAGGCCTCCAAATTGTACCCACCCACCAACATTAAATTCAAAATTGACCCTTCAATCCTTTGGCTTTCCTTTGTCCCCTATCATAAATGTAAGATTGGAAAGGAATGTGGGTATGGGTAAAGGTCAAGACTCACTCTATTTTTGAAACATGTGGGAAATTGGTCATTAAGAGGGTCACCTAGGCCACTAGGGGGTTCTAGAAGTGTTAGAAATGTTTATAACCCATACCCCTATCACTAAGGTACATGAATTTTGCTAAAATTGGTCCTTAGGACCACTTTTTGGCCTCTAGAAGTGACCAGAATAAAAATTTAAATTTAAATAATCTCATTGGTGGGACTTTACAAGTATCTCCAAACAAAGGGGGTTTAATTAGGTTCCTAATAAGTTGTTTACGCTCAGGGTTACATTGCCAACCTTAGTAGACATGTTATTACATAAACACATAACAAGTGTCAAATGACACTGTAAAACACATAATACAACATTGACATGTCACTAAGAACATGGAGAAGCACATAATACATACATATAATCTATAGTCATGAATTAAATCACTTAACAACGAGGTTTGAATCTCTTCATTAGATTCAACCTTGGCTTTACAATTTGCACATAAGGTTGGTTACTGATTCTCCGATAATTTATGTGGTAATTTTCCTGCACACTAAAATCGAACATCAGTAGCTCAATAAAATCACATGTATATATATAAATCAAATTGCATAATCAATTGACTGAACATTCTACATTTTCATTTAATAACCTTTTTCCCATTTCTGCACTTGATAACCATAATTGATTGCATAATCAAAATAACATAACCTATTCCTCCATTTGAATTAAAATACAAAAATAATCATCATAATGCATGTGTATACTCAAAACACCATAAACATCATCAATAAAGTATAGTGAAGTAATCATCACATGACATAAATAATACTAATAATGTCTAGTCCATCAAATATAATGTCCCAAAATATTCCAACTTTAACCAAAATTAGTATTGACTGGAGAGCATGTAAGTGAGAAATAATGCTAAGCTATGTCGATATAGGGTAGGCCTCACAAATGCACCAATGAATCAAACAATGGAGAATATGAAGAAAGGAGGAAATCCTATAATTCGCTATAGAAACTATGTGCTTGAAATCTGAAATGAATAGAAGGAAAATACTAACCTCAAAATAGGGTAAATCTAGAAAATATTGATTTCTGGTGGCTGTGTACAGTTTCAAGGGATTTTACAACCTAATTCGGACTGGAAATGCTAAGACAGAGAAAACCTAGAAAACTTTTGTCTTTCCGAAGGCAGGTCAACTTTGACCCAAATAGTGGGGCACAATCTTACCCCTCACTATAGGTCAACCTTGACATGAAACACCTTTGACAAAAATTCTATTCATGGATCTCAAAAGTTCATCGAAAAGGGTATCCAGATCTGAGCTTCAATTCGTTGTCCTGTACCTGTATCTGCAAGAAAAAGGGTTTTTATTGTTTGGATGGGGAGTTTTCCTTGGTCAAACCCCAATTTGGAATCAACCTTGAAATATAATTGAATTTGCAATGTATAAACAAAGTAAATGGAACTATTCACCTTGCTTATGTTGAAATCTTTGTGGAGGATTCAAATCCTTGAATCCACAAGTAGGGATACTCCAAATGAATGTAGAATTGTATGTAGGATGTCTCAAATCAATGGAATTAGATCTTAAACACTAATCTTGAATGGATCTTAGCATATGAAGAGTCTTGGATGAATGTGGATGGAGAAATCTTCAACAAGAGGGCTCCAAAGAGATTAAATTCTTCAATGGTTAACAATGGATCTCCTTGATGAATTCGATCTTGAATGCTTGAATGATTGAATTCTTGAAGATGAATGAATGCTTGCTTTCTTTCCTTTTCCTTCTTGGTTACTTGATCATGAAAGGTGGATGTCAAAAAGTTGCTTGATAATGGATGTGAAAAAATGCTTCATTTTATAGTGATCTAGGGCACAAACTTCTAGAGAGACCAAAATTGGAGAATTAAATCCCAATTAACCTTAACCCCTAGAAATGGACCTAGATTAAATGCAATTTAAGATTTTACCATTCTGAAATCCGAAACAATCGACTCGGAAGTGGGAAAATAAAACTTTCCGAAGCCCGATATCCTGAAACCTCCAGAAGATAAAAATTGGACCCAGGGTCAGGGTCGAGGTCGACTTTGCCCTAGGTAAGTGTCAAGGATGACTCTACCCTAGGTCAAGGTCGAGGTTGACCTTGACCCAGGAGGTCAACTTGGACCTTGAGGTCTCAGATCTTAAGTTTTCAGGACCAGGTGCCAAGAAAAAGCTGGAAATAAGTGGGGAGAGAAGCATAACAGGGGGAAAAAACTAGATCCATGCAAAGACCTATTCAAGGCTCTTGACATGACCCCAGACCACTTAATCAAAGGGATAAACATTCTTATCATGGAAGTCCTTCCATTTTAAGATGATACATTAAGCCCCCACTTTAGCAAAAGTATAGACTCGATGAAAAATCTTGGTAAAGGAGATCATAATGAAAAGGTAACCTTATTGAAATAAAAGGGACAAAGAGACCCTCAAGCCCCCAGAGACTCAAATCTTCATCAACTCCAAGATCATAATAAGAGAGACATCTATAGAAAAAGAGAGAAGAGGGTGTGATTATCTCACCCAATGAGAACTTATGTCTCATTGTGAACCACACAAGGAAACAACGCAACTGGAAAGATGAAATTGAACCACCTAGTGAATGTGGCTACTCACTAGTCAACCCATAAAAGATTCACCCTCAATAATATTCTATTCCACAAGAGTAAAACCAAAAACAAAAGAGATCCAATCTTAAGGACACCTTCAACCTTGAGGGATCAAAAAGTTGAAACTGGAGGGATCAAGAGATCCTAAATAAAAATCCATGCTTAAAGGATTAGACACTAATCCATAAAGGGAGAAAAGTATCTTGAAAAAAAATATATGTATATCAAAAAGTGCGCATGTGCAATAGGTGAGAAGAGTGTATGCCCCCATGTTAAAGCCATTGCTAAAACTTTAATAGGAGCAATGGCTTTAATAGAAACATAAACAACTCCACCAATTATGTTTTCACTATGAGATGCCCCCAAACAAAGACAAATCAAGGGAAATACCACATAAACATACAGAGAACACAGAAGGGATCTACC
Organism: Chamaecyparis obtusa; assembly: GCA_027943335.1. Taxonomy (NCBI): domain Eukaryota; kingdom Viridiplantae; phylum Streptophyta; class Pinopsida; order Cupressales; family Cupressaceae; genus Chamaecyparis; species Chamaecyparis obtusa. The sequence continues at coordinate 5,359 of BSBK01003890.1, forward strand.
TACCGTGGGGTCCATGTGATCATAAGCTAATATATATATGATATTATTGAAAATGAATTGACATCATTCCCCAAAGAAAGTAGAACTACAATCACAAAGGAGGAAAGATCACATAAGGGTTACGAAGAAGAATCTTTTCGGACCACAACCTGGAGACCAAAATGAATTAGTGCTACCAAGTCACGAATCTAAGAATATTACACAAGGAAACATTTATGAACAATAGCATGGGTACAACATAACATGAAACAACATATGGAAGAATAGAGATACATATAGAGGAATTGTACAACAAATTTGATTCCTTTATCACCTTGTACCAACAAAGTAACAAGGGTCATATAAAAGAATCTAACAACATTTAGCAAACACATCATGGGAGAAGCACAATACAATAGGAAAACACACAACCAAGCTACCATAAAGGACAAGTCAATCAAGCACACCGCCTACTCTCCCCATCTTGTTCTATATCATTTAGGGAAGGTGGGTAACTCACAAGAGGGACTATATCCAACATAGTAGGAATGATAGCCAGTTCCAAACAAGAATCTTCTTGAGAATCACAATGCTCGATACTAGGTGTAATTGTCAATTGTGATGAAAGCATATTAGGTAAATCAATGTCAATGTCAATAGTTTCATATTCATCATTAACATCATCAAGAGTATCTTTTTTCATCTAGATTAATAAAAATAGGATCTAAGATACGAATAGGATCATCATAATCTTGAATTTTAACATCATTATTAGCAACAACTTCTTCCAACACAACATGCATAGGCTGATCTAAAGAAGGTACAAAGAATTTTGAAGAATAGAATTACGAGCCTTAGCTTGAGCACGATGCTTTTTACAACATTCATTAGAAGATTGATTACATTTTTCTTTACTTGAAATATGTTGAGAACTAGGAGAAACAATTATAGGATCCTTCAAAGGTTCTATAGGAGGATTAATAGGATTATCAACAGACTGAGAAGCAATAGTAGGAGCTTGATTAACAAATGTGGAAGCTATGGATAAAGGAGGTATGGTAGGTGTAGGCAAAAGAACACAATTAAGATCCATAGGAGGTATGCTTAACTCGAGAATCTTACGATGCTTATAGGTTTGATATGAGCGGAAAAGATTATCAGGTCGAGAAGGACACAAATTAGGTAAGGAAGGCCAAAAGAAGTCAAGAGTAGCACAATCCCTGGGCCTCGAAGGTTGATATAAACTATGATTAACCGTCTTCACTTCTTCATCATGAACAAATTTAAGACACTTATGGATGGGTGAAGCAACAACATGCATGGCATTTAACCATGGAAAACCAAGGTTAACTTGAAATTGATCAGAAGTAGGAACAACAACAAATGTAGTGTTCACAATTTTACCACAAAGTTCAACCGACAAGTTAATAGAACCAAATTATGGATAAAGAAAAGCATTACATCACTAGTACAATTTGGCAAATAAATGACTAAGTGACTAAAAGTTTTAGTCACATGACCAAAACTGATCATATTTGGCAAATAAATGACCAATTTGGTCATCGGGTAAAATGACCAAATAAATGACTAAATAAATAGTTTGAGGGGTTTTTCCTTTTTGGTTCCACAATTTTATTCATTTTATTGTGAGAGCATGTTTTCATCAAACAAATTTTCAGTCATGGCTTACTATATATAAAAATATAATATATGATACAAATTAAAGATGTTAATAACATTATTAAATGGTTATTACTCCTTTATAATAATATTTGATAATATCATAGACTTATATACTTAGAAGTTCCATTTCAACAGTAATATTTATTCGCTAATAGGATTATTGCATGAGAAATTAGTGCAAGTGCACCTAGCATTTGAAATGCCTCATAAACCTGTTAATTTTCATTTGTTCTTCTTTTGTAATGTTTCATCCACGATTATATGTAAGGTCCTAAGGACCATTTGAGTAAAAAAAACTCATTTTGTAAGGCCATAAGAGTAATTTATCTAAATGGATCATGGAAAAATTTATCTTTTCACTTAAGCGAGAATGCATATTCTTTCCAATTTTTTGTTTTTTGTTTTCTTGGAGAAAAATAATTGTGGTTTGTCTTGGAGCAATTTCTACAGATTTGGTATCAAATGGCTTGGATTACACCGCGTCTACCTCCACTACTTTAGGCTACCTCCACATTGAAGAAGATATCATCATTTAGGGCAATGTTGATTAGTCTTAGCAAGCAGGTCTTCTCCTGTCACACTCGGAGCACAAACGTATCTTGAGGTGTGTTGGATTTGAAAAAACAACTAATTAGTTTTATCTATTTATTTCCTTTTTATGTTTTCTTAAATTTTTTGAGAAGCGTCCTTGAGGTACGATGATGAATACCTCCATATTTAGAATGATGGTCAAAAAGAGCATCGTAAAGAACTACTAAACTATTACATAAAAGAATAGTTTATTAAATATTTAAACTATTATTTAATTATCTTAAATTAAAACATAAAATCTTTTTAATTATCTTAAATTAGAAATAAAGACAAAATAAATATACATTTTCTAATAAGAAAAAGAAATGGAGGGAAATGAATTTTTGAGAATTGGATTTGTACAATGAGGATAATAGCATTAGATTATTATTATTCCCATTATTGTTCTCCTACGCAAACCTGAATGATCTATTGTGTTGATCATACCCATCTAGGGCATCCGTCTCCAGAATTTCAAACCTCTCAGATTGCGAAGGTGAATAGGCAGTTTCTATCACATGCCTCACATAGAAAAATGATGGCTATCCCATCATCCAGTGTCTTAAAGAACGCCAATCCCACCTGCTCCTGCTCATCCGAACCGACATGAAATATCCCTGTACGCGCAACACGCTGCTATGAAGAAGATGTATGATAATAGATCACAATAGGAAAAGGAAGAATTTGAGGTATGTCAACTTAGATTCTAATTATTACGCCTGTCCTATTTTGTACAGAGAAGAATAGATTTGGACATAATCTGGATAGAGATTTAAGTTATAAAATTGTTGTAGACTAAATTTGATCTGATGAGCAGTATCAAGCACCCAAATCTAGTGTCTTTGTTGGGTATTTGTGCACATGTAGTGAAAATGATTCTAGTCTATGAGCTCATGCGAAATGGCTCTTTGGAAGACCAGCTTTTAATACATGTCTATCAGAGCATTGGAAACTACGCTGACATCTGAAAAAAAATCTGCTTTTAATAATGTTTTGATGGATATCCATGCCTTCTTCTATAGCTCCCATTTTGGAGCAGGCTGGGAGGATGGTGGAAAAGGTTGTCAAGGCTAGCTATACACCCCTGCTAATTTTATTTTCTTAAAAGTTTCCAAGGCCTTTTAAACAAAACCATTTTGTGCGTATCCCATAATCATTGCAGTCCATGAGACCACATCTCTTTTAGGCATTTTTTCAAACACTTTATGCACCTTTTTTATCCTTCCACATTTTGCATACATGTCTACCATGGAATTTGCAACTACAACATTTGACAATAATCCACTTTTGATTATCCATTGATGGATGTCCATACCTTGTTCTACATCTCCCATTTTGGCACAGGCTGATAAGAAGTTGGAAAAGGTTGTGGAATATGGCTTTATACAGGCTGATTGTATTTTCTTAAATTTTCGTAAGTCTCTTTTCACAAACCCATATTGTGCATATCCAACAATCATAGTATTCCACCATACCACATTTCTTTGAGACATTTTGTCAAACAGTTCACATGCCTCATGTATGCTTCCACATTTTGCGTACATGTATATTAGGGCATTCATAATAACAACATCTGATAGAAAACCACTTTCTATTATGCTTTGATGGATGTCCATACCATGTTCTAAATATCCCATCTGGCACATGCTGGGAGGATGCTAACAGAGGTTTTAGAGTCTGGCTTTTCACCTAACAAAAGAATTTTTCTGAATATTTCCAAAGATTTTTCAGCAAAACCATGCTGCATATGTCCTGCAATAATCACAGTCCATGAAACCACGTTCCTATGATGGAAATTTGGTCCTATGTAGAGTATACTTGAGGAAAAATTCAGGCACATTTGCTCTATCTCTTGTTTAAGAACATGTTTCATGTTAAAGAGAACTTTGTCTAGGGTTAGTTTATATAGCAATGGTCTATTTTGCTACATATAGAAGGCTATTTGGACACACGAATCTATTTATTGGCATCCAAAAGGAGGTTTTCATATGCCCAGATCATAATCTCATCCTCAAAGAGAATACATTTTGATTTAACCTTGTGGCTTGTGGCCCTATTTAATTTCAGGAAAGATTAGGTTTGTTTAAAAAAAAACAAGGCAATTAGCGAATTTCCATTTTGCTAATTCCTTGCTTACAATGGCCTGAATAGGACATATCATCCATGTGCTGCTCTTTGATTCTAAAATTGGGGACTGTTATCAGGAAATGCCTAAAATGGGTAGTTTGATTATGCCTATTTGCTAATCTTTTTCTTATGGATGTCCTAAAAAGGGTGTAATATCCTTATTTCCCTTTTTGATATTTTATGAAGGGCTGCGATTCTTTTAGAAAAAACTTTAAAAAACCAGTTTATTTACGACCATCTATGTTTTGAGTAGTGAACATGTAATTTCTCTATTCCATCTACCCCTTCCTTAGAGAGGTTCTTCCTTAATTAATTACCTTGAAGAATTATGCATTTGACTGTATGCCCCTGTTTTATTTTACGAAGAATGATGATTATGATTGGCTAAATGATCAGTTAAAAATTGATTGGGAATATACTCCTTGGTGTGTGGATCTGTGGTCCATAGGGATTTCCTTAGGCCTTGAATTCTACCATTTCATTGAATTTTGAACTAGGAACCCCTAGACACTCTTGCCAATGTGCCTATTGATCTAAATTTTGTTTTCTTTCTAGTGTGGATTTTTAAGCCTGGCTAGACTGATAGTATCATCAGGGGCTCTCAGATATTTTCATTCACCTTTGAACCAAGCTCTTCGTGACATAATTTGTGGAAGATTTTGATGCTAGGTTTCTCCATATTTTAATTATAGTCGTTGAGAGGGTTTTCAAGTGTAGTTGGTATGGACTGTATATTCAGTATCATAAGGGCCCTTAGGGTGGGGTCCTATTTATCAACAGATGGAAGGAGTTTGAAAATTCTTCCTGGGTTTACCTCCTCATCTCTAGCAAGGATGAGGTCAAGGAATAACATGAGGAAGATGACACCCCTGCTGAATCAAGCAAAATTTGATGAGAAAATTAACAAGATTCCTGGGAGGATGTTTTTAAATAGCTCTAGCAGTACTGCTTGCATATTTACGCAAAAGGAAGAAAGGGAACCAACCAAGATGTCATGCTTGTCTGGGAGGTATGTGTTGTATATAACTCTGCTCTCTTTTCTTGCAGTAGAGATGAAAATGATCAATTAGTTTTTTTCATGTGATACACGTACTGGTGCATGTTCAATTAGAAAGTTCAGGTTGACTTAGATTTACTAGGTTTAAAAGTGTTTTGACTCATATAACTGACTAACTAACTAATTTGTAAATCATGTTGATGATTGGAATGTTGTATATCTTAACAATGACTGCAATATCCATCTAACAATCTCTGCTTCAATCCAATTCCCAATTGATGTCAAATCATTTGAAGCATGACTAACACATTAATTGTTTAATGCTTGTGGATGAGACTGATCTTCGAGAAAAAACCTATTGTTATTTTATTTAAATAGATAATATTACTTGAAAATTGTTCATGTCAACTGTGAATAGTTATATGCATGGATTGGATCACTTTGTTTTGGATTTTCCAACAAAAAATCTACTATGTAGCATTCATTACTGGAAATCTATTCAATCTATTATCCCAGTAACTTAAATGAGCGATTTGTAAGTCCAATAACTTGACACCAGCCAACAATCTATTTGATATCATTGATATTTGATGAACTGGATATTGGAGGGACATCTTTGAGTTTTTTGTAATTGTATTGGGTGCTTCCTACTATTATTATCCAAACAATATGAATATTATACAGAAAATGTAATACAAGATTGCATTGGAAGGTAATCTAGACCATAGCGGTGTGATTGTAGAAAATTTTAAAATTGATCAACAAGAGTGGTGGTTTCTGCAAGTTTGCCTATTTGCAAATTTTAAATTACACACCTCTTTGCTTTGCCAACCAAATACGTGGATGCATAATTATCTCACAAATTCTTGAGTCCTACCAACAAATACACAAGGTTGAATTGCATGGAAACTATATTGAAGAACAAGCTAATAAATTCAAATAATTGAACTCGTGATAACCATCACTTTATCTTGGAACACAACTTGATATGTAGGTTTTTTGTTCCAGAAAGGACACAGTTTTCTGCGGAGTATTTGATGGGCACAGTCCATTTGGCCATCTGGTAGAAAAAAGGGGGAGGGACTCACTACCATCAAAGTTGTGGTCTCAATAGGAAATAGAGGTCGAATATGGTAATAGCTTAAAATAAGTTAACATTATAATGCGCAGCATGAATTCTGAGGACTCAACCATGGATGATGAATGGAGAGAGCTAGCAGATGCTGAAGTGAGGGGGAGAGGACCAAATATTTTTTCAAATTTGAAAGATTTATTTCTGAAATCATTTAAAGTAATGGATAAGGGGTTAAGGTTTCATCCTACAATTGATTTCTTTTTTAGTGGGGCTACTATTGTAAATTTGTTGAAACAGGTACATATTAAGAATATGTATGATAAAAAAATGTAGAACTTGTAATGAGCAAGATGAGAAAGGTTTTTCTCTAGGAGTTCTGATCCTTTATTATAAGCCTCTTGAGAGTAAGTAGAAAGTAGAATCTCATTCTCATTCCTCAAATAGTTGTTTTTCTTATAACTTGCATTATATGTTTGTTGGGATCAGGGCCAAGACTTGGTTATTGGTAATGTTGGAGATTCAAGATCAGTTTTGGGTACAAGAGATCAAGACAATTCTTTGGTTGCAGTGTAGTTGACAGTGGATTTGAAACCAAATCTCCCAAGTATGTTTTCCTCTCAAATGCAGAAATATATTTTTTCACTCCATGCTTACTGTATTTATAGTCTATATTGTAAAGCTATCATCTATATTCTTTCTTTTCTCAAATTACTAGAAAGAAACTCTTAGAAAAATGTGATTGAGAAGTTAATTAAAGAAGTAGAAAATAGTGAAAAGGGACATCGGAACTAGACCCAATATCTGTAAATACTAAAAAGCGTGCCTCTATCAGGAAATTCACCACCGAGTTTCTTGCAGGGGAGAATAGGGTTATCTCCGCCATTGAGCTTTTTGTAGGGGAGAAAAGAGTTTTCTTTTACACCGAGCTACTTGCAGTGGTGTATGTGGTGGCACTACCTTCCGACCATTCTCATCTCTCAGCCCTCAGCAGGACTGAATTGCAAGTTTGGTATGTGGAATCTAGAACTCATCGAAACCTCTTTTATGCCTAATAGTTTGATTCGTATGTGCTGTCTACTTTGGCAATCGATCTAAATGCTTTAAATTTCACTCCCTTTTCTCATAATTATTTATATGTTATGCATATTGGGAAGCTTTGTTTCCCTAATTGTTTTAAATAGAAAGATTCCTTCACTTTGTTATGCTGAAATGCAAATTCTTTTTTTCTATATGATTTGTAAATGTATGAGCATAAGATTGAATTCTTCTCAACTAGCACTATGTTTCTAACTATATGTACTCTTTTAGGCTAGTACAGAAAAGTACTTAGATGATTTCAAGATCTATATGTATAGATAGAACCAAGTGAAGAAGAGTACGAGGAAGATTTCCTATTTGGACAATCTAGAAGATTGACATGTTTGGAAGATTTTATATGTATGACATGATGTTGCTTGTCCTTTGTTTATTCTCCTAAGAAATATCCATATATGCACACACCCTCACATACTGATTTGAGCGCATGCATTTCAAAATTTATATGTAATATATTCTCCAATTCACAAGTTATGGAGTCTCACATATATAATTGCTTGTTTTCAGCAATGTTTTGTTTTGACACAAGTCACTCGTTACTGATTTCTGTATTTTATTTGGTTTAGGTTCATGAATATCTTATTTGATTTGCAAAGATGTTTGGACTAAAAGAAACATATCAACCACACCTTGTACGCTGAGCATATTCTAAAATGCTTCTGTAGTTTAGGGTTTTTAAGATTCTCTCCGCAGTCCCCATACTGGAACCACACAATTTTAGTTGAGACTTAGAAAAAATTTCTACACTCATCAGAATGATTTCAGAATATATTAATTGCACTATCCACTAATCTCAAACTACCTATCTAGGAATGCTAATACCAACAGAAATACCTAGACCCAAAATGTTAGACTCGTCATTACCTATAATGGAATACAATTTTGAAAAGTATATCAACATGGATTGTTGAAAATCAACAAAATAGGTAGTTTAGTTTAGTTAGGAGATGCATATTTCAAACTGAGAATAGAAAGTAGTTATTTAGTATCAATGTATGCAACCAATGAATTTGGAAGCATATATCCCGCCCTATAATTTTGAGAAATGGAGAATTAGAATGGAACTACATTATAGTAAGTAATACAGGTAAACATGCAAAGCTTTAGGAAACCATTACTACCTTAACTATTGGATCAAGAACTATGTTAAACGAACCAAAGTTCCACCACTTCTATAACTGTCATTTCCATGATAGTTTGGCTATATATTCACAAACGTTTGTGCTCAAAATGCCAAAAGTCAATAGCTTATTTTCTGCAGCTGTTACTTTGAGTTTTCTAAAGAAATAAAGTGCATATTCTAGTATATTAGATACATTTTTAAATACAACATTAGACACCTCTTTGTTATTGTGCAATTTTCTTGACTGCCAGGAAGGGATGGATTTGGGCCCTTGTCGAGGGATATCTAGATCGGAATTGTAAATCTTAGCACTTTTTCTTGTCTTAAGTAACATGGCTTGATGTATATTCAGCTACTGTGCTTTATCTTATGCATCAAGGAAAAAGCATTATCTGATCATTTTTTCTTCCAGAGAACTTTCCTTCAAGGTAGTTCGAGCATTTCTAGAGACACACATTAGTAAGAATTGTTTGCTATTTTGAAATCATGTTGCAATGTGCAATTGCACAATACTGTTTGTGTTGGTTTTGGCTTTAGATTGTTGCAGGACCTCAAGAGAAGCAATTGATGGCTGCAAAGGCTCTTAAAGATATAGAGGATGTTTTAGATGGAATTGTAAAGTCAAGGCCCCAGTCAAAATGTTTTCTGACTTTGTGGATATGAGGTTGGATCAGGCAATAGCTACCCTGAGGCCTGGCTATTGCATACCATCGTGCACTCATAATCTCTCTTGGATGGCCACCTTCCCTAGCAGTAACAAATCTTGTAAGTGACAACCAAGGTAAAAACATAAGAATGATGAATCCACTTTTTGAAATGCGAGGAAATGTTAAAGAAAGATACAGTGAGAGCTTTCTAGATTTGTCTATGCTGCAATCAGTTTAGTTGTGTCGTAGGATGCATCAACAAGGCATGGCTCCACTTTTCAAAACCTTCCTAGCTAATCTATGTTTTTTGTAATGCTAATAGCCGCAAGTCATTACTTAATATTCTATATATATTTTCTGTTGAATTGTAAATTGCCTTTCCATTTTGGTTCGGAGATTTCTCCCTTTTAATTACTGTTTGGTAATTTTCCCCATTTTAATCACAGCGAGATCATGGACATAAGGATTAGATATGGTAATTTAATGCCACATTCAGAGTCCAAAAACATCTACCCACTTTGTATGTTCGTTCAAGGACTTAATGTTGCATACCACTCCTAGTGCATGCTATTGTAATGGTCCCATCCAGGATGAGTGCTATCACACTAACTTTGGGACTTTTGCAACCATAGACAAATGTGGATGAGTTCACTATTCAGGAGTACCTTACACTCCTACAAACTTTGAAAAACAATACTGTAAGCTCCATCTACCTCAAAAGTTTGGGTCTTCATCTATGACTTACTTGAATTGGATAGTATATATTCTCACTATTTTTATTTTTTTTCAAAAGTCGTGTATATACTGTTAATAAGGGTACATGACTTTTTATTTATAGATATAGAGCTATTTTTGGTGATAGAAGAAAGGTTTTAACTTTCACATATTGCACTAATTTTGTGCACAAGACAAAACACAATGTTTACTACTAGTAAGGGTATTATAGGTGGGATTGATCTGGGAACTGACTATCTAAGCTGTACACAATTTGAATTAAGGCTAATCCGTGCCTCCAAATTGACTCCCAACTAAGGTTGAAAATGAAGCTAAACCTATTATACACTCTTTAGAAAAGAGCAAATTTGGAATTTCCCATTGAAAAAAATCAGCAACATTACAAACACTCTCTAGAGAGGGAGTGAAAGAATGAATTTGGCTACACTACAATAAATGTCCCATTGACTGTACAGACTTACTCTATGTTTGAATAACCTCCAGCTTCTTAAGCCTAAACTGAATCCATCTAATGATGTCTCAGTATGTATCCTGGAGCACTTAGGCTGGCTATGTAATCTTGGAAAAGGTCACTACTATTAGGAGTGGATTGCATTTGATCTAACTGTGGGAATGGGCTTTGGAAACCATCAAAGCTGAAGCTGAAGATTGGACGGCTAAGATCATTCTCATGCTGCTTTATTAACTCTGCCAGTCTAAATTTGCAACCGTTTCCAAGTTTACTCAACAAAAATGGCATAAGGTGGTGGAACTGTGAACAGAGGAAGCATGATAATGGTGGACTGGTATGCTTAAGAAGTGTAAAAAATGTGAAAAGAAACTAGGGAGAGATTTCAAAATGCAAGAGAGATTGATCAGAGTGCCAACGATAGTAAAATGAAGCCAGAAAGAAAAGTTTTAAGGGACTAGCAGTCCTGATGTTGGTTGGAGCTCAGAGGGGTAGTTCTAGGCCTCCTTATTTTGTTTCTTTGTATGGTTATATGCCATAGTTTAACTTCAAAAACAGTTTAATAGTGTAAGGTGTAATTACTTTTATTTTTAAATTATTAATGATAACTTGTTTTTCAATTTTCTCAATTTTTTACTCCATGCTTTTTCTAAAATAAGACTCCCCTGGACTCTTAACTGGTAAGTAATGACAAGGTTTCTTACAAGCAATCCTTAATAATCTATGTAAGATTTTAAAAATCTCATCTTTCCGTTGTTACAACGAGTTGTGTGATTGTGTGTTGGCATTTTGACCTGCACTCATTACTAGAAGGTAGAACATTGAATCATATTTTTTTTGGCACTGATCTCATGGATTTTCATGGAGAAATAAGAGAGATATCGAATTTCCCACATCCCTACAATTAAAAGATTGTTAAAAACACTTATTGGATGAGTTTGACCAGATAAATTTAACCTGTTCAGAAGCCAAACACATGATTTAGGATTGTTGACTTTGAATTGAGTTGAGGTTGAATCACCAAGCTGCCCGAATCACCAAGCTGACTGAATTGTTAACTAAGCTTCCATTTTGGGACAAGATGGTAGGATCTTGGTAAAGGTTGTGTAGTCTCCAAGGTCTTTTGAATAAAACCTTTTTGTCCATAGCTACAAACTTTGCAGTTCATGAGACAAAAACTTTGTGAAACATTTAGTTAATTAGTTCACATTCGCTATATTTACATTTTGCATACATGTCCACCAGGGTACTCAAAACTACAACATCCTTTCATTAATGCTTTGATGGATGTCTATATCCATTTCTAAAGCTCCCATTCTAGCACATGATGTAAGCTCAGTTAGAAAACATGGAGAGCCTCGATATGCACGTGCCAATTGCATGTTCTTACAACATTCTAAGGCATTTACAAAGGAAGCTGTACAGTCCTCATCCACTACTGATAATACAAAAAAACCTTACAATGTTAGGATGTGTTCCAGAATGCTTCATTAATTCAAAGATTTAGAGAGCTTCGTTGAAAAATTCATTTGTTGCACACTCCTTGACACGACATCTCTGAGGCATTTTGTGAAATAGTTCAGGCATGTTTAAGTCTCATTTTGATTGGATTTGTACGCAAGGAGTAATGTCAGAGCCTAGCACGTTAAATTGAAGAAAAACTTGACTGTGACAGTGCATTTCAATGTTTTTGACAATATTTGTTCAAATAAGTGATTGAAATGTTCGGAATTGATTGAGAGAAGGACATTTGAAGTCTTATAAATCTTCTATGTGCATTGGAGTCAGAGTTTTCACTTTTGTTTGGGTTGTGAAGGACTGATTGCATTTAACTGTGATAAATGTCAAAACTGATAACAATGATAATCAAGGATAGGCATGCATTGAATACCTTCTTATAATAATTTCCAATGATACATGGTGTAAGAATGAATTTTAAGGAACCTAATTGATCATTCCTAATCATATGGTAAATATTGAATGAGTCTATTCTAATCTCTGTTTAATGCCAGTCATAATTGTCTGGTTTTTTATGACAGTCATTCCCAGTTTTGGGAAAAGAAGCATAACTTTTTATTCAACCGTTGGATCTTTCTATAAATTGGGGAAAATCTCTGTAACTAAAAATTCTATAATTTGACTGAAGCGATTGGCTTCATTGTCCTTTATGTGGAAGTTATGAATGACTGTTTGTGACAGATTATTCTGACCAGCAAACCATGAGTTTCTACAATCAATAAGTTTGATCCATTGAAAGTTGGGTATATGCTTTTAAAAAATTGGGAGCCCATTCATATCCTTGATTTTTATGCATTAGAGAAGGTTTTTTCCCAATTATGACAGTGAATGGTATGTTGGGGTTTGAGTTTCCATTCTCTATTTGTTGACAAAACAATGATCAACACTTTGGTGATTCTTTAGTGACAGTCATATTCTCTTTCATTTGGTACAATCAAGCCTCATTTTGTATCCCTCTTCAAGGTTATGTGATTGGTGTTCAAACTTAACTTGACATCCTTGGATAGAAATGGAGTTTGGGAAGAAGTATTTTGTCATAATTGTAAGGAAAATGGTTTTTTTTTTTATAGAAACAGAGCCTTCAAAGTTCAGAGGTGTGTCAAGCCACTAAGGGTAATGTTTTGGTTTTGAGTCATGGTTGGGAAGCGTGTTAGGTGTCTTTGAATCACTCAAGGAAGGGTTGATTGTGAGAAGGTTACTATAAGTTGTTGATAAGTACATGGAAAGGTTGCATACAAGGGTGAAGAAATTGTGATCAACAATTCAAGAGGGAGTGTTTGAAGATTGTTAAAGACAAATTGAAGGGAATTTATGAGTCCCTAGTGATCTAAGATGAAGGTGTGTATAGTTTTTTGGGATCAAGTGTGGGTCCTAATGGTAATTTGTCAAGTTGAGAATAATGCAACCTTGTTAGATGCCTCAAATCCATCAAATGGGAGCCTTGAAGGGATGTTAGGTTCAGGAAGTACCCATAGGAGTGTGAGTGATTGGGATGCTCTGCATCAATTAAAAATCCTCATCTTTGAAACGTAATATCAGGAAGCACCTTCAATCAACATTGACACTTACATGGAACTCACCCATTACCTTTCAACTCTCCTTATCTGCTGTCCACATGGCTGAGAATTCTCTGTCATCACCTTTAACCATAAACTTGTCATTGTCTATAAATAACACCATTAGTTATGAATTCTGATCACAAGGAAGGCATCACAAGAACCTTTTTCCATACTCCATCTACCAAACTATTCATGTATACAGTGAAGTCATGATCATAGTCTTTAAATAATAAACAACTTCTTTTGATAAACAAACTTTGTAAATCTGATTGTTATTGCCTTATGAAAGTATGAATACTAATCAATTATCAACAAGAAATTGCAAACTCCTTTTCCCTCTAGTTAGAAAGGAATTAAATCAATGAAGATCCATTGGAAGGTATAAAGCAAAATTATTTGCCAATGTCCTCCCTGCATGTTTCGAAATGGGGGCTTTGGAATAGATTATGGATAAGCATCAAAGAATGATGGTACAAAGTTTTTTTGTCAGATATTATAGTTGGAAATGCGCTAGTAAACATGCATGAAAAATGTGGAATCATAGAGAAATTACCTGATTTGTTTGATATAACGCTTCAAACAAATGTCATCTCAAGGAATGAAATGATATGATTGTAGAAGATGCACAAAATGGATTTTGTATGGAAGCTCTCAAACTCTTTGAATGAATGAAGCACTCTCGGACACATCCTAACATTGTAAGTGTTGTTTTTCTCCTAGATGCACATAGCCATGCAAGTTTAGTGGACGAGAGATGAACATAGTTCAATCACATGAGTAACCCTTATTGCATTACATATATAGTTGAGCATTAGGTTTTTTTGGTTGACCGTCATGCCCATTTTGGCTATCTTGTAGACACCTTAAACCTTAATATTAAGATGCTAGTTATACCTGTGGTGGTTTTGTTAAAATGTTTTCTTGGTGCTTGTAGATCATATATGAATATACGCTGAGTATTTCCAACAATACTATTTTTTTGTTACATCATAATAATGTTGCAACTTATGTTCTTCTCAAAAATATCTATATAGAAGCAAGCAGGTGTGGAAAATCTCAAATAGTAAGGAGATTGCTGAAAGATAAGAGAAATTAAAAAGATATTTGGATATAGTTGTATTCAAGACTGTAAAATGGTACATGTTTTTGTGTAGGACACATATCTATGCAAATTAGGCAAGGCATGTGGACTCTTTGAACATATATTTAGAATACCTACAATGGTAGTGAACCTCATCTAGTAATGAATGATTTGCAATTTATTGAAGATGCATGAAGGTTTAAATGTAATCTTGGTTTCTAAAATGATCGTGAATGTGATTTCTGCCTCTAGAGGACAGTGGATATGTCTGTGTGGAGCCCTGCTTTACTCCTTTCAAATGGCTATATGCACTCTAGGATTGGAGTTCTCCATGACTGCTGACTTATATTGGCTTTTGTACTCATTAATTAGTATGTTTATATAGGTGGCAGTTGTACTCATCATTTAATAAGTTTGTTTTTGATACTGACTGATATACTCATCAGTCAATATTAAGATTATATATGTTCTTTTTTTAGCATATGGCAGACAATATCTGATCTTTACCTGGCTTCACCAAGTAATCAATTCCTTGCAAGTTGCAAACTTTTTATCAATTTATATTTTCTTTGTATTAAAAACATGGGTGTGATTTAAGTTGCTATCTTGAAGATTTGAGACATTGAACCTGCGGAGAATTTTAATATTCTTCAACTAGTTTTTCTACTTGTAGATTCTAGCTACAGTAGAAATCAATATGGAACGTTTCTCTTTGGGTTTGTTTGCAATGATGTGATTGTAAATGGCATCAGTACGTATATGATTTCTATTGATGTATCAATATTGTTGTAGATCTTGTTGATGGTGTACTTGGTGATGACCTCGGTTTAAATGACAGTAAAAATTTTCTAACTCAACTAAGATTTGCATGCCACTGATATTGCATGGTTCAACATTTTTAAACCATGTTTTGTTTTCATAAGGTCCACAAAAACTATCTCATATAGCATTAGTAAAACTTCATATGCTCATTTGTTTATCCTAAAAGAATCTCACGCTGTGTACTTTTTGCTTTTCTAATGAGAAAACAACTATCAATTGAATATCTATTGAGAGTACAAATGCCATTTACAAAATTTGTTGACAGATAGAAATCTTGACAGCTACTTACAATGTTCAAGGTGTACAAGTGTCAAAGAAAAGTGATGAAAAATTGTAGGTTTGATGCTTATATTGAAAAATGAGATTTTATCATGATATTACTAGCAATATTACAATTCAACTGTGCAAAATTTGGTCAAAGTTGAGGTCAACGATATTTTAAAAAACTCATGATGTTTTCAAGAAGTTTTGAGGCAACTTGCTAAGAAAATATATATCAAGATATCTATCAGTATTATAAATATATGTACTTCTATGGTTTGGGTAAGTTGCAGAGAAAAGAAAACAAGATGTATTATAGAGGTGCTGCAATAGCCTGACAATGTTTATGGTGGGTTGCAACTGAGCATTGGTATGTGATCTTGCTGATTTCATTTGACACAAGGTGGTGTTTTAACACCCAGAGGATTTCTTCAGACTATATCTTGTGTCAACATTGCTGTTGGATCTAGTTGTGTTGTTTAATTTCTAAGTTGTTTATATCTTGTGTCAACGTTGCTGTTGGATCTTGTTGTGTTGTTTAATTTCAAATGTTATGGATAGGTTTAAGATTTGTCATTTCTTAGTCTTTTAAGACTTAACACTATTTTTTGTATTGCAGCTGTAGGAAAGGTGACCAAGTTTTGTAGAATATTGAATCCTTAGCTTGCAATCCAGCACATACTTCCTTGTGTGAAGGTAATTTGATTTGTACAAGCTATACTTTCATCGAAATTCTTTATGCTTGTTTTAAAAATTGTTATACTTTCACTTCTATTGTTTTGTTGTTCATTAAGTTAGATTTGTCTTGACAGGACTTGTCAACATATTCTTCATAGCATGTCCATTCTACCTTGGCTTCTGTTATCATGGGTATGGCTCCTATTTTGGGGAAGGTAAGATTGTTATTGAATTTTTTGTTTCACGAAAATATAAATATACATGCAGTTAGTAGAACTTGGGACGTACTCTATAAATATGAGAAAATTTAAAATTAGGTAAATCCCATAATAAATTACAAGTCTTTCTTTTGGCATTAGGAGTTGTTTATGTACATGAAAGTGGTGGAGCACTACAGAAGAGAAGGAGAGTGAAGGAATACTTCCATGGTTTGTGATACACCACAACATTTCCTAGAAGCTTATAGTAACTCAAGGGCCATCCATTCATTTCGAGCAATAGTTGCACATTATCCATTTTTGGTGCAAAACAACATACATAGGTGAAACACTAACAATAACCAATCATCCACCAAGCATTTTGCAGTTTCTACTATATCTTTAGTAATGTCCAATCCACCTCTAGGCTAAACCATAAAGTCTTACTGTACTATTTTGAACATCACATTGATGACTGAAGACAATGTAGTATAAGAGTTGGAAATGAACTTGGATTTACAATTGTTGTCCGAGTACTATGTCTTTGACAAGATATGCAATAAGATTTAAGATGCTTGTCTTGCACGAGTAATAATTTTTCTCACTTTGAAGTAAGCTATAAAATTTAGGAACTACCTTTGAATGTGATATAGATTGGCAGACCATATGATTGTCTTTAGCAAAACTTAAGGCAAGTAACAACTATTATTTTGCTTGAAACTAAAATTGCTAAAATTGATTTTGAAGCAGCTTGTGAACGAGCCTCTCATTATAAACAAGAAAACTGTCCTTTGAAGACAGATAGATAAGTTCTAAAAGCTATAACCACTAAACTGCCTTAAAATGATTACTTTCAATTTCTCAGAATAAACAGAACATAAGTCCTTGTTATATGGCCCATAAAGAAAATTTAAAAACCATCCAATTCTCTAGATTTGTTGAACAAAATTTAGCCACATCATAATGGATATGGGTGCTAAACTTTTCTTCTCAAAACCCTTTGCATCAAGTGAATTTATCATCTAGCACAAGTTGAAAACAACTAGAAAATTACAAATGCTATTTATGTATTGCGATCTAGTTTTATGTTTTTGTTATTGATGGAATTGAAAATACCCATGGCTTCCTCGATTCGATTTTCTAGGGGTATTGCTAGGGGTATCGTTAAACGCGATGGTTTTTCTTGCAATCAAACTATTAGGATCAAAAAATAAATTTGTGCACTTATTACCATCAATGGCAACCTTGCTCCTTGCTGATTGTGGACAATCATCTTTTACCCTTGCAAAAGGCTTCATAACTTGTTGTAGAGGATCAACTAAACCCTTGCCTTGATCCTTCATGGATAGGCTCACATCTCTGTTCATTTTTGGCACTATAGGACACCATAGTGTAGCTATCAACACTCCATTCTCAGTCACTATTTGCTTGCAATCAGAATTCTAAGTTTTTCCTTGAACAATCGCATTCTTCATAACCATTAGAGATGTCTTATGCTGCAGATCTGTCCCTTCTTATTTTAGTATAGAAAATTGGACAACGTGTCATGCCATGATTATCTTTTACTCTACTGTCCTACAAATGGAAATTTCTATTTTGGTTCATTGTCCTATGAAATATTTTAAATTGAAAAACTGTCTTTGAGATATCACCCACTGTATTTTTGATGCTCTTATCACTGTTTTCACATCTCTCATTGATTATAGTGGACTATTGTCTAAAATACTAACCACTGTTTTCACATCTCTGTCTTTGTGTCAATTGGCTTTTGTATCATTCTATTTTGATGCTTCTTAAACATACCCGTGCCTTAAAATTATCATCCACTGTACCTTTCATGACTTGAATGGTATCTTTTATTGTCTATTGCAGTGTTGTCTTTATGACCTTCTTGGCTGTTATGGCTATGTTGAAATAGGGATGTCCCTTAATTGTATATCAGGGATCTCTATCTCTTATTCACCTCTGATACAAAACAGAGGCATATCTGTTGATAATGATGTTGTCCTCCATTAGTGTTCTTGATCGCCTTTCATTGTTTGTGGTCATTGTATAATTGCATTAGAATTATCATTGTTTCTTTATTCGTGCTCTTTGTCACTGTCTTTTAACTTTTTCCTTTCACTGCTATCATACATTGAAATCAATGTTACTTGTGACTTTCACGAAGGACTTTTCTGTCCTCTGTTTTTGTGTATTCCCTTGACTGTGGTTCATGAACCTTGCATCTCTTCTTTCATTAAAAGTCACTGTCAAACTTCCTATATGACTGCCCTTTGATCCTTGGACTATTGATGAACTATTAAGTGTTGTAATCTATATGGTTGTTTTGAACCTCAATGTTCACTATTATGTATCCTTGTGTTGTAATTGTATTGAACAAAAAAACTATTTGGCATTATACCTTTGTGATTTGTAGCAGCCATGATAGCTTTTGCTACTCATATGACAGTCATGCCTTGCTTATGGAACATGAATGCCCTTTGTGAATTGTCATTTCTCATGTGTTCTTCATGAATGCCCTTTAGTGTTTGGAAACAACAGCTTCATTAGCTTTCATAGCTCCATGACAATGCTTAGTCTCTCGCTTCTTAAATTGTTTTGGTCATTGCTTTGAGTGATTTTTACATTGTAACAACACTATTAATGCTCTTTTCCAAACAATTAAGGAAAATAACAAGTTAATCTTTGTTTCCCAATTGTCCATTCACGTGTTTTGAAAGTCTTCTGTTTGAGTTGTCCAGTGTGCAAAATCAAAAGACAACAATTAGTCCAAGGGTCCTATATTTTCTAATATTATCTGACCATTTACGTAATTGCATCATGCTATGTTTTTCTTTCTATGAAATGAACTCTCGAGTGTGATTATGTTTTCCAAAACTTCAACTTCTAAAAGGAAATACTCAATATCAATGGTTTTCTTATATATGCTTTATGTGTCTAACCTGTTTTACATTGATAGGGTGTCAAATTATTACGTGATGAGATTATTCTTTAAAGGGTACTAGCTCAATGGAAGAGCACCTACTTTACAAGTAGGAGGATGGTGGTTCAATTCCATCGTGCCATAATATGGCTAAATATATGACTAAATAAATAACTAAATATATGACTAAATATATGATTAAATAAATGACTAAATAAACGATTAAATAAATGACTAAATAAACGACTAATTCAATGACCAAATCAATGACCAAATAAACGACTAAATCAATGACCAAATAAATGACCAAATAAATGACCAAATAAATGATTAAATCAATGACCAAATCAATGACCAAATAAATGACCAAATAAATGACTAAAATAGTTTAGTCATAAATTTGGTCGCGAGATAAATGACCGGCAATAAACTACCACTGATCATGTGACCAAATTTGGTCATTTATCTACAATTTTTGGTAGTTTATTTGGTCACACATTGCTGTTTTTGTACTACTGCATGTTTGAATCCACACATCCGATGTATCATGAGAATTGTGTTGCAAGTTTTACATAAAATGATTTTCTTTAGTAATAACATTGACTAAGGATGTAGGATCAACAAGACAACCACGCGTAGGTATCTGAGAAATCCTAGCATAAATGTAAAGGGGACCATCAGGGGATTTAATAGTCTCATAGTCATCAAAGGTAATCAAAATTTTCTAAGGTCTTTTATTCTTAGGTTGTTTTCAAGGTTTAGGTTGAATTTTCAATTTAGGCTACTGTTTTGGTATAGGTTGAGATTGAACTTGAGATTGAAGCTGAGATTGAGGCTGAGGTGGAGATACAGATTGAACAACATGCTCCACTTGATTAAAAATGTGATTAAGATCATCCATCTTTGAATCAAAAAGAATATCCATAGAAGATGGCTTAGCAATGGTATTAGTATCATGTGTAGGTAAAGGATTCGTATAGATTTGAAGGTTTTTATTAGGAGGAGAGACAGATTTGTTCCCGCTACTATCAAGATTATCAACAGATAAGGCATTAGAGTCAATTAAGTCTTGAACCTTATGTTTTAAAGAATAACATTTCTCAGTATCATGACCATTCTGATGATGATATTGACAAAAATCTTTAGGATCAAAGGATTTAGATGCAATCGTAGCAGATAAAAGAGGTTGAATAGGAGGTAAAGTAATCATATTAGTAGTTAACAACCTATTCATAATAGAATATAAAGATTCAGAGAGAGGAGTAAACATACGATTTAATTGTAAAGCAGTGGATGCAAAAGTGGCATTATGAGATGCAACAACAACTTGATCAGCAACTGCATTCACTTGTTTGTTTATCTTGACATAGTTGTTGAATTTTTGAAATTTGTCTGGATTAGGAGCATCATCACTCTTATCAAATGAAACAAGAGCCATTGGAGTGTTGCTCTAAAATTGACTCACTTGTAATTGATAATGATGAAGTATTGCACAAAGTTGTTGAAAAGAGGTAAATTCAGTAAGCAAAATCTTATATCTAATATTCTTTTGCAAATTTGAAATAAACATATGTTGAATATCAATATCAGGAACAGGATAGGAAATTTGAGCATGCAAATGCTTAAATCTACCAATAAATTCAGTCATTTTTTCCTTAGCACTTTGTTTACAATGCATCAAATCTGTCAAAGACACTTGCGAACCAATGTTATTTTGAAATTGTTGAATAAAAGCATTGGCAAGTTGTGGAAATTAATGAATAGAATAAGGAGGCAAGGAACAATACCATTGTAAGGCCTTGTCACAAAAAATTCTAGCAAACAACTTGGCTAAAATCCTATGGTCATGAGTGTAATAACTACAAAGGATATGAAATGTTTTAACATGATGAACAGGATCTCCTTTACCATTATAATTCTCAAGACGAGGCATATCGACTTGTTGAGGAATAGGAGAACGAATGATGTCTAGGGACAAAGGACTTCCCATGTCACATGTAGGAATGCTACAATTCTTTTGAGTCAAGGATGCTAGTTTTTTTTGTAAGGATGACATAGTTTGAGCCAAACTGAGAATTGTTGAATCATTAGAAGAAATAGGAGGAGTAGAAACATTAGAAACACTAGGTAAAGTGTATGAAGCTATAGGAATGGAAGGCACAATTGGAGGAACACTTGGAACTAAAGTTGGAAGAGGATTAGAATAAGTAAAAGGAACATTATGGTAAGAAGGTTGTGATGTAGGAAGGGACACGGGAGGAACACTCATAGGAATAGAGGGAACCGTCACAGTCACCAAAGGAGTATAGGTAGGAATACTAGATAAAGGAACAGAAGAAGGTTTGACTCTAGTAACCGGAGGAATCAACCCTAAATCTTGAGCTTCATGAGCTAAAGGTTAAAAATTTGAATGCACAAGATGATCAATACTATGTAAGAGATTAACACCTTGATCACTATCACGAAGAACTTTCTTAAGAGCCTCTATAGCTTGAATAGAATCTTGATTATGGTTTTCTTGAATAAGCCAATTACCCATTTTATCAAGTTCAGTTGAAAGTTTTTGGACTTGTTCACGATGAACTTTTAAAGCATCATCCTCATCATGAGATGAGTGAGAATATTTTTTCTCCATAATAGAATTGGAATCATGAATAATCAAATTGTCCTCTCGGATCCTAAGGAAATGAGAGCAAGATTCAAGATCAAAGGCACCCATGATTCTACGAATTCTTCTAACCAGAATGTTATAAGTAGGATTAGAGGTAGTAAAGCTCATATACCAATGAAATGCAAATGAACTAAACTAGGAAAACACAAAGCATGAACAAATGAATATTTTTGTATTTTAAAGAGATTTTTGCAATTTTTTTTGTATTTTTGAAATAGAAAGTAGCATGCAAGATTTAACATAAAAGGAAAATCTAACACCAAAAAGATATAAAGAGAAATTTAACACCACAAACACTATAGGGAATCTAATTCCACAAAATAAAAGGGGTAAGCTTGTCAGGTTCACCAAAATGTAGTATGAAGGTGAACACACAAGATAATACAAAGGGAAATCTAACACCAAAAAGAAAGAGTTGTCATAAAATTGGTTCACCAAAATGTAGTGGTGGATAAAGATGTAGGAAGCCTATCTTTACCCTTATTACAAAATATTGTTGTATCTATGTGAGAAATGGGGGAAATATAAGATCTATCCCTAATCCAAATTCCTAAGAAGAGAGATCCAAATTGATTAATCACAATGGAGTGATCAATGCACAAATGAATCAAACAATGGAGAATATGAAGAAAGGAGGAAATCCTATAATTCTCTATAGAAACTATATGCTTGAAATCTTAAATGAATAGAAGGAAAATACTAACCTCAAAATAGGGTAAATCTGGAAAATGCTGATTTCTGGTGTTTATGTACAGTTTCGGGGGATTCTGCGACCTGCTCTAGAATGGAAATGCTGAGATAGAGAAAACCCAAAAAAGTTTTGTCTTTCCAGAAGAAGGTCAACTTTGACCCAGATAGTGGGGCATAATCTTACCCCTCACTGAAGGTCGACCTTGACTTGAAACAGCTTCGATGAAAATTTTGTTTGCGGATCTCAAAAGTTCGCTGAAAAGGGTATCCAGATCTGAACTTCAATTTGATGTCCTGTACCTGTATCTGCAAGAAAATGGATTTTTGTTGTTTGGATGGGGGGGTTTTCCTTGGTCAAACCCCAATTTGGAATCAACCTTGAAATGTAATTGAATTTGCAATATATAAACAAAGTAAATGGAACTATTCACCTTGCTTATGTTGAAATCCTTGTGCAGAATTCGAATCCTTGAATCCACAAGGAGGGATGCTCCAAATGATTGTAGAATTGTATGTAGGATGTCTCAAATCAATGGAATTAGATCTTCAACACCAATCTTGAATGGATCTTAGCATAGGAAGAGGCTTGGATGAATGTGGATTGAGAAATCTTCAACGAGAGGGCTCCAAAGAGATTGAATCCTTCAATGGCTAACAATGGATCTCCTTGATGAATTGGATCTTGAATTCTTGAATGCTTGAAGATGAATGAATGCTTGCTTGATTTCCTTCTCCTTCTTGGTTGCTTGATCATGAAAGGTGGATGTCAAAAAGTTTCTTGATAATGGATGTGAAAATGAGAGAGGAAGGCTTCCTTTTATAGTGATCTAGGGCACAAACTTCTAGAGAGGTCGACATTGGAGAATTAAATCCCAATTAACCTTAACCCCTAAAAATGGACCTAGATTAAATTCAATTTAAGATTTTACCATTCTGAAATATGAAACAGTTGACCCGGAAGCACGAAAATAAAACTTTCTGAAGCCCGATATCTCAATACTTCTGGAACTTCAAAATTGGACCCAGGGTCAAGGTCGAGGTTGACTCTGCCCTAGGTAAGAATCGAGGTTAACTCTACCCTAGGTTAGGGTTGAGGTTGACCTTGACCCAGGAGGTAGACTTGGACCCTTAGGTCTCATATCTTAAGTTCTCAGGACCAAGTGCCAGGAAAAAGTTGGAAATAGGTGGGGAGAGAAGAAGAACAGGGGGGAAAAGCTAGATCCATGCAAAGACCTATTCAAGGCACTTGACATGACCCTAGACCACTTACTTAGAGGGCTAAACATTCTTATCATGGAAGTGCTTCCATTTTAAGATGATACAAGACTATTATATACTTCATAGTTTTTGGACTCTATGCAGGACCATAGGTAGGCTTTGATCCAATTTGATCCATGTTTTCTTGTGTTGTTTTTATTATCTTGATATCTATTGGAAGATTTGATTTATGAATTTATGTGGTGTAAGTATTATGTTGTTATTATATGTATTTATGAATTTTATGATGGTTTTGATATTTAATTTAAATTTTGGGAATGATTTTGTATGCAATCAAGAGTTTTGTGCATTCTTTCTTTAGGTTTCCCTATAGACCTTTTTATATTCCTAGATAAATAGATACATTGATATTATTTTTTGGGTTTTCTTAATGATGTTCATAGAACGAAATATAGGAGATATAAAATGGATCTTCCTAAGATTCAACTCCCAATGTCTATATTTTTCCCATTTTCAGCCATAAACTCAATTTGTCTTACATTTCTTCATGAAAACATTGTCTGAGACCAACTGCATAACTCTGGGCACCAAGTGCGCAAATCCCATGACCAAATTCACATTTCACATGACCAACTACGTATTTTGTAGCCCCAATTTCATATATCAGGCGTTGGATTGATTATGGAAAGATAAGTACTGAGAGGGGAGGGGTGAATCAGTACTCCAAAAACTTTTATCAACTTTTCTAACCATTCACCAAATACAAAAATTTGCATATATCAACTTAAAACATATAAATCAAAATCATGAAACACAACTCATAACACAATGATTTTTGGTCTTGTAGAAATCCTTCTTCAGAGGAAAAAACTGTGGTGGGGATGCACCCACAACACTTCACTACTACAGTAAAAAAATCTCTCGGTTAGAGCTACAAAATTAGCTATTTCTGATAGCTTACCCTATTAAGAGTATTTATCCTTCTAAGAGTGTAAAGACTTATTCAGTCTACCTTGCTAAAGGATTTTACAACTCAAATCTAAGAGATGTACCCATCAAAGGATTCACAATTTAAGACCTATTAGGGCCTACTGAATTAAGATGTTTTACAATTCTGATTACACACTAATCAGTAACAAAAAACTATCTGTAATGCTTGCATCAATATATGCTTATCAGACTCATTATGCTCAATATCAATTTACCTCATTCTGTATTCCACTCACAATTCTACTTTTGTAATTGGTAGCTTCAAATATGAATATCATTCACACTCTACTCTAACTACTCTGTTACTCGGTGGCTTCTCTTCTCATCAACTTCACACTTATCTTTTACTGATCATCACCTGCTCTCTCTCTCTTACATACTATGATCTTCATACTGTGATCCATTTATACTCAATTTAGAAGCGATGGAAATGTTCTAGGATCTTCTCCTTAAGTGGTTATACCAATGGTTACATCTCTAATGCATATATTAAATTTAATTTTCATTGGTGGATCTTGTTGACTTGGTGGTCAGCACCTCCTTGGATATTTGTGACATGGCTTAACCGCCTCCCGTGGATCGGGTTAAATCTGACATTTGTATCGGGCATTGACAGTTCGAGCTTTTGGTGCAACGACAAATGATTACAACAATTGGTATCAAAGCCTTGGGTCACGGGTTTGAGTCTCCTTCAGTTGGGGCTGAAGGCTCAGTCGGTGCTGAGGGGGAGATTGTTGACTTGGTGGTCAGCACCTCCTTGGATATTTGTGACATGGCTTAACCGCCTCCCGTGGATCGGGTTAAATCTGACATTTGTATCAGGCATTGATAGTTCGAGCTTTTGGTGCAACGGCAAATGATTCCAACAGATCTTACTTTTTAATCATGAAAAATCATCATGTTTAAATATCCAATGCTTTATCGAACAATCTCCTCAAGATCTGTAAACCATTTTATGCTCGGTGTCCAGATTCAATGTTTCTACTATGTCATCCTGTGCTACTTGGTAATACATTTTGTTATGCTTGGTAACATGTATTCTCTCGATTCGGTAACTATTGTAACTCGGTAACTAATCAGTGCTCAGTGCATGCCTTTCCTTGCTCGGTATATGTTTCTTATTCCCTTTACCGAAATTGTCTCTTCCTTTACCGACTTGACTATCCTTCTTTACCAAATGACTTTGACAATCAATATGAGTCTAAAAAAAGTAATGACAAAAAATAAAATCTTTTAGGAGTATCAATCTCCTCCTTTGGAATTAGTCTCACATCTTTGTTAAAAAATTCAAATTCATCAAATTTTGTATAACTCCCACTTCTCGGTATAACTCCCTATATCTCCATTATGAAATTACTCAATACTCAATACTCAATACTCATTATGCCCCCTGTGGTAATAATACTTTATACATATCTCTATCCATCTCCTTTAAATACATATGATTCCCCTTTTTATATAACACTATATATCCCCCTTTTTTTTAATAAAAAATGCCGAAAATAAAATTACTTACTGTTATCCAGTGGAGGAATATTATCAAAAATGTATTTATATCTTTGTTGTGCATCTTTTAGTGATAATGCCCATGATTCCTTGAGTGTTTGTAATACCACAATTTGTTCTCTTATGTCAGCTGCAAGACTTATCATGCTATCCATAGCACTGATTATTGGAGATTTACCAGCAAGCCAGTGTTAACTGTATGTTTGTCATTCATGACAAAATATGGTAAGTAGCATGCACGAAAGACTTATGCACTAAGATTTGAGTATATATAGAATGGACATGTTATCAGCATGATATCATGGTTGCAGAGGTTAATTGTTAGTACAGACAATTATGTAGCAGCTTGTGTCAGCAGTGTTCCTGACAGAGTTACAGGCAGTGTTTTGTGAGTGATTGTCCATACAGTTATCATGGAGCCTTGCGCATTTGGATATGTGATGGAGACATGTTAGTGTTGTTACATTCATGGATGCAGAGTCTGATATGAAGTAGAAGTGAAGTTATGTAGTCTCTATTCACGAGTTGCAGTTTCCTGTGTTTATCTAGATGAGCCGATAGAGATTATATTGGTACAGGAGTTGTGCCTATCATTTCAGTATGCATTCTTGGATTAGTGATTGGAGAAGAGTTAAAAATGTTTGGTTAAGAGTGCATGATTTAATTCAGCTTGAGGAGAAAGTATCAATTAATTTGGTAGAGTCGACAGTGTGTAGCATGTGTCTACACTTATTGAGTTGGACAGGTCTCTGTTTGTGTTGCGTGCTTAGTAGAGCCGACTGAGATGTTATTGTAGAGTGTTATTATTTCTCTAATATGATTTCAAGGTGGTTCTAATAGGTTGACTTGATTATATCATTTAGAGGAAAGATACTTATAGCCGGTCATTTGGGATCGCTAGAAGCATGGCATGGAGATGAAAGATTAGAGCAGAGAAGAGAGTGCAAAGTATTATATCATCAAGAAGAGGTCTATGTCATAGAGAAGATAGAGTGTGCTATTCATTGGAACTAATCAAGACAGAAGGTATACCTCGTAGCTCACCAAGATCCAGATATAGTGTGTACCTGTTATTCAGAAGGTTGCAGCTTTCACCCCTTTGAGCAGTGAGCTCTTGGACAGTGCGTCCTCACCCCTAATAGGGTCAATCATAAAATACTCCTAACAGGGTCTGACCTTTGACTAGGTCACTGTACTTATTGCATTGTAAAGATCAACTCCTAATAGGGTTGTAAGATCTTCTAACAAGGATCATTATACACTAGTGCAGTTTACTAGTGGGTGTTAATTCCCACCGGGGTTTTTACCTATTTGGGTTTTCCCATAACCAAAATATTGGTGTTGTGTTCAACTTTTATTTCATTGTATTTATGCTTAAAGTTAAATTATACTTAATTGGATAAATAATTGAAACTTGTAGATAACTGATTCATCCCCCCCTCCACCTCTCAGCTATCTCTTGGGACTATTCCTAACACTGATATCAGGGGTGTTCACTACCTCTTTTTCCTTATGAGTATGTTTTTGTAGTGACTCAATCTGGGGTATCAGAAATATTTACAACTCCATGAGTTCCATTCTTATTTTATTCTATGCTTTTCTCAACTCATGTTGCACTCCCATTAGATTCTTAATCCTTTGATAGTAAAATTTGAATGTAATAGGAACAGTTGTGACCTTGGCCAGTTGCTCAGTAGGCTCTTTCTCAATAGATTCATCTTTTGATTTTATATCCTTTGTAAAATTGGAAATCAAACAAATTTTTGGAAATAATTAAAAAATATCTTTCAATTAGCTTCCTATTCTATAACTAGCTCAGAAGGTTTTACCTTGTCTAGTGCCATTGATTGAAGTAACTCTTCAATTATCTTATCTTCTATTTTCTTTTGGTGTACTTGCATCAAGTATTCAGTGGCCTCTATACCAGTTTGATTGATCTATTTTACTATTTCTCCCAATTGGCTAAGTAAAATTCCTTTCTTATTTATGTCTACATCTAGTACAATCTCCTGTAGTATCTCCTTAACACTTTCTAGCACATAAGTTTTTTGTTTATTTTCTAGTAATTTGTCTTGTGCTACTTTTTTCTTAAATAAATATCCAAATTATGGTAAATCCTTAGGGCTTAGGGTGGAGATGTCTACCTTAGGAATTATAATTGGTTGAATTAAGTAAACTTTTTATTTTTCATGCTTCCTCTTCTTTTCATTTTTCATTTATTCTTTCATACTCTCTCTAGTAGATAACTTTTGGGAACGAGATGCATTCTTTGCATCAAATGTTTGTTGTAGTTGTATCTTTGGTTTTGTCTTCTCTTTCTTCCTTTTCTTTTCTTCTTTCTTCTCTTCTTGTTTGTTTTCCTCCTTTTTCTCTTCATGAATTTATTCTTTCTTCTCTTCTTCTTTATCCTTTTCCTTCTCCTTTGGCTTCTCCTTCTATGGTTCTTGTGACTGATGTGGACCTATAGTCTTGGTAGGGATGACCGACTTTATATTTTGATATTTTTGTTGGCAAGTTGTCTATACTAAAGTATATGACTAGATATAGTGTTGTCATTATGGCAAAAAAGTCATATAGCAGTTTGGAGTCAATGCACTAAGTGTAGAGATCAGAATTCAATTAAGTGTTCAAGGTTGGATAGTTAATAGAGTACTAGATACTCAGAGCATTAGCGCACGTGTCTACAGATGAATTAAGGTATGCGCCCTGGAAGTTAAGGTTTTTAGACTATACTTATGCTTATTCTATGAGCGCATAAGTAGATATGAAAAGATGTGAAAGTTACATTGAGTTGAAGTTGCACAGCCAGTGTGTGCCAACAGTAAAAAGAGCATGGAGCCAATAGTGACTATTTTGGTTTGCGATTATAAATTAATGTTGTAGAGGCTATGCACCCATTGTATTTAGGTTTTTGACATATGTACATGTATAATTGTAAGCACGCTTAAGCTAATTCATTTGGAAGCATTGTTTGCAATTAGTTATAGGGCCGACCTAATTGTTTTGTTTGTATGAGCGTATAAATATAAGATGCACCCATTGTAATTAGCATGGAAGATGTAATAGAGTTGTGTTAAGAAGAGTAGAGGTATGCGAAGAGAGCATAAGATGTATTAGAGATTTGCTAGAGGTCAAAGCATTAGCGCACCAAAGGAACTGATTTGACAAGCAGTGTCACAACGACAATTCGCCTGCAGATATAGTGTGTATCTGAAATCAGAAGGTTGCAACCTTCATCAGTTGAGTAGTGAGCTCTAGGATAGTGAGTCCACTCCCCTAACAGGGATCATTGTAAAAGACTCCTAACAGGGTTTGACCCTTAACAAGGTCTACTGTACTTCATATATTGTAAAGCTACTCCTAACAGGGTAAAGGATCTTCTAGCAAGGATTATTATACACTAGTACAGAATATTAGTGGGTATCAAGTCCCACTAGGGTTTTTACCTATTTGGGTTTCCGCATAACCATATTGGTGTCATGTGTTGATTTCATGTTTATGTGAATGTTTAATTTAGTACTTAAGCATTTATAATTCAATATTCAGATTAAAGTGAAAAGTTAAAATATAGTGAACACTGATTCACCCCCCCTCTCAGTGTTCCCATTCCTAACAATTGGTATCAGAGCTCTGGTCCTCAGAATAGAAGTTTAACCACTTGAGGAGATCATGGACAAAGAAGAATCTTGAAGCAGCTCTTGAAGACCTGGACAATTCAGAAAGGGAAATTGAAGAACTAAAAGAAAAAGTCAGTGATGCTCAATTAGTTATCAAAAGACTTAGAAAGGATTTGAAAGGACATTCTAACAGTGATCTTGAAGAAAAAGTCAAGAAGTTGAATGAAGAAAACTCATCTCTATTAAGTCATCTTGAAGAATTTGATGACAAACTGATGAACAATCAAGATGTCTACAATGAGCAAGTCAAGGAGAACCTTCAACTCAATGATGAATTGAGGGAAGCCAATTTGGAAATCTTGGATCTAAATAATTGCAAAGAAAGATTGGAGTCTAAATTAAAAGAACCAAAGAATCACATTGACAAATTACACACCAGTTCAGATTTGATAGAATCTCAGTTGTATGCAAGAAGAGTCAAAGGAGACACTAGCTGTATTGGATACAATGAAGCAGATAATCAGATTGATAATATGCAAGCAAGAAAGGAGACACAAAAGGAGTCTATTGATACTAAGAAGACTGAAGATCAAACCAAAGACAATGGTGGTCCTCCTAAGAATGAGCGCAAGCCTATTGAACGCACTTGTTTTGCATGTAACAAGAATGGACATATTGCAAGGAACTGTACAGAGGTAAGACCTTTTAATGGCTACTATTATACATGTAATAGATTTGGTCATAGAGAAATAAATTTCAGGACTAGTAAGAAGAATAGGATTCAACATGATCAAAGAAATCAGAATCAGACCAATATAAGAAGTTCTCAGAATGTTACATGTCAGATATGAAACTATAATGGTCATACATCAAAACAATGTAAAATGGTGACTCATGTCAATGCACCGAGGAATAATAGACCTCCAGTGATTTGTCACACTTGTAACAAGGCTAGACATATCTCAAAGTTTTGTAGATCAAGGATGCAAGGTCAGGAAAGCCCTAAAAAGACCGAAGAACCAGTATTGGATCCTGAAGTAGAAGTCAAGTTTGTAAAAGCCTCAGAGGATGCGAGCTTGATTTGGTCAGAAAAGAAGAAGGACATGACTGATTAGAATGTATTGGATGCATCCCTAGTGGATGCACCCTCTACATCTGCATGAATGGCCCTCAGGGTCATAGGGGGAGCTAATTTAGCTCTAGATCCCTGCGTGGCTGGTATACTCATCCTCATAGTATGCGGCTTTGGACTTAAGCTTTTGGAGTGTATTGGAACTTTTGTGCAAGAGCGCACATGCTGATTGTAAGCAGAGCTCAAGTTTTAAATTTTGAAGTGACAACCTGGTTTACGTGAGTTGCATTAATGGAAGAATTCTTACTTTAAGTACACAAAAAGTTGTATGTTCACTCGTTGCATTCATATTCAGAGTAATTAGAGAGTAGATTGAGCCTTGGAAGTTTTTGTGAAGATTTGGAGATTGAACTTTCAGTATTTACAGTGCATTTGATCGGTTGCAGGAAACCCTAGCTCATTGCGCCAATTTGGAAGCCATCAGAACATCTTAGAGATCAATTGGAAAGCGTTTATCAAGTAAGTCATGGCCACTCCTATTTTTTATGATGTCACTGAGAAGAAGAGATATGTTTTCAAGAGGCATCCATTTAAATCAACCCTAGATGATTTAGAGGGAGCATTCTCTCGCACGCTGATGTGCGTCATGCATGTAGAAGACATAAGGGCTTACATCTATTGTAAGAAGGAACCTGTTGGACTAGATAGGTTGAGGACGCACATGGACACAATGTTGAAACTAGAAAAAACGTTCATGGATGAATACACCAAATGGAAAAATCACCCCATTGTTGAATATGCCACGACATATAAGTTCTATGAGACATAGAGTGAAATTGATAAGTCAGAAATACATGGTATGATTATCAAACACATGATCAAGTTCAAGAAAATAGTTCTTGAATTACAGACCTCTATTCCTGATAAAGTGTGGAATATTTTAGAACACCTAAAGAGACAAGCAAATGAAGAGGATATTAGGATAAGAGAAAAAGTGTTACAAGATACTCTGTCGGTATGTTCCAAAGAATAAGAGGCACTGGAATTAAATTTGGTGAATCTGCACTTGAGAACAAAAATGAGAACTTTACGCATTATGAACAAAAACTATGACTTGATAACTCAGGAAACAAAGAAGTCTTTTGAGAAGGTACTCTTGGAGAAACATATAAAATTACCTACTACACCCATTACTCATGCATCTGCTAAGAAAGAAAAAGTAGTAGAAACCTCAAATGTGCCAGTGACAGGTCCTCAGGACTCAGCGCCCATAGAAGAAGCACAATCAGAGGCAGAAAAGTCTGCGCCCATGTCTGGATCACTCAAGGATAGCACATTCATCATTGATAATGTGGAGATAGCCATGGAAAACACTGACACATAATTGGATGAGTTTGAGGAAGCATTTGTCAGTACTGAGGAAGCTAAAATCCTATGCAGCAATACACCTCCCACTCAGCAAGAAGAAGTGATCATAGAAGATATATCTAATAAGAAAGAGCAAGAAGAGGTAGAAAATAAAGATGAAGATAATTCTATTGGATTAGTCAAGGTGAAGCAAGAAGTGATGGATAGCACTCCCATCACCCCCTCCTTAGCATTGTTGTCAAGTTTGACACCAGACACAAGCAGTTTGGACTCCTGGAAAGAAGAAGACCTGATTAAGTTTAGCTTCCTAGCTATGGAGAAGGCTAAGGAGAAGCAAGTAATGAGGAATCCTCTCCTGGTGGAATCAGTAAATATTTTGAACAATTTTTTGCCAGAGGATAAGAAAGTGCAAAAGGTACATTCGGTTGATGATGTGAGCACAATCATCTCACAGTTCAAAGTCAATTTTTCAAGCCTAGAAGAATCTATGATCATAGTGGTAGAAAAGAAATAATTAAAGAAGAAATTCAATGAATTGATGAGTAATTTTGCACTAGAATTGAATTCTCTTAAGTCCAGTCAGACATCCTTGAAGGAATTTGCACATCAAGGAAGAAAAGTCTTTGCAGAATCCATGAATCAGGATAAGCTAATTGATGCCCATCTTAAGAAGATCAAAGATGCAGAGGCAATGATTGAGAAGGTGAAGAATTCAGTGCTAGACACATCCACTAATGTGAACATATGTAACCATGTCTATCAAGGTCAGTTAGACATAATCGAGAAGGCAGAGAAAGAAATGGAGAAGATAAGGTCTAGACAGACTCAATTGAGGAATGCTCTTGCGCCCTCACTAGACATTCTC
Organism: Chamaecyparis obtusa; assembly: GCA_027943335.1. NCBI lineage: Eukaryota > Viridiplantae > Streptophyta > Pinopsida > Cupressales > Cupressaceae > Chamaecyparis > Chamaecyparis obtusa. Next base: position 38,877 of record BSBK01003890.1, read on the forward strand.
AGTCAAAACATAAAGGAGATTGATGCAAGCATGATAACCTATGATCAAGGTTCGAGCACAGAATTGGAGAAGATGGAGAAGCTTCAATATGCATTATGCGCCCATCTACAAATAGTCAATTCACTGATAACCTTTTGGAAGAAGGAGATCCAGAAACTCAAGATTGCATATTTGGATGTTTTCCCTCAGTAAGTGTATGTAGATAAAGTTTTTGATATACCTTTTTCATTAATGTCAAAGGGGGAGTTGTATAGAATATGGGAGATATAATATGGAGTATATAAGATGTATAGGGAGATATAAGAGTATGTATAAAAATATAGAAGGCAAAAAGTTTTGTAAAGGGACAGTTAGAGACTTGGCCATATTCCTTTGTTGCCATCAATGACAAAGGGGGAGATTGTTGGAAAGTTATCTATACTGAATTATATGACTAGATATAGTGTTTTCATTATGGAAACAAAGTCATAGAGCAGTTTGGAGTTAGCGCACTAAGTGTAGAGATCATAATTTAGTTAAGTGTTGAAGACTGGACAGTTAACAGAGTACCAGAGACTTAGAGCATTAGCACACGTGTGTACAGATGAATTAAGGTATGCGCCCTGGAAGTTAAGGTTGTTAGACTATACTTATGCTTAGTCTATGAGTGCATAAGTAGATATGCAAAAATGTGAAAGTTACAGTGAGTTGAAGTTGCACAACCAGTGTGTGCCAGTAGTAAACAGAGCATGGAGCCGACAATGACTATTTTGGTTTGTGATTATAAATTAATGTTGTAGAGGCTATGTGTCCATTGTATTTAGGTTGCTGACATATGTACATGTATAATTGTAAGCACGCTTAAGCCAATTCATTTGGAAGCATTGTTTGTAATTAGTTATAGGGCCGACATTATTTTATTTGTATGAGTTTATAAATATAAGATGCGCCCATTGTAATTAGCATGAAAGTTGTAATAGAGTTGTGTTAAGTAGAGCAGAGGTATGCAAAGAGAGTATAAGATGTATTAGAGCTTTTGTAGAGGTCAAAGCATCAACGCACCAAAGGAACTGATCTGGCAAGCAATGTCAGAGTGACAGTTCACCTATAGATATAGCGTGTATTTGAAATCAGAAGGTTGCAACCTTCATTAGTTGAGCAGTGAGCTCTAGGACAGTGAGTCCACTACCCTAATAGGGATCATTGTAAAAGACTCCTAACAGGGTCTGACCCTTAACAATGTCTACTGTACTTCATATATTGTAAAGCTACTCCTAACAGGGTAAAAGATCTTCTAGCAAGGATCATTATACACTAGTACAGAATATTAGTGGGTATCAAGTCCCACCGGGGTTTTTACCTATTTGGGTTTCCGCATAACCATATTGGTTTCATGTGTTGATTTCATGTTTCATGTTTATGTGAATATTTAATTCAGTACTTAAGCATTTATAATTTAGTATTCAGATTAAAGTGAAAATTTAAAATACAGTGAAGACTGATTCACCCCCCCCTCTTAGTGCTCCCATTTGTAACACTTTTGTGGTGTCATTCTCTATAGTTTCCTTGATGTCCTTTTGTTCTATCATCTTTTCTGGTTCAGTCGACTCCTCTACATTAGTAGGATTTTCTTTTGTATCCTCTAATATAACCTCATTTACCTTAGGAAAATAATGTAATTTCTCAATAACTAGATCTACATACATCATATTTACCTTGGCTACATCATCAGTATTCATTTATTCTATGTTTTTTCCCTCGGTTACCATCACATATTCTTCATTTGTTATCTCTTCTACTAGTCTTTGTTAGTTATATCTTCAATGATAACCTCATCTTTATCAAAGTTTAAGTTAATAGGGTCTGAGTAATCTTGTGGTTCCTTGATTACTTTCAGTTGGTCAGGAAAGAAAATATTTCTCCATAAGTCATATGTTTCCTTTTGCACTTCTTCTAGTTTACCGATCATTATCACCAATGCTCTTCTCTTGACTAGAAATCTCTTTGAATATTCCTTCAATGCTTCATTAATCTCTTATACAGATAACTTAGGTACAGTGATAGCTAGGGATTTCTCTCTCATTTTTTCTCAGATGCCATAGCATATTTCCATCTTGCATCTATCTTCTTGCAAAGCTCATCTAGTACTCGGTTGGCCATCTCAACCGAAGTAGTTGTAAACTTGTACAATGTATAAACAATTGCCTCTTCAATATTCTATTTTTCTTCAACACTTTTGGTTTCATATTTAACATATATTATTCTAGAAAAACCTCCATACTTCTTGAGAGTTTCAAGAGATTCATCTAGGTTTCTTAGTTTTTGGGGTTGGTTTTGCACAACTTTGAATTTTCTTATATCTTTTGATTTAGTCCCGCTATCTCTTGTAGCTTTAGCTTTCTCATTGTTCTTCTGGATGTCTTCTTTTCTCTCATATATGTTTTGGGATTTTGTTTCTCTACCTCTTGTTTCTTCTTCTCTCTCAGTGTGGAGGAAGACCTAGTCAATGGTCTTGTACTGATTGGGCTTGGGGTTTCCTTCTTCATTGTAATTTTCTTTCCCTTGATTTCAGAAGGACTAGCTTCATCTTCTTCAATAGTAACTCTTAGATTCTCAAACAAACTACTTATCATTCTATTGGTTTTCCTCATTACCTTAGGTATTAATATACCTAGTTTTATCTTGTTCTTTACTTCTTCATAAGTACCATAAAGATTGGCTCTCTTATCATCTGATTTAGCTAACAAAGCTTCGGTCTACTAAGATGCATTGTCAATGTCCATCTCATATCCCATTGGTGGTAGCTAGATGGTCCTAGGCTCCACAACCTTTACTATGCAAGTGTTAGTGTCCACTTCAAAACAAATAGTATCTTTGTTATTTTATAGTAGCTGTGGTGGAATTCTAAACTTCTTGTGCATTCTTTCTTGAAACTTTGAAAAGTAGTCATTAATTATCATATCAAAGTTATCTCCTAAACTTTGAATGTACTCATTTATTTGATATATAATCAGTTTATTCACACTCCATTCTATATCACGGATTGATGAAAAAAACTTCTGAAAGTAGAAAAATATACATACCAACAATGATCTGAACTTTAGAGTGTTGGCATTTTCTTTCCTTACGGTGTTCATGCTATCATCAAACTACTTTAGTAGGATCTCACTTAGATCAATCTTCATATCTTTCTTGACAATCTTGTAGGATAAATCCATAGCTCCCCATGGTACACTATCTACTCGAGATGATTGAAATATTTAGTAGGATATCACATTACATACAAATCTTAACTTTGGATCATCAAAGGTAGATAATTTGAGACCTCTACCATCCCATTTTTCTTGTGTTAGCTCACACAATTTTTTCTTGTGTTATCTTGGTCTATCAACGATTGGATAACCAACCACAATATGTAATACATCCTTTGCGATATTGACTAGTGCATCAAGCCATATGAATTGATCATGAAATCAGATCAACACAATTCTCATCCATTATGATTTAAATATCCTCGGTACATGCAGTGCATGCATCAAACCCTTGGTCTCCAAGTGGATATGGTCATCTTTTAGTTTCCCATTTACACAGATTCTGGTACAATGTATCGATGTCATCTTGGCAAATCTCTTCGATCTTGCAATTGATGAAGGCATGAATATCTTTCATAAAAATTACTCTCAAAGGGATCAAATATAGGGCTTCCATCTTATTAGTTTCAATGACTATAGCTGGTGGTAGATTATACTTTGGATTGACTGGATCATCTTCTCCATGACAACAAGATTTTGAACTTTTGGTGCCATTGTTTCACATATTAATCGCTTGACTATAGGATTTCATTTGAATATCAACTCAGTTTCTCTTTCACAGCTCGGGAAAAGATCATAAATTACTTGATTATGCTCTCTTATGCTTAGATATGCTTGATTGATCACTTGAATTCTCTCAGAGGACTTGTTTTTGCAAAATGATCAAATGATCTCGAAAATGTAAGGTGAAAATGAACTGACAAAGGGTCTATTTATACCTTTTCCTCAATTAGGGTTTCCAATGACAATAATTTTAGCATTAAATTTGGTTACCGACTCCCTTTTCACCAATTACCAGTTACACTTCCTTTCACCAGATGAAACAAAATAACATAGACTCTCACTGATTAAAAAATGAAATGTTAACTTCACAACATATATCCAAATGCATCTAAATATGCTCATATCGATGTTTGCACAAATGAAAGGAACCGATTTAAGATTGAAATTTAGTTATCAGATCCTACACATACCTTTGACTGATTAGGTGAAGATAGGTGCACCTGATCCTGAGGATGAGGTGCCATAAATTGTTCCAAGTTTAGTTCCATCATCTTGAGACTTTCTTCTCCATGTTATATTCATCTAATCTCTTATCTCTTCAACATTTACTTGAATAGTTTCATTTGGTTGTTCCTCGGTTGGAGCTTTGGCTTGGTACCTGCAATCTTTGGCTAAGTGATTGACCTTTTGACAATGAAAACAAGTCCAATATTTCTCCACGAACTTCTATTGTTCCTTCCATGCATCAAAATTAAATTTTCCACAATGTGTCCAAATCTCCCACATGTGGTACATGAAATTATTGTATTGTAGTCTCACAGTATAGTTGAACCTTGTCATTTGTTTGCACTATTTTTTCAGTTAGGTACCCATTTCACATTCTTCCTTTATGAACTACATTCTTCAGACTTGTGATCATATCTATTGCAATTATTGCAGTAGCCATCGAATTTTGGCTTCCTTGTATTGTGGAAAATCCTTGATCTACACTCAAATGCTTTATGACCATACTTATTACAATTGTAACAATAACCATCAAATTTTGAAATGCTCGGTGGTTTACCTCTTTTGCTCCTATAGACATTAGTTGTATGACCCAGTTTCCCACAATGATAGCAAGTAGGCTTCTTTGTCTTTAGTGGGGTAGCATTATCTTGGTTGGCTTCTTGTTTTCAGGACTCACCCTTCTCAGTAGTGTTTTTTTTCCGGTAAATCCAAGTCCAGTAGTATCTCTTGGTTGTCTCTGACCTCTAAGTTGTTCATCTAGTATCCTTAGTGTTTCTTCATTCTTTTTCAAAACTTCATTAGTATTCTTTGCAGATTTCAGTTCATTCTTTAAATGTTCAGTCTCTGATCTCAGTCCAACAATCTCTTCAACTTTCCTTGCAATCTCCTAATTAGCACTGATTAGTTGATTTGACATATTGTAGTGATTTTGTGTCAACCTTTGTATCTCCACATCTTTCTCATTCATCCTTGCACTCATTTTATTTCTCTCATCTTCAACCATTATTTTATCATCTTCTAACTTTTCTCTTTTGTTCCAGGACTTCACTATTGAGAAAATTGGTGTTGTACACCTTGCATAATAATGTTTATTATTGTAATATTTAATTTTATTATGTAAATGGTTCACCTAGATGGATGTGTAACATGTAGGAATTCCCATGGAATATTCTTTGTGAGTTGTATTGTAATATTGTGATATTATTGGATGTAATTATTTAATATTGGGGAAATAAAGTAAATAAAGTACCTAATATTAAATATGGGTCAATAGGATCTAGTAGCACATGTTTTATGTTATACCACTTGGTGGTTTTGTGGGAGCTTGTTTCTATAAAAGAAACCACAAGGATAGTTGTTGAGTTTAGATAGGTGGAAACATGTTAGCCAAAGGTAGCATTTGTGAAGGTTGGAAGCATGACATGGGATGTGTGGATTCATGCTTGTTAACATGGATTGCTTAGTTGTGGCTAGGGCTTTGAAGGATTCCATAGTTGTATTGAAATGGTTTTTTTGATGAATAATACACAGTGATGTATGATTTTTGAGGATGAGTTTTTTCGTCATGAGGGTTTCCCGGGATATATCTTATGTCACATTTTTGTGGGTATGTTGTCTATTCAATTGCATTTGGATTTTAAGTGTTTATTTACTTCAGATCTATAATGGGTTATGTAGAAATGCCAATGTTGTATGAAAGTTTCCTATCAAGTAGACGGGCTTGGTCCGACACCCACAAAAGAGGTGGGGGCCGACAACCATGCCACTGCAGGAACTGTATAGTCCCGCAGTGACAGGGACTGTCGTTCCTGCCATCCATAGGGAAAGGGGGGGTGGTGGGTCCTCCTCCACTGCCAGTGGGTCCCCTTCGGGGGTTATATATATATATATAAAGTTTTTTTTAATAAAACTTTGTTAAAATAAAATTATGCCAAAAAGGTATTATTGTGTATTTTACCATAACATATTTTTTATATGCCTGAATTTATATATCTGGTAACTATTTTTTGGGGGTCGGCTTCAGACCCAACAGTGAAAAATAAATTTATTTTTTTATTGAGGCATATTCGAGAAATTTAGAAAATTATTTTCTTGGGCATATTGGCATTTTTTGGGGAATCTGTTTATTGTATTTATGGCCTAGGAGGCTGAATTTTTCAAATGGGCATAACTTGGGCATACATACTCAGATTTTGGACTTCAAATAGTTGACATAAAGCTCTTGGAGAGATCCACTCATTGGTTCAAATTTGGTGCAGGTTTGACATGATTTATTTGCTGATATATTGATCTGAATTGGTTTATGGTTTATTTTGACTATGGTGAAATTGTGAGTTTATGACATGGTTTATTTTGGAGATTTGGATTTTATGTCATTGTATACTTAGTTTATATATTAGTTTGGTCTCATGTTGACATGGTTATTAGTTTGATTTGGATATGTCTGATGCCTTGTTAGGTCTACAAGTTATGCATTTGTGTAAGTTGTATATAGTTACCAGTTGCATTTATAGCTTGGATATGGGTTGTCTATGCCCATTGATCTTTCATTTTTGGTACATATTCATATTGGTGGCATGGTTTTGTCACATGATTTTCTGATTTGTCTTCATGTAGAGGGGATGATATGTTGTTACTAGGTATAATCATGGTGGATGATTATGGTTGACAATTTTATGCTAATAGAGGATGGATTTCATCATGATGTCATGGATAGCTTGGATACAAGGTTTAGTGGAAGCTTGTGATAGTGATGGTGTGGTAGTGCAGGATTGGTTCCTTTTTTTTTTTTTGGTGTTTCTGTATCTTCTTGGTGTAGGAGATGGATATCATGATGCCATGGGTAACTCGATACCACGTTTGAGTGGGAGTTGTTGGCGGTGATATGGATTTAGTGTTTGCAGATGTTGGAGGGTGTCCTAGATCCTATTGCTACATAAGCATCTTTGACATTTTGTGGTGCACTTGTAGGTGGTAGTTATCTTAATGGTATGTGGATTTGGTGACATCTTGAGGACTCATGAGGTTCTTGGTAGAGGTGTGGTTTATGCTTTCATTTGACATGTTATCCTTGATTTTAGGATGGTTTGATTATTATGTCACGGTATACTCTTGATACATGCTTAGAGTTCTTGGCATGTTATGCTATGTTCATATGGAGCATGGTATCTCTTTTTATGAGATGGTTTAGATCATGGTTGTCATGTTTATGATCCTAATTCCTAGGTTGGATTTGTGACATTAATCTTGGTGTAGTTTCTTGGTATTGATTACATTGATCATTTGCTGGATGCTTCATGATATTTCTATGCTGCATATGGAGTCGACATAGATTGATTGGTTACAGGTGCTCATGGATACTTAGAGACATAGTTTATGCTGATTTTCTTTTGGGATTAGAGATGTATGTATTGGGATGGTTGATGGTTTCAGTAGGAAGACCAAGGAGCATTCACCTGATATGGACTTGAGAGGAGTATGTTCTTAGATTAGTCTTGGTTGGAGACTTGGATATCTTGAACAACATTCTCATTCCCTACTCTTGGTCTAATCGATGGTTTACTACTTGAGAGGTATAGCCATTTGTTTCTTCTCAGTTGTATTATGTTTATGCTTATCTTTCATGGATATGAATCTTGAGCTATGGTGTGAGTTAGTTCTGGAGGGTTCATTTGAGAGATGGTTTTGGAATTGGTTATCTCCTTGTGCATATGTTGTTATTTTGATATCATCATGGTTGAGTTTAGGTGATGGTTTTATTGGGCATGTTCCTTGGATTAGGAATGGTTATGAGTTTGATCTTCTTGTGAGAGGCTTACATTCATGATTCTCTATATGATATGGTTTGGGTGTTGTTGTGGCTTCTTGTTTGGGGTTTTATGGAGGAGATCATACTTGGCATAGTTTTCATCTAGAGGTGTGTGTAGAAGGACAAGATACAGGTTATGATTTGCATGGTCTCTTTGTTATTAGTTATCTTCTTGGATGTTTGGTTTCTCTTACATTGGTTTTGATATTGGTTAGAGTTTTTGATCACTCATTTGTGTTCATGTCTGTCATATGAGAGATGGCATGGCTATTCCTTTATCTCTTTTCTTTGTTGGTTGTGGATAGCTTGGGAGAGTGTTGGAGACTCATTGTCAGAGTTATTCAAGTGTGGAATATTGGTTTATATGTTGCATGTTATTATAGATGTCCTTGATACTAAATGGATTCACTTATATGAGATGTTGTAAGTGGATTGATTTAAGATTTGACATTACCTTTGCAATGTGAGCTTCTTGGTTTGTATGTGATAGTTATTGCTCTTGAGGCTTGTGGTTGCAGGTTACAGGTTGGATATGTTGATTTGGGATTCACTTAGTATACCTTAGAGGTATGGACAGTTGAATGGGTTAGCACTTGTTGTGGGTGCTATTTTAGCTATGGTTTTGAAAGCTACAGATACATGTTATTACCTTTGGATTTAGTTTTTGTGCTTGGGATATCAGTTGGTACAAGATTTGTGTTTCTTATGTGACAGATTAGGTGTATTTCTCTTTGTATAGCTTATATGTATGCCATGTGTCTTTGGCATAATAGTAGGTGGGATCATTCATGTATGAGATGGTGGATACTTTGATTTATTGTGGGTAGTTGGATGGAGCACATGGTGTACTTTGGTTCATGATGGTGTATGTGCTAGGAGGGATTGTTCCCTTGTTCATTTATGTGGCTATGTATTGACACTTATGTAATGTATACAACAAGTGGGAGATTGTTGAGAAAATTGGTGTTGTACACCTTGCATAATAATGCTTATTATTGTATTATTTCATTTTATTATGTAAATGTTTCACCTAAATGGATGTGCAACATGTAGGGATTCCCATGGAATATTATTTGTGAGTTGTATTGTAAAATTGTAATATTATTGGATGTAATTATTTAATATTGGGGAAATAAATTAAATAAAGTATGTAATATTAAATGTGGCTCAATAGGGTTTGGTAGCACATCATTTTAGCACATGGTTTATGTAATACCACTTGGTGGTTTTGTGGGCACTTGTTTCTATAAAAGAAACCACAAGGATAGTTGTTGAGTTTAGACAGGTGGAAATAGGTTATAGCCAAAGGTAGCATTTGTGAAAATTGAAAGCATAGCATGGTATGTGTGGATTCATGCTTGTTCACATGGATTGCTTGGTTGTGGCTAGGGCTTTGAAGGCTTCTATGGTTGTATTGCAATAGTGTTTTTTCTTAATAATACATGGTGATGGATACTTTTGGAGGCTGGGTTTTTCCCTCATGAGGGTTTCCCAGGATATATCTTGTGTCACTTTTTTGTGTGTATGTTGTCTATTATCTTGCATGTGGATTTTAAGTGTTTATTTGCTTCAGATCTATAATGGGTTATGTGGAAATGTCATATTATTGTATACAAGTTTCTTATCATTCACACATTCTTATCGATTGAGCTTCTTGTTCTCTTTTCAGTGCTTTTACCTGATCGTTTAGGTTTTTGTTCTTTTTAGTTAGTTCTGATATGGTAGCTTCAGATTCATCAGACAGACTTCCCTCTTATTGTTCTTCAAGTTCTTCAACCTGATCTTGTGTATATTTCAATTGATGGGCTATCTCCTTTCTCTTTTTGAGTGAATGCTTTAGTTTCCTCCTTAGTTCATCAATCTAGTCATTTTCCATCCTCAGTTCTATGTTCATGTTATCAATTAGTTTTTCATACCTATAGATTTCCATCTCTCTAGATCTTTCCTCTCAAGTGGTCAAACTTCAGAATAAGAGACTCTGCTCTGATACCAATTGTCGGATTAGTTATGGAAATATAAGTAATGAGAGGGGAGGGGTGAATCAGTACTCCAAAAATATTTATCAACCTTTCTAACCATTCACCGAATATAAAACTTTGCATTTATCAACATAAAACATATAAATCAAAATCATGAAACACAACTCATAACACCATGATTTTTGGTTTCGCATAAATCATTGGTCAGAGGAAAAAATTGTGGTGTGGATATCACCCGCAACACTTCACTACTGCAGTAAAAAGTTTGCTCGGTTAGAGCCTCAATATCAATTTATCTTTTGTATTCGACTCACAATTCCACTTTTGTACTCAGTAGCTTTAATTCTGAATCACATTCACAATCTACTCTAATTTCTATATTACTCAGTGGCTTCTCTTCTCATAACCTTCATACTTATCTCTTATTGATCATGACCTTGTATCTTTCTTGCATATGGTGATCTTCATACTCTGATCCATTTATACTCGATCTAGAAGCGATGAAAATATTCTAGAATCTTCTCCTTAAGAGGTGCTACCAATGGTTACATATCAAATGCATATATTAAATTTAATTTTTAGTGGTGGATCTTACCTTGTAATTATGCAAAATCATCATGTTTAAATCTCTAATACTTTATGAAACAATCTCCTTGAGATCTGTAAATTATTTTATGCTTGGTGTACAGATTCTATGTATCTACTATGTCAACTTGTGGTACTCGGTAACACATTTTTTTCTTCTCAGTAACATTTATGCTCTCAGTTTGATAAATATTGTAACTCGGTAACTACTCGTTGCTTGGTGCTCGGTGCATTCCTTGCATTTCTTAGTGTCTATTCCTTATTCCCTTTACCTAAATTGTCTCTTTCTTTATCGAATTGACTATCCTTCTTTACCGAATGACTTTGACAATCAATATGAATTTAACAAAACTAATGAAAACAAAATAAATATTTTAGGAGTATCATCAGGTACCCAAGTGCGCAAATCAGATGACCAAGTCTACAGGTATTCTAGATTGCTAGTTTTAGGGTTAAAATTGATGTGTAGAGGTTCTATTAGCAACCAGAGGTTATTAGGCTATTAGTTTTTACTAATTTGATCTATGATTACTCTATTATGAATTTTATATCATACATGGTTCATTTTTATTCCTTCTTATGTGCTTTGGGATATTTTGAATTCCAAATTAGGGTTTAGGGTTGTCTCATGGACTAGGGGCAACCAATGATCACTTGAACCTAATCAAATTTTGCTATGTGGATATTATGGAATTATTTGTATTTTTATGTGGTTATTTTTGCATTATGATTTTGTACTTTGTGAATAAATAACCTAGGTACACTAGGTGAGTGGCTCACATCAGGTGCTGGGGCACAATGTGGCCACTAGGAGATCAAAATGTGAGTTGTATTAATCAAGTGATAACATTAATAAAATTTATAAGGAAAGGGGGGGGGGAAAATAATCAAGATTAATTGATGCCTCTTCCATGCCTCTAGTCCTTTTATAGGATATGGATGAGAGTGGGAGAAGGTTCCTTTTGATGGCACAATCAAACAACCTTGTCTTCATGGGAAGGTGTTTAGTTTCACATATACCTATTTGGATGCTAGGATCCATAGTGACTTCTAGGAGATCCCTATGAGTGAGGGATATGCAATGAAACTCACCTAGATTGTATCCTAGAGTCTTTACATATTTGATTTTAGATACCTTTGGTAGTTCTATTTTGACTTGTTTTTTTTATTCATGTGTGTTCTGTAAGAAAGGGTTTAAGTCTCTTTAGGTATGTCTTAGTTATTATCTCTTGTGTGGGCCTTTGCTTCTATCTCCTAGCTTAGGGGAGTGGTCCTATAGGTCCCACATGGTTGGATGGTTAATATTTATTATATCAAGGTACCATTTTTTGCTTCATTGGTGAACCTTGCACATGTTCCTTTCGAGACTTGCAGTTGAAGACTTAATATTTTATCATGTATCTTGTTGAGATGTATTTTATGTAAGTGTATTAATATAATCTCTTGAAAGGAGACATTTTCATATGATGTAATGATGTAAATTGATTCAAAGCAATGTAATTGGGAATAGGGTAGTTCTAGGTGAAATGAAAGGGAAAATTTATGCTCTAATTGATATATGTTGTAAGAATTAAATGAAGTGGATTATGTTATTTGTTTATAATTATATATTATCTTCTGTTACCCTTCTATAAAAGAAGATAACTTAGGTATAAAGAGTTATTTATACTAATTTCTCATTTTTTATGAACTTAGACCTAGTTTATGTTGATGTATTGAAAGAAGTAGGATTTATTGGTAAATTTTCAAAGAAGAGTATTATGAAATTGTTGATCAATAAAAGAACTTGTGAGAAAATGAATGGTTATATTTTTTATAAAGTAAAATAGTAATTTGACTAGTAATGTTAGATAAATGATTTTGTTATAAGAGGAAACTATTAGGAATGATAGAAGAGTAATGGAATTTGAGATTATTGGATAGTTATATATTAATGGAATGAGAAATTAACTTATAATGTTAGGAAATAAGAAAATATTATCTTGATTCAATGTTAAATTAATTAATAAACTTAATAAACTGATTAGTTACAATTGATGGCTAATTTATTATTAAGGAAAATAATTAACTAGGAACATTTATTTGGTGCATGAAAATGAATATAGAGTGATGGAAGTCCATAGGAAAGTGTATTCTATAATGAATGTATATCTCTACCCTAATGTTTAGATGAGATTGATATAAAGGATAGATTAGTAAATATTTATGATTTCAAGGATTAATTATGAAGTAATTAATTGTGTTGGTAAACCAAATATTTCTGATAAGTAATTATGTTTAATTAGTTAGTAACACTTACCTTGGTGCATTATAAAGTATGTAAAGCTTAAAAGTCAATGTGTAACTTTTAAAGGTGGATAGGATAAACAATTTTTCTTTAGTAGCAGCATTAGGGAACCTGTGGGGACTTAGATTTTTTAGTAATCTTTCCTTCAAGTTTCGTAAACAAGTGCTTATATAAATATTAGAGTTAGTGCTTATCATACTCTTTAACTGAAAAAAAAAACTACTCGCATCTTTTACATGGTTAGATGGCTTGTGCTCCTAGGTTCCCTAGTGGGGTGTTACATCTCCTGTTCAACTCCACATTCTCAACAAGGGTAATCCTATGTGCTTCCTTATTTGAAAAAATAGCTTTAGGAATTAAGTCAATATGATAAATAATCTTTCTTAGTGGTGGTAATCTTTCAAGTGCATTATCAAAAAAAATTTCATAAAAATCATTCAAAAGACCTAGAAATTATACATACACTACCCTATTATATTCTTTATCTAATATAAGAATTAAAGGATAACACGAATTTGTGTTGCATTTCGTACAAAAATATTATTCCTTCAACAAAACATGCCCTATAACTAGTACATACATTCTAGTCTACCATCTTCAGGGGTTTTAGCTTATGGTAAACTCCATCCTTTATCAAGGAATAGGTGTTTCCACATCCATCATGTATAGAACACCAATCAAGCTTCCATGGCATCCCTAATAGCATATGAACCACATAGATGGGTATGATGTCATATAGTACCTCATCACGATAACTTCCAATCTTGAATTTCACCAAGCATTTCTCATTGACAAAAAACCTTTTGGTCATTTTGCAACTAGGCAATCTGATACAAATGTGGATGTCTCTCTTAAAATTTAATTTTGTGATCATTTATTATGACCCTATATTAAAATTTCTTCCACTATAAATAATTAGATCACAACACTTATCCTCACACTTATATCTAGTGAAAAATATGATCTTCCTTTTATTTGATTCCTTCTCTTCATTTAATAGGGTTCTCCTAACAATGAGGGTTTCTTCCCTCTCGAAATCATCATAGTGCACCAACTAAGCTTCTTTATCTCTATGCACAACTCATGCATGGCCTTCAGTTCTTCTATCTATCCTTCCTTGGAATTTTAGACATTCATAGGCTCTATTTACTTCCTCACCACACTAGAAACAAGCTCCTCTAAAGCCACCTCTCCCAAATCCTTGTTTAGGTCTTCCTCTTCCTCTGTTTTCTCCATTGTTTTGATGATAGGAGTGGTTGAAACTATCTTTTCTTTGATTTTAGATGGTACTCACATCTTAATTTTTCCTCTAGTCATCATTTTGATTCCCAAAGGATTTTCCACCACCCCTTCCTCCTTGAATTCACCCTCTCTTTTTTCCTTCAAATATCTTATTCAAATTCTCTTCCACCCTTAAATAAAACTAATAAACATCTTCAATATTGGTCATTTTGACCAAGCTTAGCTTCTCTTGAATACTTGGCCTTAACCCATTAAAGTAACAAGAAAATTTTTCCTTGTTTACCTTTGCATGGCTTGTTCCTATGACCATTTTATAAAAATATTCTATATATTCCTTAGCAAAATTTCTCCCTTTTCTTAATCCCTATATTTTGTTCAACAAATTCAACTCATAGTCCATTGTTTCTTTAGTTTATCAATCATATGATCCAATTTGGAGATCTTTCCCTTTCCTCTCCCATTTATTTCTAGATAGACCTCCTTCCACCAAATGCTGGCATAACTTTTCATCTTTCTTTGGAAAACTTGACCTGATCTAGATCCTCTATCTCGTCATACTCAAAATTTTCCATTTGATTTATCCAATTGATAAGCTCTTTCGGGTTCAGATTTACAGAGTAATAAGAAACCTTAATCTTGGGTATTTTTACTATAATTGAAATGGCCCTTAATAGATGCACTTGATTTTGATCTTCAATTTCTTCTCCTTCATCCTCAAATGGATCTTCAATCTATTCTTCATCTTCACTCTCTTCCCTTGTACCTGGGTTGAACCCTCTTCTCAACTCCTCTTATAATGTATTAATTACCTTTGAGGGCTGTAAAAAAATTGTCTACTATAGAATTCCTTCCACCAAAATTTCTACCACCATGAATACCACACATCACTCTTGGAGGCATCTTGAACGTGAACCCACAACCAAAATTCCTGGTGCAAATTGCCTCATAATCAACACTTTGTCCACACATTCAAGAACAACCCGCTCTAATACCACTTGATGAGGGAAGAACCATATACATAGAAGAACACAATAAAATAAATTTATATTATTTGATAGAAGTGATTTCTGTTACATGGACATTACCAACTAGGAAGTAAAACTACATACCTCACAAGCTATATCACTATACAAACTTTGGAAAACCCATTTCATACCATAAAACCTTCTCTCCCTAAATTGCCTGCCAACCCTAAAAATAGGTCCCAAATAACCTATTTTCTAATTTAGAGCCAAAATTTGAAATTCAAATTTTTAAATTTGGCAATTGGGTGCCAAAACAAAGAATTTGAAATTCAAATTTGAGCCAGACTAAAAAATGGGGAAGTTCCCAAAAAATTTCCCAACTTCCAGGAGGCATAACTTTTGATTCAGTTGTCTGATTAACACACCGTTTGAAGATCTGAAAATTTATCAAAGAGAAATAAATTCCCATATGGATTATTTTAGTTCATTTGATACATTTTTGAGGCCCTATAGGATCATTTTGTGCCTCAAACCTGACTTGGAAATTTTTTGGTGGGTTTTCAAACACTTAAAATCTTAATAAATTTCAAATGGTGACTAATTTTGACCTGATTCTTTTGGCAAAGTGCTTAATTTTCCATTTTCAAGATTCATTTAGATTTTTGTCCCCATCCACCTTAAAATTAAAACTTACTAAAAATAGTAGCTTGACCCAAAAATGCAGTGGTGGAAATCTAAGAGTTGAAATCTCTAATTATCCCAAAATGGTATCTGAAAATGCAAAAAAATTAAAAATAAACAAGAAGAGAAATGTTTTTGGGTGATATAGGATTTCCTTGACCACCACTGGATGCTCCTATAACAAAGGAGTAGTTTTCTATAATCATATAAGGGACAAGAGAATTTTGGTCAAACTTACCCTTTTTATCACAATCTTGTTGAACATTATCATTATTTAAGAAAAGATCACTCTCTTAAAATTGATGGGGGGAAGTTTTCTTATCATAGCTCTTTTATCTCTATTTGAGCATTAAAGATTGTCATTAGTATCAAAAGAAAACCGGTTGATTACCTATGCAATCTAGTCAGTAAAAGCAAGTACTTCAAGCTACTCAAGCAAGTCGGTCAAATTACACAAGCCTTTACACCGAGCACCCGAGAAGTTTTACCGAGCATTAGTGTACACCGATACCGAGCATCAGTAAACATCGAGTAGACTGGATGCTAAGCACTAGTGAAAATACCGAGTGGTATTTACACTGTTTACTAAGCAATACAAAAAATGGCATAGTATTCAAGAATGGCACATTTATCTATGCAGATGGTTACAACATAATCATAAAATGTTTTACCAAGATCAAGGATCATTTATTGTAGATATAGTCATTAATTGTGATGATGCTCTCTATGTAATTGCTAGATCTAGGTTAATTTTGTACACCGTAGATCTTAGGGTTTTTCCTAAGACATTGTAACCTAATTTTGTTAAGCGGAAAAAATAGTATGCTATATATTTGTATTTCATGTCATTTTGACATAATCTTGACAAGGAAGATAACTTTGGTATGAAAAAGCAGAGAAGTTCTTGAAGTATCAAGCCAACTTCAAGATATCAGTTATCAGATAGAGAAGATAAGGATTCAGAGACATTCAGATTAAGAAGAATCAGACAAGGCTATCAAGAAGTTTAGAGACAAGATCTACACATACAAAGGTGATATCTATTCTATACTACATTGATTTGTATCAGACAAGGTTGAGTTGTCATTTGTAGATACATCATGTTATTTTCTAATCATTGTAACAGAGTTTGGTAAAACCTCTTAACAGAGTAGACCTAACAATCTTTTATGTAAATCTCTTAACCAAGTGCACACTCAAGTAGTGTTGTTGAAATCCTATAACTAGGTTGATATGGCTGATCTAAATTGTTACTCCTAACAGGGTAAGATCATCAAAAATTATCACAACTTGTAGCCTTAACTGACAAAATTTATTATCTGTAGTAGTGAAGATTTGTGGGTGTCATCCCCACCGCAGTTTTTACCTTCTTACAAGGGTTTCTGTGTTACCAAAATACTTGTGTTATGTGACTGATTTATTGTTGATTTCATGCTATTTAATTTTACATGTTAATTGAGTGAATGATGCATGCAATGGACTCAAGTTATATATGAAGGTTACTATTAGGAATGAATGCTTGGAAATCATTCTGTAGTAGTTGTTGTTGCATTCATGACTATGATTGTCATTGATGTCAAAATAGTGATCTTCTGGAGACTTGCAGAGAAGCAGATAGTGTTTTGATTAGCGCACATGGGATATTGTAGTTGGAGCTATGCGAAGTTGAGGTTATATTATTTGATATTTTATATGTATATGGTTAAGAGTGCAGAAATTAATTCATTTATTCATGGAAGTTATGAGCATTTACGTGGAAGTAGTATTCATGCAGTGTTCCTGAGTAGCGGTTTTAGGAAATCGGATGATATCTCCTAATAGGGATGGAATATACTTTTGCACAGTTAAAGGGATGTTAGAGCCACATTGATAGTGATGTGGATGATAGTGCAAACTTTGAGGTCGCATGAGTGAAGAGTTATTGTATTTGGAAGCCGATAGTTTTTGTGTAATTCTGATGTAGCATGTGGAAACTTTTATTTTGTAATTGTGTGCCGACTCATTTGTAATTATTTGAGTGTAGTATAAAGGAAGGAGTTTTTTTCCTTGTTGATGTTAGGAATGAATGCTGAAGCCTTTGGAAGTCATTTTGTAGCAGTGGTTGTTGCATTCATGACTATGATTGTCATTGATGTCAACACAGTGATATTCTGTGTTGGATACAATTGTCTGAAGGACATTGTTGGATTAATTATGTGTTGTCTTTGATGTCACACAAATTTCATATCAATTATCATTCTCAGTGTCTACCGAGCTCAGTCGGTCAGTTAGGTAGTTCTCAGTGTCTACCGAGCTTAGTCGGTCAGCTAGGCAGTTCTCAGTGTCTACCGAGCTCAATCCGTCAGCAAGGCAATTTTCAGTGTCTACCGAGACCTCTTGGGTGTCAAAAGAAAATATGATAGAAAACAGTGTTAACCGAGCCTCCTTGATTATCAAAGGAAAGTTAGTGGTTACCAAGCTCACTCGGTCTCTGAAGGATTTTACAGAATTTGCTGTGGTTACCGAGTTCACTCAGTCACCGAAGGAAATCTTTTCAGGATTAATGTTTATCGAGAAAGGTCGGCCCTTCAAAGGATTTTGTTAATAAAGTTTGTTTATCCCAGCTGACTGTTGTAATGATTGTTAGTGCCGACTTGACAATCTGAATGATTAATCCGAATGGTATATATATATAGAAGGTCAAGCGGTGAATTGAGTGTGTATCATGCAAAATCATTTTGAAGAAAGGTGTGTGCGAATTTTGAAGGATGGTTATATATCCTTGAGGAGCAGCAAAGATTTATTTGATCAGGAAGGATCTAGTGAAGCAGAACATAGATCTGTAATCAGTAATTCAGTTGCATCTTAACCAGGTCATTTCATTGTTACTCTCTTACAATTGTAGCAGTGATTTCAAAATCTCTTAACCGAGTTGGTTTAACAACCATTTTGTAAATCCTCTAAAAAGGTGACAGTTCTATTGAATTGTTTCAAAAGACCTGTTACAAGTCCACTCCTAACAGGGTGATTAAATCCTTTAACAAGGTCACAATTAACAATGTGTTTTGTAACCTTTTACCAGGTTGGCTCGTAATAGGGCATCACTTCAGAAGAGTGAAAAGCAGTAACTAGTTACATTAGTGGTTTTTTCCATATTGGGTTTCCATGTTAAATCTGGTGTCTCTTGTGTTCATGTTATTTTCTTTATTCATGTATGTTAATCGGTGGTGAATGCTTAAGAACAGTTATAATTAATACTCACTGCAAAGACCGAGCTCCAGCATTTCTCTGTATGTTTATTGAGTGGAACGGTAAATAATTTAATAAGACATCTAAGGGATTAGTGGTAATATTTTGTGGTTAACTGATTCACCCCCCCTCTCAGTTACTACATCTATATTTCCAACAATTCTGGAGTTTAGTAGAGAAGCAGGCACAGTTTTGTTTTGTGCACATGTTAGATTATAGATTGAGTTATGCGTAGTTGATGGTATGTTCTTTGGTGTGTTATTAACCTATGGTTAACAACATGAAAATAAATTCATTCATTCATGAAAGTTATAAGCATTTTGGTGGAAGCAGTATTCTGGCAGTGTTCCTGAGTAGCAATTTTTGGTAATAAGAGGATATCTCCTAACTAGAATGGAATCTGATTCTACACAATTAAAGGGAAGTTTGAGACTCATTGGTGGTGATGTGGTTCATAGCGCAAACTTTGAGGTCACAAGATTGGAAAGTTATTGTATCTAGAAGCCAACAGTTTTATGCAATTTTGATGTAGCGTGTTGAAATTATTATTTTGTATTTGGATGTCGAATCATTTGTAATTTTTTGAGTGTGGTATAAAGGAAGGAATGTTTTCCTTGTTTTAAGATGAGATTGTAATAGTTGTGATATGAAATTGTGAAAGTTGTGATGCAAATATATGCATGAAGTGAAGAAAAGAGCTAATTCAGTGGTGAAGGAAGACTTGCGAAGTACAAAGATCTAGATTTGTGATCTTGTGTAGCAGAGAGTGTGGTTTTTGCATACTGTGAAGGAGGTAACATATTTCATATTATTATATTGAATAATCCTAAGATCTATTGGATAGCAAGTTCAGAGATCTTGCCTTGAAGCTGTTTGGGCAGAGGGTCCTTATGTCTTCCATAACTCCTAATAGGGTTAGAATCTTTTAACAGGGATTCAAAATCTCCTAACAGAGATTCATATGTACTGAATGTATTTCGTAAGACTCCTAATAGGGTCCATCCTCTCACAAGGAATTTTCATATCAGTACATCATTTTGTGGGCATCATTCCCACCGGGGTTTACTCTTTGATCAAGAGGTTCCCTAGTTAACATATCTTGTGTTATTGTGTCATTGTGTATGATTATCTTTCTATGGTTGGTTACTACATTGATTATATGGTTTGAAGCTATTGAAGTTGATAAAGATTTTAATTATCAGATAACTAATTCAACCCCCCCCCTCTCAGTTATCTTGGGGATCTTTGCTTTCTAACAATTGGTATCAGAGCGGCAGGTCCTTGAAAGAAAGTTTAATAGCTTAAGGAGATCCATGGAAAATTTTAGGAAAGAAAGCCCTAAGTTTGATGGAGTGAATTTTGACAACTGGAAAGAAAATATGAAGACACATCTACTATGTTTAGGACCAGGCTATTGGTTGATTACAAAGAATGACAGAACTATCATTGAAGAAGACAGTCTTGAAACAAGTTCTAAAGATGAGGTAGATCTATTCATGTGTAACATACTAAGAGAAGCACTTTTATTAGCACTTCTAGAGAATGAATATAGTTAGGTAAAAATTTTAACTAAATCTTATGATATTTGGAAAGCTTTACAATCTACTTTTGAAGGTGATGAACATGCAAAGAAAGCTAGGTTACATAACTGGATTTGTGCATTTGAAGACATAAGAATGATGGAAGATGAATCTGCTAGAAGCTATATTGGTAGGATGTCAGAAATTGTTGTAGAAATGAAGTCTTGTGGAGGTGAAAAGATAGAGAATGAAGTAATATGGAAGATTTTGAGAACATTGACACCAGTATTTAGGCAGACTACATAAATGATTGAACAAGTGATACCTTGTATGACGAATTTTTCAAGAGAGACTCTTCTTGGAAGATTGGAAGCAACAGAGATGAATTTGAGATTATCAGGAGAACTACCTAGAATGGAGTCAACATTCAGTGCTCTAAGCATCAGACCTACTTTGTCTAGAAGTACAAGTGTGAACGGAGATTATGCTAGCAGTAGCAGATCCAAATCTGATGAAGATAAGAAGATTGAAGAAGGTATTTCCTTGCTTGTGAAAAGAGAACCAAATGGTAAGAAAATCTTTAAATGTTGGACATGTCAAGAATATGGTCATTTTGCATCTAAATGTCCTAAGAGAGTTAAGAAGTATAAAAACAATTTTAAGCCTAGAAGACCTAAAGAATGTTATTATGCAAATGATGAAGATATTGAAGCAGGAATTGAAAGACATTTGAGTGACAGTGATAATGATAACCTTGATGACATAGGATTTATAGCAATTAAGGAAGAAAATTTTGAATCTAATGTTAAAGAAGAGAAAGCCTTAGTTTCCCAAGTTGAAAAGAAAGCTGATTGGATTATAGATAGTGGTTGTTCACATCATATGACTAATAATAAAGGAAAGTTCATAAAGTTTAACAATTATGATGGAGGAGTTGTTAGAGTTGGTAACAATGCAGCTTGTTTGATTAAAGGTATAGGATCTGTTACTCTTGATGGAAAGACTAATACTGATGATGTTTACTTTGTGGATGGATTGAAACATAATTTATTCAGTGTTGGAGAGTTAGTTGATAAAGGATATCAAGTTTGGTTTACTGAGAAAACTTGTGTGATAAAGGATAAAAATGGAAATTTGATTGGAACTATATCTAGAACCAGAGGTAATGTATTTCAGTTGAATCCTACTGAGATGACATGCTTGATTACTAAGATTGATGACAGATGGTTATGGCATAGAAGGTTTTATCATATAAACTTTGATAACATTGTGAAAGTGAGTACTACACTTGCAGTAAGGGATTTGGATAAAATTATGAAGCCTACTAAAATGATTTGCAAAGAATGTGTGATAGCTAAGCAGAAGAGAAGTTCATTTCCTAGTAAGAAGTTCACATCGGTAGAGAAGTTAGAAATTGTTCATACAGACTTGAGTGGTCCCACCAGGACTAGAGGATTCTATGGAGAAAGGTATTTTATGATTCTTGTTGATGATTTTACAAGAATGATGTGGATTGCATTTTTGAAAGAAAAATCTGAAGCATTTGATAAGTTTAAGGTCATGAAGATAAAATTGAGAGTGGATTGATAGTTATAGTTATTTTTGTTGATGATATTATTTTTGGAGGAGAAGATGAAACTAGTGACAAATTTGCTGATGAAATGAAGACAGAATTTGAAATGAGTATGATTAGAGAAATGAAATACTTTTTGGGATTACAGATAACACAAAACAAAGATGGTATCTTTGTAAGTCAGACAAAGTACTTGAATGATTTGTTGAAAAGATTTGGTATGGAGAATTGTAAACCAGTTGGAACACCTATGGTTATAGGACATAAACTATCAAGCAAAGATGAAACACCAGTAGTTGAGCAGAAGAAATATAGATCCATGATTGGAGGATTGCAGTACTTGACACACACTAGACCAGATATACAACATTTAGTTGGAATGGTAGCAAGATTTCAAGCTGAACCTAGAGAGTCAGATTATGTAGCAGTAAAGAGAATATTGAGATATTTAAGAGGCACAATGGATTATGGTTTATGGTATGAAAAATCTGATGATTTTACCCTATGCACATATACAGATGTTGATTGGGGAGGTAGTGTTGATGATAAGAAAAGTACCAGTGGTGGACTTTACTTTCTAACAATTGGTGGAGCCTTTTTTCTTGGAGGAAGATTAGTTTCTTGGTTGAGAAAGAAGCAAAATTGTATTTCACAGAGTACAACAGAAGCAGAGTATGTAGCAGCAGCAAACAATTGTAACCAGATAATTTGGATGAAGTAGATGCTGAAGGATATTGGAATAAAATTTGTTGAGCCTATTGTCATATATTGTGACAATACCAGTATAGTTAGTATGTCTAAGAATCCTGTATTACATTCTAAGACTAAGCATATAGAGATGAAGTATCATGTTGTAAGAGAGAAAGTTGCTGAGAAAGAAGTCAGATTGGAGTACATAAGCACAAAGGAGTAGATAGCAGACATATTCACAAAGCGTTTGCCTAAGGATATATTTGAGTATCTGAGAGGTATGCTTGGGGTTATGCCCCAGCCTACTTTTGAGTAATGATGTAGTTGGTTGCATCCGTCCATTGGAATATGGCCCTATCTATTTTTTGGATTGGATGTTGGTACTTCCTCTATGGGGGAGTATGTATATCTGAGTTGAGTCATGAGGACTCTTGTGAATGTATTTTATGAATAGTGTCTTTTGACATTGAGTTATTGTTGACATAGTGATGAAATTTTTTTCATTGATGTCAATGGGGGAGAGAAGTGTACATGAAAAACCCTATGTACCATATGTTGGAGAGAATTGAATAGGAAAACGAAGCAAGATTTGATTGATGAAGAGAAGCAGAGCAGTTGAGTAGTAATGATTAGATTTTTTGAATATTGGATATTTTTCATCTATGTTGCCATCAATGCCAATGGCAGAAATTTTTAGGAATGAATGTTGAAGCCTTTGGCAGTCATTTTGTAGCAGTGGTTGTTGCATTCATGACTATGATTTTCATTGATGTCAACACAGTGATATTCTAGAGTTTAGCAGAGAAGCAGGCATAATTTTGTTTTGTGCACATGTTATATTGTAGATTGAGTTATGCACAGTTGATGGTATGTTCTTTGGTGTGTTATTAACCTATGGTTAATAGAAAAAAAGAAATTCATTCATTCATAAAAGTCATAAGCATTTTGGTGGAAGCAGTATTCTGGCAGTGTTCCTGAGTAGCGGTTTTTGGTAATTGGAGGATATCTCCTAACTGGGATGGAATCTGATTCTGAACAATTAAAGGGAAGTTTGAGACTCATTGGTGGTGATGTGGTTCATAGCACAAACTTTGAAGTCACAAGATTGGAAAGTTATTGTATCTGGAAGCCGACAGTTTTATGTAATTTTGATGTAGCGTGTTGAAATTATTATTTTGTATTTGGATGCCGACTCATTTGTAATTATTTGAGTGTGGTATAAAGGAAGGAATGTTTTCCTTGTTGTAAAATGGGATTGTAATAGTTTTGATATGAAATTGTGAAAGTTGTGATGCAAATATATGCATGAAGTGAAGAAAAGAGCTAATTCAGTGGTGAAGGAAGACTTGTGAAGTACATAGATCTAGATTTGTGATCTTGTGTAGCAGAGAGTGTGGCTTTTGCATAGTGTGAAGGAGGTAACTTATTTCATATTATTATATTGAATAATCCTAAGATCTGTTGGACAGTGAGTTCAGAGATCTTGCCTTGAAGCTGTTTGGGCAGAGGGTCCTTTTGTCTTCCATAACTCCTAATAGGGTTAGAATCTTTTAACAGGGATTCAAAATCTCCTAATAGAGATTCATATGTACTAAATGTATTTTATAAGACTCCTAACAGGTTCCATCCTCTCACAAGGAATTTTCATATTAGTACATCATTTTGTGGGCATCATTCCCACTGGGGTTTACTCTTTGATCAAGAGGTTCCCTAGTTAACATATCTTGTGTTATTGTGTCATTGTGTATGATTATCTTTCTATGGTTGGTTACTACATTGATTATATGGTTTAAAGATGTTGAAGTTGATATTGAAGTTGACAAAGATTTTAATTATCAGATAACTGATTCACCCCCCCCTCTTAGTTATCTTGGGGGATATATGTAAGGAATATGAGTATGATATGGTTGAATTTGAATGTATGCATGAAGTGAAGAAAAGAGCCAATGAAGTTGTGAAAGAAAAATTGTGAAGGAAGACATGCGAAGTACAAAGATCTATAATTGAGATCTGGTGTAGCAGTGAGTGCGGTTTGGCACAGTGAGGAGGTAACATATTTCATATTATTCTTCTGAATAATCTTAAGGTCAGTTGGATAGTGTGTTCAGTGATCTTTCCATTGAAGCTGTTTGGACAGTGGGTCCTTCTATCTTCCATAACTCTTAACAGGGTTAGAATCTTTTAATAGGGATTCAAAATCTCCTAACAGAGATTCATATGTACTGAATGTATTTCATAAGACTCTTAACAGAGTCCATCCTTTCACAAAGAATATTCATATTAGTGCATCTTTTGTGGGCATCATTCCCACCAGGGTTTATTCTTTGATCAAGAGGTTCCCTAGTCAACATATCTTGTGTTATTGTGTCATTGTGTATGAATATCTTTCTATGGTTGGTAATTATATTAGTTACATGGTTAAATGTTGTTGAAGTTGATAAAAGTTATAATTATCTGATAACTAATTCACCCCCCCCTCTCAGTTATCTTGGCCGACTTTACTTTCTAACAATTGGTATCAGAGTAGCAGGTCCTTGAAAGGAAAGTTTAACAGCTTAAGGAGATCCATGGTGAATTTTAGGAAAGAGCCCTAAGTTTGATGGAGTAAATTTTGACAACTAGAAAGAGAAGATGAAGACACATCTACTTTGTTTAGGACCAGGTTATTGGTTGATTACAAAGAATGATAAGACTATCATTGAAGAAGACAGTCTTGAGATATGTTCTAATGATGAGAGAGATATATTCATGTGTAACATACTTGCAAGAGAAGCACTTTTGATAGCACTTCTAGAGAATCAATAAAGTTAGGTAAAATGTTTTAAAAAATCTCATGAAATTTGGAAAGCTTTACACTCTACTTTTGAAGGTGATGAGCATGCAAAGAGAGCTAGATTACATAATTGGATATGTGCATTTGAATATATAAGAATGATAAAGATGGAAATCTGATCGGAATTGGATCTAGAACCAGAGGTAATGTATTTCAGTTGAATCCTACTGAGATGACATGTTTGATTACTAAGATTGATGATAGATGGTTATAACATAGAAGGTTTTGTCATATAAACTTTGATAACATTGTGAAAGTGAGTACTACACTTGCGGTAAGGGATTTGCCTAAAATTATGAAGCCTACTATCATGATTTGCAAGGAATGTGTGATGGCTAAATAGAAGAGAAGTTCATTTCCTAGTAAGAAGTTCACTTCTGAAGAGAAGCTGGAGATTGTTCATACAGACTTGAGCAGTCCTACCAGGACTAGAGGATTTTATGGAGAAAGGTATTTTATGATTCTTGTTGATGATTTTACAAGAATGATGTGGATTGCATTTTTGAAAGAAAAATCTGAAGCATTTGATAAGTTTAAGATCATTAAGAATAAAGTTGAGAATGAATCTGGAATGAAGATTAAATGTTTGAGATCTAACAGAGGTGGTGAATTTACTTCTAGAGAGTTTAACACTTTTTGTGAAGTAAATGGTATTAAGAGATAGTTTTCAGCCCCTAGAACACCTGAACAAAATGGTATTGCAGAAAGAAGAAACAAATAAGTGATTGAAGCAGAAAGAGCTATGTTATTTGAGAATGATTTGGCAAAGATATTCTGGAGAGAAGCAATGAATACATCAGTATATACAATGAACAGAGTACAAATCAGAGCAAACATAGACAAGACACCTTATGAATTATGGTTTGGACATGCACCCTCAGTTAAGTATTTTATAATTTTTGGAAGCAAATGTTATATTAAGAGAGATGATGATATTGGAAAGTTTGATCCTAGAAGTGATGAAGGTATTTTTCTTGGATATTCTTTGAAAAAAAAAGAATATAGATGTTACAATAAGAGAACTAAAACTATTGTTGAGAGCACAAATGTTAAAGTTGATGAGAAGTTCAAAATTTAGGAAAGAATGCTTGATTATGAATCTGATGAAGAAGCTCATCCTAAGCCTAACACTGAAACTATTGAGTTATTCTATGAGACTGACAGTGAATTATTGAATGAGAGTCATGCTGAAGAAACCAGAGAGGAATATAGAGAAGAATCTATAGTTGAAGTAAGATCTGAGACTATGACACCAAAAAGGTATCTATCAAGACATCATCCTTTTGAACAAGTTATTGGAAGTTTGGATAGAGGAGTTCTGACTCAGAATAAGGTACATTTATGTTTGATTTCTCAAATTGAACCTAAATCTACTAGTGAAGCTTGTGAAGATGAACATTGGATTAAAGCTATGAGAGAAGAACTAGATCAGATTGAAAAGAACAAGACATGGGAATTGGTCCCTAGACCTAAAGACAAGAATGTGATTAGAACTAAATGGTTATTCAGAAACAAGATGAATGAACAAGGAGAAGTAGTAAGAAATAAAGCAAGATTGGTATGTAAGGGATACTCGCAGCAAGAAGGAATTGAATATGAAGAAAATTTTGCACCAGTAGCAAGAATTGAAGCAGTCCGCATTTCTAAATGGTGAATTGGAAGAAGAAGTCTACATTGAGCAGCCTGAAGGTTTTCCTTTGATTCAAAAAGGAGATATGGTATGTAAATTGAAGAAAGCATTATATGGACTAAAGCAAGCACCTAGAACTTGGTATGCAAGATTGGATAAGTATTTGTTGAAATTAGGATTCACCAAAGGAATAGCTGATAGCAATCTGTACATAAAAGAAATTGAAAAGGGTTTGTTGGTTATAGTTATTTTTGTTGATGACATTATCTTTGGAGGAGAAGATGAAGCTAGTGACAAATTTGCTGATGAAATGAAGACAAAATTTGAAATGAGTATGATTGGTGAGATGAAATACTTTTTGGGATTACAGATAACATAGAACAATGATGGTATCTTTGTAAGTTAAACAAAGTACTTGAATGATTTGTTGAAAATATTTGGAATGGAGAACTGTAAACTAGTTGGAACACCTATGGTTATAGGACACAAACTATCTAGCAAAGATGAAACACTGGTAGTTGAGCAGAAGAAATACAGATCCATGATTGGAGGATTGCAGTACTTGACACACACTAGACCTGATATAGCACATTCAGTTGGAATGGTAGCAAGATTTCAAGTTGAACCTAGAGAATCACATTATGCAACAGTAAAGAGAATACTGAGATATTTAAGAGGCACAATGGACTATGGATTGTGGTATGAAAAATTTGATGATTTTACCCTATGTGCATATACAGATGCTGATTGGGGAGGTAGTGTTGATGATAAGAAAAGCACCAGTGGTGGAGCCTTTTTTATTGGAGGAAGATTAGTTTCTTGGCTAAGCAAGAAGCATAATTGTATTTCACAGAGCACAGTAGAAGCAGAATATGTAGCAGCAGCAAACAATTGTAACCAGATAATTTGGATGGAGAAAATGCTGAAGGATATTAGAACTAAGTTTGTTGAGCCTGTTGTCATACATTATGACAACACCATCATAGCCAGTATGTCTAAGAATCCTATGTTACATTCTAAGACAAAGCATATAGAGATCAAGTATCATGTTGTAAGAGAGAAAGTTGCTGAGAAAGAAATTAGACTGGAGTACATAAGCACAAAGGAATAGATAGCAGCCATATTTACAAAGCCTTTACCTAAGGATACATTTGAGTATCTAATAGGTATGCTTGGGGTTATGCCCCAGCCTACTTTTGAGTAGTGATGTAGTTGGTTGCATCCATCCAGTGGTATATGAGCCCTATCTTTCTTTTGGACTGGATGTTTGTCCTTCCTCTATGGGGGAGTATGTGTATTTGAGCTGAGTCATGAGGACTCTTGTGAATGTATTTTCTGAATAGTGTCTTTTGACATTGGAGTTGTAGTTGACATAATGATGAAATTTCTATCATTAATGTCAATGGGAGAGAAGTATACATGAAAAACCATTTGTACCATCTGTTGGAGAGAACTGAATAGGAAAATGAAGCAAGATTTGATTGATGATTTAAAAATGTTTGTCAAAGCAGCAGTGTTGCAATATTGGATTTTTGGAACATTGGATGTTTTTCATCTATGTTTCCATCAATTCCAATGGGGGAGATTGTTATGAATGAATGCTAGGTAGTCATTTTGTAGCAGTTGTTGTTGCATTCATGACTATGATTGTCATTGATGTCAACACAGTGATCTTCTAGAGACTTGTAGAGAAGCAGATAGTGTTTTGATTAGCGCACGTGGGATATTGTAGTTGGATCTATGTGATGTTGAGGTTATATTATTTTATATGTTATATTTCTATGGTTAAGAGCACAGGCATTAATTTGTTTATTCATGGAAGTTATGAGCATTTTGGTGGAAGCAGTATTCAGGCAATGTTTCTGAGTAGCAATTTTTGGAAATAGGATGATATATCCTAATCGGGATGGAATCTTGTTTTTCATAGTTAAAGGGATGTTAGAGACACATTGATAGTGACATGGATGATAGAGAAAACTTTGAGGTCGGATGAGTGAAGAGTTATTGTATTTGGAAGCCCACAGTTTTTGTGTCATTCTGATGTAGCATGTGGAAACTTTTATTTTGTAATTGTGTGCCGACTCATTTGTAATTATTTGAGTGTGGTATAAAGGAAGGAATGTTTTTCCTTGTTGATATATGTAAGGAATATGAGTATAATATGGTTAAATGTGAATGTATGCATGAAGTGAAGAAAAGAGCCAATGAAGTTGTTAAAGTGAAATTGTGAAGGAAGACATGCGAAGTACAGAGATCTGTAATTGAGATCTGGTGTAGTAGTGAGTGTGGTTTGGCATAGTGAGGAGGTAATATATTTCATATTATTCTACTAAATAATCTTAAGGTCATTTGGACAGTGTGTTCAGTGATCTTGCCATTGAAGCTGTTTGGGTAGTGGATCCTTCTGTCTTCCATAACTCTTAACAGGGTTAGAATCTTTTAACAGGGATTCAAAATCTCCTAACAGAGATTCATATGTATTGAATGTATTTCATAAGACTCCTAACAGATTCCATCCTTTCACAAGGAATATTCATATTAGTGCATCTTTTGTGGGCATCGTTCCCACCGGGGTTTACTCTTTGATCAAGAGGTTCCCTAGTCAACATATCTTGTGTTATTGCATCATTGTGTATGAATTTATTTCTATGGTTGGTAATTATATTGCTTGCATGGTTAAATGCTATTGAAGTTGATAAAAGTTATAATTATCTGATAACTGATTCACCCCCCCCTCTCAGTTATCTTGGTGGACTTTACTTTCTAACAGTTACTACTGTTTGTTGATTAAGTTTTGGGAGTTAAAGTTTTTGAGGGCACTGATTCACCCCTCCCCTCTCAGTACCCTATCTTTCCATTCCAACAATTGGTATCAGAGCACAGATCTCTTATTGTATGGTTTAACCACTGAAGAGTAAAGATCTAACCATGGAGAGATATAAGTTGGATAAAACAATAGAGAATCAAAAGATTCAGATGCATATGTTCATTGAGCAGTATAAGAAAGCTAAGGATGCATTGAAGAAATTACTAGTTCAAAGAAAGAACTTGGCTATTCTGGAAAATGAGACTGGTTACCATGAAGAGGAGATTGATGACTTATTTGATAATATTGGATCTAGTTCAAGAAGTATTTTTGATAGTTTTGAAAGTGCAATCTCTGATTTGTCTGAAAAGAATCTTCACTTGATTGAACAAGTGAAAGCCTTGCAAATCGGTCAAGAATCACAAATGGTGAGAATGATTGATGTAATGAACAATGCTAAACAAGCTAAGCAAGAAAGGAATCTAGTTGTTGAAGACCGAAGATAGATAATTGAACAACTTCAAGCAAAAGAAACTGAGATACAAAGACTCACCGAGCACCATTTTGAAATATCCAGTCAGATGATGACTGTAAACTAGGAGATCAACCGAGTAAATGGTGAGTTGTCAAGAAAACTTGAAGATATTGGAATACTGAGGGAAGAGAATGAGAAACTGAGAAATGAAGTAAAGATACAATTACAACACAATGAAATGATGAAAATGGCTGAAAATAGTTCTAAGAAGATTGATGATTTCCTAACTAATCAAAGAAGATTAGGCTACACCGGTGAAGGCGAATTATCCAAACAAGCTTAACAAGTGAACAACAATCAAAAGAAAAGACCTAAGATGTTGTCATGCTATCACTGTGGAAAATTGGGACATACTTCAAATGTGTACAGAAGTAAAGCACAAGGTAAACCTCATGTCACTCCTAAGTTTAATTTTTATTGTTATTATTGTGGAAAATTTGGTCATCAAGCTTATGAGTGTAGAGATAAAATGAATAAGACTCCTAACAATCCTATCATGGAGAAACTCTATTATACTTTCAATAAACGTGGACACACTACAAAAGAGTGTAAGGCAAAGATGAAGCAAGTCTGGACACCAAAATAGAAGAACAAGCCTTATCAATCGAAGAGACAAGGTAATGCATACACTTGGGATTACAACACATGGGTTAACTACACAATATGTGGAAGGTATGGACATATAGCAATGAATTGTATGAGGAAGAGATGAAATGGAAAATCATGAAGTTGGACAAGAACTGGTATGGAATGCTTGCATTGTCATAAAGTCGGTCACCTAAGGAAGGACTGAAGAGACTGAGCACCAAAAGAAGCACATGTATTTGAGAGTGGAAACACTATTGCAAATATCATGATGATTAGAAAAACTATGTGGAAAAATGCATCAAATGAGAATGTTGAGTCAAGTAATGCTATCGGTGAAACCTCATCCACTAGATTGGGTGACATCGGTACCTCCACCTAAGGTCAAATAGGTATGTATGGAACTAACATTTAAATTGATCTTATCTTACATACAATTCCTTATATTTGATAGGCACATACCAAATCTACATGAATAAAGATGCATTGTGGTTTATAAGTTTTGAGCTAACAAAGTCACATAGGCAGTATATGTTAGACCGAGCAAAAGAGTTACCTGTCAGTGAATGTTATCCAAGGTTAACCAAGTATCAGTATTAACCAAGTAAAAAAATCATGTGTTAACCGAGTCATTGTATTTTTGTGGTAATCATCGAGTTGACAGTTGTCACCGTACTAGAAGTAGGTCAAGCATTAACGAAAAAAGTTTTGAGCAAGAATATGAAAAAGGATATAAATACATAGAAGCCTTAGTTTATTTTTCACCAAGAAACTTCAAAGAGAGATTATTTCATAGAGTGATTTTGAGATAATAATCTTTAGTATCATATAAAGCAGTTGCAGATCAAACTGAGCACACTCTTCGTATACTCCAAGTACAACTTCTACTGAGCACATTCATCATATTTTCCAAAAACCTAGATTGATAATAATGGTGTCTACTGCAATCAAATCCAAGATTGTCGAAGAGGAAGTGAACCTCAAATGTTTTGGCTAACTATGATGAACCTAAATACAAACTACACCTGGAAGTCACATCTAAAATAGATTCAGCGGGAGCTTACTCAAGCATCCCACCTAGGGTTTTGCTAGTCGAGGATGTTAGATCATACATTCACTACAAGATAGATGAAATAGGAGATTTTGAGATGTATGCATCATATCAAAGGCTTTGTAGTGAAGATGGGAAACTTAATTAATAGTACAAATAGGTTGAAAATATTGGACTCACTCATGCCCTACATTTCCTGAAAAGTTTCAAAATCGAATGGATTAGGGTTGTACTCAGTCACTTTCACGAGGGAATATTTTGGCTAGATAATCTAGTTAATGTAACAAAGAGAATGATCCATAGGGTTATAGGATACCCAACAAAAAATAAGGCAAAATATTTTCGTAGTGCCTCAAGGGTCAAAATTTAGAAGAATATCGACGCAACATGGGATGGCCGAGCATTGAAGATTGCCTCAATTGTGGACTCAAAATTTAAATTCATAGCTCATGTAATTAGTTACAAGTTCTATCAGTCGAGTAGACTGAACAATGTTCCATGTAGTGATGTGGACATGGCATATAAACTGATAAAGAAGAATCACTAGTTGGACCTTGTCGAGCTACTCCTGCGACAGTTAGAAGAGAACGTGAAAACAATCAGGTCGACAAAGTCTAACACCTATAAGTTCAGATCATTGCTAGTGTGTATATTTTTCTACATTAAAATTTTTTTCCCTTCTGTTGGTCACATAGATTGGCCTACCAAAAAACCAATAGTTACTCAAATTTATGATATATTTAGTAATCTGGGAGATGACTTGAATAAAGTTGTAGATGAATACTTTGAGCAATTCAAGATCAAGATGAATCTTTGGAGTAGGATTCCTAGCTCATTGGTTGAGAAATATGAAATGGATATATGTTTTCTAGTAGACACCAATCACACCTTGATAAAGGGTGTGGAGCCCAGAACAAAATGGTTAGCCCCCATGGGATATGAAATGGATATTGATTTCACTTCAAAATCAATCAAGGCTCTATTGGCTACATTGAAGGAAAAAAATGAAGAAAGGTTTGGATCCTATGAAGAGGCTAAGACAAGAATAAAGACTAGTCTTGTCATTGGTAAAATAACTAAAAAGTTAAGGAAAATGATGAAAACATTAGTAGAGAAATTTGGAGATGAATCTGACTCATTTGACGAGTCACCGGTTGGGACTACAACCGAAGGTTAGTTATTGCTAACTGAAAAACCCCATGACAGTGAAGAAACTGAGTCTAACAAAGACAAAGATTTAATATCGGTTTCCCCCTCTCCAACTCCAAAGAATAAGTTGTTGCTAGTTCAGTCTAGAGCACAAACAAGGTCAGCAACTATAGCTTCACCACCTTTGAAGAAGGGAGTTGTGAAGATTTCAAAACCAAAAGCTACTTCACCAACTAAGACATACAAAAAGAGGAACCAAGGTCGCAACTGAAGCACCAAGGAAAAGAAGAAGATTAATAAGAGGAAAATAAGACCTTGAAGATGAAGAGAATGAATGATGAATGGTGCTCCCCTTAATACCACAAACACATAACAGAAATAGAGAAACAACAACAATATGCAAGAATAGAAAATTGGCTTCTTATTATCTCCACAAATGCAGAATTACAAACTTTCATAATTACAATATGCAAAGCCACATGGGCATTCCCTTACAATATTTTTTAGGACAAAGCCTCGAATTATTACCCAGATCTACTACCTAGAACTTCCTAAGACAACACTACGGGCCTTCTTTATATAGGCAATTTCCACCACCCGAGAAGGTTCTAGAAATTTAGCCCAAAGGGTTGACCAAACTTAGAATTATTTTATTTTACAATTTATTACATCAAAGTCAGCTCAAAATAACTTTTGAAACCTGAACATAAATTTTGAAGGAAAATTATTTTCTGCCATTTCAGGTGACCCAACTTCCGAAGACCATAAGTTATCGCCAGTTGCTCCGATTGACTATTATAACCCCAATTTGGAAATTCCGCGAAGCGCTCTACAGGCTTGACTCGTGCAAGAACCCATCACTCAAATTTTTGACCTCATCTGGGGCCTCTAAAGCCTTCAAAAGTGAGTTCAAAGTTTCTGTACCCTGCTACCAATACCAAAAATCTTCAATATCTACAAAGCTAGACTTGATCTATCAATGAAACTTTACCGGTAGGCTGATACGATTGAGATGAACCTCAACATGTGAAATGAGAACATTCTAAGATTGTATGACCAACTTACTAAAAATAGAAAGTTTCCATAAATAGCAGCTCTACACAAGATAGACCTTATTGAATACAAAAATAGAAATATTTTTGGGTGATGCAAGATTACTCTTACACCCAGGATGCTCCTGCATCAGACACCTGGGGTAATTTGAGAAGTGACCCTGTCATGAATCAGGTGTGTAGAGGAAAACCAAGATGGTTAACCTCCTCCTTTGTTAGCCATGATGAATCTTCAACAGGTCATCCTTTCCACTTGACCAGATATTCTTCATATGTCCTGTTCCTTGTGCTTTTGCCAACTCAACTATCTAATATGTCCTCAATCTCCTTGGTATCTGAACTAGTTGCTGGAATACTCCACTATGCTGCTATGATGTTATCTTCAACACCTCTCTCATGATATTATGTCAAATCTGAAATGTTAAACACTGGTGAAATATTTAGCTCAGTAGGCAATTCTACCTCATACGCATTTCTTGAATCATGCTTCTTCAGTATCTTACATGGCCCAAACTTCTTCATTTTTAGCTTGTTATATGTACCAACTGGAAACCACTCCTTCTGCAAATGAACCATAACTTCATTCCCAACCTAAAATTCCTTATGCCTCATTTTCTCATCTGCATTAGCCTTATACTGTGCATTCATTTTGGTAATGTGCTTTCTCACTTCCTCATGGATGTTCTTCAAGTGTTCTGCAAAATCCTCAGCTTCACCACTACTTATTCTCCTTTATCTATCTTTCTCAATTCAGATGCATTTCTTGGACTACTTCCATATACAATCTGGAATGGTGATCTACCAGTGCTCCTATTGATAGAATTATTGTATGCAAATTTTGCCTGTGGTAAAATCAAATCCCATCCTGTTGGCTTATCCCCAACCAAACATCTCAGCAAATTTTTCAAACTCCTATTCACCACCTGTATCTGTCCATCAGTCTGTGGATGGTGTGATGAATTGAACTTCAAATCTATCTTCAACTTCTTCCATAATGTACATCAGAAATATCCAACGAACTTAGTGTCTCTATCTGAAACTATGGTTTTTGGCAAACCATGTAGTCTCACCACTTCTCTGAAAAACAATTATGCTACATGAACAACATCATTAGTCTTCTTGCAGGGAATGAAATGTGCCATCTTCAAAAATCTATCAACCACCCAAAAAATTGAATCATGTCCCCGCTGACTTCTCGGTAAACCAAGAACAAAGTCCATGCTAATATCTTCCCAAGGCTTCTCTAGTACAGGTAATGGCTAATACAACCCTATATTTTGCTTCACTCCTTTCACCATCTGACATATTCTGCAACTCTGTACAAACTTCTTCACATCTTGCTGCAACTGTGGCCAATAATAATTCTCATTAATCAAAGAAAGGGTTTTATCATGACCAAAATGTCCAGCCAATCCTCCGCTATGCTTCTCTTTGATGAGATTCTCCCTCATAGAACTTGGTGGAATGCACAACTGACTCCCTCTGAATAGCATATCATCCTGGATAATGAAATCTAGCCATTTTGTCCTATCTAGAGTAATAGGTTCTGTACAAGCTTTCCAAGCTTCACCAAAATCAGGATCCTCTGGATACAAATTCTTGAGTTCCTTGAACCCAGCCACTTCAATCTACATTTCTGTCAGCAATAGTTTCCTTCTACTAAGAGTATCTACAACCCTATTAGATTTTCCACTCCTGTGTTTCAAAACAAATGTATAACTCTGCAAAAACTCAACCCATTTCAAATGCCTCTAATTTGACTTTCCTTAACTATTCAAATATTGTAAAGCTTGATGATCAGTATACAAAACAAACTCCTTAGGAAGCAGATAATGTCTCCACTTCTTTAATACCTGAACTATAGCATAAAATTCCTAATCATAAACATAATACTTTCTCTTGGCATCATTTAACTTCTCACTGAAATAAGCAATAGGTTTACCTTCTTGGCTCATAACAACTCCTATTGCAGTACCACTAGCATCACAATCTACTTGAAACACCTTATTAAAATCTGGAAGTGCTAAAATAGGTTGTTCTATAACTTTTTGTTTCAACAATTGGAAACTCTTTTTTGCACCATTAGTCCACTTAAACTCTTTTCTATCCCCTCTCATTGATTCAGTCAAGGGTCCACAAATACTGCTAAAATTTCTGATAAAATTTCTGTAAAAGCTAGCTAGACCATGAAAAGATCTTACCTCAGTAGCACTCCTTGGAGTAGGCCATTCATGGATAGCCTGTACCTTCTTTGGGTCCATTTTTAGACCTTTTGCTGAAACTACAAATCTCGAATACACTAATTCTTTCTTCACAAAATTGCACTTCTTCAAATTTATCAACAATTTCTCTTCTCTTAACTTCTGAAACACCCTATGAATATGCACCATATGCTCCTCCAATGTCTTACTAAAGATCAAAATATCATCTAGGTAAACAATGACAAACTTACCCAAAAATTCTTTCAGAATCTCCTTCTCTAATCCAAATCTGATGATATCTACTCTTCAGATCTATCTTTGAGAAATATATAGCTCCACTCAAACAGTCCATAATATCATCCATTCATGGCAATGAAAACCTATACTTGATTGTGATCTTGTTTATCACTCTAGAATCTATACACATCCTCCACTCTCCATTCTTCTTTGGTGCTAATACCACTGGTACAACATAGGAACTCAGACTCTCACAGATCAATCCTTTCTGCAACAACTCATGTACTTATCTGTTCAACTCATCACTTTCTGCAGGTGTCATTCTGTGTGCTACCTTATTCAGAAAACTCGCTCCTAGGATCAAGTCCATTTGATGACTGATCTTCTTGACTGGTGGTAATCCATTAGGCACATTATCAGATATAATATCATGAAACTTATTCAACAAATCTGCAACTTCTATAGGAATATCTTCTACTTCCTCTTTACCAACTTTTGAAATTAAAGCAAAACACACATGCTCATGCCTCATACCATCTAGGTATTCACATGACCATCATGTACAACACATCTATCAAATTGCCATGGTCTACCCAACAACATATGACATACATCCATAGATATGATATCACACAGTACCTCATCATGGTATCTGCCAATCTTGAACTTCACTAGGCATTGTTCATTAACCATGACCTTGTGGTCATCCTGTACCCAAGCAATCCGATATGGATGTGGGTGTTTCTGTCTCTTGAGCTTCAACTTTTTCACCATCTCTTCTGACACCAAATTGTTAGTGCTTCCACTATCAATAATCACATCACAACACTTACCCTCACACATGCACCTGGTGCAAAATAGGCTCCTCCTTTGTTCAGGTTCATTCTCACCACTCAGCAGGACTCTTCTATTAATCAGTGTTTCTCCTCTTTTAGCATCTTCAAAATGTGATGATTTGGCTTCTTCATCTACATGTGCAACTCTGGCCTAGCCTTTGTTTCTCCTATTTGTTCTTCCTTGGCACCGAGGACATTCAAATTCCCTATGACCTTCTTCTCCATAGTGAAAACATGTTCCACAGAAGCCTCCTCTTCCAAATCCTTGTCCTCTTCCTCTTCCTCTTCCTCTCTGATCTCTATTACTTTGATCCTGGAAGTGATTGGAATTATTTCCTCTCTAATTCTAGCTGCTACTGGCCTCATCCTTCTTTTTTGGATCTTCATTTCAGCCACCATATGACTGTCCACTAGATCTTCCACCATGACCTCTTCCATTTTTTTTGCTCTCAAACTTCTTGTTCAACTTTTCCTCTACTTTTAGGGAAAACTGGTATGTCTCCTCAATACTATTCATTCGAACCAGATTCAACTCCTCCTGAATGCTTGGCCTTAACCCATTAAGGTATTGGGAAACTTTCTCCTTATCAGCTTCTGCATGGCCTATTCTGATGAGGAGTCGATAGAACTCCTCTGTATACTCCTAAACAGATCTTCCTGCCTGCTTCAAACTTTGCATTTTCTTTAGTAGGTCAAGCTCATAATCAATAGGAATGAACTGTCACTTCAAGTTATCCACCATTCGATCCCATTTTGTGATTATATCTTTCCCTCTTCTATTTTTCTCCAATTGAATCTCTTGCCACCAGATCTTTGCATGACCTTTCAATCTGGCCTTCGCAAATTTGACCCTATCAGGATCCTCAACATCTTCATACTCAAAATATTCCTCACATTCATTGATCCAGTCGATCAATTCTTTTGGGTTAAGATTTCTAGAAAATGTAGGAACCTCAATCTTAGGTCTTTTCCCAATCTTGGAAATGGCCCGAAAAAGTCTTTCTTCCTCCTGGTTCACAATTTTGACTTCTCCTTCTTGATCTTCTTCTTTGGCTTCAACCTTGCTTTCGTCTCTGACATTAAGATTCATTCCTCTATGAATCTCTTCTTGCAATGCTCGCACTTGTCTCTGGAGCACTCTAACCTTAGGTGTTACAACACTAGCTCTTCTACCATGTTCCCTTTATGGAGGCATTTTCACGGTGCATGCTGAAACCCTAACCACGGTTCTGGTGCAAACTACCTCATAGTCGGTGATCTATTTACACAGAAACCCTAACCCACGGTCCTGGTGCAAACTGCCTCACAATCGGTGATCTATTTACTCACTCAGGAACTCCTGCTCTAATACCACTTGATGAAGGGTGCTCCCCTTAATATCACAAACACATAACAGAAACAGAGAAATAACAACAATATGCAAGAACATAAAATTGGCTTCTTATTATCTCCACAAATGTGGAATTAAAAACTTTCAGAATTACAATATGCAAAGCCACATGGGCATTCCCTTACAATATTTTGTAGGACAAAGCCTCGAATTATTACCCAGATCTACTACCTAGAACTGCCTAAGACAACACTACGGGCCTTCTTTATATAGGCAATTTCCACCACCCGAGAAGGTTCTAGAAATTTAGCCCAAAGGGCTGACCAAACTTAGAATTATTTTATTTTACAATTTATTACATCAAAGTCAGCTGAAAATAACTTTTGAAACCTGAACAAAAATTTTGAAGAAAAATTATTTTTTGCCATTTCAGGTGACCCAACTTTTGAAGACCATAAGTCATCGCCAGTTGCTCTGATTGACTATTATAACCCCAATTCAGAAAGGCCACGAAGCACTCTACAGGCTTGACTTGTGCAAGTGCTCGTCACTCAAAATTTTGACCTCATCCAAGGCCTCTAAAGCCTTCAAAACTAAGTGCAAAGTTTCTGTACCCTGCTGGCAATACCAAAAATCTTCAATATCTACAAAGCTAGACTTGATCTGTCAATGAAACTTTATCGGCAAGCTGATATGAGTGAGATGAACCTCCACATGTGAAATCAGAAAATTTTGAGATCATATGACCAACTTACTAAAAATAGCAAGTTTCCACAAATAGAAGCTCTACACAAGATAGCCCTTATTGAATACAAAAATAGAAATATTTTTGGGTGATGCAAGATTTCTTTTACACCCAGGATGCTCCTGCATCAATGAGACAAATTAGTTCAAGGTGGTAAGCAATAAGAATAGAACAATTGATGAAGTTGCTACAAATATAATTGAAAATGGAGAACTCACAGATCCAAAACATAGTCGGTTTGACAACATGTCTTCCGAGGATCAAAATACAATAGAGGAGGTAGTCATCCAGATGATGATATGCTTCAAATGAGTTCCGTTGGAATTTTCCAAGCAACTACCTAAGGCATTAGAGGGGAGGATAAATCAGAAATGGTCCTATGCCTTGGATACCAAAAAGAAAATGAGGGAACAAGCCCTAGTTCTTGTAGTTCCAAATTTTTCTATTGATGAAATTAAAGAATACATGACGACTTACTCTAGGAGATTCCAAGTAAATGACCAATCTATGAAAATATTAGATGAAAATCTAGTAGACATTGATGAGTCTAGCCAACTCATATGGGCTTCCATTGTTGTAGCTTGAGAGCAAGTTGAAAACACAACATTTCTAAACTTTTCTAAGAAGAGACAAAGATCAAAAGGTAAAGGCATCCATATTGATGATATTGATTTAGCAAAGGAGATGAAAGAGATAGATGCATCAATTACCGAGGTGATTGATACTAAACTTGACAATATGGACATAAACATTTCACAGGATGCACCAGATCAGGTTGAGATCTAGATTGAAGATAATAAAGCATTCGATGTACTCATTGAGGACATTACTAATGGTGATCCTGATGATAGAGATGAAGATGAGGATGTGAACATTATACAAGGCAAAACACAAGATGAAGTTCCTATTACTGAGCCTGCAATCACATCGTTACTGGGTGAGCTTCCTATTCTTGTAGAAGTAGTTGAAATGTTGACAAAGGAACAACCCAAAGGCTCAAACCTTGAGAAATTGATGGATACATCAGGGGAACAAGGAGCAAGAACACCGGTTGAACCAAACAAACCTAAAGAAAAAGAGGCCACCGAGATAGAAGCATAGGGTCAAGATGACTCCAAAGTAATCAAGGCTACCCCACTGGACACAACATGAAAGGCTCCACCTCAATCAACTGGCACATAGGTTCTTGAGGAGCAGAAGAAGGAAGCAAATGTGTCAACCAGGAAGGTTACTCAAACTATTGAGGTAAAGGATATTGTACTACTTGTAAAAATCTCACCTCAAGAGCCAGAGAAGAAGAAGAAGAAAAAGAAACAAGGAAAAGGGTCGGTCACATTAGATGAAGTAATAGTTATACTGGATTGTGACCCTAGGACCCTAAGCCCCGAGGAACTTAGAAAATATGGGGAGTTGTGTACCAGGAAAGAAACACAAGAAAAGCTAAAAATGGAAAGAAAGAGCAAGGAAATTCTAGAGAATGTAAGAGATATCTTAAAACAAGTCAAACTGAAGGTACAAATTAATGAGGATACTCCCATTATGGACCAACTTGCCACACTTACAGAAGAAATCAATGCCCCGGATACAAAAGTTGAAAAGAGAATAGAAGAAAGGGTAGAATCCAAGCTTCAAAAAAAACTTGTAGAGAAGATCAACCAGAAAGTGGAAATAAATAAGGTAAAGTTATCTGAGGTAATAACTGGCATTCAGTCTATTACTCAGTTAATAGGTCAAATTTTGATCAAACTATGCACTGTGGAAACCTTTACTATTGAGATCAGTGAAAAGATAAAACAACTGGATACTGAAATCCAACCTAGTGCATAGGAAGCTTTAACCGAGCCACAAGATTTTTCAAAGCATATATTGAGAGTTAAAGAACTCTGACGGTTAAGAGCGGATCTTAGGAAACAAGAAGAAAGGATTTGTGACCAGGTCACCGAGCTTCAAACTGAGTTGCTTCCTTACCTTAAAATTTTTGAGAAGCACATTGTCAAAGCAAAGACACTTGTTGCAACACTAGAAATCTTTGTGTTGGACAACATCTTTGACATGCATGCACAAGTCGGTCTTGAGCACATTGCTCTCACCAACTTGAAAGAGGAATGGGAAAACCTCTTGGATTCAGTGAAGAAAAACCATAAGCATATCTTTGATAAGCTGTAAGTATACAATTTTTATTTAACATTAATATCAAAAAGGGGGAAAACAATGTATATGCCAAATATGTAAATAAATGCTACATATACTAAAATACTACTGGGAGCATGCACCGAGGGGGAGTAAGAGTATTTTTTTTTAATAAATTTTGGTATCTATGTATATATGGTGGAGATAGAATAAATTTTGAGACATAAGGTCTATATACATTTCAGTTTTGATACTAATGCCAAAGGGGGAGATTTTTATCTCTATTTGAGCATTAAAGATTGTCATTAGTATCAAAAGACAACTAGTCGGTAAAAGAAAGTACTTCAAGCTACTCAAGAAAGTTGGTCAAACTACACAAGCCTTTACACCGAGTACTCAAGAAGTTTTACCAAGCATCAGTGTACATTGATATTGAGTGTCAGTAAACACTGAGCAGACTGGACATTGAGCATCAATGAAACTACCGAACAATATTTACATTGTTTACCGAGCAATACAAAAAATGGTATAGTATTTAGGAATGACACATTTATCTATGCAGATGGTTACAATAGAATCATAAAATGTTTTACCAAGATCGAGGATCATTTATTGTAGATATAGTCATTAATTGCGATGATGATCTCTATGTAATTGCTAGATCTAGGTTAATTTTGTACACTGTAGATCTTAGGGTTTTTCCTAGGACGTTGCAACATAATTTTGTTAAGTGGAAAAAGCAGTATGCTATATATTTGTATTTCATGTCATTTTGACATAAGATTTAAAAGGAAGATAAGTTTGGTATGAACAAGAGAAGAAGTTCTTGAAGCATCAAGCCAACTTCAAGATATCAATTATCAGACAGAGAAGATCAGGATTCAGAGACATTCAGATTAAGCAGAATCAGACAAGGCTACCGAGTAGTTTAGAGAAAAGATCTACACATACAAAGGTGATATCTATTCTATACTACATTGATCTATATCAGACAAGGTTGAGTTGTCATTTTTAGATACATCCTGTTATTTTCTAGTCATTGTAACAGAGTTTGGCAAAATCTATTAACAGAGTAGACCTAACAGTCTTTTATGTAAATCTCTTAACCGAGTGCACACTCAAGTACTATTGTTGAAATCCTATAACTAGGTAGATCTAGCTGATCTAAATTGTTACTCCTAATAGGGTAAGATCACTAGAAGTGATCACAACTTGTAGCCTTAACTAGAAAACTTTATTATCTACAGTAGTGAAGATTTGTGGGTGTCATCCCCATCACAATTTTTACCTTCTTACAAGGGTTTCTATGTTACCAAAATACTTGTGTTATGTGATTGATTTATTGTTTATTTCATGCTATTTACTCTTACATGTTAATTGAGTGAATGATGCATGCAATGGACTCAAGTTATATATGAAGGTTACTATTGTTTTCTGATTAAGTTTTGGGAGTTAAAGTTTTTGAGGGTACTAATTCACCTCTCCCCTCTTAGTACCCTATCTCTCCATTCCAACAAGCTCATCTTGAGCCTATTCTGATATAAAACTAGATGATCATATTCTTATTACCTTTTCCCATCTAGTGCACCAAGCTACGTGAGTAATATCACATGATAATCCTCATTGTTGACCAAATGCTTTAGTGATACATACAAGGATAGTAACTTAACCTCAATTGGTAAAATTACTTTAGTTCCATACAGAGGAGAATATAGAGTGACACTTGTAGGGGTCTAGATGGAGGTACAATAATCCCAAAGGAAATGACTGAGATGGAGGTGCTAGTCTCAATCAATTTTATTAACAACCTTCTTGAGGATATTCAATAAGGTCTTGTTTGTTTCCTCATCTTGGCTATTACCTTGGGGATAATATGGAGTGGAAAAGTAGTGTTGGATGTGGAACTAGGTGCATGGTTCTTTGACATGCTATTTTTTGAGGGGTGTATTAATATTAGTAATGATTATGGAAGGTATGTCGAAGTATAAAATAAGGTGATAAAGGATGAATTATATTTGGACACCTATGGTGATGGAAAGGGGAATCACATCCACCCACACCATGAATCATTATGTATCCATAATGATAAAATTGTATCCATTGGATGAGGTGGGATTTATCTTACCAACAAGGTCAAGGCCCCAATACGAAAAGGGCCAGGGGGTGATGATAAGATGAAAATTATATGTTGGCATAAGAATATGATATATGTGCCACTAACATTGCTAACACCTTGTGATGAACTCACAAGCATCATGCTCCATTGTTGACCAATTGTATCCAAATCCAATAAATTTATTGGCTAATACCATAGCATATAAATTAGATTTGTGTTCTATTGGCATTGCTAACATCTTGTGATGAACTCACATGCATCATGCTCCATTGTCAATCAATAGTATCCAAACCTACTAAGTTTCTTGGGTAAGACCATACTGCTTGTGTGTGGATCGAAGGTTCTGGTGCAGACCTCTCATAATGCTTGGACAACCTCGATAACATCTAAACATCAAGAGATGACATCATGACAGCCCTTAAAATATATGTTATTAGTAATGATGGCGTAACAAGAGGGTCAATGCACAAGGTTTTGGAATTAGGTTCCAATGAGATGGGGGAATATGATACAATATTTTTAATAGGCATATATATCA
The DNA here is from genome assembly GCA_027943335.1 of Chamaecyparis obtusa. NCBI lineage: Eukaryota > Viridiplantae > Streptophyta > Pinopsida > Cupressales > Cupressaceae > Chamaecyparis > Chamaecyparis obtusa. The sequence continues at coordinate 83,510 of BSBK01003890.1, forward strand.
TGGTACCAAGGGGACTAAGGACCAACCAACACACACACCAAATTTGTTTCTAATGTATTATGAGTTGGACTAGCATGTAGTTTCTTGAATAAGAATTCATACTTTGTAGTGTTTTCTGGAAGCCATGGCATCTAACACTTTATTTTATAGTATGGGAAATTTGTTGAATTGTAGGAGTTTGAAATGTTTCTTCAATTTGTCAACCATTTTTTCATATGGTATCAACTTTCATTTTTTTTGGAACTCATTTGTGACTTTCTTGATTATGAGTTTTAAATCCCTAAAGAGTTGTAACTCTATGATATTCCATTGTATTTTTATCTCAAGTCTTGAGATGAGGGCCTCATATTATTCTATGTTGTTGGTGTAGGTGAAGTGAAGCTTAAATTATTTGGGTATATAGTCACCTTAAGGAATGACAAATATGATGTGTTCCCCTGGTCCATGTGATGTGAAAGAATCATCAAAGTATAGCTTCTTCTTTTTCCATAAAGGAGTAATTAATATCTTATCCCACAAGTGTGTGATTGATATAGTAAATGGCTCACTCCTTTACATTATCATCCTGCTAAGAAAGAAGTCCCCTAGTGCTATTGAAATGTTTGACATGTAGAGTGTTATAAGATTTCCTCGAATGGGAGACATCAATATAGGAATATTAATGAGATACTCCTTGATTTTATTGAGGGCCTTTTGGAGCTCAAAAATTTAGTTCATATTTCAAAAAATTGTCGAAGTGTCGAAATTAGTCCTTTGAAAATCATAAGATGCTTAGTTTGAGGTGCATAGAAAATAGGGCCTATTGTTTTTCATGATGAGCCACTGGGGTAGGGTGTTCATTGTCTTTCATTTGACATGTGTAGTGGGTTTGAACTTTCAATTTTCAGTTGTAGCATGTTTAGGGAATAGGCTTTTGGCGGTGTTCCCAGAATTCTACATTTTGTGGTTGTCCAGAATTGTACTGAGTAGCTCACTTTGGAGGTTTGTATCTTTTTCCCTATGATTTATCATTGCATGTTGGTTATGGAATCATGATGTAGGTATGAGATTGTGTTATCATGCCAATTTTTAGCCCCCATGTGCCCGTTAAGTCACTTTTCTAGTGTCATTCCGGTTGCAGATTATTAAAATTCTCTGAGTGTGCATTGTTCAAAAGTCTAAGTAGCCTACTTTGAGGCTTTGTAATTTGTGCCCTGTGTGAGGTCTGACATAATTAAATTTTTTTCTATACTATAGACCTAGAAGACTACGTGCTTGATGAATTTTAGGTCTCTGCCAATCCATTTAACCTCTTTTCCATCTTGATTCCAAATCAAATTTCTGCATTTTTACTATGTTTAAATTCAGATTAATCCCAATTGATCAGTTGATTATCAAAGCTAGTTAATTAATGGTTCATAATCCATATATGAAAATGAGTCAGGTTCCAAAGTTTTAGACTCTGATGGTCATTCTTGATGGGTTTGCGAATTCAAAATCAAAGACAGTTTGTGCAGATTGAGAGTGCTAAACATAGTGAAGTTTACAGAATGGTCAATTTCATAGAGTAATAATTTTTGTTTGAGAGTTGTTTTCAAGAACCAATTGTGGAATCATTCTCATTGCATGTAATTCTGCTACCTGATCTAATGGTGAAGTCTCAGAGCATATCTTGCTAATCTTGCAATGGCTGATCCAGATGAAGTTTATGCTGATTCAACATTTTGCACTTACACTATTTTTCTAAATTGCTAAGTTTGATTATTTTTATCTTGCACCTGAGGATGAATCTGGAAAATCCCTTTTGCATGTGTATTCGATGTGGATGAATGAGTCATTTCTCCAAGTGACAGAGCTTCAAGTGGTGATATGATGACTTTCCAAGTGGCACCTTTGGCAGGGTTTGCACAAGTTTGAATTCAAATAGTTGCAGAATATAACGAACTGGCCTACTTTTCATATTATTATCTTTTGGCCCAAGTCTTTTCAAAGCCAGTCCAGTTAATGACAATTGTTCATATGCTAGAGAAGAATGTACCTTTCAGCTCCCATGGTTGCAAAGTGTCAATCAGTCAGTTTTTGAAGCTCGGTCCGAAAGCTACTCACTAATAATGAAGCCAATTTGCAGAACTATGAAAAGTTGTTTTTAAAGGCTCGACAGTGTATTACTTTGAGGACTGATTAGGAAATGATTTATACTAGCATAGTGAAAGCATTTCTAGAGCTGGTGAGCTGTTTGCAAGTATTTTAAAATCAATATATTTTTAATGCTAGGAGATTGCAAAAGGGACCGAATAACATTTGATGCACAAGTCCAAAATAATTATGCCAGTCATATGGAAACCAACACATGAATAGGAGCTTACGCAATGAATAGGGAACCTACATTTGTGAGTTTCCAGAGAATCACCAAATGAGGATCAATAAGCTAAAAGGGGTGTTTGCGTGAACCAGCAGAGACCTGCATATGATATGCATCCAGTCACACATTGAAACTTTAAAACACAGGTGGTGGCCTGCGCAATGAAAGAGAAGCGCCAGCGTAAACCACTAAAGGTGGCTCACGTTAGTTTGAAGTGTGAGAAGCCAGTAAGCATGGGTGGATTGCACACCAAGGGAAGTGTGTTAACTAAGAGGCACTTACGTAGGGAGACACGTTTTGAGTATTAAAAAAAATTGGCGTAAGTGAAGTTTGAGTCCAAACTGTTTAAAATGGTGTGTGAGAATTGTAAGCTGCCAATCAAACAAAGAAAATGTTAGAGGTCATGTATGAAGTTGGAAGCCCATGCAAAAATGTAGAGGGGGCCTGATAAGAGTGATGGACACCAGCGTGAAGTATATGGAGGCAGCCAGTTGCCCAAGGGGCCCATTTGAGAAATTGCAAGGGGGAGCCACCCATAAGTTCTGTCTCTGGAGTCCCTATTTGCAATACGCGTGCAGAGCCTCAAATTTATAGTGTTTGTTGCATAGGACAATACACGGTAAGTAGGAGGAAGGGCCTTAGTGTGTGACATGTAATGGAGAACTGCCATCATTAAAATAAAGCCAGCACACTTTCTTTGTGTCCAAAATTAACGTGGGATACCAGCACCGTGAGGTAAGTAATTAGTTGAAGGCTCACAAGAAAAGGGTGGAGCATCCAATCACTGAAATGATTTCCTTGACAAATTTAATTGAGGAACACATTCGTGTTGCTATGGGTAAGATGCTTCGGATGACATAGGAGAATGTAGTCTTACAGGGACACTCCCTTGAATGTTGTATTAATGCAGGAGGGTGCATGGCAAATCAAATCAAAGAGCCTTCCCGTCGAACATAGAAGGTGCGTAAAGTTAGAGGCTAGAGGATACATGTTTTCATAAATGGAGGTGTGTATACTGGCAAAAGAGATGTGCATCAAGAAAAAGAGAAAATGGAGGAGCCAACACTTTGACTGGTGCTTTGCATGATTAATGAAAACTAGTGTCTTGAGAAATATTTTGAAGGCTTACACAAATAAAAAGGCGGCTAGTCCAATGGAGGATACACATTTAGTATGTGGAGGTGCGCAAGCCAGGAAGAGGGAGCATTCAATGGTTTTTCCTCTATTGTTCATTATCCCACATTTGCCTCTACACTTATAGAATAATTGTTTATATGAAACAATGCTCAAGCATAATGTAAAGCAAGTGAAAAAGAGAATGTGGCTATCTCTTGACCTTGTGGGCCCACATAAATGTGCGTGCCAGCTGGCCATAAGAGATAATATTTTGACTAGTCATTTAAAAACCTCAAAAATTTTAATCCCACATTTCTCCCAATTTTGACATTTGAGATGTTTATAAGGCACAATGCTTGCTTAATGAAATAGAATGAAGAGCAGTGGCTCTCTGCGCACACGAGCTCTCGGAGGTGCCTCGGGATCCATGCCAGTGGGTCCATAGTTAAGGAAATTTTGCAGAGATGCGATGGTAGTGACATGGACCCCAAATGGACATGTGGCAAGAAGTCACATGTTCACATAATCAAACTGGCGGTTGGGAGATAGTCCGGAGATTCAGCGGGCAATCTAGTCAAGCAATTGCTAGATGTTGGCAATTAGGGACCTAACACTCAGTGATTCAGAGATTAGTGTTCTCTGAATTGCTAGATGAGATGGCAGTTAGTGCTAGCATTCTACAATTTGGTGAGCCTCCAGTCACGCAATCTCCAAGTTCCTGGCAGTCAGAGGCAAGCATTCAGAGATTGGAAAAATTGTGTTCAGTTGCCCATTCTCCAGATTTGACCCAAGGTTAAAGATTGATTCCGACATTTAGAGATTGGTTCATTCACACAATTGCTAGACTTAACCACGGTTAAGGAGTCCATTCAGAGATTATGAGATCAATTCATTTGCCAGTTCTCCTAATTAGGTGGTTAACCTTGGGTTTGTTCGAGTGACCAATCAAATGATGACACATGGCACTTTCTGGTGGTTTGTGAGGGGATGTGCATAAATGATTTAAAAGGGTAGATTTTAAAAGGATTTAAAAAATGACATAGTTCAAACATTAGAGTAAATTCAAAAATTTAAATGACAGGTCCTGATCAAAGATTTAATGCTTGGGAGTTCATTTTTTACCTGGACATAGGAGTGTTATATGTTTTCGGAAATGGGAGAAGATAAGGAATCTTTTGGAAGTGATTGTTTTCAGTTTTAGAGTGATGGGAAAGAGCAATTTGGGTTTGAATTCTGAGATCAGAATCAAATCTATTTGGGAAATGATTATGGAATGTGGATCAGTTAGAGAGAATCAGTTGTAGATCAAAGTTGAGAGGAATATTTGGAGATATTTTGTGCTAAGTGGACAACTGTCAGTTCTTTGTAACTAACCTCCTTTTGCTATAACTTTGATTTTTCTCTCAATTGTAAAGGATGTTGAAATTTATGTTGCTCGAGTAGCTTCCAAGCTTTGGAGTCTTATTTTGTGTTCATGGTCTTGCAATGTACAGTTTTAGATGAATTTTAATGAGAACAATGGAATCCCTATTCAGTTCTTGTTTGATGTCTTTGTATGTATGGTCTTAAATCTTGTGTATTAACTTGTAAGGCATGTTAATATACCATTTATAAGGTATCTGTGGGTTTTAATTTGAGTTTCTTTCAAGGAGAGAGTAAGTCTTGATTTCAAATTCTAAGAATTCTAGGTTTGCATATGAATTTGATGTCCAGGTATTGAAATGAGAAGAAAGGTTTGCAAGGCATTTCATTCAGGTTTTTTAGTTTAGAGTTAGGGTTTTTTGGGAATGCACATTTTTATGACTATGTTTCCCAATAGATAAGGCACTAGTCTTTTCTTGACTGGCAGTTTTCATCATCAAATCTTTAATTAAGATCATTTTCCATTTCGAGTTTAAGAGCATTAATGCTTGTAAATTGCATTGAATAGTGCAAATGATTTTGGTGATTCCTTGTAGAAGTGAATCTGATAGGTTAGCCTTCTTGAGCCTCTGGGTTCGAAGAGAAGAAGGGTGAATATCCTTGTTGTTACTTTGACCATTTCCCTAGTTCTTAGTAAATCATACAGGTGGGATCCTGTATAAGACTGGTAAGGTTGAACTCCCATGTTTTATAAGTCTGAGAACTATCCACTAATTTTCATGTCTGCATAAAGGGTTTTAGTGAGAATGTTTATGTATGCAAATTTATTATGTTTTAGGTGCACCCGCCTGAGTGTGTGAAACTCGACGCAGAAGGAGGATCAAATCCTCATCAATTAGTCTTTTCTTCCCCCTTAGTTTGCAAGAAGAAGCAGACTCTTGTGAGTTGGACAAAGATCCCCAAGTTTGGTTTTCATTGTCTCTTTTAAAACTGAGGGATACAAGAAAAATCACTAACAGGCCCTATTGGAACTGAGTATCCCATTTGCATGTGGTTTCCTTATGGAGTAGAGGAGTGAAGGGTTGGTACTTATCTTCTAGTTGTGTAATGAATATACACATGGGTTGTTCCTTCCCTTGTAGACTAAAACACTTCTTGAGGGTCTTTGGGAGAGGAATTTATAAAATATCTTTGAATTTCTTATGATCTACCTCTATGCCTCGTCTTGAACCCAAAGAGATTTCTTGATGTAATCCCAAAGAAATAATTCTTAGGTTTTAGCCTTAATTGATATTTTTACAAGCGATCAAACATGCATTCTAAGACCTTGAGATGATCAATTCTAGTTATATATTTTCCCAAGAGATCACTCACATAGTCTTCTAGGATCTTGTGAATCATGGCATGAAAGATGATAGTCATCACTCTCTAATATGTTGCCCCTACATTCATAAGACCAAAAGGCATAAAATTATAGTAGAATATCCCCAATGGAGTTGTGAAGGTTTTCTTATTATGATCTTCTTATACAATGTGGATTTTTTCATACCTAGAGAAGCCAACCATGAGTGACAACATCTCATGTCCCACTATGAGATCAACTAGCATGTCAATATTGCGTAGTGGGAAATCATCTTTTGGACATGTTTTGTTTAGGTCTCCAAAATCCATGCATATTATAATATCTCATGTAGGTTTAGAAATTAGTACTATATAATATATTAAATATCCACTCTAAATAGTCTATATGGTGTATAAATTTCACCTTGAGTAGCTTCTCCAACTCTTCTTTAACTAGGAGATCTACCTTAGCATGCATTCTTCTATGTTTCTTCTTAACTAAACTAGTTTTGAGATCAACAAAAAGGTGACAGACCATTGGATTGGACCCAATCCAAGAATGTGCACATAGGAAATCACAAAATTTATTGATGTCTCATTGAGTAGTGCTCCAAAAGCCAGGTCATTTGTATCAAATAATGATGTTTCTAGATATGTGATGTGAGGGTATTCTTTAGTTCCTAGGGTGATCTCTTGAGTCTATTCAAATAAAATGGATGAACAATGTGAATGATATGCATTGATGAGGGGAAGAGAATAATCCTCATTCTCTAGTGCCTCAAAGAGGTTTTCAATAGAAGATAATTCCTTTATTTTTACTTTTTTTTTTTAATCTAGAAGTTTTCCAGAGGGGTTTTTAGTAGTTGGCCTTTGAATTTTTTACTTTTTCTCTATTTTTGTGAGTAAGGACTTTATCCTCCCCAAAATATTCTTGGGGCTATACCTTGTAGACATATGTTTGATCATGCCCCTAGTTATGTGATCATTCTATAGAACCCATGAATTCCATGAGTGCTACATCAATCTTAAAGATTTTGATATGGGAGATAGTTGGTTGGTACGAGCCTATGAGCTTGAGTTGTGAAAGTGGAAGGATCATGACTTTAATGGATAGTAGGAAAATGATAGAGTCACCTAAAAAGGATTCGTTACTAAGTATATTGTCATAGGCTCTCTTGATTTTCTCTCTATGAAAGTCTTTGAGAGGTACAAGGTTGCCTCTAACATTAAGAAGGGTTCATTCAATCCTACTGGTTGCATTACTTAAAAACAACCAAGTTAAAGACCTTGATTTTTGTGATAATTATAAATCTCAAGGGAAGCCCATGATCCTTGTTCTTAATGGCCTAACTTGCCACCTGGATAGTCCCACATTTTAGTGACCAATATGTGGAACGTGAGATATTTACCTTTGAAATAGTCAAGGAGTTTTTTAATCTACTATTGGGGAATATTGGTACAACCATATATTTATATATACTTATATATCTTAATCATCTAGGTTCCCATGTGATTGGAATGTAGTGGAACTAATTTTTTTGACTGGCAGCTCCTTTTTCTTTTTCTAATGAGAAGGATAACTATTGGTATGAGGATAAAGGGGGAATGACCCTACAACAAAATAATTTATTAGAATTTATTTTCCACATCATTTTTTGTTGATATTTACATGAGATAATGTGTATGCAAGGATGGTGTTAGGATCTGTATGAGAGTTGGAAGAGTTAGAAACTAAAGTAGCCATGTCAATTCTAGGATAGTAATGAGAATGTACATATGATGCCTCAAGATCATGACAATATAAAAAATGATGAGGCCCTCTATGAATTTTAACTTCAACGCTATTGTTAGGAGCACTAATGGAGGGTAGAAGGTCTGGAATACATGAAATAGATCCATGGATCACCGAGGAGAATATTTTATGGGAGGTCAAAATCAACAACATGACATCTATGTCCTGCACTAATGGGCCCACTTGAATAAGAAAGGTGGTTGTACCCTTAGAGGTATGCTCAAGATTATCATATTCTTTGATGGTGATTACTTGTTGTATGATATCAACTTCAACATACCCTACTTAAGTTATAAATTTCAAAGTACACATATATATGGATGAGACATTGTCCATCATGAATTTCTTTAAAATGAAGTGATTGAATATAACAAAAATGTAGAGGGAAAGATTTTGATCAAGTTATATGAAAGGAATGTTATAATTATGTGGGATTGATATTATTTGGGACACAAGAATCTTTCAGATCTTTTGTGAGGATCTCTTGATGGATAGGTGGGGTGTAGAGGAGATCCAATATGGAGGTCTATGTGGGAGTGTTTTCAAGGTGTCAAAAAGGATATATTATTTATTGGAGGAAGATGTAGTAGTGGCACTAATGATGGATATTATTCCTTTCCTTCTTGTAATCGCACGTTGTGAAACTTGTCCTTTGGTGTGAATCATCTTTATAGAATCCTCAACTAGTATGATACAACCAAGATCAACTAGCTTGATCTTGAGACCCTTGATTTGTATTAAATGGACCAAAAATAGTATTATTCCTAGGAAGCATATATTAATAGATCTAAAATGTTAGGTGAAGCATGTGAAAGAGGCTCAACAATGATCTCCTTGTGATCAATACGATTTTGGATGTAATGGTTTAGTTTTAGGCACTTAATGGTAGTGTGTCCCTTAACATATTGGTAGTCATAATATTCATTCTCCTTATTCTATATGGGTTTAGGAGTGGACTCATCAAAAGGTTGGGTTTGTGGGTAGACAATTAGATTAGCCTTCTCCATCTTATGGAATATTGTATCTAATGGTGCACCCAAGGGGATGAAGGTGCAATATTTTGTATTTTGGAATCAAGGTTTTAGTTGGTCTTGAGGAACTGAGATGGCATTTTTTTGGTGTATAAATTGTTGACAAACAGGTGGGGAAGGTGTAGCAACAAAAATGTACACATACTTGGTGTTATAGCTTCATCATCCACAATGTTTTTGTTCTTAGTCTAGTATCTAGGCTGACCATTATTGGGTTTGTCATTGTGAGCCTCATTGTAGAGCTTGATAATGAAATTATCTATTATCCCTCTCTCAATGTTAGACCCCTTCTTGTAGATGTCTTTGTAGGTAGAAATGTAATTCAATCCCATATGGTGTGTCATCGTTGGATGTAGATTGTTAATAAAATAGTAACCAAATATTATATATGGGGTTTATATGGAAACAAATTTGAGAGGGCTCACTAGATTTGAAGATTTGGAAAGGATTTTTCCACTATTCTATTTGGCATTGTAGAGATCTAGGAGTGTAAGATCATTATCAATGTTTTGGGTATATTGTGACACAAAATTTTCTATTAGCTATGTAAAGTTGTTGAATGTGCCAAAAAAAATCTTATAGAACCATTCTAGGGTAGAACCTCCTAGACTCATAGGAAAGATGCAAATGAGATAATTATTTTTGTAGGTAACCTCTGGGAAAGCCATGTAAATTTATTTGAAATGGTTGATTGGATCTCTCGTCCCCCTATACTTGTCAAACTTGGGAATTTTAAAATTCTTTATGAAAGAGACAATATGTCATGCCCAAAAATTAGGGCAAAACACACACAACAATTTTTTTTTAAAGCACATATGATCAACAATGCTACACACTAAGGAATACTCAACACAAAATGAAATGCAAAAACCAACACAAGTTAACTCACAAGAGGTATCATGGCATGCATTGGCTTTCCAACATCCCTTGTTCATCTAATTGCATTAGTCTATACGAAACCCTAATTAGGTCTCTAAGAAACCTTAACTGGGTTTAAAACAAAAGTTAATAAAAGGGATAAACCACGGTGAAAGTTCAAACTTGGAGAATATTGAATACTCAAAGGTTGGGTCAACACTCCTGAAAAGGTTCAATTCAAAATGGAGAATAATTCAACCGTAGCTGTAACCCTAATGGTTCCTAACGGGAACCAGGTTACCAACTAGGATCAAAACGCAAAACATCGATAGATAAATAAAATATTTAAATAAGAACAAGATAATAACCCTAAGTGAAAACTAGGGTTAATAAATTATTACTTATTAAAATATAATAATATTCAAATATCTTAAATTAAAATATTATAATTTTACTTAAGATATAGAGTTACCAAGGTTTATTAATTAATCTCAATTATATAATTTAAGGGCATTAAAATAGCCATATTAAACATTAATATAAAATTTAACATTAATGCTAATGGAGAAATATTTATCTGAGTCCCATCTTGGACATTAAATAATCTCCCCCAAATAACCCATTAATTATTAAAATAATATAAATAAATTAAATATTAAATTTTACCACCAACGTTATATTAAAAATATTAATAATGTTCAATCAGAAATAAATTTTAAATTTTGAATCCGAAAATTTCAAATCTCAAGAAAACACTAAACTGATGAAATAGAATCATAAAAACATTTATATGCAAAACCTAGGGTTACAACGTTATTACCTATTTTAAAGTTATAATGTTAATAATAATTAATTTAAAATACTATATTTTAATCCCAAAATATAATGTTATCAAAGTTAATTAATCAATTTAAATTAAAAATTTAAAAGATTAAAATAACCATAATAAAGCTTTTAATATTAAAGTTATCATTTAGGCTAAGGGATAGTTATTTATCTAAGTCCCATCTTAAGACATTAAATAATTTCCCCTAGAATAATCCATTAATATATTAAAATATTATTAGTAAATAAAATATTAAATTTAACCACTAGCATTATAATAAAAATAATATTCAATTAGAAATAGGCATTAATTTTTAAATTCAAAAAATAGCAAATTCCAAGAATAGTATTAAAAAGAATAAGGGTCCATTTATTAATATCTCAACATTATCAAATTTAAATTAAATTAAAAATGACATCCAAAAGCAAACTATTAGAATCCCACTAAATAATAAAAAAATCTCTTCAAAATTTCAAAGAAAATTAAAATAATAAATAAATCAAAATTTAAATTAAAGTGACTGTCTAAAGTCAACAGTCATTAAATTAAAATAAGATAGGGATTAAAATCCAAACAGAATCCCACTAAATAAGGAATTTCTTTCAGAATCCCAATAAAAATAAAAATAATAAATAAATCAGAATTTCAAAAGTCAACAATCTATTTTTTTTTAAACATCAACATAGCAATGTATTCCAATAGGGTATATACATCTATGTATATACACAAATATATATATATATATATATATATATATATATATATATATATATATATATATATATATATATATATATATATATATATATATATATATATATATATATATATATATATATATATATATATATATATATATATATATATATATATATACAACCTTTTTTTTAAAACTAACATGATATCAAAATGAAATATATTCTTACATAGGTAATTAGAAAAATAAATTTACATTAACTTTTCTTTTTCAACTAAATACTTGAAGTAAATTTTGACTACATAGGGAAGAGATTAACAATCATAAGAAAATCTAACTTTTTCTTGCATATGGGAAAACAAACTAGCAAGCTATCTTTTTGCATTCAAGGCATAAGGAATCATCTTTTTAACATTTTCTTTCTTTAAAAATACATAAAAATTTATGTAGAATATTTCACATTCCAATACAAGCTCTTACAAGCATTCATCATGTATTTAGGCATTTAGATGGCCTTTTTACACTCCTCTTTTACACATGGTTTTTTAGCCCTTTTTACAACATAAAAATATGTAAGTAGCAAATGATAAAATCTTCTTTCCTTCAACAAAACCAACTCCATCAAATAAAAATCTGCAAAAGAAAACTACTTTGACCATGGAGGCTCACCTCCCAACCTAGGCCATTACATGGCCACCCCTGAGCTTGGGGAAACAAAGATGGATGAGGGTTACATACATGTTTCAGCACACTTACACATATAACCAGCAAGCACAAAGATACATAAAATTCTCATCCCAAGGATATCCACACAATGGGTCACCTTGGACCCATAAAAGGGGTGAAGGTGGAAAGTACCCAAGTAGGAGATGCCATTCAAAAGTAAAATCATGCCTTCAACAAAGCCCAAAATCCATAATTATTGTCTGCACAAGGCCATAACAAAAAGTACCAGCCATTCCAATTCCTTTCACAAAATAAAACCCTTATGACCCCCAAATAAGTATACAACAAGAATGGAAATGTGGAGCCCATAAATCCATGCCTCATCTCCTTCCTCCTTGAGGAAGGAATCTACACTAAATGGGCATTCCCAACTTAAGCCCTTCACCCATCAAGGCTCTCTTCCCTCCCAAGGGTGGGTTTGGCCTTGCACACCCCAATAAAACAAAAATACTAAAACAAAACTAGTAAATAAACACTTAACAAGAAGTCATGAAAGCAAGTATGAAGCTTCACAAAACTATTATAATAATATAACAAAAAAATCTGCATTTTACATACAAGAAAAAAAAAGATTCTTCCATGACAAGGTCACAAACCTTACTCCAAGCTATGGAAAAAGAGGGTTGAGAAGAGTTTCCTTTCCTACAATCCTTCCTTTCTTGCCAAGTCCACCAAAACTTGCTAAGTCCACTAGAAGTCTCCAAAATTGGAGAGTGGGCAATCAACCTACCAAATTCCTCTCCATCCCACTAAAAAGAAAAACCCTACCTAACCTCAAAGATGATTGGATACACTATCCAAGGGTTCTCTCTCCAACAAGAGGGAAATTTAAAATTGCAAAGAGAGGAAGACATGCCACACTTCCCAATTTTGTCACATTTTAAAAAGACATCTTTTGAAGAGGCAAAAATGGTCTAAAAATATTCTATTGGTTAAAATTTGACCCCCAACCCAAAGTACACTTATGGGGTAATCTATTTTTAACCCTAACTAACCCTTTGGGTTACTTTTTGCCTCTCCAAAGTCCACTAAGAGTTGACTGATGAAAAATTAAAATAAGATTCCCTCCCATGGCTCAACAACCAAGATACCTCACCTTGGGATTCTACAAGGTGACTCAAAAGTGGAAGACAACTAATAAACAATGCACTTGGCCATGCCAACTCACAACACGTGTCAATTGACACCACAAAAGTAACAACACTTCACTACACACATGGCATGCCAAGTAGACATTAATTTAAAATAAAAATAAAAACAATTTAAATAATACAATCAAACATTACTTTACAACATTATACATCACAATGAGGTTATTTATCCCTTTGGAGATAACCTTAGATTTACAAGATTTTCACATGCATCCATCTTTAATTTTCCCTTATTTAATCCATGGTCAATTTCCTGCACACTAGCTAAATATCAGTAGCTCATGAAAAATCAAATGACATATGCATATAAAATACATCATAATTAATCACACTCAAAACATAATGTAATCCAAATGCATCCACACTTAATCACAAGATAATCACATAATTTTCAATAATACATTTCCTAAATTCAAAGCAAGTTAATCCAAGAATACAATGATATATCAATTAACCTAACATATTAACCAAGATCATTTCACATAGACTTTTCTTGCATAAGACTAAAATTAAAGCATAATATTATAAATTAAACAATTCATCAATTACCATAACATCAAGACCTAAAAATCAAATCATAGAAATATGTCCTAAACCATTTACAAGCAATATTTCAACTGATTCTCTTTTCTCGCATTACTATAACGTCAAAGCATACCATACAAAATCTCTTACTCAACATTAGGACTTGATGATCACTTCTCTATTAATACATGTATCAACATAGCATGGATCCAAATGGTCATTTATGTAAGCATTCATATGCAATAAAAACATTTCAATCTTCAGAAGGGGTACATTCTACCTACTCAATTCTTGACACCACACACCTATCCTACTACATTTCTTCTATAAAATTACATACATTTGGAAACAATCTTTAACTACATTAGAATTTATATAATTTTTTTTTCTTTTATTATTTTAGTTTCCTTGTTCTAATTCAATTTCCACAAAATATGCACTCAATAGTATTATCATAAAGATTAGTTAAATTCAATTAATCCTATATCCAACATAGAGCATCCTATAATTATTTCCATTAGTACATAAGTAACAAGAAAAAAAGTACATCATAAATAATGGTGAAGCCTCTATCCATCAGGACACAAATCCATATGTAACAACATAACTTTCTAATTATTGAGTCTATAATGCAAAAAGATAATACCAAGATAGAGTCTCTTAAACACCTAACATGACTCCAAAGATAATCTCATGATGAGCATAAGGAAAATTTGGGTAAGGTGCATCTCATGATGCCATCAAATCATAATGCAGATACCAATCACTGCATTCACATGACTGACTCATCCCTAAATCTAAGGGCCATGGGAATGCAATTCAAAACCACATCCTACGTCTCCAAATTCACGCAGAACATCTAAAACATGCTCCAAAATAATCATCCTAGTGGACTCCACCTCACAGGGTACCAACATGACCTTACCCTTCGAGTGTGATAGCTAAAACCACACCATTAGGATGTTCGTGGAAGGAAGAAAACAAGGGAGGCACTACACAATAGTGATGGATTTACAAAATTTATAATAATAAACCTCCTTAAAATTGAAGGTCTTAGTTTATGTTCTTGCCCACAACTCTTTTAGGGAATTCTTCATCTTCCAACTAAATATTAATAAGATGTGGGGCTATAATACCAATCACATTGTATCTTGGTATAATATAGGGGTTAGGTTGCGACAGAAGGTAAGTAGGAATTTAATAGGTCTTTGAAGATGGTTGATTTGTTAATTATGGAGCTTTATAAGAAGGTGGTGTTGGTGCATAATCCATATGAGCTAGTTTCTATGGTGCATATTAAGAGGGTTGATAGGATTAATAAGGTGGTTTTTGTAATGGTTGTCGGTAAGATTGGATATAAACTTGCAGCACTTTCTATGGTGTCTACAAGGGTTGGTATGGAGTTTAGTGTTGCAGTTATTGTGAGGGTTATTTGTAGAATAAAGGTTTAATTTTTGAGGTGGTTGTTGGAAAGTAGATAGTGCATATGTATTGACCTATAAATAGTTGATACATAGTGATATTTCCAAGAGGCACATAAGTAATTTTTTTAGGTACAATGGTGCTTGGTACAATAAGGTAGTTCACATAGGTAGTTGTAGGTATGGTATGTGCACTAGGTTAGTAAGGTGGTGGTGGTATTGGATTTTTTTATTGTGTCAATGTGGATGCCAACATGGCCAAATAATTGATATATACAAGTGTATAAGAGGCATGTTGTTGAGTTTGAGTGATGGTAGAGGTGGAGCTATGGTTTGTGTTAGGAATTGTGTGGTAAATTATAGAGAATCCTATGAGGTGTGAAGTGGTGGATTTTCCAAGTGCTATTGGGTTGGAATTCCTTGGACTTGCATGGTAGCTTGTGACAAGTGATAGGAGTAGGATGATGTTCCCTGTGTAGCATGAAGATCTTGTATGAATGAGGATTCTACATGAATTAAGTGATAATAGGAATGTGGGGAATGAATGTTGTTTGTTGTGGTTGTGTAGATTATTGTGCAATAAAGGATTGAATAATGTTGACTGGAGTTATGGTAGTGACAGGTGGTGGTTGCAATGGAGATTGGATCAGAGGCCACATGGATGGAATTATAGTGGCTACTATAGAAATTACTATTAGGGTGGTTTCGTAGTAGATTTTTGTGGAGTTTTAATGAATGGATCACCAACAAGGGTAACATGGGTTTTTTGTGATATGGTATGTACTACAAGTTGTGTGCTTATGGGGTTGGTAGATTAAGATACAGAGATGAAAAGATGGGTGGATTAGGTACTGGGATTGGGGAGTTGTTGGATGGCACCATTCTCTATTCTATATGGAACATGGTAATGAGGTGTTGGATTAGTGACCATGGGAGGAGTGAGCCCTGTAGGAATTGAATAACCTTATCATGTGAAATTAGTAAGGACAATATAATAATTTTTGACTATTCAATATGACTTATCATTGAGTAATAGCCAAGTTGATTTATGAATGCATCTATAGAAATCATGGTAGGGACCTCATCTTGATTAACCATGACTTCTTTAGGTTGGACTTGATTCTTGGGGTCAAAGGCAAAAAGAGAACTAGTAGCATTGGGTATTATGTTGAATGAGGGATCAATACTAGAATTCAGATCCATTTTCTTTCTCTTTTGAGAACTTGTCAATGGTGGCATGTACTGGAGGACCTTATATGTATGAGAGATGATGAATGTTATGGACCAAGAATGAACTAATGTTTTATGATGAGAAATGAGGATAAACAGATGGAATATGACATAATGATGTAAATCTAAGGATTACTTGATGCTCAGACATAAGTTGAAAAAACCTAGTGCTTTTCTAATGGATATGATGGTCAATGTTGGATGGGATGATTTTTCTAGACAAAAAGATAGTCAAAGTAAAAAAAACCTCTAGATTGAGGTGTTGTGGCAATGATGATGAGATGATCTATCCAAAACAATGCTTAGACAAAGGGTAAGTTATGAAAATTATGGTATGATTAAGATGTAGGTAAAGAAAAATTGAGCACATGAGATCATGTGTGGATTCAGATATTTTAATTTTAATTTTGGATTTTTATTTGATTTGGATGATGTGTAAATGGGACAATAGATTAAATGCAAGATAATGAATTTGAATGAGGTAATAAAAGTGTAACCATATATGAGAGCTATGGGACTAATTCAATCATAAATAAGGTGATGAATGTACTTTATTCATGAGAAATAGTACTTTAGATTAATAGATGATGTTTTTGTTGGATTTGGACTCTGCTAGTTTATATTTTTGGCAATTATAGTGACACAACTTGGAATCAAGGTGAACAAAAGGTTAAAAAAGGATGGAATATGGATGGCGACTATATGATGAATCAAGGTAGATGATAATATTTATGCTATGTGGGATCTATGTGAGGGATGTGATAAGAGATGATACAAAAGGGTTGAGACCAAGCTAGACTAGAATAACAAGGCTAAATGGGACTATAGAAAGGATATGTTTATGAAATTAGAGGGTCAAATAATGAGGATGTACAAATGGGTATGGATACTTAGCCATGTAGAAATGTGGACCCTTAATGGGAATATGATGACTCAAAATGTGGTTATGATGTGACACCTTGATACTACATGGTAGAAATGGTGGAAAATATAGGAGTAGACCTGCTAGAACTGACAACAAACCCATATGAGATGACTAAAACTACTTTTGGTATGCAAAAAATAAATTTTATAAGAGATAATAGAAATCATATAGGAGATGACTAAGAATGGTTTTGGTGTTACAAAAAGAAATATCATAGGAGATCTATGAAATCCCACATGTACCACCATGATCCCATTGAAGGAGAAAATTAAATAAGTGTACTAATAGGTGGAAATACAACACAAAAAGACAAAAATCTTGAAAGGTATGGAAAGTTGGAAACAAATGACAAATGGGTACAAACCCATTGATTTTAGGGTAATTCCTACAAGATATCAAAGAGATCTTGCAAGACTATAAAAGATAATGACTACACTAAGTGTACCTAATTTTGCTTGTCAAACAAAAATTTTGCTAGGTTATGTGACAACCTAATGATGGTGATCCTGAGGGTGGAAGTACTGAGCCCATAGGAGAAAAAATTAGGCAAATATACCTTGGAAACATTTTTAGTTTGAGTGTGATGGAAGAAATCTTTTTAGAAGTAAAAATGATCCTATTGGCTATTAGACTGGTTGTTTTACTAGCAATCCTGCAAGTGTAAACCACAAACCCATATGATAATAGTTGTATTGAAATTTTTAGATTTTTGGGTTTAACTTTGGTGATAATAATTTTGCAAGGGATAATGACAATCTCGCAAGATGTTTAAGAGGCTGTGTTACTAGCAATATCGCTAGAGATTAGAGAGATCGTATAGGTATAGTTTTGAGCAACTTTTAAGGATGACTTGGACTGATTTTTGACAAAGAATTTGGTTGACTTGTAAATTTTGTATGGAATTTTTTATTATGGTAAAATATGCGTGGGAGAAGAAACACAACAAGTACAAAGTTTCTATTTTGTAATCAAGCACATTCACAACTTAGGTTGGAAATGATACTACTTCTTGATTCCCCCTTTGGGTTGCTCCAAATACTTAGATGAAGTGGACAAGTAGAGATCAAGTGCCACTATATCCCCCTTACATGACATGTGAATCACCTAATCTCATTCTCCAAATAAATTTGAAGTATTTATGTCTCAACTATGAAACGTATAATAGTGGGACAACTTGGGAGGTCTGACCTCTTGAACCAACAAACATGGGTTTCTGGCTGCTAAAATTGGTTTTTCATAAGGGGGATTAATTTATGGGTCAAAAAAATAATCTCAATTAAGAGGTCTCCTAGCTCTTAGAACAAAGGTTTTACACATCACATGGATACTAAGGGAGGAAAATGTATGACACTTCTTATTGATTCTAACTTAAGTCGTGCAACCACATTTTTAGATAGCAGCTTGAAAGAACTTGGATTTTTCTATTGCCACTTCGAATGTTTCATTGGGGTGAGTACTTATACCCACCAAGGAAGGAGCTCTATAGAAAATAAACATGAGTGTTAATATTGTGTTTCTCTTACACCCAAGGTCACACAAAGTGCAAGGGGAGAGAATGCTAAACATTATAGGTGGGTCCACTCTCAAAATGTGTAAATACACCAAATACAATATGCATGGGGTTTATTTTAAGACCAAATAAAGGTTCCTAATTTAAACAAACACATGAAAGTCATAAAAGTTTATTTTAAACCCAAAGGTTCCTAATTTGTAGTTATGTTTGTAAAAAATGATAACCACCTTGCAAAAAGTGTTAGAATGGGAGCACTTTGATGAGAGAAAGCTACAAAAATGTTATTAAAAATCCCAAAGTGATAGAAACATTAGCAGGTTAGCTAAAAATTATAATGTAAAATAGATCAAAATGACTAAAACATCGATCCCACAAGAGCACAAAGCATTCCTATATGTGTTTATTTTTTACCAACAATCCCACTAATGTTGTTGTCAATCTTGTGAAACCTGCAAAAGACAAAAAATAGAAAATAGAGAAAACATTCCCGCAAACTTTTTAGAGTGTTACCACAAGAATTAAAAATTTATATAATAAAATAGAATGTAAAAATGACAAATTTTTTATAATTTTAAACTAGATAACTATGAGAATATTATTGCAAGTTCTAGCAACATTACCACAAAGCCTAAAAAATGTAGAATACAAAAATTTAAAGCTCAGTGGGATCATGTTCCCACTATCATGTTTGCGAACCTATGAGAAATCAAAGAATTCTTATTGAAATCTTAAATGTGACTTACATATAAAAAAAAAATTATTGGTCATGTATGCGCCTTCAATCCCACGATTCCCAGTATGACATCTTACGAAAAAAACAACAACACAAAAATAAGAAAAAATGTTAGGTTGAATCATGAAGTGTGGTCCTACTAGATGTGCTTGAATGTGTGCAAGGAAAGTGTGAGTTCAAGAAATAGGATTGAAAATATCAATAAAAAAATTCAAACTAAACTACAATAGGAACATCACGACAAGACATAAAAAAATCATATAAAACTAAATGAGATTGCAAAACTTCCTAAAAACCAAAGAAGTCTTCTTTTTTGTGTGGATTTGTACAATGATAGTTGATATGTGTAATCCAAGTATACTCAAGCTTCAATGATAAGTAAATATTTTGGCATTATGATGGTATGATGGACAATTGTTTGAACTTGAATTAGCATTATAATTTTCCTCTAAAAGGTTGAAGATGAAATGAGGATTGAATCCTGAATTTATAGGATTTGCATGGGCTAAATGGATGTTGGAGATGAATAGTTCATGAAAGGTCAATGGGTAAGTGCACAAAGATGGTGAACAAAAAGGGGGGTATAAGTGGCCACTTTTTTTTTTTTCTAAAATCAGGGAAACTTGAACTTCACTGAGAGATTTGAGGGTCATGCAATCAAAAGTAGGAGTTGTGTAAAGAATAAGAATTGTAGTACTCTAGTCTACTTTATAAACTACTATTTGAAAAAAAAAAGGATAATATTAAGAGGGTCAAACCTCTCACGCACGAAAAACTATTCCTGATTTTTTTATAAAAAATATAACATAGTTGTTTCCGTGCACTTCACAAAATATATAGTTAGATTTAGTATTTTGAAAAACCCTTTGGTAGGATGATACGTAAGAGTAATATCTAGAATTTGTATATTTATTTGTAAATTTTTGTTGAGTATTTTATTTTTTATAATTTTTTGAAGTGACCACATCCTGAAAATTTGGTACCTATTCATGCGCTGGGCATAACTTGCATCAAAATAATCCCAATTGCAATTTTTTTGTATTAAAGTGTATAGAATCTAGTGTAGAACACTAATATGTAAGTGTTTTTGAATTTGGTTAAGTAAATCAAAAGTTATTAAAAAAATGGTAGACATATGTCTGTGAGGACTGTGAAGACTTTGGTAAAGAAAAATAAAGTTTACTATGCTAATATTGTCCAAAAATAGAAAAAATTATATGGTCAAAAAGCTTAGAAGACGCCTGAGATGATGATAGTAATTTTATCTAGATACCCACTTGATCATTTGTAAAGATGATGACAAAAAAGTTGAGAAATCAAGCTAAAAGAATAAGAAAACATGTAAATGGACAAAATTAGAGGGAAAATGGGCTTGCAAGCCTTAGGGTCGCATTCCAAACCTTTTACCAAGCCATAACCCATAAGTAAAATGAATCCTAGCAGGATTTTGAATTTTATGGAACCTGTATGGGTTATGCAAATTTTTTTTTTTTTTTTAATGTGGTCACTAAAGTATCCACCATCTTGGTGCACTTAACCCAAGATGCACTCCAATAGAAGAACAAGGATTATATTTTTTCAAATCCATAGCACTGTGACAAGTATCAAAATGAGGGGATTTGAGAAGACATTAGGGATGGCGTAGATTTTCCATAAAGGAATTTCTTGTATCACAACCCAAATGACAATATTAGGGAATATGTGACCATTTTGGGGAGTGTGAAGGGGTCTTGGAGAAGTGGGAAGAAGGAATAAAATATTTCTTGGATGGGACAAGTACATGTAAGAAGCTCATCTGGGCTCTTAAATGATGTGGGTATGAATTTAAGGTTTACAAGAGGCATGATTGACTTTAGTGGCTAATTTATTTGATTAGGAATGTGCAAATGATTAGGCAAGGATTAGGCTAGGATTATGATTAGTTAGTGGGCAAGTGAGATAGGTTGGGTTGGAAGGATGGGTTAAGTAGTCAGAGTGAGGTTAAATGAGGGTGAAAGTTAGGAGCCATGTGCTCAAATAGATTAAATAATGTTTATTTAATCATAAGTGGAGAAATTAGGATAAAATGAATTAATTAAAATAGGTAAATGCATTTATTTAAATTAATAGAGGAAAGGGGATTAATTAATTAAATGGTTATGGATTACAATTATAATAAATAGACTATAGCTAGTTAATTGAATTAATTTAGCTAGGTTGATAACATTGTTTAATTATTTAGTTAAAATGGTGAGAAAGATGACTAAACCTAATTAAAATTGTTGATCTAATACACATGTCTATAGTTTTCAAAAAGGATTCTAGAGGGGTAAAATGTAGTTTAAAATGCCATTTAAAATCTTATTGAATAAAGTGCTGAATTATTCTTATATGGGAGAATAAAATATTGTCATCACAGATACAAGACACATGATAATTTCAGTTTGAAGGGAAATTTATTTTGTCATGGAGAGTAAGTTATGATCATGAATTAACTTTGTCAAAATGATTAAAGGGGAAGGTTATGTGCAACATAATTTCACAATCACAAGTATCTTATTCATGAGGATAGGAATGAGGAAAAGGAGGTGACAAATATTTTAATTCCAAAGGAAAGTAACATAAATGAAAATTAGAATATTTTTTAGTTGGTTCTACAAAGTGGCTTGGTGGCTAGGTTTTCTTTGATATTTTGAAGTAAAAATAAAAATAAAAATTTGTTAGGGAAAAAGAAGAATCAAAATACAGACCAAGAGGTAAGGAAAAATATTTTTCAGTCACAACATGAGGTTGGGAAAAGGTGTAATTCAAAGAGGAAAAGAGCGAAAATCTAATCAATTGAAGAGAAGAATATTTTTTAGTTGCAAAGAGAGAGGATATTTGTTGCAAATTTGATTTGAAGGACATGTTTCATGAGAAAGATCAATCTAGATTTATTCTATTTTTCTATATATTATCTTCTTTGAACTCTTATTTATAAGTTATGGAATTCATTCTCGAAGCATGTAAATAAGTGAAGTGTCTAGCTTAGAAGTTGTTGGAATATTACAAACAATGTATGTGTTCATGTTTATATTTCCATTAGCTCTTCACAATATAATGAATAAAATTGAAAGATTGTCTCCAGATTA
This sequence comes from Chamaecyparis obtusa, assembly GCA_027943335.1. Taxonomy (NCBI): domain Eukaryota; kingdom Viridiplantae; phylum Streptophyta; class Pinopsida; order Cupressales; family Cupressaceae; genus Chamaecyparis; species Chamaecyparis obtusa. The sequence goes on from BSBK01003890.1 coordinate 106,208, forward strand.
TATATTCATTTTTCATGTAGATCTATAATATCAAGGGTATTTCTAATTTTTCTTTATAGCTATCTATTACTCTGTGGTTGGTATATGGGTCTCCTTCAAGGAAGGAGTTAAATTTTTTATGTAAATTGATGTGAGATTGAATATGTGATAGGGATTTGTAAGAGTGATTTGCAACTTTTGAGGCCTCATTCAGGCTCATACAAACTTCTTTTTTAGGTGCATTTTTTTGAAAGTTTGTAATCATTTTATTCTTTATTGTGCTGCTCTCAATTTGTAATTGTAATGAGTTTGATGAGAAATTTCCTTTTAGCACATGGCATTATTTAGCTTACTTTTTATAATTGTAATGCATAAATCTTCATTTATTCTTCTGCACAATGATCTAAGTCTCTTATAACTTATTATGACATTTGTAATCACTAAGATCAAATATATCTTATTATTTTTGGCATCTATCACTCTAAGGCATTGAACATAAAGTGCCAAATTATATTTCCCTGGGGGATCTTTGATTGAGTAATTTGAGGGTGGTGACATCGAGGTGGTTGATTGCATTATTTTATATGTTTTTGTGTTCAAATGATGGGGAAATCACAAATTGAACTCCTAAATCCTCATAATTATTTATCATAGAAGAAATCAATATGGAATCATCTCATGGGAAATGGTTATCTTGGCTAGCTAAATCAAAGAATTTCTCAACCAATTAATCCTAATGCATTACCGAAATGGTAGATTGAAACAAAGAGTATAAACTTGATTATTTATGTTCACCACTATCATTTGATTTTTAGTTTCATATTGAATCATGTAAAACACCTAAGGAGGCATGTAAGATCCTTGAAAGATTGTATGGTAAAACTAATAAGATTAGGGGATATCATATTTATAATGATCTAATAAATCTTGATCCAAGATGTTTTGAACACATCCAAGACTATACCTCCAAACTAAATTAATTAATAAAACAACAAAAGGAATCAAATATCCAAAAAGAGGATTTAATTTTGGTTCTTAATGTGTTATCCTATCTTGGTCCTAACTATTCAATGCTTATTTCTAGCTTTCACATACACAGACTTTCTATGGGAGAATCATGTGTTGATCCTAAGTTTGATGGTTTTTCACATATCCTAGTATAATAAGAAGAAAATATAGAACTATATAAGTTTAAAGGCTAGAAATACAATTAGAGGTGTTTATTAGTGCCCTACAAACATAGGTACTATTCCATTAGTTTATTGAGTCTCCCAAGGAAAGTTCCTATTAGCAATTTTTCTTGTACCCTCTAATTCTAAAAGAGACAATGAGAACCAAACATGGGATATTTGTCTGATTAGCATGAACCTACTTCTTCCTCCAAACTAGAGGACAAGAAAAGACTAATGTTGACAAGGTCTACAAACCTTCTACACTTTGAGCTCCACACACTCAGGAGGGTGTACCTAATTCAAAAATGAATCTTCATTTCATGATAACTTCTCTTTGACATAAACTCAACTATGAAGATAAAGAAAGTGGATAGTTCTCAGAACTGTAAGATATGGGAGTCAACACTCAACCAGTCTTATGCAAGATCCCTATTACATAAGTGTTCTAAGGACAAGGAAAATGGCACAGGTGACAAGGATAAATCCTTCTTCTCTTTGAGTTCAACACTCAGGTGGGCTAACCGAGGATTCATCCTTCAAAGAATCAGTAAACTGCATTGTATTCTACAAATACAAATTACAAACATTGCATGCCCTTAAACATAAAGTAAATGTTCAATTGATTTTTAGATTTGATGATGAAAGATGCAAAGACAAGCAATGACCAGTGCCTTATCAAGTGGGCAATAGAGTTAGATAAAAGTAAATTCCCAAAAATCCTACAACTCCAAACACACAAAACCCAAATGTAGTGCCTTACAAATCATTCTCTCACTCCTCTACCCAGACATCAGATTCATATACATTGTTAAATTCTCAGAATTGTGTCAAAGATTTACTCCCTCCTTAAAAGAAACTAAGAACATAGATTCACAGTTACCTTGTAACCAGTATATTAGAGTGCCTTACAAACTAATAAACAAGAAATTAAAGCAATAAAAATGAAGACATCACCAATAAAAGATTGGGATTCCACTATTTTTCACTAAAAAATCTGCGATTCATTACAATCAAGAAACCATGAAAATCTCAAAAATAAGGGCTCAAAATCCAGAATACTACCTCTGCAGTGCTAATTCCACCATCCTTGTAATAATGAAGAAAAAATGAGATATAGGAGAATGTGGTCAGTTAGATCCAACTGACAGCTGTCCATTCTTTGCACAAAATAGCTCCAAGTTTTTCCTCCAACTTTGATCTGCACTTCATCTTCAAACTAATTCTCTCCAACTGCCCAACATGCCTGCAATAATTTCAAACAAACTTGATTCTGATTCCAAAATGCAAGCCCCTACTACTCTTTCCCACCAAGTTGAAACTGAGATTAACCATTGCCATGAGATTCCTCACTTCCTACCATTTCTGAAAACATATAACCTACCTATATTTGGATAAAAATTGAATCTCTAGGCATTAATTATGTGAGTAGGCCAATCATTTAAATTTTTGGTTTTATTTCAATTGTCCAGACTTTATCATTCAACTTGATTTTACATTTTACTTTTAAATCTTCCCTTTTTAAAAACATTTCTACACTTTACTCACAGAAGGCACCAGAACTTACCACTTGCCGCCAGCCGATTGGCTAAGACTTAACCATGGCACTAACTCTTGGTTTCGAGATTGGATGAATGCCTTCATTCTCCTAATCTCTTAATCAAATTTTTGACCCTGGGTTTATCCAAAGAATGAGCAAATAGACTTAGTCTCTAAACCTCTGAATCCATTCCTAACCATGGTTACAATTTGGCAAACTAGCAAATGCACTCATTCTCATGATCTTCAAATTTTGTTAACTTAACCACCAGGATCATGAGTTATGGTGATTGAGAAATTCTCCAAATTGCTAAATATTTGGGCTAAACCATCGGCTATCCAGCAATCATGTGAACACTTTTCTCTTAATCATGGAATTTTCTCACTAACCGCCAAGGATCTAGTGATTCAGTGACCATGACTAACTGATTGCAACCTCGAGTTCGCTGAATATTTTCCTTGATCATCATTTCATTTCATGAATGCACGGTTGAGCACCACGTGTCCACCTTTGTCCTTTCTCGGTAGCATCTGTCTACAAAATTATCCTATCTCTGGCCCATCATCACAGTTCCTGAGACACTTCCATGCACACACACATGCAAAGCCTCCTGCTCTTTACTTCAAACTATGATGTGTGCTTTTGGGAATATAAAAACCTCATATCTCCTTTCCTGGGAAAATGTGGGACTATTCCTGTAAGCATTTTTAAATACCTCATTAAAAATTTTCCTAGTGCACCCAGTTGGCATGCATTCTGGGCAGGCCCACAATGGCAGAGGCCAGCCTACCTCTTTTCTCTTTCATTTTACATATGACCTAAGTGCCTTTTCTTTTAAACATTATATATGCATTGCCTTTGGTAAATATGGGATAATTCTCACTAAACAAAAACCAACGAAAACTCCTGGCTCATACACTGGTCATTCATAGACTGCTCATACAACCTTTCATTTGCGGGCTCCAACATTTACACATACTAGCATGTGCTTCATGCTGGATTCCCCTCTTAACACTCACGCTACCTCTTCCTTGCACAAACATTCAAGCTCCCTTGTGGTTTACACCTACAACTCCTCAGTGGGATCGATCCAAAGTTGTGTATGCATTGCACCAACAATGTTTTCTTTAACTGGGTCTATGTAGCTTATGAGCTCAATAACTTTCCCTTCTGTAGAGTTATCCATTTCTAAAGGTGTGGGTGATGGTTCAGTTGCAATAAGGGTTATCTATTGAAGTGAAGACTCAAAATTACTTAGTAATCTATTTAAATCGTGAGGTTTTACAACCAAATGGCTGGGAAATTGAGTTCGATCAAATGCCAGATGTTGAACTTTAGGTTGATAATTACAAACAATTGAGTAAGTCTTTTAGATTCCATTTAAACAATCCAAATTCCACTGCAATTTTGTTGCCTTCATGTCTAGGAAACACACTGACAATCGATCCATACTAGTTGATGGAATCCTAAAAATAGTATAAATAGCCTTGAGGAGAACACTACATTGAGCTTGGGAAGTAGAAATCTTGTATGTATCAAAAAATTGTGGTTTGAAAGTTATCGCTATAAATGTTGACCGAGAAGAATTGAGGGTTCAAAAAATCATCTTGTCAAGAAGGCATTCGATGCTGAGCTTGTTCCCAATCTTAGTTAAGCATGTAATGGCTCTATTTAGGTTTTTGATGGCATTTCCGTTCATTAGACACTCCATCTCTAATATTCAAATTTAATTAGTAGAATTCACTTCCTTTTATTTATTGCCTTCTCTGTTTATTGATTTCAAAAACAAATTACCAAGTATTTTCATGTTTGCAGTCAAAGTTCTCAAAACCTGCAGACAGAGCTCTTTTTGGCATTTTGTTCATATCAAATGGATGGAGTTCAAAAATATTTTCCCTACTCTTCATCTCCTGCATCTCATTCTCTAACCTTCAGTGCGTTCAGCCTTGCCTACTTCACACATTCTATTTACATTCAACTGGAAGTACATTTCATCTATACACCAATCATTTCAAACCTACGCACACATCATTGGTAGCAAACATCTTCATACGTACAACCAGTAACACCCCCATTTCAAATGCTAGTCTCCCATTGGTTTCACATGGAGTCCTTCAGCCAACATATACACCTGCATTCTTCTAATGCATCCAATTTTATTTGGCACGCACCATTCCTCTTGTCTTGTTTTGTGCGCACATAGCCAACACAATATGCAACCTCCAAAAGAGCATTAGACTCAAAGATATGTTAGTGGATTGACATTTTCATTTCACCTCTACCTCTTGTTCATCCATAATGTAGCCTCAAGATGAAAACAAAACCATGATCAATCAAAATTTTAAGTGCACCATTCAACTCCTTAACACTTTTGCAAGACTGTCAAAAAACACTAACTGGCCTCTGGGAATGGCTCCAAAAACTGATCAAATAGGCCCACAAGAATGCACCATCAGGAACACAAATTCATTTTCATCATTATAGTACATTGGTCAAAGGAGAATTTTTCAAAAAGATATGAGCCCAAAGATGTGACTAAACAAACATGGCTACTTGAAAACTAATACTATATGCACCATCAAACTGCATAAGTCACCTTTATAACTAATGTAATGCCCCACCAAGGAACTTAAGAGAACTTAACCTAAACATGCAACTAAGTTTACAAAATATTTTTTTTTAAGTGTTAACAAACAACAACATCAAAGTTTCACAATGTGGAATAAATACAATGAAATAAACAACTCACATAGATTACAACTCTCAAGGGTTCGTTAATGAATATTACGTAAGTATTAATTAATTAATTTAGATTAGAAATCATTACAAAACTCATATAAGCAAATGAACGATAAATGCAACACTACATAAATGACAGAGTCAAGGTTGGTGAATCCAATTAAGGAAAGAATGACCTTGCAGCCAAACCAATATGCAGTGGAAATAAACAAAAATAATACAAGATCTGAGATGAAAAAGAAGTCTTTATTCATCAAATCATTGATTACATGAATTGTGTTGGGCTGTAAGGCCTTCCTGGTTATGGCCAAGTACAAAGTAAATAATAGTCTACAAGATCTCAAAGGATCCAAATCATTTCCCCAACATTAGCATTCAGCTAGCCTAGGTGTGCAACACACAGTACACTGGTAGGCACCCAAGAAAGATCTAAACTTAAACTCAAACTTCCAAGCAATCTTCCTGTTCCTAAGCATGCAGGCTACTAACTCTTACCACACTAGAACTACTACCCAAACAACTACCCCAGCATCTACTTAAATAGTAAATCCCAGGCACACGTCGGCTCAATAGGATATACAAATATTAAATGCCAAAACATCATTCAGCTCTCAAATAGCCTTAAAAAATAAATAAACTCTCCAAGATGGCCCAATGGTCATCAAATCTACATAAAATAATCCAACACGCTAGATCTGGGTCCCCACATGTCTAATGGTCAATCCATAACTCAAGGAGCGTGACCCACATTAAATGCACCAGTCGGCCAACCTGATTCATCCAAATAATCTAGTTAGTAAGCAAGAACACCGAGCATCAGAAGAAATAACTGAGTGCCAGTTAACCGACCATGACAAGCATGATCGAGCAACACAGTTATCACCGATCATTAGGAAAATCATGCCCTCAGCTATCGAGCATTCTTCAGAGACTGAGCACCCCGAAAACCATAGGAACTGAGCAACCAGTCTCCCAAACTGAGCAAGAATATCATCAAACCAAGATAAAAACTAACAAACTTCCTTCAAATACAAACATATTTTTAGTTGATACAGGATTGCCAAGAATCCTAGGATGCTCCTGCATCAGACACCCTAGGTAAGAAATATTTTCTCATAAGGAAATTAGGAACGCCTCAAGGGAATCAGAATAGGTATTCCAAATCTATTCTTCACCCATATCTCCTCTTACCCTTCATCCCAAGTAGTCTTCACTTCATTCATCTAAGCCTGCAACAAGTTTTTCTGCTTTCCACTTTTCTTATCTTTTTGATCTGCAACTGATAGCAACCGATTCTGACCACTACCAACCACAGTAGTGCCTCGGTAAGGTTCATCCTCCTTAATCAACTTAGTATCATCTACATCTCTCTGTTTCATAAATGTCACCATCTATTGAACCATTTATGCCAGCAAAATCATCTATTTCTTAATCTCAACAAACTCTTCAGAGATATCATTCTCCTTCTCCTTCAAACTAGACTTAACAGGAATAGGTTCATCAACCTTGCACTTCTGAGGTTTTTCATAAGGAAAACACCTGATAACTCCACATCCTTTAACCCCTATCTCTTGTAAAGGTATCAACTTATGTCGAGCCCCTTCATGCCTAACAACATAAGTGTTAGCACGACCATCAAACAACACATTTTTGTCAAACTACCAAGGTCTACTGAGAAATAGATGACAAACATCCATAGGCAACACATCACATAATATCTCATCCTGGTAAGATCCAATCTGGAAATTAACCAAGCATTTATCTTCCACTCTAACCATAGAAAGATCTTCAATCCAACTAATCCGGTAAGGATTAGGATGCTTCCTCCTTCCTAGATTCAATTTACTAACCATTTCTTCTAAAACAAAGTTCTCAGAACTGCCACCATCAACTAGGACACTACATATCTTGTTTTTACACTTGCATCTAGTTCTAAACAAATTTCTTGTTTGCACTAGCTCAGAGACACATGCAGCTAACCTTCTAGTGACAAGACATTCACCTTTCTATGGAACATTCTCAATGTCTTCTTCAGCAACTAATGCAACTCTTTTCTTAGGAAATTGCCAACTTCTATGACTAGCTTCACCATAGTTATAACAAGTACCAGTGAAATCATTCTTCCACCTTCCTCTATGTCCAACATTCTTAGTAACTTGACCACCACTAGATCCAACATCAAGCTTATGGTTTTCTATCATATTACTTTCAACAACTATCTCACCAATTTTACCACCTCAGTTTCTATTGTTATGTCTACCTTCAAAATTCTTATTTAGCTTCTCTTCAATCTTCAATTCCATCTAATAAGCATCTCCTATTGTGTCATCTGAATAGTAAGTAACTCTTCTTGAATACTAGGTCTCAAACCATACACATACCTAGCAACCGTCTCTTTATCAGCTTCAGAATGACCAGTCCTAATAAGAAGTCTATAAAAATCCTCAGTATACTCCTGTACCGATTTTTTAGTCTACTTCAAAGCTTGCATGTTCTTGAACATTTCCAATTCATAATCCACCGAAATTAATTTCTTCTTCAACTTGTCTCCCATTTAGTTCCACTTAGTGAACTTCTATTTTCCTCTTCTACATCTTCCCAACTGAACTTCTCTCCACCAAATATTTGCATGACCCTTCAACTTAGTCTTTGCAAATCTAACCCTATCAAGGTCATCTATTTATTTCTACTCAAAGTATTCATAATCTCATTGATCCAATCAACCAATTCTTTAGGCCTAAGGCTTCTAGCAAATGTAGAAACTTCAATCCTAGGTCTCTTTCCAATCCTAGACATAGCTTTCAGAATTTGGTTCTCCTCTGGATCTCTAGCTTCTTCTATAGCTTCTTCAAAATGATCTTCTTCCTCAGATTCATCATCACTATCCTCTTTCAAGGTAGGCTTCTTCTTCTTCTTCAAATCCTCTTGTAGGTCTTGCACTTGTTTCTGCAAAGCCCTAAAATCATCAAGACTGAACTCTCTAGTAGTTTCTTCCTCTAACATCTCACAATTTCTCCTCAGAGGCATCTTCAAATCAAGATCTAGATACAGACACACAAGATCCACTTAGCTCCAACAGGAACAAACTTTTCCCAAACAAGAACAAACTTTGCTCTGATACAACCTGACACAGTCACGGTTGGTGAATCCAATTAAGGATAGACTGACCTTGTAGCCAAACTAATTTGTAGTGGAAATACACAAAAACAATACAAGATCTGAGATGAAACTTAAGTCTTTATTCATCAAATCACTAATTACATGCAATGTGTTGGGTTGTAAGGCCTTCCTGGTTATGGCCAAGTAGAAAGCAAATGATAGTCTACAAGATCTCACAAGATCCAAATCTTTTACCCAACATCAGCATTTAGCTAGCCCAGGTCTGCAACACACAGTACACTGGTAGGCACCCAGGAAAGATCTAAACTTGTACTCAGACTTCCAAGAAATCTTCCTGTTCCTAAGCTCGCAGGCTACTAACTCTTACCAACCTAGAACTGCTGCCCAAACAACTACCCAAGCATCTACTTAAATACTAAATCCTAGCCACAAGTCGGCTCAACTGGATATACAAATATTAAATGCCAAAACATCATTCAGCTCTCAAATAGCCTTACAAAATAAATAAACTCTCCAAGATGGCCCAACGATCATCAGACTTGTATAAAAGAATGCAACACATAAGATCTGGGTCCCCACATGTCTAATGGTCAATCCAAAACTCAAGGAGTGCGACCCACATTAAATGCACCAGTCGGCCAACCTAATTCATCCAAACAATCTAGTTGGTCAGCAAGAACACTGAGCATCAGAATAAATAACCAAGCGCCAGTTAACCAAACATGCCAAGCATGACCGAGCAACACAGTTATCACTGAGCATCAGGAAACTCACACCTTCAGCTACTGAGTGTGCTTTAGAGATCGAGCACCCTAGAAACCACAGGAACTGTGCAACCAGTCTCCCAAACCAAGCAAGAATACCATGAAACCAAGATAAAAACTAACAAAATTCCTTCAAATACAAACCTATTTTTGGTTGATACAAGATTGCCAAGAATCCTAGGACTCTACTTCATCACACACCCCAGGTAAGAAATATTTTCTCATAAGGAAATTAGGAATGCCTCAAGGGAATTAGAATAGGTATTCCAAATATGTTCTTTACCCATATCTCCTCTTGCCCTTCATCTCAAGTAGTCTTCACTTCATTCATCTCAGCCTACAACAAGTTCTTGTACTTTCCACTTTTCTTATCTTTCTGATTTGCAACTGATAGCAACCGATTTTGACCACTACCGACCACAACAGTGCCTCGGTAAGGTTCATCCTCCTCAATCAACTCAGTATCATATGCGTATGTGTGAAAATTGTACCTAATCTGTAGACACAACACTCAGTAAAACATTAGAGGTTAGTGATAATCAAAATCGTGCAAAATTGAAATCTAATCTAACCAAGCGATTTACTGCCTTCTAGTGGGTGCGAGATTAATGTTCTCAGATTGTAATCGAGATCAGTGACCTAGACGACACCTAAATGAAGGATTTGAATGCAAAAGATGGATATGAAATTGAATGCAATTAATCTATATTTTTGATATTTTCTATGCAATAAGAATGATAAAAACTGATATGAATCTATGAATGCTATTGAAAACTGATATGAAATGAATGCTAAATGATCTAACAATGAAGATTCTAACAATGATATGAAAACTATGAAATTCTATGCTAAGATATAAAAGCTATGCAATTGAAATTGATCTCACAAAGCTTTGAATTCGCAAGTTGATTCCTCAGCCTCCAATTCTCCAGCGTGATTGTGCAAAATATGAGATGCTTGGATGCAAATTTGAGAGATGATTGAGAGATGATTGAGAGATGAATTATGAAGAGCTGAGCATTATTTTTATAGAAATCCAAGGCTTTGGAGGTGCATGAAAAAAAGCCATAAATCACTCAAATAACTCAGGTTGATTTTTGAGTTATTTTTAAATAAAGGATAATTAACTCACAAAAACATGCAAAAGCTAAGCTTTAACTCAAAATAGAGTTTAGCTTTAATTGATAATTGATAGTTGTTTGCTTTTATGATTGTGCATGTTTTATTTATGAATTAATTTAATAATAAAGTGATTTATTTCCAACTTAATTGCTTTTAAAAATAAAACAATTGATTTATGGGTTAATCAATTATTTAATCAAATTTTTATTAAAAACTATATTATTAAATAATGACAACTTGCTTTAATTAATTAAATAAGAATTTAATCAATTATTCATAGGATATTGGATTTATTGTCAAAATTAAATAATACAATTAATAATAGATAGAATTAAATTTAATTACATAATTAAGTGGCAAGATATTAAATCTAATTAATTAAATATGAAAATATTCAATTAATCAAACTTTAGGATAAATGTGATTTATTGCCAAATAATTATAAAATTAAAGATAATTATGATGATTAGGAATATTGCTAGGAATATTCCCCGATGCAGAATATAAGATAATCAATTAAGATTTAATGATGTTTAGATGTGCCTTAGGTTAGGACTTTGATGTCGATTTCGTTCGATTTGTCGATATAGGAGATTAATGAACTTATAGCCCATTTTTGGGGTATTACATTTTGCCCCTCTTTGAATTATTGTGCGAAGCGCAGTGGTTCAAAGATAGTCTATGTTTGATAAAGATATGAAACTGATTCAAAAGATAAACTGATCTCAAGATAGAAACCGACTGAAAGATATTGAGATAGGAGGTCCTGAATGACCAGAGATAATGTTCACTGTAGTAGTAAATGAACCTATGATTGGGAAAAAGTGTCAAAATGCCTGATTCTGAACCTTAGGATTGATAAGAAGTGAGTGACCCGTTCTAGACTCAATTGTCTTAGCAGAACTAGCAAGTATCACATCCGAATCCTTCAGTTGCCGAAGAACCAAGGAAAGAACACTATGATATGATGGTTGCAAAAACTAATACAGTTTACAAGATTAGGAGAATACCAGATTGATATGGATCTTGATGAATCTGATATGCCCCAAGTGATGATAGATTTGCCCTGAGCGATGAGGACTTTTGATGAATCAGTAACTAGACGTGATTGTTTGTCTTGATCACTGATGAAAGATTGATAGAATTTGATTTACAGACTTTGAATGATGTGTAATACCATGCCCCCTTCAGGATTAAAATTGAAATCTGACAAGAAAAGTCAGCGTTGAGAGCTCAGAAGCATGTTGATTGATGGTAAAAGTGGTTATACATGTTCAAGAGCGCATTCTACATCGTTTAGAGGTCTTGGAGACCAAGGTTGACTAGGTTTGACCATGAGTTGACCATGGTTGACCAAGTTGAAATTTTGATAGTTTGATGTTAGATAATCAGTTGAGTTGAATACTGGATTTTTGTGATGATTGAAGGTCGAATATGCAAGTAGTTAATAATATGAATGATCTCAGATTTCAATTTTGATCCCAAAAAAGGATTCTACTTGCTATTTCGTTGGAGGAACCTTCATGTGAGATTCAGCTCTTGTTAGATTTGAAGATGTGAGTGGTGAATTGTTTAAGCATTGAAGTTTGTTTAGCCATTGTGAGATCATGCAAACATGCAAAATGCAAAGAGACATGCAAAATGAAATGAAACCTAAGACCTAGGACCTAGTCATTGATCATGTGTCAATTTGTTATCATCATTGAACTTTTAGGTAACCAGATAAATCAATACAATGCCCACTAGCCATGAAACTATAGACATATGAATATCAATTTGTATGTGCAAGAATCAATACAACACCCACTGGTTATATGACCATGGACATATGAATATTGATTTGTTTTCAGAATGTTGGATTAGATATAAGCACCAAGGCACAAACGCCAGGATGACCTGAATATCATGTCCATTTTGATATAGCAATTTTTACAAGCATCAAAACATAAATGTCATGATGACCTGAGTATGCCTTGCATTGCAAACACATCAAACAGTCAAGAGATCATTCTAAATCCAATGTGAATTACCCGTGGTGACCCTTTATCGTTCACCTCCTTAGGCAAGATCGCGTTTCACAGTAGGAGAAAAAATTTACTTCAAAAAGATAATAGTTAGATCAAACGTCCTTGAATTTTTTGGGTATCAATGGTCGAGGTACACATGGCCATCCAATTCAAGATAGAGGCTCTTATAGTCGGACACCATTTCAATCCAGAATTTCCAAAGTTATTAGATTTCACATACGAGCAAAAAATAAAGAAAAGATTATGCCCCCAGTCATCACTCTCTAAATCCTATAAAGGACATCATTGAAGAGCTCGAAGGGACACAATATGCAAAAATCTCAATGCGAATCAATAAGCATACAAGGAGATAAAATCATGTAAAAAGCATAGATTGTTTTCAGTTGAGTTTTGATGTTTGATTGCGTTGTTGTAGATGCAAAATCCTTTCTAGAGACAAGACTGACTGACTGACTCACATGAAGCTTCAAAGGACTCTGACTAGATATGATCCATCTAAGATACATGGGAGACCATAGGATATGACATTGATTGCCCCCAAGTGTGAACATTGATAGGATACAGACGTTTGAGCTGATTGGTGTACAGACCAACTTATTGAAAATTGGAAATGCAAAAACAAACTGGGAGATATGTACAAACTAAAGCAAGACTAAAAGATGGGAAAGACCAAGATTGTGCTGATAGATGGAGCATTTTGAATAAGTGGTGCCCGTTTGCCAAGTTTTCACCATCTTGGTAGAGATTCTATTTTTGCTACCAAGGCGCCTGTTTCCAAGTTTTCACCAAGGCACTTTTTCTTTTTTCTCATTTTTTTGTATTTTTCATTTTTTCAATTTTTTTGTACTTTTGATATTTTTTGATATTTTTTTGAATTTTTGATATTTTTTGATTTTTTTGTGAATCATCAAGGCACCTATTGCTAGGTTTTCACCAAGATGTTCATTTTTTCAGGACTTTTTCCGATTTTTATAATTTTTTTAGGACATTTACCAAGCACTGAATGCCTTAGGCGTAGAATTTCTTCAGATGGAGAACGTTGATTGGTTCTCAGAGCTGTTCACCTTTAGTCGTTGAGAGTTGATAGGCACGAGAGCCAAAAGTAGTAGTGATTACAAAGGGACCCAGCCAATTGGGTTTGAACTTCCCCTTGCGTTCTCGATGTGATTGATTTTTAGGATTTTCTCTCAAGACTAGATCACCAACTTGAAATTTTTTGTGTCTGACTTTCTTGTTGTAGCCTCTAGACATTCTTTTCTGATATACTCTGAGATGATCATACGCTGCTTGTCTACGCTCATCTAGTAGTTCCAGTTCTTGTAACCTAGACACTCTGTAGTCTTCATCAGTGACAAGTCCATGCATTCTAATTCTTAGTGATGGGATTTTGACCTCAATAGGTAGTACTGCTTCAGACCCATAAACTAAAGCAAAAGGTGTAGCCCTTGTAGGTGTTTTGATACTTGTTTTGTAGGCCCATAGAGCTGGATTAATCATGAGATGCTTTTTCTGATACTTGTGCTAATACTGGTTCTGATACTGATTCTGATAATTGTTCTGATACTAGTTCTGATACCAATTCTAATACTGATTATGATAATTGTTCTGATACTGGTTCTAATACTGATTCTGATAATGATTTTGATAATTGTTCTGATACTGGTTCTGATATTGGGTATACTTGATAGCATATTTTTCTATTGCAAACTCCCAAGCAAGATCATATCGTGCAGTCCCAATGTCTAGCAAGGTGGAGAACAAGAGGGATTGGCAAGCTAGTGGAAGAGATGGAAGACAAGAGAATAAAGGATAATGAAGGGAAGAAATTCTCAAGGGAAAACTCCTCAAGAATACCCAAGCTAGGGAAAAATTGTCATGTAAAGCATATTTGGATAAGTAGGGAAAGGCTAGTATAGGATAAGTCATAAAAGCGTAGTGCAAGAGCAGGAAAGAATGCAGTCCAAAGGAGTAGACATGTCAAGAGGCTTCATAGAACCGTGTTTTACTCTTTCTTTTCTTTTTTTTTTGTTATTAGATCAAGACCAAAGGGGAAAAGGATAGTGATAGGCGAAAATGAATGGAGGAAGAAAGATATGAAAGCTAAACATGAAGGGAATGAAAGCAAGATCATCATAAGATAGCTCACAAAATAGCCAAATGTTCATGTATAGATCAACATTATCAAGATCAAAGAGAGAAGATGGAATGGATGAAATATGTAGAAGAACTACGCATGATGTCTGATTGCCAAGTTTTCATCATGGTACTTATCCAAGGTTCCACAAGGGAGTGGTTTTCACCATAGGATGAATTTATTTCTCTTTACTTTTTCTACCAAGGTGCCTGTTTTCAGGTTTTTAGCAAGGCACATTTTCAATTTATTTTATTTTTCATTCATTTTTTTTTTGGAAGAAGGCAAGCTTTTTAGATAATGCTCCTTGAAAGGATAAACCATGATATGCCAAGGATTCAAAATGACATGCTCAAAGATGCTGATAGGGAAAGGGAGATGAAAGAGAAAAATGGAGGATAGGGTTTTATGTAAAGCGAGTGAGGTTGGAAGATAGGAGGAATAGACAAATGAGGAAAAATGATAGAAGGTAGAAGGATAATGCATGGAAGGATTGTGAAAGGGTAGATGGAAAGGAAGGCAAGATCAACATCAACACACACCTTGAAGGGTGGTGAGAGGGTGGAGGAAACATGAATGAAAGAATACATGAAAGAATATGGTGAATGGATAGCAGAGGTTGAGGTTTGGGTGCATGAAATGGAATAATATTTTTGGAAGGAGATGTAGTGGAAGCCTTTGGAAGCTTGAATGTCAATTTCACTTTTTGTTCAACACCAGAATCTTTCAAGAGAGACTTTGGAATCCATATAGTCATAGGCTTTTTATTTCCTTTTAATGATTTAGAGATAATATCTTCAATGATGGATTTTGGAACCCATACTTGTCTTGTAGTTTTTTTTTAGATATCTCTTTTGACTTTATGCCTTCATGTCGTTTAGAGGAGACATGGTGATCTTCTCTTTTTGATGGATTCTTGTATTGCTTCTTTTTCTTGTATTGAACATTCAAGTTACTTCCAAAAGACTTGAGATTTGTGGAAGAGGGAGGATATGACTGGTTTAGATGGGTGGGTGAATGAAAAGGATTCAAGGGTATGCATCTATGTTGATCTTGAGGAAATATGGGAGATGGAGGTATGTAAGGACCCAAGATGGATGGAAAATTAGGAGAGTTAGGAGGGGAAAGTGAAGGGACATAAGGACCCAAGATGGAAGGAAGGCATGAAGCCCTTAGTAGTGGTGGAAGAGGTCCAAGGATGGAAGTGGAAGATGCAAAAGGATAATCAATAAGTTCATCAGCATCTATATGAAAACCAAGGATATCAACATCTTTAGAGTGAGCATTAGAATTTTCAATAGAATCATGGACATCTTGAATATGAGCACCTTCTTTGATAGGATTGTTCAAAGCTTGCAAAGACTTAGGAAGAGTAGAAAGTGGAAGTGAACATGGAGTGGTAGAATAAGAAGATGAAAGACTTTGATCTTGACAAGGATCTTTGGATAGCATAAGCGTATAATTTTTCTCTTGTTTTTCAATAGGCTTAACATTGGAAGGAACACCATTTTTACCAACCTTAATGGAAGTATCATCTTTGGAAAGCGCAAGCGTAGTAAGGTTATTTTGATTGTCAATAAGCTCAATAGTGTAAGTAGTAGCTTGATCTTGCTTAGGCGAAGACTTAAGACATGGTGGAATGCATGAAAAAGGGGGTACAGGATCAAAAGAACCATGAAGCAGATAAGAGACATCGGGAAAAGGAGCGGATGACATGGAGGGTTCTTGATCTTGATCTTTCTTTATGTTCTTTTCTTTATCATTTTTAGAGTCCTCTTGACATGGAGCCACTTCTAAAGACAAAGAAGCATGTTGGAATGGTATGGAAGACTTTGGAAGAGATGGTGGAGGACTAGCTGAAGTAGGCATTATAGCATATGTAGGCTTAGGCTCTTTAGGTTTATCATTATTGAAAGTCTTTGCAACCAAGTGAAGGTTAGCTTGAGTTTCTTTAAGAGGTAGCCCTGGAGGATAACTATAGGGAACTGCATGAAAAGTAGCAAGGCTTGTGTCGGATGAAGGTTTTGTGAAAGATTTGAAAGACTCGGAAGCTTTAAGAAATGTACGGGTATTGGAGGAAGTAGGGGATTGAAGGGAACCATCACCAGACAAAGGTTCAGCATTAACATGATCTTTCTTGAGAGTGTAATCTTTATTTTCAGCTGGAGAGTTCTTAGAGGAGAGATCCTTATAGTATTGACGTTTCAAACTAGCATGATGTATTTTATAGTCCTCAGCAGTAGTAGATGTATCATAATCAAGGTATTGTTCACAAAAGCCATCAAAGTCTCTTTCAAAATTAGAATCATATGGATCACCCTCACGATCTATCCAATGTGACGGCCCATTTGTAGTAAGCGGGAATGAACGATGAGGAGGACTCTTAGGAACAAAGGTGTCATAGGTATCATTACATTGTCTGTCATCATAGTCATCATAGTCTCCAAAGCTAGATGTGTCACTACTCTCCGTGGAAGAGGTATCATATTGCTCAAATTTTTTCCGGGGGCATGGTGACATGTACAAGTCTTTATCAAATGGAAAAGAGTATAGAGGTTCCTTTTCTTTCTCAAGTTTGTCAAGCTGGACTTGCATAGCTTGCAGCTGCTTCATCATAGTGGTGATCAAAATTTCTTCCTCATGTGTAATGATTCTTTGAGACATGTGTACTAATTCTCAATAGCTACTGATATGTTCTTGACACAGTGATTTTGTTCGATAGATTTTGGAACTAGGCTGAAAAAGCTAAATATCTGGCAATTTTGACAATTTTCTGACAACTCTTCAAAATTTTGCCAAACAACACTCTGCAGACTCGTACGACAGTGGGTATGCTGTGAGATGATAGTTGCAAAACTCGTACGATAGTTGCAAGCAGGATTTGACTTTTTGAAATATGCTAGCATGAAAACTCGTACGACACAGGGTTTTCTATCATATGATAGATGGGCAATACTGAAATGACACTTGACAAAACTCGTACGACTTTTGACTTCCTGAAATGACTTTTGACTCTAGAAAAGATTTTACGTCAATTTTTGCAAAATTTAAGGTCTTTAGTTTTGGATTGTTTGCAAATTGTACTGTCCAGATTTTGAAGGTTATACCAGATTTGATCATTTTTAATAGCCAAGTAGATAAACAAGCATGAAGAATAGAAAGCAAGTGATTCCAAGCACATTTGAAAACAATGAACAAGGGAAAAAGCAACCTTGCGCATGAACAATCAAGTGACCAAATTGTGCTAATCCCTAAGAGTACTAATTGCGTATGTTCTGAAGAGTTTTGCAATAACACACATATACCTGAGAATGAAAAATTGGCCTCTCTAGGGTTTTTAGTAATGTTTTGACTCTGCAACTTTTATGATTTAAAGGGGTGAACTCCAATCCCGGTGCACCAGGGTTTTGACACAGTCTGAGAACTTAATCTTCAAGAGCTGCTAGGGAGATCTGACAACCCAACAATGAACCATACTCATGGAGATTTCTTCCACAAGGACATTTATATAGTGGCTATCACTACCATGGCGAAAATGGCTATTACCGCTTGAGGTTCCGTCAATGCAGTTTACCCTGTGAAGGGATTGTCTGCTATAGTTAACCCTCTCTAAAGGTGACTCACAGATTTATACCACAAGGGGACTTGGCTCCAGATTCAAGGTTTTGACACCTCTTCACTTTTAACCCAAACAAAGCAAGCAGATGAATCCGACACGCTAAGATGAAGTTTGTTTCACCAAGGTCTGTGATATCAACTCCACGTGATCTATCAACCTCTCCGGGGAGAGAATGTATCAATCAATAAGAGAATACGCACTAACCAATTTTGATTCACCAAAGCTCGTGATATCAACCCCACATGATCTATCAACCTCTCCGGAGAGAGACTGTGTCGATCAATAAGAGAAGATGCACTAACCAAGTTGAATGTGAAACGCACTAAGTATCCTCCCTACCTACAAGGATTCTGTCTTTAAGAAAGATTTATCTAGGAATCCGATCTCTCAAGAATCACAAATAGTGTTCATAGGGCCTAATTACTATGTGAGCACAGATATATTCCCGAAAGCAAATCTACCAAAAGTACCCAAAAAGCAGAAAGAGGAACACTTAACGCTTAAAGTGAATATGAGATGAGTCCACAAGATGGAACACTTAACACCTCACACAAGATGAAAATGAGTCCCCAACTTAGAAAACAAGTGAGTTCTTAAAAGCACAAAAGGGTTGCCAAGTGGAACACTTAACGCTTCTGTCCTGTTGAACCCTCCCCTTTATGGCGCTGAGATTGCAACCACAGGGCGGAAATGAGGGGCCGATGGATTAGCAAGTCTAATAACCCAAGATAGCAATCAAGATCAATCACAAGTATTCTAAGACTACTTAATGAATCCTTAAGGGTTCACAACCTAGTATCAATTATGCAAGTGTGTAGAAATAGATCAAAAGCATGAAAAGATGCACACAAGCTTGACACATAAGAGATTTATTTTAAGTCCTAAATCAAAATATTATTAGATGAAGGAGAATACCTGAGATCCTCGCAATGTGCTTGGTATATTTTACTTAATTTTTAGTAATTTTTGTGGAGCTTTTCCATGCAAGCAAGTGACGAACTCTCCAACAAGCAAACAAGCAAACAAGATATGCAAAATATATTCAACTTATGAAAACCATAGGGTTAGCTCTAAAAATCAATTGTTAGGAGAAATAATAACCATAAATCAATCCAAATGAAAACTCATATCATGCATTGAATCATATGAAAAATAAGTGCATACCCATCATAAAATTTTAATTTTTTTTGCATTGCATTTGACCTAGTCAACAAGATCTAATTTTTTTGATATGATTTTGGCCACAAAAATAGAAATTTAGAATAGAGACACCTACTAAAAAATAGAGAGCTTTCCAAAAATGAAATTTTTTTAGAAAAATCTCTTCATTTGTGCCCTAGAGGCCCGTTTTATCAAAATAGACTAGTTTTTGCAAATTGACTATTTGAGCTATTAAATTGCATCCAAATTTAAAACACAAATAATAGACCCCCTGTAGAATTTGAAGAGATTTCTAAAAATATAAAAATTTCCAAAAAATATTTTGATTTGCGCTGAAAATTAATTTTTTATGAAAAATTGAAAAAAAATTATTAAAAATTCAAAATTTTTTAGAAAATTCTGAATTTTTTATCGAAGCTTCTCCGATATGTCACCAACCTGAAAAAATAAATTTCAGACCAAAAATACAAGCCATTTGGGAGATAAAATTAAATCTTTGAAACTTTAGGGTTTTAGCTCCCCAAAAAAATCAAAACCAGCATGCAAAGGTGGGTTGCCCCACGGTGGGTGCCAAAAATGTGTATGTGAAAATTGTACCTGATCTGTAGACACAACACTTAGTAAAACATTAGAGGTTAGTGATAATCAAAATCGTGCAAAATTGAAATCTAATCTAACCAAGCGATTTACTGCCTTCTAGTAGGTGTGAGATTAATGTTCTCAGATTGTAATTGAGATCAGTGACCTAGATGACACCTAAATGAAGGATTTGAATGTAAAAGATGGAAATGAAATTGAATGCAATTAATCTATATTTTTGATATTTTCTATGCAATAAGAATGATAAAAAATGATATGAATCTATGAATGCTATTGAAAACTGATATGAAATGAATGCTAAATGATCTAACAATGATATGAAAACTATGAAATTCTATGCTAAGATATAAAAGCTATGCAATTGAAATTGATCTCACAAAGCTTTGAATTCGCAAGTTGATTCCTCAGCCTCCAATTCTCCAGCGTGATTGTGCAAAATATGAGATGCTTGGATGCAAATTTGAGAGATGATTGAGAGATGATTGAGAGATGAATTGTGAAGAGCTGAGCATTATTTTTATAGAAATCCAAGGCTTTGGAGGTGCATGAAAAAAAGCCATAAATCACTCAAATAACTCAGGTTGATTTTTGAGTTATTTTTAAATAAAGGATAATTAACTCACAAAAACATGCAAAAGCTAAGCTTTAACTCAAAATAGAGTTTAGCTTTAATTGATAATTGATAGTTGTTTGCTTTTATGATTGTGCATGTTTTATTTATGAATTAATTTAATAATAAAGTGATTTATTTCCAACTTAACTACTTTTAAAAATAAAACAATTGATTTATGGGTTAATCAATTATTTAATCAAATTTTTATTAAAAACTATATTATTAAATAATGACAACTTGCTTTAATTAATTAAATAAGAATTTAATCAATTATTCATAGGATATTGGATTTATTGTCAAAATTAAATAATACAATTAATAATAGATAGAATTAAATTTAATTACATAATTAAGTGGCAAGATATTAAATCTAATTAATTAAATATGAAAATATTCAATTAATCAAACTTTAGGATAAATGTGATTTATTGCCAAATAATTATAAAATTAAAGATAATTATGATGATTAGGAATATTGCTAGGAATATTCCCCGATGCAGAATATAAGATAATCAATTAAGATTTAATGATGTTTAGATGTGCCTTAGGTTAGGACTTTGATGTCGATTTCGTTCGATTTGTCGATATAGGAGATTAATGAACTTATAGCCCATTTTTGGGGTATTACAATATGCATCTGTCTCTATCATAAATGTTAGCATCTGTTGAACCATCTCTTCCAACAAAATCATTTGTTTCTTAATCTCAACAAACTCTTCAGAGATATCATTCTCCTTCTCCTTCAAACTAGACTTAACAGGAATAGGTTCATCAACCTTGTGCTTCTGAGGTATGTCATAAAGAAAACACCTGATAACTCCACATCCTTTAACTCCTATCTCCAGTAAAGGTATCAACTTATGTCAAGCCCCTTCATGCCTAACCACATAAGTGTTAGCATGACCATCAAACAACACATTTCTGTCAAACTACCAAGGTCTACCGAGAAATACTAGATGACAAACATCCATAGGCAACACATCACATAATATCTCATCCTCGTAAGATCTAATCTAGAAATTAACCAAGCATTTTTCTTCCACTCTAACCTTAGAAACATCTTGAATCCAACTAATCGGGTAAGGATTAGGATGCTTCCTCCTT
Organism: Chamaecyparis obtusa; assembly: GCA_027943335.1. Taxonomy (NCBI): domain Eukaryota; kingdom Viridiplantae; phylum Streptophyta; class Pinopsida; order Cupressales; family Cupressaceae; genus Chamaecyparis; species Chamaecyparis obtusa. The sequence goes on from BSBK01003890.1 coordinate 127,896, forward strand.
CCTAGATTCAATTTACTAACCATTTCTTTTGAAACAAAGTTCTCAGAACTCCCACCATCAACTAGGACACTACATACCTTGTTTTTGCACTTGCATCTGGTTGTGAACAAATTTCTTGTTTGCACCGGTTCAAAGACACATGTAGCTATCCTTCTAGTGACAAGACATTCACCTTTCTATGGAACATTCTTAATGTCTTCTTCAGCAACAAATGCAACTCTTTTCTTAGGACACTACCAACTTCTATGACCAGCTTCACCATAGTTATAACAAGTACCAGTGAACTCATTCTTCCACCTTCCTCTATGTCCAGCATTCTTAGTAACTTGACCACCACTAGATCCAACATCAAGCTTAGGGTTTTCTGTTATATTACTTTTAGCAACTGTCTCACCAGTTTTACCACCTCAATTTCTATTGTTATGTTTACCTTCAAACTTCTTATTTAGATTCTCTTCAATCTTCAATGCCATCTGATAAGCATCTCCTATTATTGTCATCTGAACAGTAAGTAACTCTTCTTGAATACTAGGTCTCAAACCATACACATACCTAGCAACCTTCTCTTTATCAGCTTCAAAATGACCAGTCCTAATAAGAAGTCTATAAAACTCCTCGGTATACTCCTGTACCAATTTGTTAGTCTAATTCAAAGCTTGCATCTTCTTGAATATTTCCAATTCATAATCCACCGGAATTAATTGCTTCTTCAACTTGTCTACCATTTGGTTCCACTTAGTGATCTTCTCTTTTCCTCTTCTACCTCTTCCCAACTGAACTTCTCTCCACCAAATATTTGCATGCCCCATTAACTTAGTCTTTGCAAATCTAACACTATCAGGGTCATCTATTTCTTCATACTCAAAGTATTCATCAATGTCATTGATCCAATCAACCAATTCTTTAGGCCTAAGGCTTCTAGCAAATGTAGAAACTTCAATCCTAGGTCTCTTTCCAATCTTAGACATAGCTTTCAGAATTTGTTTCTCCTCTACATCTCTAGCTTCTTCTACAACTTCTTCAAAATGATCTTCTTCCTCAGATTCATCATCACTATCCTCTTTCAAGGTAGGCTTCTTCTTCTTCTTCAACTCCTCTTGTAGGTCTTGCACTTGTTTTTGCAAAGCCCTAAAATCATCAAGACTGAACTCTCCAGCAGCTTCTTCCTTTGACATCTGACAATTTCTCCTCAAAGACATCTTCAACTCAAGATCTAGATACAGACACACAAGATCCACTTGGCTCCAAAAGGAACAGACTTTTCTCAAATAGGAACAAACTTCACTTTGATACCACTTGATGCAGTCAAGGTTGGTGAATCCAATTAAGGATAGACCGACCTTGCAACCAAATTATTTTGCAACAGAAATACACAAAAACAATACAAGATCTGAGATGAAACATAAGTCTTTGTTCATCAAATCACTGATTAAATGCAATGTGCCGGGCTCTAAGGCCTTCCTGGTTATGGCCAAGTATAAAGAAAATGATAGTCTACAAGATCTCGTAGGGTCCAAATCTTTTCCCCAACATCAGCATTCAACTAGCCTAGGTCTGCAACACACAATACACTGGTAGGCACCTAGGAAAGATCTAAACTTGTACTCAAACTTCCAAGAAATATTCATGTTCCTAACCTCGTAGGCTACTAACTCTTTCCACCCCAGAACTAATGCCCAAACAACTACCCAAGCATCTACTTAAATAGTAAATCCTAGCCACAAGTTGGTTCAATCGGATATACAAATATTAAATGCCAAAACATCATTCAGCTTTCAAATAGCATTACAAAATAAATAAACTTTGCAAGATGGCCCAACGGTCATCAGATCTACATAAAAGAATGCAACACGCCAGATCTGGGTCCCCACACATCTAACGTACAATCCATAACTCAAGGAGGGCAACCCACATTAAATGAACTAGTCGGCCAACCTGATTCATCCAAACAATCTAGTCGATAAGCAAGAACACTGAGCATTAGAAGAAATAACATAGCACCAGTCAACCGACCATGCCAAGCATGACCGAGCAACACAATTATCACCAAGCATTAGGAAACTCATGCCTTCAGCTACCAAGAATTCTTCAGAGACTGAGCACCCCGAAAACCACATGAACCGAGCAACCAGTCTCCCAAACCGAGAAAGAATACCATCAAACCAAGATCAAAACTAACAAACTTCCTTCAAATACAAACATATTTTTGGTTGATACAGGATTGCCAAGAATCCTAGGATGCTCCTGCATCAGACACCCCAGGTAAGAAATATTTTCTCATAAGAAAATTAGGAATGCCTCAAGGGAATCATAATAGGTATTCCAAATCTATTCTTCACCCATATCTCCTTTTTCCTTTCATCCTAAGTAGTCTTCACTTCATTCATCTCAGCCTGCAACAAGTTCTTCTACTTTCCACTTTTCTTATCTTTCTGATATGCAACTGATAGCAACTGATTCTGACCACTACCGACATAGTAGTGCCTCAGTAAGGTTCATCCTCCTTAATCAACTCAGTATCATCTACATCCCTCTGTTTCATAAATTTCACCATGTGTTGGACCATCTCTGCCAGCAAAATCATCTGTTTCTTAATCTCAACAAACTCTTCAGAGATATCATTCTCCTTCTCCTTCAATCTAGACTTAACAGGAATAGGTTCATCAACCTTGTACTTTTGAGGTTTGTCATAAGAACAACACTTGATAACTCCACATCCTTTAACCCTTGTCTCCTGTAAAGGTATCAACTTATGTCGAGCCCCTTCATGTATAGACACATAAGTGTTAGCATGACCATCAAACAACACATTTCTATCAAACTGCCAAGGTCTACCAAGAAATAGATGACAAACATCCATAGGCAACACATCACATACAATCTCATCCTAGTAAGATTTAATTTGGAAATTAACCAAGCATTATTCTTCCACTCTAACCTTAGAAACATCTTGAATCCAACCAATCTAGTAAGGATTCAGATGCTTCCTCCTTCCTAGATTCAATTTACTAACCATTTCTTCTGAAACAAAGTTCTCAAAACTGCCACCATCAACTAGGTCACTACATACCTTGTTTTTGCACTTACATTTGGTTTTGAACAAATTTCTCCTTTGCACTGGTTCAGAGACACATGCAGCTAACCTTCTAGTGATAAGACATTCACCTTTCTCTGGAACATTCTCAATGTCTTCTTTAGCAACTAATGCAACTATTTTCTTAGGACACTACCAACTTCTATGACCAGCTTCACCACAGTTATAACAAGTACCAGTGAACTCATTCTTCCACCTTCCTCTCTATCTAGCATTCTTAGTAACTTGACCACCGCTAGATCCAACATCAAGCTTAGGGTTTTCTGTCATATTACTTCTAGCAACTATCTCACCAGTTTTACCACCTCAGTTTCTATTGTTATGTCTACCTTCAAACTTCTTATTTAGCTTCTCTTCAATCTTCAATGCCATCTAATAAGCATCTCCTATTGTTGTCATCCGAATAGTAAGTAACTCTTCTTGAATACTAGGTCTCAAACCATACACATATCTAGCAACCTTCTCTTTATCAGCTTCAAAATGACCAGTCCTAATCATAAGTCTGTAAAATTCCTCGGTATACTCGTATACCGATTTCTTAAACTCCTTCAAAGCTTGCATTTTCTTGAACATTTCCAATTCATAATCCACCATAATTAATTACTTCTTCAACTTTTCTACCATTCAGTTCCACTTAGTGGTCTTCTCTTTTCATCTTCTACCTCTTCCCAACTGAACTTCTCTCCACCAAATATTTGCATGACCGTTCAGCTTAGTCTTTGCAAATCTAACCCTATCAGGGTTGTCTATTTCTTCATACTCAAAGTATTCATCAATCTCATTGATCCAATCAACCAATTCTTCATGCCTAAGGCTTCTAGAAAATGTAGAAACTTCAATCCTAGGTCTCTTTCCAATCTTAGACATAGCTTTCAGAATTTGGTTCTCCTCTGGATCTCTAGCTTCTTCTACAGCTTCTTCAAAATGATCTTCTTCCTCAGATTCATCATCTCTATCCTCCTTCAAGGTAGGCTTCTTCTTCTTCTTCTTCAACTCCTCTTGTAGGTCTTGCACTTGTTTCTGCAAAGCCCTAAAATCATCAAGACTGAACTCTCCAATAGCTTCTTCCTTTGACATCTCACAATTTCTCCTCAAAGGCATCTTCAAATCAAGATCTAGATACAGACACACAAGATCCACTCAGCTCCAACAGGAACAAACTTTTCTGAAATAGGAATAAACTTCACTCTGATACCACCTGACGTAGTCAAGGTTGGTGAATCCAATTAAGGACAGACTGACCTTGAAGCCAAAGGAATTTGCAGCTGAAATACACAAAAACAATACAAGATCTGAGATGAAACAGAAGTCTTTATTCATCAAATCACTGACTACATGCAATGTGCTAGGCTATAAGGCCTTCCTAGTTGTGGCCAAGTACAAAGCAAATGACAGTCTACAAGATCTCACAGGATCCAAATCTTTTCCCCAACAGCATTCAACTAGCACAGGTCTACAACACACAGTACACTAGTAGGCACCCAGGAAAGATCTAAACTTGTACTCAAACTTCCAAGCAATCTTCCTATTCCTTGGCTCATAGGCTACTAACTCTTACCACCCCAGAACTACTGCCCAAACAACTACACAAGCATCTGATGAACTACAACTGATTTAGAACCTGATTGGAGATTCTATGATTAAAGATCACCGAGGAGTTGTTGATTAGATATGTAATATGATTAAATCAGTATTATTTTGTCATCGATGTCAACTAGTTTGTCATCACTTATCTTGTAAGTTACTATACCGAAACATCTGAAGAAAGGTGAAAGAGATGAAGAACATAAATATCTACATGAGGAAGATGGATATGATAGATGAGGATATAGAATACATTGAGTAACTTGTTGATGAGTCTATGACCTTATGATATTGAATTGATTATGTTGCATTCATCTATGATGAGGAAAAGAGCCTAAAGACACAAAGTAGTGTTGTCAGTTGATGAAGCATTTTAGTATACACCGACAGAGTGTAGTGTATACCGTGCACAATGTAAACTAAGCTTGTGTTCACCAACACATTTCTCTATTAACCAAGCATAACAGAATTACTTAAATGATCAGTTTAGTCGATAAGGTTAATGAGCTAGAAAGTACCTTGAAGTTAGTGCAATAGATAATGTTTGTTATGAAGATCGATGGCTAACAAAATTCAAGGAAGATCTAATGGAGTAGATTGAAACATGTTATTGACACATCAGCCGAAGAAGGTTAAAGCGGAAAAATCAGTGGATGAGATTAAGCGGCAAAATCTGATGGAGGAGAAGAAAATGGTTTACATGTCTATATAAGAGACTAATGATTTCACGATGAAAGATGCTAAAAGAAGAAGATACTACAAAGTTATCGTGTGAACAAGTTTTCATGCATTCTGATCATACTAGTTAGTAAGAACCGAATTGCAGAGCAATTACCAAGTGACAGAGAGTAATTACTGATGGACATTAAGTTGATATATTGTTGAAATAGAAGTGTTACATTGATCAGAAAGATTTGTATGAGCTGAATATTGATCTATAATCTGCAATTGAGTTTTATTAAGGCAGATCACCTAATGTTACATATTAACCATTGTACAGAGTCAAATCTCTTAACTGAGTGGACTAAGAAAGTCTTTTATGTTTCATTCATAGAATGAACATTGTTATCCCTTCTACCCCATAGTGAATGCTAGTTGGATGATAACAGTTGGTCTAAAATCCTCTAACAAGGTCACACCTAATAGTGTGTTTGTAACCTTTAACAAGGTTGGGTCTTCACCGACCTTACTTTAGAAGAGTAAATATTTTTGGGTTGTCGGTCCCAGGTGGTTTTTCCCTTCACAAGTTTTCCACGTTAAATCTCTTGTGTTATGTTTTGATTGTGATATTTGTTTGATATCATACTTTTCATATTACATGTTAGATTTGATCGGTAACTACTATATGTTTTAGACTGATAATCAATAAAAGCACATACAATAAAGTATTTTATGTTTACTGAGTAGCAAAAGTTGAAGTATTTGTTTTGGATTATACATTTTTTATTGGGACACTAGATAATTGATTCACCCCCCTCTTAGTTATTCTAACAATTGGTATCAAAGCCTCAGTTTCTTAGAATAGAGTTTTAAGGACTTCAACACAAAGATCTCAAGATGTATAAGAGGGAAGTGCCAAAGCTAAACAAAGAGAACTTAACATTATGGCAAAGCTGGATGAAGCTGCACATATCTAGAATTAGGAATTCTGTACTAGAACTGATGGAGAATGGCTACATACAACCAACCACTGGTCCCTTGACCCTTGATCAACTGAGAGACATGCATGAAAATAATATTACTATGATGGAACTTGCTACTACCTATACCAATGCCGAATTTGAAGACATCAAGGGCTGTGATACTGCTAAGAAGATGTGGGACAAACTTATTCTAATATACAGTGGAGATTTGAATGTTAAAAGAGCTTGAGCTGAAAGCCTAAGAGGAAGATTTGATGATATGAAGATGAAGGAAGGTGAGAACATTGTGTAATACACAAATAGACTAAAAGAGGTAGTACATGCTATTAGAGCATTTGATGGAGTTATTGATGATGAAACAGTGATAAGCAAGATTCTCAAAACTTTACTACCGGTTTATGCAATTAGGATATCTGCAATTCATGAAACAAGGGCTACATCCAACATTACTCTTGACACCCTGATTGGTAAGTTTACAACCTTTGAATTGAATAACTTTGATAATAGTGTTGTACCAACTATTGAGTTTGCTTTCATGTCTTCTTTGAATATTGGTAAGTCTAGTAGTAGGAATAATAATAATGATGATAGTGATAGCAATACCGATGATGAGCTTGAAGATCTTATGGCCAGAAGGTTACCCAAAGGTAAAGGAAGGTATAGAGGTAAGTTACCTTTGGCAGGCTTTAATTGTAAAGAGGTTGGCCACATCACTGCTAGATGTCCACATAAGAAAGATGATGATAGATCCAAAGACCGATTTGAAGGAAGCTATGGGAGGAGAGTCAATTGGAGCTACTGATACAACAATAGAGACAACCAAGACAATTATGACAAAGGGAAAAAGGTATGTTACATAGCTAAAGATAATGAATTTGAATCTAATTCTAATGATGATGTAGAAGTTGTATTTGTTGCTATGAAAGATAACTCAGAGGAAGAAGAAAAACATGTAGAAACAACACTGATCTCTAAAGTAAACAAATATTATTCATGGATCATAGGCAATGGCTGTACAAATCATATGACTGGTGATGTAGAGAAATTTGATCAACTAGATGAATACAATGGAGGATTTGTGAGAATGGGTAATGATGCACCCTGTATGGTAAGAGGTAAAGGTTCACTAATGATTAATGATAGGATAAAATGTGAAAATGCTTATTGGGTAGATGGACTAAACTATAATTTGCTAAGTGTGGCACAACTGAATAATTTAGGCCACCAACTTTCTTTTGAGAGCAAAAAGGTGAAGATTTATGATGATGGAGGAAGACTTGTCAGAACTGGTACACAAACTAGAGGTAACCTATTTTATCTTGATATTGATCACTCTTCTTGTTTGATAATGAAAAATGAAGATGCATGGTTGTGGCATAAAAGGTTATGCCATGTGAATTTTGATAACATGATCAAGATTAGTAAGAAGAAAAGAGTTAGAGGGCTGCCTAACTTGTCAAAACCTGATCATGCTATGTGTCATGAATGTCAAAAAGGGAAATTGACTAAGTCTAGTTTCAAAAGAAAAGACTACTCAACAAAGAAGATACTTGAGTTGGTTCATACTGACTTGTGTGGTCCTATGAGATCTCAAAGTTATTATGGTGATAGATACTTTATTCTTTTTGTTGATGACTAAACTAGATTGATCACTGTTATGTTTCTAAAAGAAAAATCTAAAGCATTCAAGATGTTTAAGTGGTATAAGGCAAAAGTAGAAAAAGAGACTGGTAAAGAATTGAAATGCTTAAGATTTGATAGAGGAGGTGAATTTATCTCTGATGAATTTACTAATTTCTGTAATGAGCATGGTATTAAAAGACATGTCTCTGCACCGAGGACACCCTAGAAAAATGGCATTTCTAAAAGAAGGAATAGGTCAATAATTGACTATGCTAGGACACTAATGTTGCAAAAGAATGTTTTCCAGACATACTGGAGAGAAGTTGTCAGCACTGCAGTCTATGTTCTTAACTGAGTACAACTGAAGAAGGACACCAACCGGACACCCTATGAATTGTGGTTTGGACACAAACCTACTGTAAGTTATTTCAATATTTTTGGAAGTAAATGCTTTATTATAAAAGATGAGAGAAATGGTAAATTTGATTCAAAACATGATGAAGGGATATTCTTAGGATATTCTACTAAAAGTAAAGCATATAAATGTCTGAATAAGGTCACAAACAAAATGATTGAAAGTACTAATGTCCGAGTTGATGAGTTTGATGACAAGAACACAAAGGAAAGTAGAAAGGAACCATAAGACTATGGTAGATTCACTTACATTGAACAACCAGAGTATCTACTAAAGCTGCAACCTATGATAATTGGTCAACAGGAAAATAATGCAGAGCAATAGGAAAGGGAAATCGAAAAATAGGATGGACCTACTGAGCAAGAAAATGAACTTGAACAGGATGAATAAGAGAGAAGAGACCGAGTAATGGAAATATTTTTTAGGAGACATCATCTTGAGACACAAATTATTGGAGACAGACAAGCTGGCATGCAAACAAAGAGCAAAGCAAGACAAGGTACATGTCTAGTTTGTGAATTTGAACTGAAAAATGTAAAAGTTGCATTGGAGAATGATGAATGGATTAATACAATGAAAGAGGAAATAGAGAAAATAGAGAAGAACAAAACCTAGATTTTCATACCCCGACCTAAGGACAAGAATGTTATCGGTACTAAATGGATTTTTAGGAACAAATTGAATGAAAATGGTGAAGTTACAAGAAACAAAGCTAGATTGGTATGCAAGGGATATGCACAGGAGGAAGGCATTGACTATGGTGAAACATTTGTACCTATTGCTAGATTAGAAGGAGTTAGAATGCTACTTACATATGCTGCACACAAGAAATTCAAAGTCTATCAAATGGATGTGAAGTCAACATTTCTGAATGGTATACTTGAAGAAGAGGTCTACATAGAACAACCTAAAGGGTTCGTTGATCCAGACAACAAAGACATGGTATGTAGATTACATAAAGCTTCATATGGTTTGAAACAAGCACTGAGAGCCTGGTATGAAAGGTTGCATACTTACTTGTTAAGTATTAGATTTGTTAGAACTAGTGAGAACAATAATTTGTATATGAAAGGTGATACTGATGATACTATTCTTATTGCTAAGATATTTGTGGATGATATTATTTTTGGAGGACAAGACCACATATGTAAAGCCTTTTCTAATGAAATGAAAAAGGAGTTTGAAATGTCTATGTTCAGAGAGATTAAGTTCTTTCTAGGACTACAAGTGATTCAACAGAGTGATGGGATATTCATCACACAATCTAAATACATAAAGGAAGTACTGAAGACATTTTGCCTGAAAGATGCTAAACCTATGGGAACATCAATGGCTACTAGATGTAAATTGACAAAGGAAGATGAAACTACAGAGGTAAATCAGACACTTTACCAATTCATGATTGGTAAGTTAATGTATGTAGTTCACAGTAGACCAGATATAACACATGCAGTGGGAATTGTTGCTAGATTTTCTGCTAACCCTAGAGAATCACACATGATTGCTACTAAAAGAATCTTAAGATACCTAAAAAAGATAGAGAATTATGGTATATGGTATCCTAAGGAAGAAAATTTTGAACTAAAGGTATATACCAATGCTGATTGGGCTGGAAATGTGGATGACAAAAAAAGCACCACCGAAGGAGCATTTCTCTTTGGTGAAAGACTTGTAACCTGGACAAGTAAAAAGAAGGCTTGTATTTCTTAGTCTACAGCTGAAGTAGATTATGTTGCTCCTGCTACTAATTGTTCAAACATTGCATACATTAAGCAAGTGTTGGAAGGAATGAATTAGGTAATTACTGACCCAGTGATTATATATTGTGACAACACTAGTGCAATCAACATTTCAAAGAATCCAGTGATGCACTCTAAGACAAAGCATATATCTATTAAGTAACACTACTTAAGAGAACAAGTACAAGAGAAGTAAGTGAAGTTAGAATTTGTTACATCTAAGGAACAACTTGTAGACATATTCACAAAACCTCTACCGAAGGACACATTTGAATACTTGAGGACTAGACAGGGGTCCGTCCCCTGTCTACCAGTCACTAATGTGATCTGGATGTTGCATCAGCCTAATCTTATCAGAAGATCATTCATGTTGATGCAACATAGTTCACACTTTGGATCATGTTCAAGGTTGTGATTAAGTTTGAAGAACTGAAACAGATTGGGATATCAATATACAGAGATACAGTGACTGCAATGGACAACATAGAGTTACTTGGCTACTGAAGAGCTGTTTGTTTATTTGTTTCTTTGGAATTGTTGTCAAAGGGAGAGATAAAAAATATGAAACAATATGCACCGATGAGAACTATCTAAGGGAGAGATAATCTGAAAGAAAGCGAGAGCATTGAAGATCAGTTACTGAGAACAGAGGCAAGAAAGGGAGAGTTGAGAAGATCACATTTGTAGAACTAAGTCTGCACTTGCAAATGCTTTTTGTAACATAGTGATTAAACATATTAAGCTAGGGAGAGCTTGTACAACATTTTTTCAGAGAGTTGTAGAATACATGTTTGGTATGTGTATGATATATTTCATATTACTTGAGTTGCCATCAATGCCAAAGGGAGATATTAATGAACTACAACTGATTTAGAACCTGATTTGAGATTATGTGATTAAAGATCATCAAGGAGTTGTTGATTAGATATGTAATATGATTAAATCAGTATTATGTTGTCATCGATGTCAACTAGTTTGACAACACTTATCTTGTAAGTTACTATACTGAAACATTTGAAGAAAGGTGAAAGAGATGAAGAACATAAATATCTACATGACGAAGATGGATATGACAAATGAGGATAAGGAATACATTGAGTAACTTGTTGATGAGTTTATGACCTTATGATATTGACTTGATTACATTGCATTCATCTATGATGAGGAAAAGAGCCTAAAGACACAAAGCAATGTTGTCGGTTGATGAAGCATTTTAGTATACATCGATGAAGTGTAGTGTATACTGAGCACAATGTAAACTAAGCTTGTGTTCATCGATGCATTTCTTTGTTAACTGAGCATAACAAAATGAATTAAATGATCAGTTTAGCCGATAAGATTGATGAACTAGAAAGTACCTCAAAGTTAGTGTAACAAATAATGTTTGTTACGAATATTGATGGCTAACAAAATTCAAGGAATATTTGATGGAGAAGATTGAAACATGTTACTGACACATCAGCCAAACAAGGTTAAAGCGGAAAAATCAATGGATGAGATTAAGCGGCAAAATTTGATGGAGGAGAAGAAAATGGTTTACATGTCTATATAAGAGACTGATGATTTCACAATGAAAGATTTTGAAAGAAGATATTATAGAGTTATCACGTGAATAAGGTTTCATGCATTCTGATCATACTAGTTAGTAAGAACCGAATTGCAGAGCAATTACCGAGCGACAAAGAGTAATTACCGATGGAGAGTAAGTTGATATATTGTTGAAACATAAGTGTTACATTGATCATAAAGATTTGTATGAGCTGAATATTGATCTATAATCTGCAATTGAAGTTGTATTAAGGCAAATCACCTACTGTTACATATTTAACCATTGTACACAGTCAAATCTCTTAACCAAGTGGACTAATAAAGTCTTTTATGTTTCATTCATAGAATGAACATTGTTATCTTGTCAACCCCATAGTGAATGCTGGTTGGATGATAATGGTTGGTCTAAAATCCTCTAACAAGGTCACACCTAACAGTGTGTTTGTAACCTTTAACAGGGTTGGGTCTTCACCGACCTCACTCCAGAAGAGTGAATATTTTTGGGTTGCCAGTCCCAGGTGGTTTTTCCCTTCACAGGGTTTCCACATTAAATCTCGTGTTATGTGTTGATTGTGATATTTTTTTGTTATCATACTTTTCATATTACATGTTAGATTTGATTGGTAACTGTTATATGTTTTAGATTGATAATCGGTAAAAGCACAGATAGTAAAGTATTTTATGTTTACCGAGTAGCAGAAGTTGAAGTATTTGTTTTGGATTATACATTTTTTATTAGGACACTAGATAGCTGATTCACCCCCCTCTTAGTTATTCTAATAGCATCTACTTAAATACTAAATCCCAGCCACAAGTTGACTCAACATGATATACAAATATTAAATGCCAAAACATCAGTCAGCTCTCAAATAGCCTTACAAAATAAATAAACTCTCCAAGATGGCCCAACAGTCATCAGATTCACATAAAAGAATGCAACACGCTAGATCTAGGTCCCCACACATCCAACAGTCAATCCATAACTCGAGGAGCATACCCACATTAAATGCACCAGTCGGCCAACCCTATTCATCCAAACAATCTAGTCGATAAGAAAGAATGCCGAGCATCAAAAGAAATAACCGAGCGCCAGTCAACCGACCACACCAACCATGACCGAGCAACATAGTTATCACTAAGCATCAGGAAACTGATGCCATCAACTATCGAGCGTTCTTCAGAGACCGAGCACCCCAGAAACCACAGGGACCGAGAAACCAGTCTCCCAAACTGAGCAAGAATACCATGAAATGAAGATTAAAACTAACAAACTTCCTTCAAATACAAAAATGTTTTTGGTTGATACAAGATTTCCAAGAATCCTAGGATAATCCTACATCAATAAAGGATAAAATACATATAACTGGTACCATAAGGTATCCATAATAATCTACAATCATTGCACATGTTGCAGGGTATGTAATATAATACCTATAATAAAGTACAACATGATATCTCTAAATAACTGATACAATGATACAAGATCACATAGAAGAAGAAGAAGAAGAAGAAGAAGATAAGAACACATCTCCACCAAAGAAGAAGAACAAGAAGAAACAACTACCATAGGCATCATCCAACACTGGTACATGAACGTCAAAATCTCAAATGGTAAAAGAATTACTGCTTCCCGACCTCGTGAACCTAAATGGTCCACACCCACTGTGCCGAGGAGATAACAACAAATCCCACTTGGATAAAAAACATAAACATAACAAGCTAAGGAAAAGATCCCGAAAGATTTCTAACTCAAGGTGTACAAAAGATAGTGATAGGTAAGACTCACTAATCTAGAGGCAACTGACACATGTAGAATAACTAGACTATTCATAGGAAGGTTTCATCATGTATGTCTAATCCTTGAGTCTCATCCTAGTAATCACTTTGGATCCCGACACTCAAGTGACCATACATGGTATCAATGACCTCTCGTACAGACGAAGCCATTAACTATGCCAGACACACACCTTTCAAAGGTGGAAAGAATCATCTCATCCTCCATCTTAGTTTGTACTAGCACTCAAGCATGGGTGAGGAAGCATATCTAATTAGGTTCATTTAAATACCCCTTAACTATATTAGGTTATCACTTGATTATAGATACTTACAATAAGTGATCCTAGCAGCCATTTGTGGGCCCTGATGCTTATTGCAAGCCACCCCATACTACATATCTAGGTAAACTACCCTAGGCTCACAGATCTCACATAGATCAAATCAAGTATACAACCAGGTAATCCCAGATCCAGTTTCACACACAAGAACTAGAAATGATTACAAAGATTGCAATAAACAAAATACAAAACAATATGAGCCCATATGATCAAGTTAGGGTATAATCAGAATACAAACACACATCAAAACATAATTCTGAAGATGTATCCAACTGACTCATACCCTGACCTCTGATTTCCCCCTAGGTCTTCTAGTATCCCGATATCACAATGAGTACAAGAAAACATTTCAAGAACAAAGAATACAACACTCACATCATGGTAAATTGAAATTGATCTATAAGCATTTAAATTCCATATTGAGCATAATTGAATCCACATATAGAAACACATAAACCTACTAGGAGAATCTTCACACGAACATCACATCAATGCTATAATCAAAGAATATTCCCTAAACCTAGGGCTCTAACAAAATAAAAAGCCCAATTTCACTAATTGCATAACTTTTATCTATCAATCTAACCATTTAAAAATATGCAAAATTAATGTACAAATATGTATATTTAAATACACACTACATTAGAGGAGTAAGTATGGAATTGGATTTCATCTACATGCATAAATAAATCAACTAAATTATATACAAAATATATAATTAAATTATATTTTATTATATGAACAAATTTACTAATCTATTCATTCATATGACAAATTGTATTTAATAAATATATTTAATTAACCCCTCTATTAAAAATCACATTAGTTATATAAAATCCAAAACCTATAGATTTTATTCCATTAAAAAAACTAAATTAAACTTAAAATACATTATATTAAAATAAATATGATTTAATCTAAATAACAAATTAATCAATATACAAAATCCAATTTTAAACAAATAAACAAATTTTAATGTAAATTAATTAACACAATTTAATTAACTAAATAATTAATAAATTATATATAAAAACAAATTAAATAACATCATTATCTAAAGTTGAAAAAAAAATTAAAATTAAAATAAAACTTAAATAAAAAATCCATTTGGGGGGGGGGGGGGGGGGGCTAGGCCCCACTCCCCATCTCCCAACCTTTGCGCACGATACCATAGTAGGTACCGTCGCAGGCCTGCCCTACCGCACAGTACCAATGGTACCACTGGAAGGGTAACCCTCTGTCGCATGGTACCAGTGGTACCACCGACAGATGGTGGCCCCTGCTGCACATGGGGGGGTATAGGGTACAGTCCCGTGGCCTTCCAAAACTATTTAAATTTTTATTTTTTTTATTAAAAGATATATTTGTTTTGAAGAAAACCTCCAAAAGTCCCTTTTAAATATGAAGTTTCTTTTTTATATATCTTTTTTTATCACATTTTTTAATAAGCACATTTTTCTAAAAAAACGTGACAGTGATTATTATTATTTTCTTTTTATAATAAATTTCTTTTAAAAGAATTAATTTATTTTTAATCTATTCTTTTCAAAAGCAAGCATTTTTTTTAAATAAAGGAAAGCACTTGAATAACCAAATCATGCATTTGACTTTAAGTTTTTTTTTTCTTTTTGTCTTTATTTTGGTTTTGACCATGTAAAATTAATTGACTCTACATTTACAAAATGTGATAATTTAACCAGAATTGGGTTTTTTTTTTACAAATTGTTTTTCTTTCCAATGGGAATTTATTTTCCTCTCAACATTATAGTTAGAATATAATCTAGGATTAATTTATCGATTTCTAGGAAATCTATGAGGAATCTTCCAATGAAATTTTGCCAGCATAACATTACTATGCTAAATTTTAATAAAAGCTTGAAATCAACTAAGCTAGGGTTTTCTAAATACCCAGAATAAAAGAAATCACAGATCTATCTATTGAGATACACTAGAATTTGCACAAACAAAGAAAGTCAGATAAATGTAAAACAAAACTAACAGGCAAGATTTCAAGGTCTACCTTGGATCCAAAGCAAGAAACTGAAATTGAAATTTTTTGAAGATCTGTAGACCTAAATTCATTTGAGGATAGATTTAACCTGCAGATTTGAATCTACGAAGAACGCAACACCAAGAATTCCAAATGCACAATGTAGCCAAAATAATCAAGCAATCACAATAACCAAATTCTCCCAAAATCCAAAGCACACAAGCTCTCCAAAATTCTCCTCCAAACCTATCTAATCTCTAAAATGAATGCAATTTTTCCCTAATAGAGATTCAATTTCCCATTTCATGCAACCCTAAAGATAACTCAACAGCTAACTCTCACATCAACTCCAAATCAGAAATTGAAAATAAATCATAATTAAATAATTTGAAATAACTTTATATGCACAACTCAACTTGACTTTTTGAAATAGGTTGATAACTTTTGAGAACAATTCACTTTTCAATAATGCACATGATAATAATTAAAATTCATATTAAATAGATTAAATATTTAAAGCATTCTAAAACCATGCAATTAAATATTTAATTATTTAATAAAGCACACAAACATAATAAAATCTAATTTTCAATTTAATAATCTATTAAATCAAAATAATCAAATATTTGAATTTTAATTAAATTTTCTAAAATAACATAGGAACATGATTAATATTAAATTTCAACTATAATCATTAATCAATAAATCACAAAAAATCACCCACATAAGAAATAAATCAATTGAAGCCAAACAACATAAAACCAAGAAAACACTAGAAAGGGATCCATGAATTCTTGTCAATAGGACAAATCCAGGTAGGGTAGTCAAATTGATACTTGTCCAATACTAAGACAAATGAGCTTAGGTTAGGATTTTGGACCTGTGTTATCTCCCCTCTCTTACCATTTGAGATATTACAATAGGGCACGCTCATCTTGACAATTCAAGGAAGTCGATGCCCGGTACCTACAAAACTGCATACAAAACCCACATGTACATACATATATAAATATATAATAGACAATGGCAGGGATTGGTCGATCATGTAGATCTCGCAAGAAAGTAACTACGACTTCGTCCCTCAACCACATCAGGCATGTCAAACATAAATATAAAACAAACACATCAACCATACACATGCAAGTATGGGATCAGTAAAATCATAAGCATCAATGATTTCCTAACATATAATCTATCATCCTAAAATAATCATAACATTTATAAAATTAGACTAGGGGTGGGTACTACAACTAACTTTGAAAGCCTACTAGATGAAACCTTCAAGATCTAGAATCTTGGATACTGATTCACTCCCATATGAGGACAATGAATCCACAACTAGCTCACTTAGAAATTAAAAGGCCAATTGAAATCAAACGCCAAAGTCAGCACATCAGAAATATTATGGATAAAAATAGTGAATTATGTAGAAACTGGGTTTAGAATAGGCTTAGGAAAGTGACTAAATGGATTGGTAGAGATCTAAAAATATTCTAGCAAGTACACTTCTAGGTTTACAATGTAGGGAAATATTCAATTATTCATGACCTAGAACCAGGTGCAAACTACAAAGCCTCAAAGTAGGCCACTTAGAAAACTGGACAATGGACACTTGGTGACATTAACAATCTACAAATGAAATGGCTCTAGAAAATAGGTCAAACGGGCACATAGGGGGCTAAAAATAGGTATGAATACTCTCTCTCATGCCTACAACATCATGCAACATCCTACATGCAATGAAAATCAACAGGGCATAAAAGGAAAACCTCCAATGTGGGCTACTTAGTGAAATTCAGGAAACACAATGTAGATTTTCGGGAACACCTTCAAAAAGTCACTTCTAAAAAATGTTAGAACTGAAAAATAGGACCTCAAACCTATTACATATGTCAAATTATAGGTGATAGACAACCTATCCAAGTGACTCATCATGAAAATCAATAGGCCCCTTTCTCTTATGCCTTCAAACTAGGTTCTTACAATGATTTTTCAAAGGCACAATTCTGACACTTAGACAATTTTTGCAAAATATGGACACAAAACACATTCAGGATTTTTGAGCTCCAATAGTGGCTCTAAATGGGGATGCATGCCCCTTGCGGGCATGCAGAGAATTCAAAATCTTGGGTACAGAAGACCACCCAAAGAAGATCAACTTTCACTTTCTTCACTCAAAAATTGGAATAGGGAACCCTCTTCTTGAAAGAAAAGACACACACAACTAAAAGGAAAGCAACTATACAAGGATTTACAATATTTAGAAAAAGTCTCAAAGCCCCAAAACTCTAATTAGTTTTTACCCCTATCAAACAAATGATTTTCATCTCTATCTAGTAGAGGTAAACTAAAATTACATCTTTCATCCAGCTTGTCAAAAAACATTGTGATCCACTTCCAACATATCATAGAAAAAATGATCATCATACTCACCACCATCTGGCGAGACTAGGCCATCAAGCTGTCATAAATACTGATCAATTTATGACATTAAAACATCACACTCTTCATATTCACTTCCATGCTAAAAATGGAAACACTCCAACTCAACTTCATAGCTGGAAACATCATGATACTGATCATTAGTTTGCAAAAAAGAGTAAAACACTTCTATCTCATCACTTTGCAAACTAAAGTAGAACCTCTCAAGACAAATATCTGATTGCATAAAATCAAATACAATCTGTTGATCACAATTCTTATCAACATCTTCTAGGAAGGAACAAGCACTATCAGTGACTGAATCATTAGTCATATGCAAATTTGAGAAAACACATTCAGGTTTGCCACATTCTCCAGCATCAAAATGTAAATAAGAACCACTAACATTATCCTCTTGAAAATCTAAACCCACACTAGTACATACATCATCATACTCATCAAATATAACATTATCAAATTCATTACAATGATATGGACTATCCACTTGCATATCACAAATGGGAGAAAGGACATCCATAAATGTTTCACACATCATTCCATCACTTGAATCATCTTTGTCAAAACTTATACTTATTGGGCATGGAATTTTAGAAACAAATTTGGGAGTATACCTCTGAAACTCAGTCTCCAAGAGTTCTGAAATTTGCTCACTACTTAGTAAGCATTGGAATTCACATTTCACCTCTTCGGTCTCATTGATGATGTTGAAAATATCTTCCCCATCTGAAATAGGGGCAAAATCACTTGTCTCACATTACCTTGTGCAAAGTAGTCACTGCACGAACTATCATTTGCATTATAATCACATTCTTTATGTTCACACAAAACATCATCAAGCTGAAACAATGAACCATTAATAACATGCTGAGAAAAAGGAAAATCTACAAACTCAAGAAAATCACTATCAAGTGAAGATTCATCATCTACTCCTTGATAACCATAAATTTCATCATCAACATAATAACTAGCACTATTAGTATCACAAGATTCAGCATCCTCAACACAACTAGATTCATCATCTACAAATGAATTTATCCATTCTTTAACATTTTATAGTGCTTCTTTTCTAAAGGATGCAGTCCAACTGACTGATTTAGGCATACCAAGTTCTAAAAACATTTCAGCATATTGGGATTCTTGAAAATCAAGACCCACAGGAATTTCACTACATGCTACAAGAAAATTCTTGTAATATGATAGTGTAGATTATTCTTTCCTTTCTCCTATTGCACATCTTAAAATATGAATGCAATTATGCTGAATTCTTTTATTTATCAAATGAAGTTCATCATTATAATTTTCCAAATCTGACTGAAAACTTTCAGATCTAGAAACATCCTCTTGATCTATCAAAGCTGGAAACTCCATTTTAACGTACTGACAAGACAATACAGCTTGTTCTTATGACAAAATTTTTATCCAAGTTCATGCAACCATTAACTTCATTAAACCACAACATATTTCTGATATTCATTACAACTGAAACTTCAATCCAGAAATATGACTAAACTTCAAGATTAACTTTCCCTTTTCCTTAGTGACTTGCTTCACCTATTTAGGGACTATTTTTTACTTTGATAAAAGATTACCTGGAAGTGCTATTGCTGATGCACAATACTGATCTGAAGTCTTCTTCAAATCACCTTTCAAATCTTGGTAGAGTTTCCACCTATTTGTAGAGGACAAATTCTGAATCAACTGAGAACCTTTATCTCAAATCTAAACCTTCTTTACCATCAAACACAATACAACTATTTGTCAGGATCACAAGATGCATTACAACTTCATATTACAAAATACTGATCAAATAGAGACTCAGAGTCATCACTCACACTCGGTGAGATAATATAACAAATTTTGAAAATAACTTGACTCTATAATCAAATTGGACCAAACTCTAGGATGATTTAGCAAAGCAAGGAAACAATCATCTTAAACTTTCTATCCTTTAGACTCACCATTTTGTTAGCGATTTTTATTGTACCCTCCGATTCTAAAAGAGACAATGAGAACTAGACATGGGATATTTGTCTGTTTAGAATGAATCTACTTCTTCCTGCAAACCGGAGGACAAGAAAAGACTAATGTTGACAAGGTCTACAAACCTTCTACACTTCAAGCTCCACACACTCAGGCAGGTGTACCTAATTCAAACATGAATCTACATTTTATGATAACTTCTCTTTGACATAACCTCAACTATGTAGACAAAGAAAGTAGATAGTTCTCATAACCATAAGATATGGGAGTCAACACTCAACCAGTCTTATGGAAGATCCCTATTACGTAAGTGTTCTAACGATTAGGAAAATGGCACAAGTGACAAGGATAAATCCAAGTCCTCTCTTTGAGTTCAAGACTTAGGCAGGCTAACCCAGGATTCATTCTTCAAAGAATCACTAAAATGCATTGTATTCTGCAAATAAAAATTACAAACATTACATGCCCTTCAATAGAAATTAAATGTTCAATTGATTTTTAGATTTGATGATGAAAGATGCAAAGAAAAGTTGTGACCAGTGCCTTATCAATTGGGTAACATAGTCAGATAAAAGTAAATTCCCATAAATCCAACAATTCCAAACACACAAAACCCAAATAAAGTGCCTTACAAATCATTCTCTCACTCCTCTATGTAATGCCCCGCCAGGGAACCCAAAAGAACTTAACCTAAACATGCGACTAAGTTTGCAAAACATTTTTTTAAAATTTTTTAACAATCAGTAACATCAAAGTTTCACAGTGCGGAAGCAAAGCATAGCAATAAACAACCAACATATGTTACAACTCTCAAGGGTTCCTTGACATAGATTATGAAAGAGTTAATTAATTAATATAAGATAAAGATATGAATCCCAAGATTACATCTGAAAGATAAATACAACATCATATGCATGATTACATAAATACAATTGGTACCTTAAGGTAACCATAATAATAAGCATCCACTGCACATGTCACAAGATATGTGAATACAATAACTGAAAAGAAATATAATATGATATCTTTGAATAATTGAAACAATGATACAATATCACAAGAAGAAAGAAGAACAAGATAGAACATCTACAACATGGATCATCCAGCCTCAGTACACGAATGCCAGAATCTCAAATGGTAAAAGAATCACTACCACTTGACCTCGTGAACCTAAATGGTCCACTCCCACCGTGCTGAGGAGATAACATCAGAACCCACTCGGATAACAAACAACAACAATCCAAGGAAGAGGTCCTGAAAGCTTCTAACACAAGGATACCAAAAAGTACAACAAGGTATAACATACTCTACCAGAGGCAAACACAACACGTAGGAAACCTAAGATGCATACAATAAGTGTCATCACATAAGCCAACTCTAGGGTTATCCTAGTAGTCCCTTCAGACCCCGACGCCCTAGTGACTCTATGTGGTTATAGTAACCTCTCATGTAGACAAAGTACTACCTATGCCATCTCCAGTCCCTAAAGGTGGCAAGCATCATCTCAACTCCCACCCTAGACAAACTCAATCGGAAACTCAGGCATGGGCGAGGAAAACAATATCTTATTAGATTCATTTTGGATTCCCAATGTTTATTAATTTCCACTTATTAAACCACTTGTAATGGGATCTCCTGGTAGCCACTTCCAGGCTCTGGCACCAATTCACAAGACACTTCCTGATATACACTTAGATGACCTACCCTAGGGTTTTACATGATCATTATGAACTCTGAGTTAACACATCTCTTGAATCTCTACAACTAGATTCAACATGCAAGACCAGAAACCACTACGATCAAACCCACCTAGGGTTAGAACAACTCATGCAAACTAACTACGCATGCATGGCAAACAACATGGCAAAAAGAAAACTACAACCCCTAAAATCAATATAAGTCAAATTGACCAAGGGCATCAAAATTCTTCATATAAAACATGTACGTTAAAGATTGCATCACAAACATACTCAAGGATATACAATTAAAAGAATCAATACAATATTTATCTAACCTTCAAATATATCTAAGAAATACATAGTCCGATAACAAAAATTGATCAAAACAAACTTATAATCAAATTATGAAAATACATCAATAATCCAATTAGAAATAATTCATTGAACAACCTAAAAAGCCCATAGTAATAATCCTTATGAAAAGTAAACATAATAAAAAGAAGTTAAATAAGATTAACCTAATTTTTTAATAAAGAAATTAATATTTAATAATAATTAAAAATTAACTATTTTAATAAATTAACACAACTCATAAAATAAAATTTTATATAGCTAAAAACAATTTTTTTTTTTAAAAATAAAAATTTAATAAACCAACTTTGATAACAGTTAAACAAAGTTTAAAACATTTAATAAATTCAGGGGGGGGGGCGGGGTCTCGCGGCCCCACACCCCTGCCAGTCACACTGCTCTGTCCGCATATCTCACCCGCCGAGGAGAGTACCTGCGGTACTGCTGCATGGCAGCCCCCTCGGGGACTGTCGTGAGTCAGTACCCAGGGTACTGCGCTGACAGTCTGCCAAAGGCCCGTGGTGGGTTTAAAACCCCAAAATATTTATTTAAAATATAAACTTTTCCAATTTGTAAGATTTATAATATATTTATAATTTCATCACAAATTCACTTTTTAATATAAAAGCCTTTTTAAATACTTAACTTTATTTTATTTTTATATGAAACCAAAGCAACATTAAATTAATCTCCAATATTAATTTAATTTAAAACAAAATTGGTATATATATGTATATACCACAAACACGAATATACCAAACATGAATATTATCTCCAATAATTTCACAACAAGGTCAAAACCCTAATCCGCCTGGGTTTTCAATTGATCTATAACAATTACCACCAACTTTGAGATTTTTAATAACAGATTGATAGATTCAAAACACACAATGGATTGCATGCAAACTTTCTTTTCTCTAACATCCAATTGAGAATAACATTGCTTCTTAAACACTAAAAACCATCAAGCATGAAGAAGACACTTTTTACAATTTTCCTACAAAGATACGAAAATAGAATAACCATAATAAAATCGAAACCTACCTCAAATCAATTATACAGATTTGAGGATGACTAGAACGAAGAAAAGTAGAATTCAAGCTTTTCAAAGAACTCTCCCAAATCTGTCCCAAATCTATCTCCAAAATTCCTTCTCCAAAACCTGTGTAATCGAATAATGGCAAAAACTCTCAATACATAAAGGAATCTCCTTTCTCATGCATGAATTCAAACTCAACTCCAAAAGGGCTTTGCATGAAGATGAACTTCAGTTCATGGTTCAGTCTCAGTTGAACTGAAGTCCCCTTTCCACTTTGACTTTAGTTGAAAGCACATAACCAAACTTCAACTTGAATCCTTAATTCAATTTTATTCAATTATGAATGTGCAACATAATGCATTTAATTAATTAATAATTCAAACATTTAGTTAACATAATTAACACATGTCAAAATAACCCTTAATTTAATAAAATATATTTTAATTAAACAAAGGTTAATTTCATGATTTAAATAAATCAAAAGTGAAGATATTTAATTAATTCACATTAATTAAATATTTCAACCACACTCAAATTAGCATATAATTAATTTCCAATTAATTTATGCATCAACTATATAATATAAATAATAATTAAACTAAATAAATACATTTATTTAATTACCATTTAAATACTATGCCACAACTAAAAATAGAATGATCTAAAAATAGAAATCATAAACGCCACAAACCAATGAATTAGAAAGACCTAAAGACCCACATTCAAACTCAGGACCTAGGTGTAAACTCTTGCCAATTGGATGAGTTTAGGAGGGTGAAAACATAGAATCTTGTCCCCTACTTTAGGACAATAATTGGCTTAGGTCAGGATTTGGAACTGAATATTATCTCCCCTCTTTTACCATTGAGATTAGCGATAGGGCATGCTCATCTTGACAATTCAGGGAAGTCGATGCTCGGTACCTGCGAACCTGCATAAGAGACAAGCATGTGCATATATAAAGATATAATAGACAATGGCAGGGATTGACCGAACGTGTGGATCATGCAAGCAAGTAACTACATCTCTGTCTCTCAACCACATCAAGCACATGAAGCAAAAATATAAAAGCATACATGAACACCATACATATGCGGTATGGGGTAAGTATAATCATAAGCATCAACAAATTCCTAACATATAATCTATCACCTTAGATTAATTACGACATTAATAAAATCAGACTAGGGGTGAGGTACTACATCCACCCCCCCTAGGATTAGGCTTACTCCTGGAAGCCTACAATAGTTGAGGATATTTTTTTTTCCCCAAACACGAAGCATTTACTAAAGATAAAACATGACATTTGAAAGCAAGTCATAACATAAGAACATAATATACAATCTTTAAGAACATTATAATATCTAGTTTAGGAACAACTGAAAATATCATATTGATCAATAATTCATTAACAATTTGAAAAATCAAATCTAAACCTTTATTCATACATCATCATAGAAAACATCTAGGATCGATTGCATAAAGCACACATTCATATCTATAACAATTAATGAGTTGAGCAATTCATGAAAAACTATCTAGTTAATGCAACACTTATGCAATCACAAAGAATACACAATGATACTAATATCACACAGCACATATAGTATCATCTTTGCGATGTCCTCCCTTATACATACTATCAGGGGTTCATGATGAACATGATAGAAACAATACGTATCACAGAACAAGGCCAACATTACCAAATATTCGGAGTAGTCACCACAAAAACTCAAAAAGGTAAAACCCAAGTGTGGGAATCACAAGTTCAACATTAAATCATAAGGGATCCTCAATTTCAACAATAAATTAAGTGTGACTAGTGTCACAAAATGGATAACAAAAATAGAGAGTTAGGTGACTAATCCAATCATAAGAAAGTTCAAAAATTTCAATGCTAGCCCATACACATCACAAACAATTCATAATTCAACCAAAAATAAATCATCAATCATAACACATCCACATAACAAGGTGACTAGTAGTAGCCACACTCAAGGGAGTAATCGCTTCATGACATCCAAGGGTATTTCACCCTCGATGCATTAGAGAAGGTAACCATATGTAAATAAACAGTTCAAACACAAAAGAGTTATATGTCTATGTTTGGTTTCAAGTTATCAGTCTAGACATCTAATGGGCACACAACTTCCTAGAGTTCCCAGTGTAGAACCCGGTGCTTTGATACCAAGTGTAATGCCTTGCTAGGGAACCTAGAAGAACTTAACCTAAACATGCGACTAAGTTTGCAGAATATTTTTTTTAAAAAATTTAACAATAAATAACATCAAAGTTTCACATTGCGGAAACAAAGCATAGCAATAAACAACCAACATAGGTTACAACTCTCAAGGGTTCCTTGACGTAGATTACAAAAGAGTTAATTAATTAATATAAGATAAAGATATGAATCCCAAGATTACATCTGAAGGATAAATACAACATCATATGCATGATTACATAAATACAATTGGTACCTTAAGGTAACCATAATAATAAGCATCCACTGCACATGTCGCAGGGTATGTGAATACAATAACTGAAAAGAAATATAATATGATATCTCTGAATAGCTGAAACAATGATATAAGATCACAAGAAGAAAGAAGAACAAGAAAGAACAACTGCAACATGGATCATCCAGCCTCGGTGCACGAACGTCAGAATCTCAAATGGTAAAAGAATCACTACCACTTGACCTCATGAACCTAAATGGTCCACTCCCACCATGTTGAGGAGATAACATCAAAACCCACTCAGATAACAAACAACAACAATCCAAGGAAGAGGTCCTGAAAGCTTCTAACACAAGGATACCAAAAAGTACAACAAGGTATAACATACTCTACCAGAGGCAAACACAACACATAGGAAACCTAAGATGCATACAAGAAGTGTCATCACATAAGCCAACTCTAGGGTTATCCTAGTAGTCCCTTCAGACCCCAGCACCCTAGTGACTCTATGTGGTTATAGTAACCTCTCATGTAGACAAGGTACTACCTATGCCATCTCCAGTCCATAAAGGCGGCAAGCATCATCTCAACTCCCATCCTAGACAAACTCAATCAGAAACTCAGGCATGGGCGAGACACACAATATCTTATTAGATTCATTTTAGATTCCCAATGTTTATTAATTTCCACTTATTAAACCACTTGTAATGGGATCTCCTGGTAGCCACTTTCTAGCTCCGACACCAATTCACAAGCCACTTCCTGATATACACTTAGATGACCTACCCTAGGGTTTTACATGATCATTATGAACTCTGAGTTAACACAACTCTTGAATCTCTACAACTAGATTCAACATGCAAGACCAGAAACCACTACGATCAAACCCACCTAGGGTTATAACAACTCATGCAAACTAACTACGCATGCATGGCAAACAACATGGCAAAAAGAAAACTACAACCCCTAAAATCAATATAAGTCAAATTGACCAAGGGCATCAAAATTCTTCATATAAAACATGTACGTTAAAGATTGCATCACAAACATACTCAAGGATATACAATTAAAAGAATCAATACAATATTTATCTAACCTTCAAATATATCTAAGAAATACATAGTCCGATAACAAAAATTGATCAAAACAAACTTATAATCAAATTATGAAAATACATCAATAATCCAATTAGAAATAATTCATTGAACAACCTAAAAAGCCCATAGTAATAATCCTTATGAAAAGTAAACATAATAAAAAGAAGTTAAATAAGATTAAACTAATTTTTTAATAAAGAAATTAATATTTAATAATAATTAAAAATTAACTATTTTAATAAATTAACACAACTCATAAAATAAAATTTTATATAACTAAAAACAATTTTATTTTTTTTAAAATAAAAATTTAATAAAGCAACTTTCATAACAGTTAAACAAAGTTTAAAACATTTAATAAATTCGAGGGGGGGGGGGGGGGGGGTCCCGCGGCCCCACACCCCCGCCAGTCACACTGCCCTGTCCGCATATCACACCTACCGGTGACAGTACCTACGGTACTGCCACACGACAGCCCCCTCGGGGACTGTCGTGCGTCAATATCCAGGGTATTGCACTGACAGTCTGCCAGAGGCCCACGGTGGGTTTAAAACCCCAAAATATAAATTTAAAATATAAACTTTTCCAAGTTGCGAGATTTATAATATATTTATAATTTCATGACAAATTCACTTTTTAATATAAAAGCCTTTTTAAATACTTAACTTTATTTTATTTTTATATGAAACCAAAGCAACATTAAATTAATCTCGAATATTAATTTAATTTAAAACAAAATTGGTATATATATGTATATACCACAAACACAAATATACCAAACATGAATATTATCTCCAATAATTTCACAACGAGATCAAAACCCTAATCCACCTGGGTTTTCAATTGATCTATAACAATTACCACCAACTTTGAGATTTTTAATAACAGATTGATAGATTCAAAACACATAATGGATTGCATGCAAAATTTCTTTTGTCTAACATCCAACTGAGAATAACATTGCTTCTTAAACAATCAAAACCATCAAGCACGAAGAAGACACTTTCTACAATTTTCTTTGTAATAGAATAACCATAATAAAATTGAAACCTACCTCAAATCAATTATACAGATTCGAGGATGACCAAAATGAAGAAAAATAGAATTCAAGCTTTTCAAAGAACTCTCCCAAATCTATCCCAAATCTATCTCCAAAATTCCTTCTCCAAAACTTGTGTAATCGAATAATGGAAAAAACTCTCAATACATAAAGGAATCTCCTTTCTCATGCATGAATTCGAACTCAACTCCAAAAGGGCTTTGCATGAAGATGAACTTCAGTTCATGGTTCAGTCTCAGTTGAACTGAAGTCCCCTTTCCACTTTGACTTTAGTTGAAAGCACATAACCAAACTTCAACTTGAATCCTTAATTCAATTTTATTCAATTATGAATGTGCAACATAATGCATTTAATTAATTAATAATTCAAACATTTAGTTAACATAATTAACACATGTCAAAATAACCCTTAATTTAATAAAATATATTTTAATTAAACAAAGGTTAATTTCATGATTTAAATAAATCAAAAGTGAAGATATTTAATTAATTCACATTAATTAAATATTTCAACCACACTCAAATTAGCATATAATTAATTTCCAATTAATTTATGCATCAACTATATAATATAAATAATAATTAAAATAAATAAATACATTTATTTAATTACCATTTAAATACTATGCCACAACTAAAAATAGAATGATCTAAAAATAGAAATCATAACAAACGCCACAAACCAACGAATCAGAAAGACCTAAAGACCCACATTCAAACTCAGGACCTAGGTGTAAACTCTTGCCAATTGGACGAGTTTAGGAGGGTGAAAACATAGAATCTTGTCCCCTACTTTAGGACAATAATTGGCTTAGGTCAGGATTTGGAACTGAATATTATCTCCCCTCTTTTACCATTGAGATTAGCGATAGGGCATGCTCATCCTAACAATTCAGGGAAGTTGATGCCCAGTACTTGTGAACCTACATAAGAGACAAGCATGTGCATATATAAAGATATAACAGACAATGGCGGGGGTCGGCTGAACGTGTGGATCTCGCAAGCAAGTAACTACGTCTCCATCCTTCAACCACATCAAGCGCATCAAGAAAAAATATAAAAGCATACATGAACACCATACATATGCGGTATGGGGTAAGTATAATCATAAGCATCAAAAAATTCCTAAAATATAATCTATCACCTTAGATTAATTACGACATTAATAAAATCAGGCTATGGGTGAGGTACTACATCCTACCCAAACATCAGATTCACATACATTGTTAAATTCTCATAATTGTGCCAAAAATTTACTCCCTCCTTAAAAGAAACTAAGAACACAAATTCATAGTTACCTTGTAACCGGTATATTAGAGTGCCTTACAAACTAATACACAAGAAATTAAAGAAATACACATGAAGACATCACCAATAAAAGATTGGGATTCCACTATTTTTCACTCAAAAATCTATGGTTCATTACAATTAAGAAAACATGAAAACATAAAAAACAAGGGCTCAAAAGCGAGAATATTGCCTCTGTAGTGCTAATTCCACCATCCCTGTAACAATGAAGAAAAATTGAGATATAGGAGAATGTGGTCAGTTAGAGCCAACTGACAGCTGTCCATTCTTTGCACAAAATATCTCTAGGTTTTTCCTCCAACTTTGATCTGCACTTCATCTTCAAACTGATTCTCTCCAACTTCCCAACATGCCTGCAATTATTTCAAATAAACTTGTTTCTAATTCTGAAATGCAAGCCCTTAATACTCTTTCCCACCATGTTAAAACTAAGATTAATCATTGCCATCAGATTCCTCACTTCTTGGTATTTCTGGAAACATATAACATGCCTATATTTGGATAAAATTGAATCTGCATGCATTAATTATGTGAGCAGGCCAATCATTTAAATTTTTGGTTTTATTTCAATTGTGCAAACTTTATCATTCAACTTGATTTTACATTTTACTTTTAAATCTACCCATATTTAAATCATTTCTGCACTTTACTCTCTGAAGGCACCAAAACTTGCCACTTGCCACCAGTCAATTGGCTAAGACTTAACCATGGCACTAACTCTTCGTTTGTGAGATTGGGCGAATGCCTTCATTCTCCTGATCTCTGAATCAAATTTTTGACCTTGGGTTTATCTGGAGAATGAGCAAATAGAATTAGTCTCTGAATCTCTGAATCCATTCCTAACCATGGTTACAATCTGACGAACTAGTGAATGCACTTATTCTCATGATCTCTAAATTTTCTTACCTTAACCGCTAGGATCATGAGATCTGGCAACTAAGAAATTCTCCAAATTGCTTAATATTTGGGCTTAACTGTTGGCTATCCAGCGATCACATGAACACTTTTCTCTGAATCGTGGAATTTTCTCACTAATTGCTAGGGATCGAGTGATTCGGCAACCACGACTAACTGATTGCAACCTCTAGTTCGCTAGATGTTTTCCTTGACCATCATTTAATTTTGTGAATGCGCAACTAAGCACCACATGTCCACCTTTGTCCTTTCTTGCGGCCATATGTCTGCAAAATTATCCTGTCTCTGGCCTGCCATCACAGTTCCCGAGGCACTTCCATGCGCGCACACATGCAGAGCCTCCTTCTGTTTACTTCAAACTATGATCTATGCGTTTGGGCATATAAAAACCTCATATCTCCTTTCCTGGGAAAATGTGGGACTATTCCTGCAAGCATTTTTAAATATCTCATTAAAAATTTGCCTAGTGTGCCCAATTGGCACGTACTTCCAGGCGGGCCCACAATGGCAAAGGCCAGCCTACCTCTTTTCTCTTTCATTTTACATATGACCTAAGCGAATTTTCTTTTAAACATTATATATGCATTTCCTTTGGTAAATGTGGGATAATTCTCATTAAACAAAAACCACCGAAAACTTCTAGCTCATACGCTGGTCATTCTTAGACTACTCACACACCCTTTCATTTGCGAGCTCTAGGATTTACACACACTAGCATGTGCTTCATGCTGGTTTCCCCTCTTAACACTCACGCTGCCTCTTCCTTGCACAAACATTCATGCTCCCTTGTGTTTTATGCCTGCAACTCCTCAGTGGGATCAATCCAAAGTTCTGTATGCATTGCACCATCACTGTTTTCTTTAACTGGGTCTATGTAGCTTCTGAGCTCAATAGCTTTCCCTTCTATAGAGTTATCCATTTCTGAAGGTGTGGGTGATGGTTCAGTTACAATAAGGGTTATCTCTTGAAGTGAAGACTAGAAATTACTTATTAATCTATTTAAATCGTGAGGTTTTACAACCAAATGGCTGGGAAATTGAGTTTGATCAAGTGCTAGATGTTGAAGTTCAGGTTGATAATTACAAACAATTGAGTAAGTCTTTCAGATGCCATTTAAACAATCCAAAGTCCATTGCAATTTTGTTTCTTCAGTGTCTGGGAAACACATTGATAATCGATCCATACTAGTTGATGGTGTCCTAAAAATAGTACAAATAGCCATGAGGAGAACACTACATTGAGCTTGGGAAGTAGAAATCTTGTATGTATCAAAAAATAGTGGTTTGAAAGTCATCACTATAAATGTTGACCAAGAAGAATTGAGGTTCTGAAAAATCATCTTGTCAGGAAGGCATTCGATGCTGAGCTCATTGCCAATCTTAGCTAAGCATGTAATGACTCTATTTAGGGTTTTGATGGCATTGTCTCTTGTTGCACAATCCATCTCTGATATTCAAATTTAATTAGTAGAATTCACTTCCTTGTATTTAATGCCTTCTCTGTTACCTTACAAGAAACTAAGAACACAAATTCACAGTTACCTTGTAACCAGTATATTAGAGTGCCTTACAAACTAATACACAAGAAATTAAAGAAATACACAAGAAGACATCACCAATAAAAGATTGGGATTACACTATTTTTCATTCAAAAATATCTGGTTCATTACAATAAAGAAACCATGAAAACCTCAAAAATAAGGGCTCAAAAACCAAAATAATGCCTCTGCAGTGCTAATTCCACCATCCTTGTAACAATGAAGAAAAATTGAGATATAGGAGAATGTGGTCAGTTAGAGCCAATTGACAGCTGTCCATTCTTTGCACAAAATATCTCCAAGTTTTTCCTCCAACTTTGATCTACACTTGATCTTCAAACTGATTCTCTCCAACTGCCCAACATGCTTGCAATCATTTAAAAAAAACTTGTTTCTGATTCCAAAATGCAAGCCTTTACTACTCTTTCCCACCATGTTGAAACTGAGATTAATCATTTCCATCAGATTCCTCACTTCCTGGCATTTCTGGAAACATATAACATGCCTATATTTGGATAAAAATTCAATGTCGAGGCATTAATTATGTGAGCAGGCCAATCATTTAAATTTTTGGTTTTATTTCAATTTTGCAGACTTTATCATTCAACTTGATTTTACATTTTACTTTTAAATTTGCCCTTTTTAAAATCATTTATGCACTTTACTCACAGAAGGCACCAGGACTTGCCTCTTGTCACCAACCGATTGGCTAAGACTTAACCATGGCACTAACTCTTGGTTTGGAGATTGGCCGAATGCCTTCATTCTCCTGATCTCTAAATCAAATCTCTCACCCTGGGTTTATCCGGAGAATGAGCGAATAGACTTAGTCTCTGAATCTCTGAATCCATTGCTAACCATAGTTACAATATGGTGAACTGGAAAATGCACTCATTCTCATGATCTCCAAATTTTCTTGCCTTAACCGCTAGGATCACGAGATCTGGTGATTGAGAAATTCTCCAAATCGCTGAATGTTTGGGCTTAACCATCAGCTATCTAGCGATCATGCGAACACTGTTCTCTGAATCATGGAATTTTCTCACTAACCACCAAGGATCCAGTGATTCGGCGACCACGACTAACTAACTGCAACCTCTAGTTCGTTGAATGTTTTCCTTGACCGTCGTTTCATTCCGTGAATGCGCAATTGAGCACCATGTGTCCACCTTTGTCCTTGCTCACCACCATTTGTCTACAAAATTATCCTGTCTCTAGCCCACTGGCATAGTTCCCAAGCACATCCATGTGTGCACACATGCAAAACCTCCTTCTCTTTACTTCAAACTATGATGTGTGTGTTTGGCAATATAAACACCTCATATATCCTTTCCTGGGCAAATGTGGGAGTATTCCTACAAGCATATTTAAATATCTCATTAAAAATTTGCCTAGTGCGCCCAGTTGGCACGCACTGTCCGGTGGACCCACAAGGGCAGAGGCCAGCTTGCCTCCTTTCTCTTTCATTTTACATATGACATGAGCACCTTTTCTTTTAAACATTATATATGCATTTCCTTTGGTAAATGTGGGATAATGCTCACTAAAAAAAAAACCACCAAAAATTCCTAGCTCATACGCTGGTCATTCTTAGACTACTCATGCAGCCTTTCATTTGCGGGCTCTAGCATTTACGCACACCAGCATGTGCTTCATGCTATTTTCCCCTCTTAACACTCGTGCTGCCTCTTCCTCGCACAAACATTCACGCTCCCTTGTGTTTTACGCCTGCAACTCCTTAGTGGGATCAATCCAAAGTTGTGTATGTAGTGCACCATCACTATTTTCTTTAAGTGGGTCTATGTAGCTTCTGAGCTCAATAGCTTTCCCTTCTGTAGACTTATCCATTTCTGAAGGTTTGGGTGATGGTTCAGTTGCAATAAGGGTTATCTCTTGAAGTGAAGACTAGAAATTACTTAGTAATCTATTTAAATCATGAGGTTTTACAACCAAATGGCTCGGAAATTGAGTCCAATCAAGTGCCAGGTGTTGAAGTTCAGGTTGATAATTACAAACAATTGAGTAAGTCTTTTAGATGCCTTTTAAACAATCCAAAGTCCACTGCAATTTTGTTACCTCCGTGTCTAGGAAACACTTTGATGATCAATCCATACTAGTTGATGGCATCCTAAAAATAGTACAAAATAGCCTTGAGGAGAACACTACATTGAGCTTGGGAAGTAGAAATCTTGTATGTATCAAAAAATTGTGTTTTGAAAGTCATCGCTATAAATGCTGACCGAGAAGAATTGAGGGTCCGAAAAATCATCTTTTTCAGAAGGCATTCGATGTTGAGCTTGTTGCCAATCTTGGCTAAGCACGTACTGGCTCTATTTAGGGTTTTGATGGCATTGTCGCTCGTTGCACACTCCATCTTTGATATTCAAATTTAATTAGTAGAATTCACTTCCTTTTATTTAATGCCTTCTTTGTTTATTGATTTAAAAAAAAAATTACCAAGTATTTTCATGTTTGCAGTCAAAGTTCTCAAAACCCGCAGGAAAAGTTGTTTTTGGCATTTTGTTCATATCAAATGGACAGAGTTTGAAAATATTTTCCCTACTCTTCATCTCCCACATCTCATGCTCTAACCTTCAGTGCGTCCAGCCTTACCTACTTCATGCATTCTATTTACATTCAACTGGGAGTACATTTCATCTATACATCAGTCATTTCAAACCTACGCACACATCATTGGTAGAAAACATCTTCATACATACAACCAACAATACCCCCATTTCAAATGCCAATCTCCCAATGGTTTCACATGGAATCCTTCAACCAACATATACACATGCAGACTTCTAATGCGTCTAATTTTATTTGGTACACACCATTCCTCTTGTCTTGTTTAATGCGCACATAGCCAACACAATATGCAGCCTCCAAAAGAGCATTAGACTTGAAGATATGTCAGTGGATTGACATTTGCATTTCATCTCTACCTCATGTTCATCCATAATGTAGCCTCAAGATGAGAACTGAACCATGATCAATCAAAATTTTAAGCACACCATTCAATTCCTTAACACCTTTGCAAGATTGTCAAAAAACACCAACTGGCCTTCGGGAATGGCTCCAAAAATTGATCAAATAGCTCCACAGGAATGCACCATCAAGAACACAAATTCATTTCCATCATTATAGTACGCTGGTCAAAAGAGAATTGCTCAAAAAGGTTTGAGGCCAAAGATGTGACTGAACAAACATGGCCACTTGAAAACTAATACTATCTGCACCATCAAACTGCATAAGCCACCTTCAGAACTGGCTTTGAAAGCCTACTATATGAAACCTTCAAGATATGGAATCTTGGATACTGAGTCACTCCCATATGAGGACAATGAATCCACAACTAGCTTGCTCAGAAAGTCAAAAGGCCGATTGCAATCAAATGCCAAAGTCAGCACATCAAAAATATTCAGGATAAAAATAGTGAATTATGTAGAAACTAGGTTTAGAAAAGGCTTAGGCAAGTGAATAAATAGATTGGCAGAGATCTAAAAATCTTCCGGCAAGTACACTTCCAGGTTTACAATGTAGGGCAACATTCAATTATGCTTGATCTAGAACCGGGTGCAAACAACAAAGCTTCAAAGTAGGCCACTTAGAAAACTAGACAATGCACACTTGGTGACATTAATAATCTGAAAATGAAATGGCTCGAGTAAATAGGTCAAATGGGCACATGGAGGGCTAAAAATAGGTATGAATACTCTCTCTCATGCGTACAACATGATGCAACATCCCGCATGCAATGAAAATCAACAGGGCATAAAAGGAAAATCTCCAAAGTGGGCTACTTAGTGAAATTCAGGAAACACACTTAATGCAAATTTTTGGGAACACCTTCAAAAAGCCACTTCTAAAAAATGTCAGAATTGAAAACTAGGACCTCATACCTATTACATATGTCAAATAATAGGTGATAGACACCCTATCCAAGTGACTCATCATGAAAATCAATAGACCACTTTCTCTTATGCCTTCAAACTAGGTTCTTACAATGATTTTTCAAAGGCACAATTCTGACACTTAGACAATTTTTGCAAAATATGGACTCAAAACACATTCAGGATTTTTGAGCTCCAACAGTTCCAATGCAAAATCTATTGTGTTGTGTCCTATGGACTTTTCACTAGCTATTAAGAAACTTTGCTAGCAAGAAGGTAGCTATTGAAAACTTTCATAATAAACACATAAATAAAAGGCACAAGAGGACAACCTTACTAAATTGATTTAAAGAGCACAAAGTTATCAAAGACTCTTCAATTGTTTGAAATGTAAGTTGAAAAATTCAGAGTAAAGGGGATTCAATGAAAGAATAAATAATTCTGATATCTCAGAGGTTTAAGCATGAGAAAGATAAAATGCCACTCTATGTGGTTGTAGGCCTTCTTAAATTCAAGTTTGAGGAGAATATGTTGTTGAGGATATTCAACCATTTTATTCTTTCCAAAACCATAATAACATTGCCCAAAATAAAGTGTCTTAAAATTGATAATCCTTATTTAGTCTAGTTACAAAAACTAGGCAAGTAGATGGTAGATGGGTAAATTTAAAGGTTTCACTAATATATTGTATAAGGTGATAACCCTTTTATGTGCGATAAGCTTTGGAGTCCTCCTCTCTTGAGGAATACATTTAACATTTACTCAATTAATACCATTGCCCAGGGATTTATTGCAAAAATGTTATTAAATGTGTAGAAAGTCTACATAATTGATATGCCATATAGCTTTTAAAAATTCACAAGGAAATTCATCCAAGTGAACAAGCTTCTTATTGGCTATTTGCATCTTCACAATACAAAGCTCACTAAATATGAGCAACGCATCACAAGAAACCTAGACAATATGACCTAACTTGAAAGAAATGGAAACTAAGTACTATTGTAAAGCATGTACATGCTCAATGTTGAAGTTGAGGTCTCTTCATTCTACGCTGGAAAAAATACATTATAATAATTTTTATATATCTCAAGAAGTTGTAAATTATCCGTAACCTTAATTTTAATTCTAGCTTATTGTCGAAGTAAAATAATTTGAAAAAACTCTAATTTAAGTACGTTTATCTCAATAACATTTCACAATCTCAATCTTTGTTCAACTAAAAAGTTAAGTTCTAAAGTTAAAAATAAAAAACTAACATTAATTTCCTTACACCAACACCATCATATCTCCAATGAAAATGAAAATGAAAATGAAAATGCATAAAACGTATGAAAATGCACCGCTTGCGCTCCTACCAAACAGAGAATTTGACCGAGTATGTTGTTTGAAATAACGAAGGAAAGGAATTCAGGCAGCTTCGCTTAAGATATGGTGTGTTGTGTGGAATACTTTCACGACGACTTTTTACAGCTGCGTGGGGTGGGAGCTGTTTTAATTCAAAATGATAGCCATTTTTCCTATAAATATCAATAATGTGTTAGGATTCTATTTTAAAATAGTCAACAGTCAAGTTTGATGAGTAAATTTGAGATAAATATTATTATTAGTAGATGAATAATTATTATTTTTAATCAAAATGATGTGCCTTTGAGCAATCATTATTTCTATTTAAAATGATTTGTGCTTGATCAATTACTATTTTTATTCAAAGTGATGTGTGCTTGAGTGTTTTTTATTCAAAATAATGTGTGTTTGAGCAATCACTATTTTAATTTAAAATGTTGTGTGCTTGGATAATTACTATTTTTATTCAAAATGATGTATGTTTGAACAATCGCTATTTTTATTCAAAATGATATGTGCTTAAGTAATCACAATTTTTATTCAAAATGATGTGTGTCTAACAATCAATTAATTATAGTCTAGAGTATTAGATAGATACACAATTTTTCCACTAAAATTAATAGTTGTCGAAATATTGTTTTTATTATATTCGAAAGTCAAATTTTGAGCAATAGATAAATGTTATCTTTTATATATATATAAGAAATGATTGTTTAACCATTAAAAGAAATGAGTAGCTAAATAAAAGTTTGTCACATGATGTGTCAATTTGACATACTATAGAGCAAAAGTCAATTGATTGCAACTATATGAAATAATTAGAAAATTAAAAATGTGAATGCAATGGTAAACGATTGATAAGATTTACAAATCATTGCAAATTGTTGTAGGTTGTATGATAACTTGAATGTTGCCTTCTCTATTTTAAGATATATATCCATGAATGGAAAAATTGGGAGTTCATTAATCATCATAAGGATCAGAATAACTTTTAAAAATTTATATCATCTTTTTTAGTTATTATTTACTAATAAAATAGTCAACAATCAATTTTGATCAATAAAATTAAGATGAATATTATCTTTTAGTATGGATGAGGATTCCTTATTTTTATTCGAAATGGTCTCTATAACAATTAATTAATAAACATGGTCAAGAGGATTAGATAGATATAAAATTCTCCCACTAACATAGTTGTGAAACTACTATTCTTAAAATATTTAAAGATCACATTTTCACCAATAAAAAATGAGAAGTGTTATTTTTTCATATAAATAAGAAGTGAATATTGAACCATTATTTAAGTAATAGATACTTAAAAAAAGTGGTGTCAACCCATATATCAATTTGATATAATATAAAGTAAAGATCCAATTGATCACAAGTATAGGCAAGTTGATTTCATTGGTCTAAAAAGGGCAAAATAATTGAACACTTAAGAATGTCAATGCAATAGAAAAGGATGAATAAGATTTGTGAATCATGACAAATGAATGTAGACTATATGATAGCTTGAATTTTGCCTTCTCTATTGCAAGATATATCTATGAATGAGAAAATTGAGGCTCATTAAAAATGTAATGCCATGAAGAAAAAAACTGTTAGCCGGGGGATCCACTAGTCACTATAATGGTCAACACAACTTTCATAATGAAATATTAACCTTTTTATTTATTATTTATAAAGTAAAATTTTGATGCAGGAGCATCCTAGGGTAGTTGGCAATACTGTATGTTGGAGTGTTTCAGTGTTACTCGATTGCAGCTTTGACCGAGGGGCTTGGTCATTGAAGAGATCAGTCGCTAAAGGCAGCTCGGTAAAAATTCTGGTGCTTGGTGATGCTTGTGGTGCTCAGTTGACATGCTTGCTTGACGATGTCTAGCTTGCTCGGTTGTTTTGTTGATGCTCGGTAATTTGGGCTTACTGACTGGAGTTCTTGGAGATTTGTTGGGCTGACTTGATGTATTTAGTGTTGGTAGAGCTTATGTTGTGTTCTCCTAGGTATATCTAGAGGCCTACATGGAGAATTAATTATGTGTAAGGCTATTTGAGAGCTGACTTGTATTGCATTTAATAATTATTTATTTTAGATCCAACTTGGGCTTATAGTTATTTCTTTCTTCCAGACAACTTGTGGTTGAAGAAGTATATTTAAGGAGGGTCTGGGGTAGTTGTTGAGGGAGTGAGAGAATTGGTCAGGGAAATAGTGATTGGATCCTGTGAGATCTTGCAGATCATATTGTTTGTATGATATTTGTAATAGTAGAGCTAGTGGTATTCATGCTTGGAGACAAGGAGATTGCTTGGTAG
Source organism: Chamaecyparis obtusa (assembly GCA_027943335.1). NCBI lineage: Eukaryota > Viridiplantae > Streptophyta > Pinopsida > Cupressales > Cupressaceae > Chamaecyparis > Chamaecyparis obtusa. The sequence goes on from BSBK01003890.1 coordinate 167,057, forward strand.
CTTGCGAGCTCAAGTTTAGATCTGCATTAGTGTTTCTACCAGTTGCTGATGTGTTACAAAGCTGGACTAGCTAGGGAAGTTGGATCCTTGTTGATCTTGTTGAAATTTTGATATATTTGGCTGTAACCCGGAAGGCCTTACAGTCGGGCATGTTGAATGAAAATTCTATTTAAGCATTCTCTTGTTGTGTTTCCATTGTATTGTTGTTGCTAGTGTAGATTTGGTCTATCCATTCTCAGATTTTTCATCGTGCACTACGTCAGGTGGTATCAGAGCTTGAATTTCTTGAGTGTGTAGACAGATCATCGAGTTGAGGTAGTTTGCACCAGGATCTTGGGTTGGTGATTTATTTCCTTGGGCTTTCGAAGATCTTGAAGATGCCTCCAAGAATATTGGATCCTAGGGTGATTGTAGATCGCTCTGATGTTATGGAAGCAAATATTTTTGAGAAGGTTAGATTGGATGTCATATCTGAGATGAAATTCATGAAGAATGACATGATTGCTGAGATCATGAGGGCTATTGCTAGTATGCTGAGGAATCTTAGTACTGAAGATGGTTATGAGGATTCTATTGAAGACTTTGAAGCTGTTGGATCTAGTGGATAGAATAGATCAGAGCGATAGATCTGGTGAAGATAGAACTAGTCGGTTGTAGAGATCTAGAGCTCGGTTAAGTACTAGTTACCGAATGGAAGTTTCTAATTTCTTTGGTACTTTGAAACCTGAGGACTTGATTGATTGGATTGGTGAGTTAGAATACTTCTTTGAGCTTGAAGAAATTAAAGATCCTCTTAGAGTGAGGTTGGCACAGACTAAGTTGAAAGGACATGCTGCTCTTTGGTGGAAATAATTGCAAAGGGATAGAGAAGATGAAGGTGAAAGGAAGATCAATCGTTGGAGGTTGATGGTGACTAAGTTGAAAGGTAAGTTCATACCTGTCGACTATGAACTTGAGTTATTTAAGAAGTTGCAGAACTTGAAGGATAAATATTTGACTGTTGAAGACTATACCGAGAAGTTTTATAAGTTGACTATTCATTTTGGACATAGAGAACTTGGTAAGGAAAAGGTAGCTCGGTATGTGAATGGGTTGAGATTCAATATTCAGGATGAGCTTAGTATGTTGAAGATTGATTTAATTGAGGATGCTTATCAGTATGCTCTGAAGGTAGAAGATAATTTGAAGAAGAGACAACATAGTAATTCCTGAGGTAAGGAGAAGCAGGATCACTTGGTGAAGGATAAACCGACTGCTGAAGATGAACTGAAACTTTTTGAATCGAGGAAGAGGACAGGTAAGGTTTCCTTTAAGGGTACTTGTTATAATTATGGTGAAGAAGGACATTGATCATTTGAATGTTTTCATAAGAAGACTGGTGATTGAAGAACTACTTTTGTGAGTGAGAACATACTAAATGAACCCGAGGTAAATTCAAAAACCTTTCTGGTTCAGAGAACATTGCTCAGTACTAAGGTGGAACCTTGTCAGAGGAGTAATTTTTTCAGAACTTGGTGCAAGTCAGGAGGTAAAATCTGTGATGTGATTATGGACAGTGTTAGTACTGATAACCTTGTAGCTGAGGAGATAGTTCAAAAAATTTGTTTGAAAAGAGTGAGACATCCTTATCCTTATAGCATTGGTTGGTTGCAAGCTGTTCATCTCTGGAAGTAAGGGAGCAATGTCTTGTTGATTTTCAGATTGGCCAGTCTAAGGATCAAGTATTGTGTGATATTATGGACATGATTAGTTGTCACATATTTCTCGGTAGACCTTGGCAGTATGATTGCAGGGTTGTGCATGATTGTGTCAAGAATGTGTTTTCTATTGAGAAGAGTGGCAGGAAGTTTTTCCTAATGCCTTTGCTAGATACAACAATTGGTAGGAGGAACTTGGGATTTGGGAGCTGAGCTGAGTTGTCAGATCCTAGAAGGATTGGAGATAAGTATGGAGAACGGACCTGTGGATTATTGAGGAAGGACTTGAAAAGATAGATAAAGAAGAAGTGAAAAAATGTGCAAGTTGAAGACTTGGAGGACATGTATGTGTAGTTTCCTGTAAGATGTTATTCTAGCCATTGAGAACATCTTTTTGCACCTAGGGTGTCTGATGTAGGAGAATCCTAGGGTAGTTGGAAATACCATATGTTGGAGTGTTTTTGTGTTACTCGGTTGTAGCTTTGACTGAGGGGCTCGGTCATTGAAGAGCTCGGTCAGTAAAGGGAACTCGGTAAAACTTTTGGTGCTCGACGATACTTGTGGTGCTCCGTTGACATTATTTCTCGACGATGTCTAGCTTGCTCAGTTGTTTTGCTAATGCTTGGTAATTTGGGCTTACCGACTAGAGTTCTTGGAGATTTGTTGGGCTGACTTGATGTATTTAGTGTTGGTAGCTTATGTTGCGTTCTCCTAGGTAGATCTAGAGGCTGACATGGAGAATTAATTGTGTGTAAGGCTATTTGAGATCTGACTTGTGTTTTATTTAATAATTATTTGTTTTAGAGCTGACTTGGGCTTAGAGTTATTTATTTCTTCCAACTGACTTGTTGTTGAAGAAGTATATTTATGGAGGGTCTAGGGTAGTTGTTGAGGGAGTGAGAGAATTGGTTAGGTAAATAGTGATTGGATCTTGAGAGATCTTGCAGATCAGATTGTTTATTTGATATTTGTAATAGTAGAGCTAGTGCTTTTCATGATTGAAGACAAGGAGATTGCTTGGTGGCTTGTGAGCTCAAGTTTAGATCTGCCTTAGTGTTTCTATGAGTTGTTGATGTGTTATAGAGCTTGACTAGCTAGAGAAGTAGGATACTTGTTGATCTTGTTGTAATTCTGATATATTTAATTGTAACCCATAAGGCCTTACAACTGGGCATGTTGAATGAAAATTCTATTTGAGCATTCTCTTGTTGTGTTTCTGTTGTATTTTTGTTGCTAGTGTAGATTTGGTCTATCCATTCTTGGATTTTCCATTGTGCACTCCATCATATTTGCATATTTTTAAAATTCTATAATGTATAAATATTACAAATAATATTCATAATTATTAATTTTTAACTTTATAAATAATAAATGTAATTAGAGAGAGTGACATAGTCATGGTAATATTTTCCCCAATGGAGATTGTCCAAACCATGTAGCCCAAGTCAACATAGTGGAAATCAATAACTCGAGATCAATAAGAACTCAACAATAAACTGGAAACTCACAAAATCCCGCATTCACATTATCATAGATTCAATAATTTACATCAAATTATCCTGCAACATGCAACTTACATACTTTTGACATACATGCCCGATTACAACAGAAATCCAAAATTAAACTCTAGAATTAACCTTCCCAAGGTTATCCTCCCTATCACCTATTAAACAAAGATCAAATGCATCAATATATAGAGCCTTCACAACACATATGTTGGCCAAGATTTATCTCATTTTCCAAGAAGAGGAAAATGTAATACCAAAATATAGGCCAGGAGCCAAGTCATAAGGATGTTGATGCCAAGATGTTGAAATGATGCGCGATCCAAGAGAAATGTCATCCAAAGATGAAAGATCATTGTGATATGAGCCACAAAGCTTCATTGATCGAGACATTTCTTCACAAGATTAAAAAATTCCAACTGATCGTTAGAACATGAAGAACACACATAACCACACATGAATCTTGAATATCTCCACTGCGTAGTATTAGAATGAGGTGCAAACCTAGACATAGGTAAAACATGATGTCCATAATTGTTACCATAACTGATAATAATGTTGAAGATTGATTATCTGATGGAGCTGATGGTGAAGACCAACCAAGGTAAAAAGAATACATGATGATAGTAGAAATGCTAGATTAGTTATAGTATTGTCATTGATGTCAAGCAATTGATTTCTGAATTATATTATGTTTCCATTTCATTCGGTAATGATATAAGATGAATGAGTTAAGGAGAAGAAGAAATGAGAAGTTGAAGAACTTAATTGGGAAACTGATATAGATTGGACAATGATTAGATTATGTTAATATAATTTTTTTACCTAACATATGATTATGTTAAGTTGGTAAAGCATGGTGATGAAGATTTGACAATTTGATAAGTTAAGTTGTTTTGGCTATCGAGAAGATAAGTCACTCGGTAAGGTAAAGGTAAAAATATGGTCACTCGGTAAAGTAGAAAGGTTTAGGCACTAATCGATGTAACCAAAATTCTAATGAAGAACATTGAGAAAGGAAAATATATTAAATAAGGATTGAATCGATATTTAATGATTATTTATGATGATCTAGATGATCATGATGACGAGGAAAGTTAGTTACAAGAGATCTATGGACAATAAAATTCAAGATAAATATCTATGACAAGATCTAAGCAGCAAAAAGAGATGGAACAAGTTTCTTGAAAAGTTCAAGTTCCTATGTGAAAAGAAAATGTGTTACCAAGATTCAATTTTGAGGTATAATTAATTGAATGGTCAAGATTGATTAAAGGAAAATGTAATAGATGAGATTAAGAAACAAAAAAATTTCTATATAATGGATGATCTTGTATGGAAAAATGGCTAGCAAACTAAATAGTTGAAGGGTTATCGACTATTGAAGAGAAGGAACATAGAGATTCCTAGTGGGGAAAGAAGGATTTGATGAAGTGTCGATGCCATTGGATGATGAAGAATTGAAGTGAAGAAAAAAGAGCACACATGGATCTAATTGAGAAAGATATTTGCAAATTTATAGGTCAATTTAATCACTATTGCTTACTAGAATTTGTAACAGATAAAATCTATTAACAGAGTAGACTTAATAGTCTTATTATAAAATCCTTGAGAAAGATGACATTCTAAAGAGTGTTTAAATCCCTTTAACAAGAACACTCATAACAGGGTGAAAATCCTAATAGATCTAAGGTAAATCCCTTAATTGGGTCACACCTAATAGTGTGTTTTGTAATGTTTAACCAGATTGGCTCTTAATCAAGTGTACTTCAAAAGAGTATTTTCTTAGTGGGTGACAATTCCAATAGTGGTTTTTCCCAAAGCTGGGTTTCCATGTTAAATATTGGTGAACTGCATGTTGTGAATTATTTGTGTGAATGATTTACTGATTGTTATAGTTTATTTACTATTGTCGATGAATAGTGAACTATGTTTGTATCAAACTGCTACCAGGTTAATTAGAGAAAAGTTTATTAAGGTATTTGTGATCAAGGATTATTGATTCACCCTCCTCTTTGTAATCCAACACATAAAATATGTTGAGGTCTGCAACTACAAATAATCCAAAACCAAGGAAAGCCACTAAAAACATAGAAAGCAACTAATAGGAACAAATTGGGAATAAACTAAAAGGGAAATATTTTTAGGTGATGCAAGATTTCCAGGGACCCATTGATGCTCCTTCATTAGACACCCCTGGTGAGAAGAATATGTTCCATAAGAGGAACTTATGAACATATTACAATATTCAAGACATAAATCCCATACTCATTGTTGATCCAAATGTCTTATTTATCTTTAACTCTCTTTCTCTATACCTCTTCTCTTTCTTCCATTAGATCCATCAACTTATTCTTCTCTACACTTTCACTTTCATGGCTCATATTTACATAATAATTCTTACCCCCACCTCTACTCTTATGCACATCTAATTTACCTCTACTATAAGATTCCAACAAAGTCTTTAACTACTCAACCTTACGTTTTTCACCTTTTAGTAGCCTCTTTTCCAATACAATCTTAAGATCCATCTATATATCCAAGCCTTCCTCAAGAATAACCTATGCACTCTATTTCTCAACACTGTAACTCTTCAAAAGGCTCAAGTTCCTTTCATTTCCCCCCTTTTCCTTCAAGGAAACAAAAGTATTTATATCTGTCCACCCTTCTCTATTGTGACCAAGTTTCTTCTACAATCATAGATAGCTCCCCTATAAAATTTCCAAGGTCTGCCCAATAGAGGATAGAGGATAAAAAGAATCCATAGAAACAACATCGCACAATACTTCATCTCTCAAAGAACCAATGCTGAACTTTATGAAACAATGCTCCTTCACCTCCACCAAATGATTATCTTGAAACCAACTTATCTTATAAGGAATAGGATGTCTCAACCTCTTCAAACCAAGCTTATGTAATATCTCTTTTGATACTAAATTATTAGTACTTCCACTATAAATAATAACCTTACAACACTTACCTCATCATTTGCATATAATTCTAAAAAAATTCCTTCTTTGAGAAGGTTCCATAATTTCCTTCTTACTCTTCCTCATCAAAACTCTCCTAAGCATAAGAGACTCTTCCATCTTAGGTTCCACTAGGCTCTCCTCAAGTGCCTCAGCTACTTGCCCCTGATGTTCCACATAATTTTTTTTACCCATGCTTCTAATGTTAGCAATAAAAATGCACCGTCACAAATGAGAGGGGGGGGGGTGAATTTTTTGTGTGCTAAATCTTAAACTTAAATTCCTTTATACATTGATTACTTTAAACAAACTAAAATAGTAATGTAACCATAAGAGCATCACAAAATCAAAACACCATCAGATAAGGATTTTTTTGTCAAGGAAAACCCTACTAAGGGAAAAATCCCAGTGGAGATGGAACACAGTAATGATACACTAAAATATTGTGTCCCTATTAGGAGACCTAGTCCTATTAGGAGCTAATTTTTACATTGAGTACAAGTTCCTATTGATGATAGACCATGTTAGGAGATTATTACAAGGATAGGCTCATTGCTCGAGCACACTGCCAAAAGTGATGGTTAAACCAACCTTCTGGATCCACTATCCAAATAAATGTATAAGAGTATACAATAAAAGTAATGAACTAACGTATAGCAACTAGATTTTCCCAAATAGTTCCAATGAAGTTATTAATGAATTAATTCTTCTCTACATCTAGCACACCTTCCAAATTTTTTTTTTCAACCTCTTCTTAGTCATCACACACACTTTATTATTCTAAGGAATAAATTTCCTTTATACAAATTACAATAAGAAATTATGTCGGCCTGTTAGAGCTTCCCCAATGAAAAAATGAATATATATCCCTTTCTAAGATATATACGATATCTTAAACAAGTATACAACAAATAAAAATCATCAAATGTTTTCCAAGCTCTACAATTCATACTAGAAACCTTCTAAACACATTATCTCCTCTAGTCAACCCCAAATAGGTCTTTGCAAGACCACATGCTTTATCTGATGTCACCAAGATCCTGATGACCCAACAATCTCATAAAATATTCTTCTATGTGTATTATATCAAGCCTCAACCTCACATACCACAATCCATCCTCACATCCAGGTTATCCAATTAACCCAGAGATCATCTTTGTCATAATCCTCTATTATTGTACTGTGACCAGTCTTCACCAAAATAGTCATAACTCATGTAAAAGAATAGATAATGATTTGTGATTTTAAATATAAGGTCTACATACATACTTCAACATAAATCTAAGCTGGTATATCTTGGAATATCTTACAATTTTTGTACCACTTTGTCAAACCTACCTGCTCCTGTCATACCCAGTCTATCTAATGAAACCATCTAAAACATATGTTGACAGCAATGAGAAAACATGAATGTCAACACCTCAAACAAAAAAAATTCCAACAATCTCCCCCTCTGACATTGATGGAAAAATATGTGAAAAACCATCAACCCAAAAGATCTTCTCAATGACCTCTTCAATTCTCCCCCTAACACAGTAAGGGTTTTTAATATGTAACACTCTCCCTTTGATATAAATGAAGAAAGGTGATAAGTTTATTCTTTTCTCTATATTTTCACATCCCACCTCTCCAAGGTGTAGCTTTTTCAAATCTTCATGCCTGCAAAAAACCAAGAACTTGATTACCAAAGTGTGCTCTGTTATGTTCTGCAATCACTCTCCCTGAGGAGTGCATCCAAGAATTAAGTCTATAGAATGATATAGCTCTAAAAACTATTAGGATGATGCATTCCTATATCATCTAGTTCATACAGGGAGAGGTTTTCACCCCAAGCATACATCTGAGATATTCAAAGGTATCTTTTGGAAAAGGTTTGGTTAATATATCTTCTATTTTCTCCTTTGTGTTGATGCACTCCAATCTGACTTCCTTTTCTGAAACCTTGTCTCTCAAAAAGTGATATTTTATTGAAATATGTTTATTCTTTGAATGCATAAAAATATTATTTGACACATGTTCATTGTTCTTGTATTATCACAATGAATTAAAAAAGGTTCTTCAAAGATTACCCTTATGTCCTTCAATATTTTCTTCATCGACACAATTTGTGTACAATTTATGGAAGAATCCATATAATCTGAATCAACAATAGATTTAGGTGTACAATCATGTTTTTTTCTCAACCAAGAGACCAACCTTTTCCCAAGGAAAAGGGCTCCACCACTAGTTCTCTTCCTATCATCTACACTTCCTACCCAATTTGTATCAGTATAAGCATGCAATGTGCAATCATAAGGTTTATCATAACATAAACCATATTCTACTATTCCTTTTAGACATCTAAATATCATTTTAGCATCAAAAAAATGAGTCTCCTTAGGATCAATTTGGAACCTCACAACAATTCCAAATACACTCACTATGTCTAGCCTAGTGTGTGTCAAGTACTACAAACCTCCTATCATGGACCTGTACTTTGTCAGAAAGACACTTTTAGATTCACTAGTAGTTGGAAGCTTACACCTATTCACCATATGTGTACCAATAGGTTTACAATCCTCCATTCCAAACTTCTTTTGCAACTCCTTAGAGTACTTGGTTTTTGAGATGAAAATACCATGCTTATTTTGAATTATATGCAAACCAAGGAAGAATTTCATTTCACCAATCATTGACATTTCAAAATCATTTTTTATTTATTTAGAAAACTTATTGATCATCTCATCATTACCTCCAAAGATAATTTCATCCACAAATACCTCAACAATCAAAGTACCATTTGTACTAGTTCTCAAATATAGATTACCATCCACACTAACTTTTCTGAAACCAAGATGCAATAAATACATGTCAAGACAAGAATATCAAGCCCATTGTGCCTTCTTTAGTCCATAAAAGACCTTCAACCTACAAACTATGTCACCATCTTCTGTTAAAGGAAATCCATCAGGCTGTTCTATGTATACTTCTTCCTCAAGATCACCATTTAGGAATACAGACTTCACATCCATCTTATATACCTTGAAATATTTATGTGTTTCATAAGAAAGGAAAAATCTTACTACCTTCAATCTCAAAATAGGTGCAAATATTTCTTCAAATTCTATACCTTCTTGTTGTGAATAGCCCTTACAGACCAGTCTAGCTTTATTCCTCACAAATGTTGCTTATTCATTTATTTTGTTTCTAGAAACCCATTTGGTTCCAATCACATTTTTCTCCTTAGGCCTTTGAACCAATTTCCAAGTGTTATTTTTCTCTATCTGATCTAGCTCTTCCTGGATTGCTTTAATCCATGATTCATTTTTACAAGCCTCATCAGTAGTCTTAGGTTCAACTTGTTTGATTAAACAGAGCTGATTTCTATCCTTAGACCTTGTTGTCATACCTTGATTAACATCACCAATAATTTTATTTTCAGGATGGTTCATCAAAACATACCTTGGTATTCTAGGAGATTCCTTTTATTCACTTAAGAAAACTTGTACACCATTGTCAATCTCAAAAAATGTCTTGCCCCTTTATCCCCAGTCTTATTCTCAGGAATTGGATCATTCTTATACAACCTTAATTGAATCTGAAACCTCTCATCAATCTTCACATTAATACTTTCAATTATTTTCCTCAATCTAAGATTAAAACATCTACATGCCTTACTTTTATTGGAATACTTAATAAAAATACACTCATCACTCCTTGCATCAAACTTTCCTATTTCATCATCTCTTTTGTTATAACACTTTCTACGAAAAATTCTGAAATACTTCACAAAAGGAGTATGACCAAACCATAGTTCATAGGGAGTGTTATTAGTACCCTCTTTGATCTGAATATGGTTTAAGGTGTAGAAAGTAGTGTTAAATGCTTCCCTTAAATGCATTTTTTCCATATTGCCTTCAATTAAAATAGTCCTCACAACATCCAATATGGTTCTACTCCTCTCTGCTATCCCATTTTGTTGTGGAGTTATAGGTGTAAAAGTTTGTCTATATATGCCATGTTCTTTGTAATATGAATTCAATATATTAGATGTATATTCTCCACCTCTATCTTACCTCAATAATTCTATCTTCACACATAACTCATTCTCAACTTTTTCCTTATAAATATTAAACTTATCGAAAGCTTCAAACTTTTCTCTAAGGAAAGAAATCCACATCATTTTGGATAATCATCAACAAAAAGAATGAAGTACCTTTCACTATAGTATAACCTTGTTTATGTAGGACCACATATTTTTGTATGCACCAGATCTAGCTTCCCCTTTTCTAAAAATTATATTCTCTGAAAGCTTCTCTTTGTTTCTTTCCCCAATACACACTCTCTGCACATTGTGTTAGTAGGCTTGATAATTCTTGGAAGATCTCTGACTACATTTTTTTTACTGGCCTTCACAATGTTGTCAAAATTGATATGACATAATCTTCTATGCCACAACCAAGTGTCATCTACCTTAGCCATAAAATAACTAGACTCTACAGGAATCAATTAAAACACATTATCTTGTGTCTTTGTGCCTAATGTAATCAAGTCCCTTGTCTCACTTCTATTAGTACATTTCCCATCCTTGAACTACAAGTGGTAACCCTTTTTCTAAAAGCTGTCCAATACTCAATAACTTACATTTAAGGCCATCAACAAACAAAACATCATCAGTTTTAGTTTTTCTATTAAGAGAGATTAATCCTCTACCAATGATCAATCTTGGGGGTTTATCACCAAAACTAACCACTCCACCATCATATTTGTTTAACTAAACAAACTTGTCTTTATCACCAGTCATATGATGAAAATAACCACTATGTATAATCCATTCTGATTTCTTTTCCACATGTGACACTAAATCTTTCTCTTCATGAACAAATTCTTCATCCTTAATTATAACAAATCCAATCTCATCTTCATCATTTGCAAAATCACTAGAAACACCATCACTAGCATAATAACACTCCTTATCCTTCTTGAAAAACTTAGGTCTGTTCTTAGGAACCCTAGTAGGACATCTGGATGAAAAGTGACCAATTTTATTGCAAGAAAAACATTTTAGGGGAAAATTTCATTAAAACTTACCCCTACCTCTCTTTTCCCTCTTTGCAATTAGAGCCACAAGCTCATCCAGTTTTGTCTCTCCTTCCTCTATTTCAGCCCAATCATCAACACATTCTCCAAGCTCTGCATGTTTTCTACCTCTACTAGTGCTCACAAGGATAGATAAATTCCTCTTTTCATTGTGAAAAATATCCTTAAAGATAGTTTCCACTTTAGCTAATTCTTCCTATAGCTTTGTGGTCTCAAAGGTGGTTAATTTAGCAATCAACACATCTCTGTTGAAGTTTGTAGTGAGTGAAATGACCTCCTTACTCAATTAAACTTTTGTCTTATAAACTGGTGTCAAATATCTCAAAATATTTGGGATCACTTCTTCCTTAGTGTATGTGCTTCCATAATTTCTAATTCATGCAACAACCTCAATTACCCTTTGTACATATGGTTTGACATCCTCATCATCTCACATTGTCAGGTTCTCCATCTCAGCTTTCCAATTATGCAACTTCACCCTTTTAGTGTATTGGTCTCCTTCATACAGATATTCTAACCTTTTCTAGATCTTGTGTGTTGAATCAAGTTTCTTAACCTCTGTGAATTTTTATTTTGAAAGTGCACTAATCAATGCTTCCATTTCAACCATGTTGTAATTAAATAATTTATTCTAATCTTCAGTTGCATTTTCTATCTCAGATTCTTCCTTGAGCTCTTCATTCCTTTTGATAATCATCTAGTAATTAATTCCCATGCATATTAGATGAGTCATCATCTTTTTCTTCCAGCTATCAAATTTTTTAGCATCAAACTTAGGGCTCTCCTTCATGTAGTAAGCCATCTTAGGATCTCCTCAAGTGGTTAATATTTATATCTGAGAAATAGAAGCTCTGATACCAATTGTTAGCAATAGAAAAACACCAACACAAGTAAGGGGGGGGGGGAGGGGGTGAATTAGTTGTGTGCCAAATATTAAAATTAAATTACTTTATACACCTATTAATGTAAAAAAAATAAAAATTAATGTAACCATCAGAGCGTCACAAAATCAAAACACCATAACACAAATATTTGTTATCAAGGAAAACCCTATTAAGGGAAAAATATTGGTGCGGATGGAACCTAATAATGATGTAATAAACTATTGTGTCCCTATTAGGAGACCTAGCCCTATTAGGAGATTATTATTACATTTATTACAAGTCCCTAGTAAAGGAAGGACCCTATTAGGAGTCTTTATAGCTAGGTTAGGAGTTTATTACAAGGATAGGCTCACTACTCAAGAACACTACCCAAAGTGAATGTTAAATCCACCTTCTAGATCCACTCTCCAAATACATTTATAAAAGTATACAATAACAATAATGAACTGACTTATAGCAACTAGATTTTCCAAAATAGCTCCAATTAAGTTCTTAATGAATTAATTCCTCTCTACATCTAGCTGTTAGAAAGTAAAGTCCACCAATATAACTAAGAGGGGGGGGGGGGGGTGAATCAGTTATCAAACAAATATATCTTTTATCAACTTCAATATATTTTAACCATGTAATAAATGTAACCAACAACCATAGAAAGATATTCATACACAATAACACAATTACACAAGACACAAGATATATTGACTAGGGAACCTCTTGATCAAAGAGTAAACCCTGGTGGGAATGATGCCCACAAAAGATGCACTACTATGAAAGTTCCTTGTGAAAGGATGGACTTTGTTAGGAGTCTTATGAAATACATTCAGTACATATGAATCCCTGTTAGGAGATTTTGAATCCCTATTAAAATATTCTAACTCTGTTAGGAGTTATGGAAGACAGAAGGACCCACTACCCAAATAGTTTCAGGGTAAGATCACTGAACTCACTATCCAACTGATCTTTGTATTACTCAATAGAATAATACAAAAAGATTACTGATCTCAACAATTCAATACCCCTTCTCTGACTGTGACAAACCGCACCAACTGCTTCTTCAGATTTCAATACCAGATCTTAGTACTTCGCATATCCTCTTTCCAAAAATTCTCTTTCACAATTTCTTCATACACTTACATTAATTACACTACTCATTACAACAAGAAAAACATTTTTTCCTTTATACCACACTCAAGTAATTACAAATGAGTCCGCATACAAATTACAAAATAAAAGTTTCCACACGTTGCATCAAAATTACACAAAACTGTCAGCTTCCAATCAATATAATTCTTCACTTGTGTGACCTCAGATCTTGCACTATCATCCATGTCACTATCAACATGTCTTCAAATACTCTCTAAATACACATAACCAGATTCCATCCCGATTAGGAGACATTATCTGATTTCCACAAACTGCGACTCAAGAACACTTCCTAAATACTGCTTCCACTGATTTCCTCATAGCTTCCATGAATAAATGAATTACTATATTTTCTCTTAACCACGATCTTATAACACATCATAGAGTAAGTCCTCAACATCGCATAACTTCATCTTTAATATCCAAAGTGCGCTAACTCAAACACTATCCGCTTCTCTGCTAATCTTTAGTAGATTACTGTGTTGACATCAATGATAATCATAGTCATGAATGCAACTACAACTACTATAAAATGCCTGTGAATACTCCTCCATAGGATATATTCAGAATTCATTCCTAAAAATCTCCCCCATTGGCATTGATGGCAACATAGATGAAAAAATGTCCAAGTTCCATAAATCCAACATTGCAACACTACTACTTTGAAAATTCTTTTAAGTTCTCTTCATCAATCAAATCTTGCTTCATTTTCCTATTCAGTTCTCTCTAACAGATGGTTTCAGATGGTTTTTCATGTATACTTATCCCCCATTGACGTCAATGATAGATGTTTCATCACTATGTCAACAACAACTTCAATGTCAAAAGACACTATTCAGAAAATACATTCACTAGAGTCCTCATGACTCATCTCAAATACACATACTCCTCCATAGAGGAAGTACCACCATCTGGTCTAGAAGAAAGATAGGGCTCATATACCACTAGACGGATGCAACAATCTGCATCACTTCTCAAAAGTAGGCTGGGGCATAACCCCAAGCATACCTCTTAGATACTCAAATGTATCCTTAGGAAAAGGTTTTGTAAATATGTTTGCAATCTTCTTCGTTGTGCTTATGTAATCAAGTCTGACTTCTTTCTCAACAAATTTATTTCTCACTACATGATACTTTATCTCTATATGCTTTGTCTTAGAATGTAACACAGGGTTCTTAGACATACTAACTGTGCTGGTGTTATCACAATGTATAAAAATAGGCTCAACAAATTTTATTCCAATATCCTTCAGCATTTGTTTCATCCAAATTATTTTATTACAATTGTTTATTACTGCTACATACTCTACTTCTATTGTGCTCTATGAAATACAATTCTACTTCTTGCTTAGCCAAGAAACTAATCTTCCTCCAAGGAAAAATGCTCCACCACTAGTGCTCTTTTTATCATCAACAAAAATAACAACAACCAACAAACCATTTTCAATTTCTTTTGTATGTAGGTTTCTATCAGATGTGCCTTTTGTAAATCCTAAGTTCAAAAAATACTTATCCAATCTCACATACCAAGTTCTAGGTGCTTGCTTCAGTCCATATAAATATTTCTTTAGTTTACATACCATGTCTCTTTCAATTAAAGGAAAAATTTTAGGGTGCTCAATGTAGACTTCTTCTTCCAATTCTCCATTCAGAAATGATGACTTCACATCCATCTGATACACTTTGAATTTCTTAAAAGCTCTATAAGCCAAAAACATTCTCACTACTTCAATTCTTGCTACTGGTGCAAAATTTTCTTCATAGTCAATTCCTTCTTGCTGTGAGTATCCTTTACATACCAATCTTTGTTTTTTCCTTACTACTTCTCCTTGTTCATTCATCTTGTTTCTGAATACCCATTTTGTTCCAATAACATTCTTATCTTTAGGTCTAGGGACCAATTCCCATGTCTTGTTCTTTTCAATCTGATCTAGTTCTTCTTTCATGGCTTTAATCCAATATTCATCTTCACAAGCTCCACTAGTAGATTTAGGTTCAATTTGAGAAATCAAACATAACTATTCTTGTACCTTATTTTGAGTCTAAACTCCTCTGTTTATGCTTCCAATAATCTTCTCAACAGGATGATTCCTTGATAGATTCCTATTAGGTGTCACTATCTCAGTACTTGTTTATGTTGTAGGTTCTTCAACGGTTCCTTCACTGTGGCTATCATTCAAAAAATCACTGTCAGTTTCATAGAATAATTCAGTGATCTCTGGATTAGGTTTAGGATGAGCTTCTTCATCTGATTCATAATCAAGCATTCTTTCCTGAATTTTGAAATTTTCATCAACTTTAACATTTGTGCTCTCAACAATAGTCTTAGTCCTCTTATTGTAACATCTATAAGCTTTTCTCTTCAATGAATATCCAAGAAATATACCTTCATTACTTCTAGGATCAAACTTTCCAATGTCATCATCTCTCTTAATATAACATTTGCTTCCAAAAATTCTAATATACTTAACTAATGGTGCATGTCCAAACCATAGTTCACAGGGTGTATTGTCTATGTCTGCTCTGATTTGTACTCTATTCATTGTATACACTACTGTGTTCACTACTTCTCTCCAGAATATCTTCACCAAGTCTTTCTCAAATAAAATAGCTCTTTCTACTTCACTCACTGATCTGTTCCTTCTTTATGCAATACCATTTTGTTCAGGTGTCCTAGGGGCTAAAAATTGTCTCTTAATACCATTCACTTCACAAAAAATGTTAAATTATTTTGAAGTAAATTATCCACCTCTATCTGATCTCAAACATTTAATCTTCAATCCAAATTCATTCTCAAATTTGTTCTTAATGATCTTAAACTTATCAAATGCTTCATATTTTTCTTTAAGAAATGCAATCCACATCATTCTTGTAAAATCATCAACAAGAATCATAAAATACCTTTCTCCATAGAATCCTCTAGTCCTTGTAGGACCGCTCAAATCAGTATGAACAATCTCCAACTTCTCTACTATTGTAAACTTCTTGCTGGGAAATGAGCTTCTCTTCTATTTAGTCATCACACATTCCTTGCAAATCATGTTAGTAGGCTTCATAATTTTAGGCAAATCTCTTACTGCAAGTGTAGTACTCACTTTCACAATGTTATCAAAGATTATATGACAAAATCTTCTGTGCCATAACCAATTGTCATCAATCTTAGTAATCAAACATGTCATCTCAGTAGGATTCAACTAAAATACATTACCTCTGGTTCTAGATCCAGTACCAATCAAATTACCATCCTTGTCTTTTATCACACAAGTTTTATCAGTAAACCAAACTTGATATCCCTTGTCAACTAGCTGTCCAACACTCAAAAGATTATGTTTCAAACCATCCACAAAGTAAACATCATCAGTATTAGTCTTTCCATCAAGAGTAATAGATCATATACCCTTAATCAAACAAGGTGCATTGTTTCCAACTCTAACAACTCCTCCATCATAATTGTTAAACTTTATGAACTTTTTCATGTCTCCAGTCATATGATGTGAAGAACCATTGTCTATAATCCAATTAGATTTCTTTTCTACTTGAGAAACTAAAGCTTTATCTTCCTTAATTTCATTTGTAGGATTTTCTTCTTTAATTGCTACAAATCCTATATCATCATTATTCTCAGTATCACTTTTACTTAAATTTTTCTCCACACTAGCTTCAAGTTCTTCATCATTTGCATAATAATATTCTTTAGATCTCCTAGGATTAAAGTTATTCCTACACTTCTTAACTCTCTTAGGACATTTAAATGCAAAATAACCATATTCTTGACAAGTCCAACATTTAAAATTTTTCTTACCATCTGGTTCTCTCTTCACAAGCAAGGCAATACCTTCTTCAATCATCCTGTCTTCTTCATTTCTAGATATTTTGCTGCTAGCATAATCTCCTCTCACACTTATGTTTCTTGAAAAAGTAGGGAAAAAACTAAGAGCACTAAATGATGTCTCTATTCTAGGTAAGTCTCCTTATAACCTTAGGTTCATCTCTGCTACTTCCAATCTTCCAAGACGAGTCTCTCTAGTGAAGTTCGTAGTACAAGGTATAACTTGTTCAATCATTTGTGTTGTCTGCTTGAATGCAGGAGTCAATCTCATCAGAATTTTCCATATCACTTCATTGTCTATCTTTGTTCCTCCACAAGATTTTATACCTGCAACAATCTCTGACATTCTACCAATATAGCTTCTAACATATTCATCTTCCATCATTCTAATATCTTCAAATGCACATATCCAATTATGTAATCTGACTTTCTTTTGAAGTTCATCACCTTCAAAAGTAGATTGTAAAGCTAACCAACTTTCATGAGATGTCTTTAGATATTTTACCTGACTGTACTCATTCTCTGGAAGGGATGACAAAAGTGCTTCTCTAGCAAGTATGTTACACATGAATAGATCTCTTTCTCCATCAGTACAATCTTCAATTTTTTCCTCATCAATGATCATCTTCTCATTATTTTTGATTAACCAATAACCTAGTCCTCAACAAAGTAGGTGTGTCTTCATCTTTTATTTATAGCTATCAAAATTTATTCCATCAAACTTAGGGCTTTCTTTTCTAAAATGATTCGCCATGGATCTCCTTAAGCTGTTAAAATTTTCCTTCAAGGACCTGCTGCTCTGATACCAATTGTTAGAAAGTAAAGTCCACCAAGATAACTGAGGGGGGAAGTGGGGGGGGGGGGGGTAATCAATTATTAGACAAATATAACTTTTATCAACTTCAATAGATTTTAACCATGTAAGCAATGTAAGCAATAACCATAGAAATATATTCATACACAATAACACAATGACACAAGATATGTTGAGTAGGGAACCTCTTGATCAAAGATTAAACCCCGGTGGGAATGATGCCCACAAAAGATGCACTAATATGAAAGTTCCATGTGAGAGGATGGAATCTATTAGGAGTCATATGAAACACATTTAGTATATATGAATCCCTGTTAGGAGATTTTGAATCCCTGTTAAAAGATTCTAACTCTGTTAGGAGTTATGGAAGACATAAGGACCCACTACCCAAACAAATTCATGGTAAGATCACCTAACTCACTATCCAATTGATCTTTTTATTACTCAACAGAATAATACCAAAATATTACTAATCTCAACAATTCAATACTCCTCTAACTGTGCCAAGCCGCACCAACTGCTTCTTCAGATCTCAGTACTTCGCATATCCTCTTTCCACAAATTTGCTTTTAGAATTTATTCATACACTTACATTCATTAAAATACTAATTAAAACAAGGAAAATATTACTTCCTTTATACCACACTCAAGTAATTACAAATGAGTCGGCATACAAATTACAAAATAAAAGTTTCCACATGTTACATTAAAATTACACAAAATTGTCAGCTTCCAATCAATATAATTCTTCACTTGTGTGACCTGGGATCTTGTGCTATCATCCATGTCAATATAAAAATGTCTTGAAATGCTCTCTAACTGCACATAACCATATTCCATCCCAATTAGGAGATATCATCCGATTTCCACAAACTGCTACTCAAGAACACTGCCTGAATACTGCTTCCACTAATTTCATCATAACTTCCATGAATAAATGAATTACTATTTGTACTCTTAACCATGATCTTATAACACATCATAGAGTAAGTCCTCAACATTGTATAGCTTCATCTTCAATATCCCAAGTGTGCTAACTCAAACACTGTCAAATCTCTGCTAATCTTCAGTAGATTACTATGTTGACATCAATGACAATCATAGTCATGAATGAAACAACAACTGCTATAGAATGGCTATGAATACTCCCCCATAGGATATATTTAGCATTAATTTATAACACTAGTAGAACTTCCAACAATAAGTTCACAACCTCTTCTCAATCATCACACCCACTTTATTATTCTAAGGAATAAATTTCCTTTATACAAGTTATAATAAGAAATTAGGTCGGTCTGTTAGGACTTCTCCAATGCACAAATAGATAGAGAGAAAATTATTAAGATACACATGGTATCTTAAAAAAATATGAAATATGTGCCAAGATCCTCAATCCATACTAGAAACCTTCTAAACATGTTATCTCCTCTAGTCGGCCCTAAATAGGTCTTTAGAAGACCACACACTTCATCTACTGTCACCAAGATCCCGGTGACCCCAAAATCTCACAAAATTTTATTCCATGTTCATTTTTTCTATCCTCAATCTCACATACCATAATTCATGCTCACATTCAAGTTATCCTGAAAACTCAAATACCATCTCTCTCATAATCCTCTGTGACTACATTGTGACTAGTCTTCACCGAAATAGTCATAAATCATGTAAAAGAATAGACAATGATATGCGACTTTAGATAGAAGGTCTAAACACATCCTTCATAAATAATATAAGCTGTCATCTCTTGGAATTTCATACAATGTCTATACCACTTTGTGAGATCTGCATGTT
This sequence comes from Chamaecyparis obtusa, assembly GCA_027943335.1. Lineage (NCBI taxonomy): Eukaryota > Viridiplantae > Streptophyta > Pinopsida > Cupressales > Cupressaceae > Chamaecyparis > Chamaecyparis obtusa. The sequence goes on from BSBK01003890.1 coordinate 186,767, forward strand.
CCTGTCATAACCAGTCTGTCTGATGAAACCAACTGAAACATATGTTGACATCAATGAAAATAATGAATGTCAACACCTCAAAGAAAAACAAATCTAAAATCTACTAGATACCTTAGGACATTCATTAGCTATATTTCCACTCCCTCCACACTTGAAACAATTACCTAAGAAGTCCTTTCTATCACTTGATCTTCTAGGTTCCCTTTGATAAGATTCCTTACTCCACTTAGGTTTTGACTCATATTCAAGGATCCACTTCTCCTTTCCATTTCTACTCACTTTTTTTTCCTTTCATCTATGATTACTCTATTGTTTCATCTTTACCTTATCTTCTACCTTCAGAGAATACATATAAGAATCCTCCATAGCATAAAGGAGAGTCTATCAAATTTTAATTACAATAAATTTTACAAGTAAGATGCATACACCATAAGCATTTACATAGCCTAAAATTTGCTAACTTTTTTTCTACACATGTATTTTAGCCATTTTTACAAGTAAATATATCCAACCTAAGAAATGACAAATGTCTATGAATCTCCACTTTTTTTTAACATAAATCAACAAGCTCCTCCATAAGAAAATAGGCAAATAAATAAACTTTGACCATGGAGGCTCACCTCCCAACCTAGGCCATTACATGGCCACCCCTAATCTTGGGGAAATAAAGATGGATGGGGTACACACATACTCAAACACACATACACATGCAAAAACTAGCAAGAAAATATTACATAAAATTCTATTTCTCATGGATTTTCACATTGGATCACCCTGGACCCATACGAGGGGTGAAGGTGGAAATGTACCCAAGTAGGAGAAGACATAAAAGTAATACCATGCCTTCAACAAGGCTCAAAAACCATACAATATTGCCTTCACAAGGCCACCACAAAATTACCATTTCCTTCCATTTTACCATACAAAAATAAAACCCCTTATGGACCCCAAATAAGTAGATAGAAATGATGGAACCATGAAGCCCATAACATTCATGCCATATCTCCTTCCTCCTTGAGGAAGGAATCTATACTATTTGGGCATTCCTAGCTAAAAAGCCTTCATCCTCAAGGCTCTCTTGCCTCCCAAGGGTGAGTTTAGCCTTGCACACCCCAATAAAATCAAGAAAAAAAATATAAAACTAGCAAAGAAACTAAACAAGAAGCCATGAAAATCAATCTTGTAGCTTCATGAAAAACTTACTAGCACTACACAAAAATCTACATAAACAAACATGAAATGAAATAAATCCTTCCATGAAAGGAGCACCAACCTTTCTTCAAGCTATGGAAAATTAAATTTTTATGTAGACCTACCTTCCTACAAGCCTTCCTTCCTTTTCTAAGTACACCAAAACCTACTAAGTCCACTAGAAGTCTCCAAAATTGCAGAGTGGGAAATCAACCTACCAAATTGCTCTCCATCCCACTAAAAGGAAAACCCTACCTAATAGCATACCTAACCTCAAAGGTGATTGGAAACACTATCCAAGGGTTGTCTTTTCAACAAGAGGGAAATTCAAATTTTGAGGAGAGAAAGAGATGACATACTTCCCAATTTTGTCTCATTCTAAAAACACATTTTTAGAAGAGGCAAAAATGAGATAAAATCATACTATTGGTCAAAATTTGATCCCCAACCCAAAGTGAACCTACGAGGTTACCTTATTTTAACCCTAACTAACCTCTAGGACTACATTTAACCCCTCAAAAGTCCACTAAGAGATGACCCACAAAAATTTGAAATAAGATTCCCTCACATGGCTCAACAACCAAGATACCTAACATTAGGATTCTACAAGGTGACTCAAAGGTGGGAAACAAACAATAAAAAATTTATTTGGCCATGCCAAATCACATACACATGTGTCAATTGACACCACATAAAGTCACAACACATCACTATACACATGGCATGCCAAGTAGACATAAATATAAAATAAAATAAATAAAACTTTAATAATACATTCAAACATTTGTACATAAAAATGAGGTTATTTCTCCCTTTTAAGTTAACCTTTGGTTTACAAGATTTCACATGCATCCATCTTTAATTTCCCCTCATTTTAATTCCATGGTCAATTTCCTACAAACTAGATAAAAATATCAGTAGCCCATGAAAGATCAAATAACATATATATAAAAATACAACATTAATGATCACATAAAAATACATCATATAATCTTATTGCATTTATACAACATCATATGAAATTTACTTAATCACAATAATGCATGTACTTGATTTCTAACAAGATATTTCAAGAACACATATATATCTCCAATAACCTAATTCAGTAAGAAGGTTCATGTCACATAAACATTTCTTGCATCAAAATAAAACTAAAGAATAACATTCAAAATTAAATAATTCATCAAATACCATATCATCAAGACCTAAAAATCAAAGCATGGAAATATAACCCAAATATCATCCACATAATCATAGGTTGTCACATAATATCTAAAATATGAAATCTATGTCCAAAGAGTCTAACATATCAAAATAATGTAGCATCGATTATAATCATAAGGTGAAAAATTATTCTATGAAATGATGGTATGGGGTGAGGCCTCACATCCTCCCCCCTAGGCATGAATTTCCGCCTGGAGTTCATAAAAAAAGATGGGGATACTATGCTATCATCTGTGCTACATCCTCACATGATGCTGTAACCTCATCACAACAATCCCATTGGACCCTAACCTAGTCTAGATCTCAACCTCAAAGGGCTAGCATCCTGTGCTCCAAAATAAGAATTGGCTCCAATGCTAGCTGCCCATAACACTCTAGCTATAAGGCATCCCAATCAATAATATGAGACTCATCATAAATATATTTCCTCAATACAGAAACATGAAACTCTTAGGAATAACAGTCCACAATACAACTGAGAGGGGGTGTGAATTAGTTGTATGATAGAATATTAAACTTTAAACTTTAAGCTCAATAATATCAGATCCAATTAACACAATGAATGCCAACACAATAACACAATATTTTGGCTACGGGGAAACCTTGTTAAAGGAAAAAACCCCAGTGGGAATTAGCACCCACTAATGATGTACTGAGAGTATAGTAATCCTTGTTAGAAGATATAGCCCTGTTAGGAGCTTATTGAAACATTACAGTACATATTCCTTATTAGAGGAAAGACCTTGTTAGGAGTCAAGAACAATAGAGGGATCACTACCCAAAGAAGGTTAAATCCACCTTTAGAAATCACTAGTTTGCAATAGGTGTATATGAAGAGATACACAATCTTTTGAACTATTTTCTAGCAACTTGTCTTTGCTTGATCAGTTCTAATGAATTCCACTAGTAATCCTCTACTCTACATACAATAGACACAAGTTCACAACCTTCACAACCTCCTTCTATCACACATATTCCATCCATATCTTTTCTAAGGAAAATACCTTTCATTTATACCTTATTAAAATTTACCAAGATCAGGTTGGCCCATAAGGATTTCCTAATTAAAAATAGTTACATAAACCCTTGCTAAGATACACATGGTATCTATAACAAATTTACAATGATTACATTACAACAATTAAGGACTGACATCCTTGATTTGTGCTTGCCAAACAAAACACATGCTTCGTTCCTTGAGTCAGCTTCATAATAAGCCATAGCCAGAGCACACACCACATATGACATCACCAATCACTCTATACCTTGCACTGACCAATGAACATATGTCAATACCTCTTTCATCATCCTTCAAGTTTTCATACCTTGAATCCAATCCCTCTCAAAGATATATGAAAAACTTAGAGACTAACTCTATCAATTCTCACTGTCATAGTCCAGTGACCAGTCTTTACCAAAACAATTGTAACTCTCTTAATATGCAATACTTAATGATACGATCATAGATATAAGATCAAAACATCCACTTGAACTCTCATCTAACTTTGTAGCATCTGAAACATCTGTACACTAGCCGTACACTATGATTACCAGTCTGGTTCCTTCATAAAAGCATATGTTGACATCAGTGACAAAACACAAATGACAATAGTATGAGTGCCCATTCAATAATGTAGTGATTAAACATATTACATGTCTCAATCACCACCCATGCATTAGCAATATCCAACAATCTCCCCCTTTGGCATTGATGTCAACATATGGGAAAATCTTATCCCAAAGTTATATCAATCCAAAGTCCTTAAACTGAACAATCTCCCCAAACAGTAGATATTTTCTCATAGCAACACTCCCTCTTTGAAAACAATGGAAAAGGGTGCCATGAGCCTTCAACTACCTTCACATATAAAATTTCTTCCACAATCACTCCCCCTGAGGAGTAGATCCCTACATCTAGTCCAGAAAATGATGAGGCTCTAAACATTTCTGGACTGATGCATCTCTGCATCATTTAGTTCTGACTAGGAGGGACCTAAACCCCTAGCATACCTCTGAGATATTCAAAGGTATCTTTCAGTAGTGGCTTTGTAAAAATGTCTGCAATCTACTCTTTTGTACTGATATATTCTAGCTTGATTTCTTTTTCTACCACCTTGTCTCTCAAGAAGTGATACTTGATAGAAACATGTTTAGTTTTAGAGTGCATCATTGGGTTCTTTGACATATTTACTGTGTTGGTGTTATCACAATGGATAACCACAAGCTCATTAAAAGTTATTCCAATGTCTATCAACATTTGTTTCATCCAAACAATCTGAGTGCAATTTACAACAACAACAACATATTTTGATTCAACGGTAGATTGTGCTATACAATCTTGTTTCTTACTTAGCCAAGAAACCAACTTTTTGCCAAGGAAAAATGCACCACCACTGGTACTTTTTCTATCATCAATATTTCCTACCCAATTAGCGTCAGTATAAGCATGAAGTTCAAATCTATCATTCCTATCATACCATAAACCATAGTCTATGGTTCCTCTAAGATACCTTAGTATTCTTTTCACAATAGCTAGATGAGTCTCTTTTGGTTTTGTCTGATATCTAGCCACAATTCCATCATCATTAGCAATATCTAGTCTAGTGTGAGTCAGATATTGTAGCCCTCCAACCATTGATCTATACAAAGTTTGAAAAACACATTTTGATTCATCATCAATTGTTAGCTTGTTTCCAGTCACAATAGGTGTTCCTACTGGTTTAAAATCTTCCATACCAAATTTCTTAAGAAATTCTTTGAGATACTTGGTCTGAGAAATGAAAATACCATTCTCATTCTAAGTTATTTGCAGTCCAAGGAAGAATTTTATTTCACCTATCATGGACATCTCAAATTCACTTTCCATTTATTTAGAAAACTTCTTACATAGATCATCATTACCTCCAAAGATAATGTCATCCACAAATACTTCCAATATTAGGATTCCATCTTCAGTAGTTCTTAAATACTAATTACTATCTACATTACCTTTTCTAAATCCAAGTCCAAGTAGATACTTGTCCAGTCTTGCATACCAAGCCCTAGGAGATTGCTTCAACCCATACAGGGATTTCTTCAATTTGTACGCCATGTCTTTGTCTTCACATAGAGGAAATCCATCTGGTTGTTCTATGTATACTTATTCTTCAAGATCTCCATTCAAAAATGTAGATTTAACATCCATCTGATACACTTTGAAGTTTTTGTGTGCAACATAAGATAGAAATAATCTTACTACCTCTATTCTAGAAACATGAGAAAATGTTTCTTCAAAGTCTATGCCTTCTTGCTATGAGTATCCCTTACACACTAGTCTTTCTTTGTTCCTTACAACTGTTCCTTCGTCATCCATTTTGTTTCTAAAGACCCATTTTGTTCCTATAACATTTTTATTTTTAGGTCTTGGAACCAATTCCCAAGTATTATTTTTCTTTATCTGATCCAATTCTTCTTTCATGGAATTTATCCAAGATTCATCTTTAAAGGCTTCATCTATAGTTTTTGGCTCAACTTGAGAAATCAAACAAATTTCTTCTCCAACTTTAGATCTAGTTAGCACTCCCTGACTGGTATTGCCAATAATCTGATTTTCAGGATGGTTATTTTTTACATACCTTGAAGTTTTAGGACTTTTAGTAGTCTTTCTTGTATCAACATCACAAGCCTCTTTTTTACTTTCTTCCTCAACAAGTTCTTCTTCTTCGGAAGTAGTAGTGGTTTCTTTCACTTCTGATATCTGACTGTTGTCATACATTATTTCTTGTATCTAAAATTTCTCATCTATTCTTACATTGTTACTTTCAACCATCTTCCTTAATCTTAGATTGAAACATTTGTATGCCTTTATTTTAACAGAGTAACCAAGGAAGATTCCTTCATCACTTTTAGCATCAAATTTCTCTATCTCATCATCCCTCTTGATATAACATTTACTACCAAAAATTCTGAAGTATTTTACAACAGGAGTATGATCAAACCATAGTTCATAGGGAGTCTTACTTGTGTCATCTCTGATTTGAATTCTGTTTAATGTGTACACTGATGATTCAACAACCTCTCTCCAATGTACATGAGATACATTTCCCTTAATCAACATTGTCCTGGCAGCATCAAGTATAGTCTTGTTCCTTTTCTCTACTATCCCATTCTATTATGGAGTCCTAGGAGAATATGTTTGTCTTTTTATCCCATGCTCTTCACAGTATGAGTTAAATAAATCTGATGTAAACTCTCCACCTCTGTCTAATCTTAAACACTTTATTTTCAGTCCTGATTCATTCTCTACTTTTTCTTTAAACAACTTGAATTTGTCAAATGCTTCTGATTTCTCTCTCAATTAAGTAACCCACATCATTCTAGAAAAGTCATCAACAAAAAGTATAAAATACATTTCACAATAGTATAACTTTGTTCTTGTAGGCCCATATAGATCTGTATGTAGTAGATCCAACTTTCCTTTTGATGTAAATGTTTTTCTTTTATGACTTCTTTTAGTTTTCTTTCCCATAACACATTCTCTGCATACAGTGTTAGAAGGTTTCACAATCTTCAATAGATCTCTTACTGCATTAGCCATACTTGCCTTCACAATGTTATGAAAGTTAACATGACAAATTCTTCTATGCCATAACCAACTATCATCTACCTTCACAACAAAACAAGAGGTTCCAAATGTGTTTAGTTCAAATACATTACCTCTAGATCTTGACCTGGTAGCAATTAGTTTTCCTTCCTTGCTTCTGATAAAGTGTTTACCATTAACAAAACTTAACTGAAAGTTTTTATCCATTAACTATCCAACACTCAACAAGTTATGCTTCAATCCTTTAACTAGTAGTACATTGTCTGTATTAGTCTTTTCATCTAGAGTGATGGATCCAACTCCTATGATGGAATTTGCGAGATTGTCCCCAAACCTTACAACACTTCCATCATAATTTACTAATTTAACAAATTTCTTCTTATCACCAGTCATGTGATGAGAACATCCACTGTCAATTATCCATTCAGTTTTCTTGTCAACATGAGATACTAAGGCTTTTTCTTCATAAAATGGTTCATCTTTAATAGAAACAAATCCAATCTCTTCATTGTCTAAATCATCATCATCAGAGATTCCTTCACTAGCATATTAACATTCCTTGTCTCTTCTAATCTTTGAATAATCAGGTTTGTATTTAGGAACTCTTGTAGGACATCTAGATGCAAAATGACCTATCTTATTGCATGAAAAACATTTCAAGGGTAATTTTCCTTCAAATTTTCCCTTACCTCTTTTCTCTCTTCTAGCAATTAGTGAAACAAGTTCTTCCATCTTCTTTTCTTCTTCCATTATCTTCTCCCATTCCTCAGCATACTCACCGAGATCTTCTTTTAGGTCTTCTTTGCTTGTTCTCAAAAGTGCAGATACTTAATTGTGTGTAGATGCCCTAAATGTAGATTCAACTTTAGGTGTAGCTTCTCCTAATTCCATAGCTTCAAAGGTAGTTAACTTTGCAATCAACATCTCTCTGCTAAAGTTTGGAGTCAGGGGTATAGTTTCTTGAATAGACATTGCCTTGAATTTGTAGCCAGGAGTTAGAGATCTAAGAATCTTTGCAATGACTTCATCTTCATCATAAGTACCTCCACAATTTTTGATTCCAACTACAACATTTATAACTCTTTAAACATAGGCTCTAATTCTTTCATCTTCATTAATTTTTAGCTTCTCCATCTTTGTCTTCCAGTTTTGCAATTTCACTTGTTTGGTATACTTGTCTCCTTCATAGAGTGCCTCTAGTCTATTCCAAATTTCATGTGCTGAATCTAGATATTTAATTTCAGTAAACTCTCCCTTAGATAGTATGCTGATCAATGCTTCTCTTGCAACCATGTTGCATGAAAATAATTTCTTTTCATCATCATCAGCTTATTCCAAGTCATTCTCAGCCTTCAGAGATTCCTTCTTCTTCACAATCATCTAGTAGTCTATGCCCATACATAGAAGATGTGTTCGCATCTTTTTTTTCCAACTGTCAAATTTTTTAGGATCAAACTTAGGACTTTCCTTCCTATAGAATTCCATTTCCAAGATCACCTTGAGCTGTTAAGCTTTCTCTTTGAGGACCACAAGCTCTGATACCAATTGTTAGGAATAATAGTCCACAATACAAATAAGAGGGGGGGGGGGGTGGTGAATCAGTTGTATGATAGAATATTAAAATTTAAAATTTAAGCTCATTAATATTAGATCCAATGAACACAATGAATGCCAACACAATAACACAATATTTTTGTTACGAGGAAACCTTGTTAAAGGTAAAAATCTCAGTGGGAATTAGCACCCACTAATGATGTACTGAGAGTATAGTAATCCTTGTTAGAAGATATAGCCCTATTAGGAGCTTATTGAAACATTACAATACATAGTCCTTGTTAGAGGACATACCCTATTAGGATTCAAGAACAATAGAGGTCGCACTTCCCAAAGAAGGTTAAATCCACCTTCAAAACTTACTAGTTCACAATAGGTGTATATGAAGAAATACACAATCTTTTGAACTGTTTGCCAGCAACTTGTCTTTGCTTGATCAGTTCTAATGAAATCCACTAGTAATCCTCTACTCTACATACAATAGAAACAAGTTCGCAACCTTCACAACCTCCTTATATCACACATATTCCATCCATATCTTTTCAAGGAAAAGGCCTTTCATTTATACCTTATTACAATTTACCAAGATCAGGTAGGCCCATAAGGCTTTCCTAATTACAAAAAGTTACATAAACCCTTGCTAAGATACACATAGTATCTATAACAAATTTACAATGATTACATTACAACAATTAAGGACCGACATCCTTGATTTGTGCTTGCCAAACAAAACACACGCTTCATTCCCTGAGTTAGCTTCAGAATAAGCCATCACTAGAGCACACGCCATAGATGATGTCACCAATCACTCCACACCTTATGTTGACCAATGAAAATCCATTAGTACCTCTTCCATCATCCTTCAAGTTTGCATACCTTGAATCCAATCCCTCTGAAAGATATATCAAACACTTAGAGACTAACTCTATCAATTCTCACTGTCACAGTCCAGTGACCAGTCTTTACCAAAATAGTTGTAACTCTCTTAATATGCAATAATTAATGATGTGATCAAAGATATAAGATCAAAACATCCACCTAAACTCTCATCTAACTTCACAGTATCTGAAACATCCGTACACTAGCCATACACTGTGATTACCATTCTGGTTCCTTCATAAAAGCATATGTTGACATCAGTGGAAAAACACAAATGAGAATAGTATGAGTGCACATTCAGTAACATTGTGATTAAAAATATTACATGTGTCAATCACCACCCATGCATTAGAAATTTCCATCAGAAACACATTGTGGATGCATGACAGGCTATGTGGTAGAGCTAGACAATATGCAATTAGGTCTATCCTCTCTATGATCTCAAAATGTCCAAAAAAGTGAGGTGCAAGCTTAGAACCCTTTTTGAAATGGATTGGGCTCTTTTGGGGCTGCACTCTCAAGAAAAATCTATCACCAACCATGTAGAAATGATCAGTTCTCTTCGCATTTTCATATTTCTTGTGCCTATCCTAGGCCTCTCTAAGATGCTTCCTGATCAAGTCTACCTTTTTCTCCATCTCTTTGGTCAACTATGGTCCAACATCTACTCTATCCTCAATCCTATCTCAACTCAAAGGAATCATACAAGGTCTACCATACAAGGCCTAATAAGGTGGCATACCCAAGGATGAATGATGCCCATTATTATAGGAAAACTCCACCAAATGAAAGTGCTCCTCCCACCTGACCTGATGATCCATCACATACATGAAAAGAATGTCCTCTAACACTTGGTTGACCCTTTGAGTCTAATCATCTATCTCAGGATGATAAGGTATACTAAAATTGAGCCTGGTGCCCAATTCTATCTCGAACTCTCTCCAAAAGGAAGAAGTCAAGAAAGAATCACTATCAGATATAATCTTATGAGGAACTCCATGGAGTCTAACAATATCTCACAAGAATACCTTTGTCACTATAGGTGCTATGAAAGTAGTATGAATGGGTCAAAAGTGGGCCACCTTGGTCAAGCTATCAACCATTTCCATAATAGCATCATGGCGATGAGATGAAATAGGAAGAACAACAATAAAGTCCATGGAAGTAATGTCCTACTTCCACTTTGGTACTTAATGTGGATGAAGAAGCCCAACTGGATGGTGGTGCTCCAGCTTGACTCTCTGATGCTCCAAGCATCTAGCCACAATCTTAGCAATATGCATCCTCATACCCAACCAATGGAAGAGTTTCCTCAAATCTGCATGTCATTTCTTAACTTTGGGGTGTGTTGCATAACGTGATCTATGATCCTTAAGAATAATTAAATCATGAAACCCACCAAAAGAAGGTACATAAATGCATCCCCTATGACAAAGAAGGCCATTAGACTGAAGGGTATATTCTGATAACTTCCCCTTAAGGGGTTTCTGAGCCTAAACCAACAGAAAAACCTCTAAATAAAACTCATCCCCAGGCAAGTGCTTCAATATACACCCTCTCAAATCTATGCTAAAAGTCATAGATGAAAGCTCATGATGTCTCTTGCTCAAGGAATATAGAACCACGTTCTCCTTTCCCTTGATATAATAAACATAAAAGTCATAATCAAAAAGAAAATCCATCCACCTCCTTCGTTGAGCATTAATATTTAGCTAGATAAATATATACTACAAGCTCTGATGGTTTGAATGAAGCTCGAATCGATGTCTCAAAAGAAAATATCACCATATCACCAAAGGATGGACCACTAAAACAAGCTCAAGGTCATGGGTAGGGTAGTTAAGCTTGTGAGTCTTGAGTTTCCTAGACTCATAAGCAATAGCTTAACCACCTTGCATAAGGACTACTACAATCCCATCTAAAGATGCATATATACATACCACAAAATCTACTGAAGGATTTGGCATTACAATGATAGGTGCATTGGTGAGTGCTCTCTTAAGCTCGTGAAAATCTCTCTCGCACCTATCTGTCCACAAAAAAATATTTCCCTTTCTTTGAAGGGATGTGTGATGCAGTGGCATTCTTGGGTGTTTGAAAAATCTGTATGGTGGTGTGTTGAAGTGGTTCTGTGTTGCTCAGTTGTAGCTTTAACTAAGGATATCAGTTATTGAAAGAGGCTCGGTCACTGAAGGAGCTCCATTAAACCTCTAGCACTTAGTGGAGCATGTACTTGGCAATGCTTGTGGTGCTTAGTTGATGTACTTTCTCAGTGATGCCTAGCGTACTTGGTTTTTTTACTGGCACTCGATAGTTCTAGCTTACCGACTAGAGTTCTCAGAGTTTTGGTTGGCCAAATTGGTGTATTTAATGTTGGTATCTTATGTTGTACTTTCCTATGTGGATCTAGAGACCGACATGGAGAATTAATTTTTTGTAAGGATATTTGAGAGTTGATTGTTGTTGCATTTAATATTTATTTGTAGTAGAAGCCAACTTGGCTTAGGAATTAATTATTTCTTCTAGCCAACTTGGGTTTGAAGAAATGTATTTAAGGAGTGTTTGGGTAGTTGTATAGGGGGAATTGGTAGTAAGTCAATGGAGCTAGATCAAGAAGGATAATAATTGGATCCTGTGAGATCTTGAAGATCATATTGTTTGTCTGATATTGTCATAGTAGAGCTAGTGGTTTGCATGCATGGAGACAAGGAGATTTCTTGGTGGATTGCAAGCTCAAGTTAGATCTGCATTAGTGTTTCCACCAGTTTTTGATGTGCTACAGAGCTGGACTAGCTAGGAGATTGCAAAAATATTATTGTAAGTGATTGTATTTGGCCCTAACCCAAAAGGCCTTACAGTTGGGCATGGTGAATGAAATTCTATTTTGAACATTATATTATTTTATTCCACTATGGTTGTTGTTGTTATTTTTGCTAGTGTAGACTTGGACTATCCATTCTTGGGATTATCCATTTTGCCTTGTGATAGGTGGTATCTAATCTTGAAGTTCTTGAGTGTGTAAACTAATCACCAAGTTGAGGTAGTTTGCACCAGGACCTTGGGTTGGTGATTTGTTGCCTTGGTTTTTTTTGAAGATCTTGAAGGATGCCTCCAAGAAGATTGGATCATAGGGTGATTGCAAATCTTTGTGATGCTGTAGAATCAAAGATTACCAAGAAGGTTAAAGTAGATTTTAGATCTGAGATGGAATTGATGAAGAATGACATGATCACTAAGATCATGAGGCCTATTGCTAGTATGATGAGGAATCTTGGTACTAAAGATGGCTATGAGGAAGCTGCTAAAGACTTTGAAGCTGTTGGATCTATTGGAGATGACTAGAGGGACTGATCTGGTGAAGACAAAAATGGTTGGTTGCATAGATTTGGAGCTTGGCTAAGTACTAGTTACCAAATGGAATTTTCTACTTTCTCTGGTACTTTGAGACCCGAGGATTTGATTGATTGGATTGGTGAGTTAGAAGATTTCTTCAAACTTGAAGAAATTGAAGATCCTCTTAGAGTAAGATTGGCATAGACTAAGTTGAAAGGACATGTTGCTCTTAGGTGGAAATAATTACAAAGAGATAGAGAAGATGAAGGTGAAATGAAGATCAATCAGTGGAGGTTGATGGTGACTAAATTGAATGCTGAGTTCATACCTATCTACTATGAACTTGACTTGTTTAAGAAGTTGCAGAATCTGAAGCAAAAATATTTGACTGTGGAAGACTATACAGAGGAGTTCTATAAGTTGACTATTCATTCTGGACATAGAGAACTTGGTAAATAAAAGGTATCTTGGTATGTGAATAGTTTGAGATTCAATATTCAGGATGAGCTTGGTATGCTGAAGATTGATTCGGCTAAGGCTACTAATTAATATGCTCTAAAGGTAGAAGATAAGTTGAAGAGGAGACAACATGTTAATTCCCGAGGGAAGGAGAAGCTTCATCACTCATTGAAGGATAAACTGACTATTGTAGATGAACTAAAACCTATGGAGATGAAAAATAAGATATGTCGGGTTATCTTTAAGGGTACTTGTTATAATTGTGGTGAAGAAGGACACTGATATTTTGAATGTTCATATAAGAAGCTCGGTAGTAGTAGGAATGATGTGGTGAATGAAAACATTCTGAATGAACCTGAATCAGAGAACTTGCTGGTTCGAAGAGAATTGCTCAGTGAAAAGGTAAAACCTTGTCAGAGGAGTAATTTGTTTAGAACTCAGCGTAAGTCAAGAGGTAAAATTTTTAATGTGATTGTGGATGGTGGTAGTAATGATAACCTTGTAGCTAAGGAGATGGTTCAGAAACTTGGTTTGAAGAGAGTGACATCCTTATCCATATAGGATTGGATGGTTGCAAGATGTTCATGCTTTGGAAGTAAGGGATTAACGGCTTGTTGATTTTCAGATTGGCCAATATAAGGATCAAGTGTTGTGTGATATTGTGGATATGAGTAGTTGTCACATATTTCTTGGTAGACCTTAGCAGTATGATTGTAGAGCTATACATGATTGTATCAAGAATGTATTTACTATTGAGAAGAATGATAGGAAGTTTTCCTTGATGCCTTTGCTGGATACAATACTTGATAGGAGAAACCTAAGATATGGTAGCTAATATGAGTTGAAGGATTCTGAAAGGATTGATCAGTGTGGAGAATAGACCTATGTGTTATCAAGGAAAGACTTGGAAAGATAGAGAAATTAGAAGTGGAAGAGTATGCAAGGTGAAGACTTGAATGACTTGTATGTGAAGAACCAATTTGGGGTTTATGTGTTGAATCCCAGAAGATGTTCTTCTAGCCTATGAGAAAATATTTTTGAACTTGGGGTGTTTGATGTAGTGGCATTCTTGGGTATCTGGAAAATCTACATGGTGGTGTGTTGAAGAGGTTCTGTGTTTCTCAGTTGCAGCTTTAACTGAGGATCTCAATTATTGAAAGAGGCTCAGTCATTGAAGGAACTCGGTAAAACCTCTACTGCTTGGTGGAAAATGTACTCGATGATGCTTGTGGTGCTCGGTCGATGTACTTTCTCAGTGATTTCGAGCATGCTCTGTTGTTCTATTGGCGCTCGGTAGTTTTGGCTTACTGATTGGAGTTCTTGGAGTTTTAGTTGGCCAACTTGGTGTATTTAATGCCGGTATCTTGTGTTGTATTCTCCTATATGGATCTAGAGGCCGAAATGGATAATTAATTGTTTGTAAGGCTATTTGAGAGTTGACTACTGTTGCATTGAATATTTGTTTGTAGTAGAAGCTGACTTGGCTTAGGAGTTAATTGTTTCTTCTAGCTAACTTGTGATTGAAGAAATGTATTTAAGGAGTGTTTGGGTGGTTGTTTAGGGGGCATTGGGAGTCAGTCAGTGGAGGTAGATCAAGAAGGATAATAATTAGATCCTTCAATTTCTTGAAGATCAGATTTTTTGTCTGATGTTGTAATAGTAGAGCTAGTGGTTTGCATGCTTGGAGACAAGGAGATTGCTTGGTGTCTTGTGAGATCAAGTTAGATATGCCTTAGTGTTTCCACTAGTTATTGATGTTCTACAGAGCTAGAATAGCTAGGAGATTGTAGAAATACTATTGTAAGTGATTGTATTTGGCCCTAACCCAAAAGGCCTTACAACTAGGCATGTTGAATGAAATTCTATTTTAAATATTATATTGTTGTATTTTCTATGGTTTTTGTTATTATTACTGGTGTAGACTTGGACTATCCATTCTTGGGATTATCCATTCTTCTCTGTGTCAATGTTCTACTCTAGAAAACTCCTCAAAAAACCACCTATAATATCCTACAAGACCCATGAACCTCCTAATCTCAATCAGAGTGGTAGGTGCTCACCAATCCATAATGGCTCTAACCTTTGATAGGTCAACTATGATCCCATAGCCTAATATCACATGGCCAAGGTAGTTAACCTCTGACATGAAGAAAGAACACTTCTATAAACTACTGAACAACTAATTATCCCTCAAGAACTGCAAAACCCCTCTCAGGTACTCCTCATCCTCCTTCTCATCTCATGAGTAGATCAAAATATCATCAGAGAACACCACCAAAAATCTATCAAAGAATAAGTAGAATACTCCACTCATGAGACTCATGAATAAAACTAGAGCATTTGTGAGTCCAAAAGGAACCATGGTGAGCTCATAGTGGCCATATCACATACAAAAAGTAGTATTGTGGATGCCACTCTCCACAATCCTCAAATGATGGTACTGTGACTTCAGATCAATCTTAGAGAATACAGGGGCACCCTAAAGATGATCAAATAAGTCATCAATCCTAGGAAGTGGATACCAATTCTTAATGGTCACTTTACTCAACTGATAGTAATCCATGCACAACCTAAGAGATCTGTCATTCTTCTTAATGATGATGATAGATGCACGCTATGGTGACACACTAGGATGAATATTCCTTTTCTCCAAGAGCTCCTCCAACTGAATCTTGAGCTCATTGAGCTCATGGGTGGTCATCCTATAAGGTGCTCAAGATACAGGCTCAACTCCTAGCACAAGGTCGATATGAAAATCCACTTATCTAGGTGGTGGTATACCAAGTATCTCTGAAGGAAAGATATCTACAAACTCATGAAGAATGGGATGATCATCGAGGGAAGGCTCTTTCTCCACCTAATTCTCTTTGTCACTGATAGTGATGGTGAACAATTGGAACCCCTTTCACATGCACCACTTAAGCTACATAGAAACAATCACATAAAGGGATATGGGCCTCTGAACCCCTAAAATCACTGAGGAAACACCAAAATCATCTACACACTCAACTCTCTTCTACCTACAATCCATCTTAGCACTATGGGAATAAAGATAATCCATGCCAATAACAACATCATGGGATCGGTGTGGTGTGATATGGAGGTCAATTATGGTGGTCATGTCCCCTATCTCCATCTAACATCCTCTCACCAAGGAACTAACTGACATCCTAGCACCCAAGGCTAACCAAACCTCCCAAATCACATCCTGCCTAGTTACCACTAGCCTGCAACGCTCCACTATAAAAGGAGTAATGAAAGAATCAGTAGCTCTTGAATTAAAGAGAATAAAAATGCTACTATTTCCAATCCTATCTACAAACTCAATAACTGTGGCCTAGTGCTCAACCTAGTAGTTATAAATCACTATAAATAATCAGTGAGATCTCCCCATATCTCCCACTATAGGCTTTGAAGTGGCTGCCCTCTGACTTCCAGTTGGATGACCTAACATAAAATCTCTAGCAATGTGTTCCATAGCACCACAAGTGTAACATGGGCCTCAAACCTCAATCTGAATCCCTTGTGGCCTATATTGATGTTGTCCCCATGTCATTCTAGATTCACTAAAACCACCTCTTGAAGATTTTTGAGTCCTAACTAGAGGTGCATATTGCATCTATGATCTATGATCTTGTCGAGAATCCTATGACTGCCACTGCTTGGTCTTGGAGCCTTGCTAACCCCGAGGAGGCCTATGTCTCTAACTCTATTATGAATTTTGTTGTGACTAAGGGACTCTAAAGGATCCTGATGAATGCCTCTGATTCCCCTTCCAATGGGATCTCTAAAAACTGGAAGACTAAGGTGCATGATTATAGTTATGAGACCTATCCCATGCATCATGAGATTTATTATAGATCTCCTCATTTATCATGGCCCTCTCTATAGTGGATCAAAGATCTCCTAGAGGTACCAAGTGCACTCTATCATAAATAGTATGGTTCAACCCCTTAATGAAGTAGTTGACCTGTAGTTTCTTGTCCTTCATGTAATTGACATATGGAAGGAGCTCGAGAAACTCTCTCATACTGAGCCACTATGAGACCCCTCTATTGAAGGTCATCAAACTCATCAATCTGGTGCTTCCTGAAGTGCTCTAACATATATATGGGTTTGAACCTCTTTAGAAAAGTCTCTAATGAGAGGGTATCTATGACCAAGTGGTTCTTATACTCCTCCTACATCCACCATGTAGATGCAGTCCCTCACAAAACGTGCACTATAAAGCATGCCCTTAGGTTTCTCTCATAGGGACACAACCCAAAGAAATGCTCAAGGCTCAAGAGCCATGCCCCAACCTCAATCCCATCTGTAGATCATGTAAATGGTGGTGGATGAAGGTGAAGAAGCTCCCTAATTGGATCCCTTACATCATGGGGTGATCTATGCACTACTCCTGGTGGTGGTTCTGGCATATGAACTAACTCACGCTCATGATCTTCCTCACCCTCAACATGTCTAGGACGAGGGCTCCTACTATAATCTTGGGCCTCTACCTATAGACCTCTTGGAGGTAACCTATCCATGATGATACCAGCAAGATTCTAAAGTGCATTCAAAATATCCTATTTGGGATTCAAAGTTGGTATAGGAGGAGATCCCTGCTCACCACCTACTCCCTCAGCTATCTTCTCAACACCCTCTACTGCCACGTGGCCACCCCTAGCATCTCATCCATGTCCGTGTCCATTACACATGAATGGAGGAATCCTACGAAAGGGTAAAACATGATATGAGTTGAAAACACAATGGGTTTAGGTTCCTAGAGTTGAAACTATGCTCTGATACTAAAATGTCATGCCCAAAAATTAGGGCAAAACACACCAACAATTTTTTTTAAAGGCCCAAAAGACAACTAAGGTAACACACTAAGGAATGCTCAACATGAACAAAATGTATAACCCAACACAAGTTAATTCTCAAGAGGTATCATGACATGCACTGGCTTGCCAACATCCCTTGATTGTTAAAAGTGCTAGTTAACTCAAAACCCTAACTAGGTCTCTAAGAAACCCTAACTGGGTTTAAACAAAGCGTTAAATAAAATGGATAAAATAATAATAAGGTAAATTAAAATTGGTCAAAATATAAAGTCAAAGGATGTAATAACACACCCAAAAGGGTTTAATTAAAATAATAATTAATTTAAAAATCATTAGTAACCCTAATGGTTCCTAATGTGAACTAGGTTACTAACTAGGGAGGAATCTCAAGAAAACATCAAAACTAAAAAAATTAGGATTATAAAAAAATTGAACCTATGCAATACCTAGGGTTACAATGATATTACCCATTAAAATAATAATGTTCAAATATTTTATTTTAAAATATTATAATTTTACTTAAGACATAAAGTTACCAAGGTTTATTAATTAATTTAAATTAAACATTTAAAAGCTTAAAATAACCATAATAAAATATCAATATTAAATTTAACATTTAAGCTAAGGGAAAAAATATTTATCTAAGTCCCATCCTAGGACATTAAATAATTTCCCCTAAATAAGCTATTAATATTATAAATATAACAGTACATTAAATATTAAATTCTACCACTAATCATACTATTAAATAATAAAAATAATATTCAAATAGATATAATCATCAAATTTTAAGTTTGAAAATACCAAATCCCAAGAATAATAATAAAATAATAAAGGTCCATTAAATAATATTATCAACATTATCAGATTTAAAATAAACCAAAATGACATCCAATAATAAAATATTAAAATTTCACTAAATAATAAAAAAAAGCTTTTTAAAATCCCAATGATTAATAAAATATTAATTAAAGAGGATTCAAAATAAAGTGACTGTGTAAAGTCAAGAGCCATTAATTAAAATAAATTTGAGATTACAATTCAAAACAAAACTTAATTAAAAACTTAAAATTGAAAGGGCTCCAAAAGCCAACCCTAACCCTAATTTCAAAATTAGGATTAGGCCAAAACATAGAACATGTTCCAAACCCTAATTTTCTCATTGTTGTTGTAGGTTTCACATGTAGCAAAAATGAAGAAATTCCAAGTTTTGTATACACATAAGTATACATGTGTGTATACTTATGTATATATGTTATTCAAGAATCAATAGAGAAAGCATACATAAAATAAAAATCAACAAAGGCTTCATCAAATAGTTTTCAACAGAAAATCCTAGCAAGGTAATTTATTTAGAATAGGTTTAATCCTTTATATCTCTACTATAATTTTTTTACTAAACAACAAATGCTATTAGATATTTAACTCTCTGATAATCTCCTTTTTCTTTACAGTCTACTAAAATTTTTATCATTTCAAAAATAGTCTTGTTGCAAAGTCTTTTTTTATTTTTAATAACAATGAAGTTTGGAATTTTTAATAATAAAGTTTTAATTTTATTAATCCCCCGCAGGGGAGGGCTGCCGACAACCATAGTGCACCCCATTCCCAAAGGTCTGCGATTGGGGATTTTCCACCCACACTGTGTGGGTTGTAGAGGCTAAGCTCACCACTCCCCAATGGGGTGGTAGAGGCTCTGCCCACCGCACCCCAACGGGGTGGTGGGAGGCAGACCTACCGCACCCCAATGGGGCTGCAGAGGCTTTTTCGACCACTCCCCATTGGGGATGTGGTGGCAGCCACCGCTCGAGACTTAGGTAATAATTTTTTTATAATTTTTTATAATAAATTTAATTTAATTTTTTAATGTAGTTATTATTAAAATGTAAATATATATTAATATATTTAAATATATTAATATATATATATATATATATATTAATATATTAATATATTTATATATATATATATATTAATATATATACATATATAATTTTAAGTATATACATGTATATATACTCATATATATATATGTGTGTGTGTGTGTGTGTGTGTGATGTATATACATCTAAATAGTTAAACAAGAAAGAGATACAATAGCTAAGTATTTTTCATTAAAAAAGATCACTAATGAAATGTATTTAAATAGGGAATATACATCTATGTATATATACAAGTATATACATATAAGTATATATTCATCATTTTACCAAATCTAACATGATTTCAAAAAGGAATATTTTCTAACATGGTAAATAAAAAAACATATTTACTTAGTTTATTTTCTTTCTAGAGATTACATTGACAAATATTTAGACATCTAGAAAAGAGACATTCATTTATTGAAAGAAATTTAACCCTTTTTTGCAAGTGAAATAAAAACCAACAACTAATTTTGCATTCAAATAGCATAAGAAACCCATTTTTCTTTTACATTCACTTTTCATTTGAACTACATAGCATAAAGGAGAGTCTATCAAATTTTAGTTACAATAAATTTTACAAGCAAGATGCATACAACATAGGCATTTACATAGCCAAAAATTTTCTAAATTTTTTCTACACGTGGGTTCTAGCCATTTTTACAAGTAAAAATAGGAAACCTAAGAAATGACAAATGTCCATGAATCTCCACTTTTCTTCAATATAAATCAACAAGCTCCACCATACAAAAATATGTAAATAAAACAACTTTGACCATGGAGTCTCACCTCCCAACCTAGGCCATTACGTGGTTGGGGAAATAAAGATGGATGGGGTACACACATACTCAAACACACATACACATGAAAAAATTAGCAACTACAATATTACATAAAATTCTCTTTTCCATGGATTTTCACAATGAATCACCTTGGGCCCATAAGAGGGGTGAAGGTGGAAATGTACCCAAGTAGGATAATCCATAAAAGTAATACCATGCCTTCAACAAGGCTCAAAAACCATACAATATTGCCTTCACAAGACCATCACAAAATTACAATTTCCTTCAATTTTCTCATACAAAAATAAAACCCCTTATGGCCCCCAAATAAGTAGATAGAAATGATGGAAACACAGAGCCCATAACATCCATGCCATATCTGCTTCCTCCTTGAGGAAGGACTCTACACTATTTGAGCATTCCCAACTAAAAAACCTTCACCCTCAAGGATATCTTCCCTCCCAAGGGTGAGTTTACCCTTGCACACTCCAACAAAAGCAAGAAAAAAAATACAAAACCAACAAAGGAAATAAACAAGAAGCCATGAAAATAAAGCTTGTAGCTTCACAAGACACTTACTAGCATTACACAAAAATCTGCATAAACAAACATGAAATGAAATCAAGCCTTCCATGAAAGGGGCTCCAACCTTGCTCCTACCTATGGAAAATGAAAGTTTTATCTAGAACTCCCTTCCTACAAGCCTTCCTTCTTTTTCTAAGTCCACCAAAATCTGCTAAGTCCACTAGAAGTCTCTAAAATTGGAGAGTGGGTAATCAACCTACTAAATTCCTATCCATCCCACTTAAAGGAAAACCCTACCTAACATCCTACCTAACCTCAAAGGTGATATGACACACTATCAAAGGGTTCTCTCTCCAATAAGAGGGAAATTCCAATTTTTAAGAGAGGAAGACATGACACACTTGCCAATTTCGTCACATTCTAAAAATACATTTTTAGAAGAGGAAAAAAGGGGACAAAATCATCCTATTGGTCAAAATTTGACCCTCAACCCAAAGTGCACCTATGGGGTTATCTTATTTTAACCCTAACTAACCTCTAGGGCTACATTTAACCCCTCAAAGTTTCACTAAGAGATTACCCATGAAAATTTGAAATAAGATTCACTCACATGGCTCAACAACCAAGATATCTAACCTTGGGATTCTACAAGGTGACTCAAAGGTAGGAAACAACCAATAAACAATTTACTTGGCCATGCCAAATCACATACACATGTATAAATTAACACCACATAAAGTCACAACACATCACTATACACAGGGCATGCCAAGTAGACACAAATATAAAATAAAATAAACACAACTTTAATAATACATTCAAACATTACTTTTACAATATTTGTACATAACAACGAGATTATTTATCCCTTTGGAGTTAACCTTGGCTTTACAAGATTTCACATGCATTCATCTTTAATTTCTCCTCATTTTAATTCTATGGTCAATTCCTTGCACACTAGATAAAAATATCAGTAGCTCATGAAAGATCAAATAACATATATATAAAAATACAACATTAATGATCACATAAAAATACATCATATAATCTAACTGCATTTACACAACATCATATGAAATTTACTTAATCACAAGAATACATTTAACTTGATTTCTAACAAGATATTTCAAGAACACATATATATCTCCAATAACCTAATTCATTAACAAGGTTCAAGTCACATTAACATTTATTGCATCAACATGAAAGTAAAGCATAATACTTGAAATTAAATAATTCATCAAATACCATATCATCAAGATCTGAAAATCAAAGCATGGAAATATAACCTAAATCATCATCCACATAATCATAGGTCATCACATAATATCTAAAATATGAAATTCCTATCCAAAGAGTCTAACATATCAAAATAATGTATCATCAATGATAATCATAAGGTGAAAAAGTATGCTATGGAATGATGTTATGGAGTGAGACCTCACAAGATTCCATATTATCCGAGTAGTAATGTCTAAGAGGGCTCGATATGATGAAATTCTTGGGGAAATTACTATTTTCCTTGCACAAGAATTACCAACCTTTCAGTGCTAGTCTAGTTGGTTTCTAACATAAGGTATTTAGTGAGGGAATCTATTCATAATCATCTCTCATAGTCCCACAAGTGAGATTGAGGCCTATAGCCCTATGAGTACTCAAATTTATGTATTCTCACAACAAGATTTAAGAAGCTCTGCTCTACACAAAATACGAGCATATCCAAGGAATGATCAAGTCATGGTTCCAAGGAAAAAATTGACCAAGTCTTTAGAGATTGTCATCTCAAGGAAGCATATTTATTATAGTGAGGTGGAAGGGTTGGCTTCTACCTTTCCTCACTTGGGTCATTCCCATGATATTTTTGCCTCAACTGATAGGCCCTCTAAAGATTATAACAATAAACAAAAGTGGATTGGCAACTTAGGAGTCTATATTTCTAATTCTCCACTAGGGAGAAGACCATACTCTCATATCCATGTCATTTTATCCTATCAAACACATCATGCAAATGTATCATGAATTTACTCCAATTTGACCCCAAATCCTTATCTAATTTTTGAGTTTCTAGTTTTCCCAAAGGGAAAAGAGTATAATACTATGATTAGATTAAAAAGTGACCTCAAATTGTGACTATATTCCTATCAAAATAAAAAAAATACAAGCATATTATTCGGTTGATTTCATAAGGCAACCTACAAAACCACACATTAGTAGTTTTAGTTGTTGGTTTTTCTCTATCAATTCGACCTACAAACCATAGTTAAGCTAAAAAATCAATCAAATTCATCCATTAGTCATCGGTAATTTAAAATTTGCAAGTAAAACCCCCAAACATGATCCTATTTTCAAACCAGATGTTGTCAATAACTAGATGTGACACAAAGTTAACCAAATGCAATCAATGGTCCTAAATGCGACACAATTAACCAAATGTGATTCTCACCAGATGCGATCTGGGAAAAAATGGATGCGACACTATTTTAACTTGGTGCAATCTTTCTTCTTGAATGCGATCCAAAGTTCCAAATGTGATCCTGGTTTTGCAAACAACTAAATTTGACTAAAAAGCCAGAAATCTAGGGCTCAGCCACATAGTGGGTGCCAGAAATATGTGTGTAAATTATTGTACCTGTTATCCTGCAACACAACACTTTAACAAGACATTAAATTGTTAGTTTCTTAAGAAAATACAAAATCAATGAAACTAGAAAATTCATCCTATTTCTCTCTAACTAACAAGAAGAAGTCTAAAGCCTATTTTACTCTCAGATTTAGACTTCAAACAGTGACATTACACTACTAGAATGAGAGATTCAATGAAATTGAGCTAAGAAATGAGAAATCAAACTAAAACTATGAAGAGCTATTAATTCATTACCACTTTAAACCATTGAATTTTAATGCGAGTTAATGAATTAAGCTATTAAATCAAAATGGCAACATGTAAGTGATTCATCCTCCTTTGATCCTCCTTTGATCCATGTGATTAACCTCTCATTGGCTAATTTTTTCCTTGTTATCTCTTGAGAGGTGACATATATTTTAGATCATTTTATCAATTTATATTAATTAATTACTTTAGCCATGTATTTAAGTGGGATTGATTTATTTAATTAGGCTTGGAATTAATTAACATGATTTTTGATCAAATGATGATGTTTGAATGCTTGATTTGGGAATTTTATTGATTTTATCGAATTATGCTAATAATCAAATAATCAAATTAACATATTTAGGAGATTGTTCTAAATTAGAAAAACTAGGGCCTTTGGTTTTACTAGCCCAATTTAGGGTGATTACACATACTAATCTTCACAGTTTAGAAATTTTAAAATATCACTATCATTATTGAAAACTTGACAACTCTCAATATTGTTGGGGAGTGAAGGTATAGTTTGAAATTAAAATTTTGGAATCCCTGCAAAGGTAACATCATCTAGCTTCAATGATATATAAGCCAACATATTTTCCACCCTATTATGGCATCTTTCCATCCAATATATCCTATATGGATTAATGTTTTTAATTTATTCCCATACTACATTCCTATACCATTTCAACCTTTTGTTTTTGGATGCATATTTTGTTACCATAATTGATAACAATGTTGAAGATTGAATATTTTATGGAGTTGATGATGAAGACAGACAAAGATCAAAGGAATACATGATAGTAGAAAGATTAGATCAATTATAGTCTTGTCATTGATGTCAGACCATTGATTTTAGATTTATATTATGTTGCCATATCATTCGGTAATGATATAAGATGAATGAGTTAAGGAGGAGAAGAAATGAGAAGTTGAGAAGTTGTAGAACTTAAATGGGCAACTGATACAAATTGGACAATGATTATAGTATGTTGATATGATTCTTTTCTACCTAACATATGAGTATGTTAATTTGGTAAAGCATGGTGATAAATTTTTGAGAATTCGATAAGTAAAGTTTGTTTGGCTACCAAGATGGAAAATTCACTCGCTAAGGTAAAGGTAAAAGCTTGGTCACTTAGTAAAATGAGAAGGTTTAGGCACCAAGAGATGTAACCAAAATTTTAATGAAGAAAACTAAGCAAGGAAAAGATATTAAATATGAATGGAATTGACATTTAATGATTAGCTATGATGAGCTAGATGGTCATAATGATGAGGAGAGTTAGTTACAGGAGATCTACGGTTATGAAAATTCAAGATGAAGATATACAAAAATATCTAAGTAGAAAAAAGATATGGAACAAGTTACAAGAAAAGTTCAAGTTCCTAGGTGAAAAGGAAACATGTTACCGAGATCTAGATCTGATGTATAAAAACTTGAACAGTCAAGATTGATTAAAGGAAAATGTAATAAGATTAAGAGGAAAAATTGTCTATATAAAGGATGGTCTTATATGGACAAATGGATGGAAAACTGAATAGTTTAAGGGTTACCAACTATTACAGAGAAGAAGGAACATAGAGAGTCTAAGTAGGAAAATAGCGATTTGATGAAGTGTTGATGTTGATGGAAGATGAAGAATTAAAGAGAAGATTGAAGAGAACATAAGAATATGGTTGAGAAAAGATAATTTCACATCTACAATTTATTTTTATTACTATTTCTTACTATCATTTGTAACAAAGAAATATCTTAATAGAGTATACTTAATAGTCTTATTGTAAATCCTTGAGAAAGGTGACATTCTAAAGAGTGTCTAAACCATCTAACAAGGCCACTCCTAACAGGGTGAAGATCCTAATAGATCTGAGGTAAATCCCTTAACTGGGTCACACCTAACAGTGTATTTTGTAATTTTTAAGTAGATTAGCTCTTAATCAGGCATACTTTAGAAGAGTATATTTCTTAGTGGTTTAAAATTCCCATAGTGGTTTTTTCCAAAGTTGTGTTTCCACGTTAAATATTGGTGTTACACATTGTGAATGATTTAGTGATTGTTATAGTTTATTTAATGTTGTGGGTAAATATTGAACTATGTTGTTACTGATTAGTTATCGAGTTAATCAGAGAAAACTTTATTATGGTATTTGTGATCATTATTACTGATTCATCCCCCTCTCCATAATCCAACAATTGGTATTAGAGATGAGTACTCTGAAGAGATAAGTTTAAATACTCAATTAAAAGATCCAAAGATGTACATGAGAGATGTACCTAAGTTTAACAAGGAATGTTTATCTACATGGAAAATTAGAATGAGATTGTATCTGATTGGGATAGGAGATTCTACACTGCACCTGATTGATAATAAATACACTCCACTTCCTACTAGACTTTTGATAGTTTATCAGATGAGAGAAAGGAAGGAACACAACTCGATTATGATAGAGATTGCTTCTTCACTATCTAATGTTAAATTTAATGATATGAAGGATTGTGGTAATTCAAAATAAATGTGGGATAGACTTACACTTATCTATGGAGGAGATCAACATGAGAAAAAAGCTAAGGTTGACATCTTGAGACCAAAGTATGATGAAATGAGGATGAAAGATGAAGAGAACATCACACAATATAGTAGCATAATTAAGGAAGTTGTTAGTGCCATAAGAGGTCCTGGTGGATCACTCACTAATGAAGAAGTGCTAAGTAAAATCTTGAGAACTTTATCTTCTAAGTATGCTATTAGAGTTTCTGCAATTCAAGAATTGAGATCTATACCGAACAATATTGTTACTCTTGAAGCCCTATATGGTAAGTTGAATTATTTTGAGCCAAGTAATTATGATAATAGTCTACCAACTATCGAGACAACCTTCAATTCATCTATGAACATTGGAACATCAAGAAGTGGAAGAGAAAGAGAAAGTCACAATAATCAGGAGGTAACCGAGTTACTGAGAGGGGAGGGGTGAATCAGTAACTCCAAATTTTCTTTCAATTTTAACATGTAATTTACTTTTTAACCTTTGCATACAGAAAGTATGAAACTTAAAAACATTTACAATAATGACACATAGATTTGGTTACCCAGAAGCCTTCCAAAAGAAAGTAAAACTGGGGTGGGGATGAAACCCACAAAGCTTTAATACTGCAGAATAAAGTTGGCCGGTTAAGGCTTACAATTTGATCACTTCTGATGATCTGCCCTGTTAGGAGCAATAAGGATTGCTAAATCCACCCTGTTAAAGGATTTACAAACATACAATGAAGTATGCACTCGGTAAAGAGATTTTACAAAGACTGTTAGGTCTACCTGGTTAAAGGATTTAGTACTGATTCACCTGTTAGAATGAAACAGTAGATCTCTGCTTTGCAACTGGATTGCTGATTTGAGATTCGCTGATGTACTGATCACCTTCTGTGATGAATTTGTCTTTGCTGTACCTTATACTTCTGAAGCCTTCTGTAATTCGCTTATCTCTGCCTTTCTTTCTCTTTCACATATGTTTTTCATTCATATATTTCATTACATCTTTTTATTTTTACAACATTATTTATATACAAGTCTTAAACAATTAACTACAATTATAATTACACAGTCGGCTTGACAAGTAAACATAAGTGCTACTAAGTCAGCCCAAGTATGGTTACACGGTTCCTGCAAACTGACTCGGTGACTTTCTGATACTCGGCGTCCACTGCATTACTCGGCATCGTCATGCACTCGGTAGAAGTGAAGGCACGGTTCATACTGATCACTCGGTAGGTTTTGAACTCGGTAAGTACTGGTGACTCGGTAGACATGATGTTACTCGGTTTACACTGTCCTGCTCGGTTTGCTCGGTTTGCACTGTCTGCTCGGTTTGTATCCAGAATGCAAATAAGTGTTGTCACTAGTGGCAATTCTGCTTAATGCCAACAATCTCCCCCTTTGGCATTAGTGACAAAAACACTTATTGGCCAAAATTTATATACACGAATCATGCTGAGTTTTATTTTGATTTTTCAAAATTTGTCTTTGTTATAGGGCTTTATACATTGTCTCCCCCTTTCAATGTGCTAACTGTTTCTTATACAAATCTATACAGTATACATATCTCTCCTTCTATACATATCTCCCCCTTTTTGATGATAATGCCAAAGGTGCATATACAAGTTATTTACAGAGAGAATCCAAAATTTGATAGGAAATCAGAATGGACTTTCATTATTAGTGCCAGGGTTCTGTCCCAACTTTCTTGCAGAATCTTACATGTTTGTATAGCAATTTGGACTTCTGCAGAGAGTTCAATCATGTGATCTGCTATAGAGAACTGATTGTCATGAATCAATGTTTTGGAATGTTCAATGTGCTTATACATTGTATTCATGATGGGAAGGATCATGTGTTGGATGTCTAGCAGTGTGGACCGGATCCTTGAGTCCTCTTTCAGTAGATCAGACTGCATATTAGATAGGTGTGAAATTTTCATGTGATGAGCAGAGCTTGAACTTGGTTCAAGTTGCAGCTTCTGTATGCTAATCTTCATATCCTCATCCATTTTATTCATTTTATCTTTAACATCCTTTGTGAACTCGGCAATATTGCACAGTCTGGCCAAAAGAGAGGTAGCATTCGAATAGATAGATTCTATGTTAGACAAAACTGAAGACAATTCCACTTGGTTAATAGCTATGTGCTGAGCAATGTGCTCAAGCACTTTATTGTTGAATCTCTTCTCAGCTCTTTCAACTAACTTTTCTGTCCCGGATGAGTCCTCATTGTATTTCTCAACTGCTTCTGCTAATTGTAACAAAACATGCTGGGAGGAGTCTACTTTAATGCCTAATGCATTAGACAAAATGTCCTTAGCATCCTTGATGATTTGATACTCCTTGTCTCTCTCCTCTTTAAGCTTCTTTTGTTTTTCTTTCCTTTGGAGGATCTCACCTATATTCTGCATTTGGTCCACTGAGAGATTTGCAAAATCTAATGTAGGAATCTCTATTTCTTCATCTAGGTCTATATCCTCTACTATATTTTTACCCAAAAATTTTATACTCGGTAGAGCCTTAGGCTTATCTGTACTTAATGCTTTGGTAGTAGTGACAGTAGATAAAGTAGGGCTGGCTATAGATACTGGCATACTTTCTACTGGAGAACTTAAAATATTTACACTTGAAGATTCAAAAGTTGGAAAACTTACTGCTGGAAAACTTGATGGTGCAGGAGACTGCAGCTCGGTAGAAGAAATGGTAGCTGCTTCTGATGTTGCTAGGGATGATTGGACAAATGTGGAAGTTGTCACAACCATGCTTGAAGGTGTCTCTGGGCTGGATGTAGAGACTTTCACTGGAGAGGTAGGAAGGGATGCAATGACTTCTGCTGCTATCCTTACAGTATCATCTACCTCAGTGTCTTCTTCTTGTTCATCACTGTCATCTTCAATATCTTTTATTATTACAGTTTCAATGCTCGGTTGGTGAAGGTGGTATATGTTCTTCCATGTGGCATTTGCAGCCTTCACAACCGATTCAATATTGTTGATCAAAATCAAACAAGTATTGAATTTCAATGTCATCTTATTTTCATTTTCTTTTAATGCCTTCTTTACTTCATCATTATTCAAGCTCGGCATCAACTGTCTCAGGTTTTGATCAAATATGTCTATCACAGTTTGCCTTGCATTGCTCCATCTCATTTTTATTGGATTCAATAGAACTGCTGGAACCTGTGGGGCAATTTCTTCAGGAGAGTATTTCCACTGTCCCATCTTCTCAACAACAGCATCTTCTATTTCCTTCTGTTCTGCTTCTGATCTGGTTTCATATCTCAAGGATTTTATGTTACTTACTCCAGATCCTGATCCATCTCTAAAGAGTTTGAGCTTTTCTTGAAGGCTTAGAGGAGGCCTTTTGAATACTATATCTTTATCTGCCTTTTCTGCCTTATCTACCTTGCCTCTTGTATTTCTCCTTGTAAACACAGCAGTGGGAGGCACAGGTGCCTTAGTGATGAAAACTTTTCCTTTCTTCTTTGCAGGTTCTGGTTCCTTTGTTTTCTCATCCTTTTCCTCTTCTTTTTCATCTATTTCTTCTTTGTCCTTGGTTATCATTTGCATTTTGGCTATCCTCTTTTTTCCTTTGTTTACCACCTGTGGAAGCTTTATGCTTAGTTCAATTCTCACCTTAGCTTCATCATATGTTCCAAAATATGGAGCTTTGGGATTGACAGGCTGATTTAGAAGAGCTTCAATGATATTCCTGGTTTCATCAATATTTACCTCATAAGGAAGAGGTTTTACATATACAGTTCTTGGTTTAACTGCTTGAATATACACATTATCACAATCTACCATAAAACAGATGTCATCTTTGTAATCTTCCACCAACTTCTGTGGAATCCAGAATCTGTCATTCATTTTCTCTTTGAAAGACTCGAAATAATTATCCATGATGCTTTCAAAGTTTTCACCCATTTCTGAAATGTATTCATTTATTTCATAGAGGATTGGCACATCTTTTCTCCATACAACTTTTCCTTTAGAAGGGAAGAATTTTTGAACATAGAAGAATAAACAGACCAACAAGGATCCAAACTTACATGGATTGTTTTTGGAAGTTTTAATGCTTTCCATGTTTTTGTTAAACTGTTTCAACAATAAGTCTGCTAGGTCAAATGTCAAGTTATTCTTGACCACTTTGTATGCTAGGTCAATAGCTTCACAGGAGACACTGTTCTGTCGACTAGAACTGTAAATCTTATGGGCAATGATGTGTGTACCAAACTTTAGTTCAGCGTCGGTAATGCTGCTAACTTTCATGCCTCTACCGTCCCACTCGGCTAGGGTTTTCTTCTCTAGTTCCGTCCGACCTAGGGTTTTGGTAGTTTTAGCTTTGTTCAACATGGGA
The DNA here is from genome assembly GCA_027943335.1 of Chamaecyparis obtusa. Classification (NCBI taxonomy): domain Eukaryota; kingdom Viridiplantae; phylum Streptophyta; class Pinopsida; order Cupressales; family Cupressaceae; genus Chamaecyparis; species Chamaecyparis obtusa. Next base: position 217,811 of record BSBK01003890.1, read on the forward strand.
AGACCGGTGACTTGTTGAATCATTTTCTTTGTGATCTCAATAGGTTGCTCAAGCCAAATCTTGCCATCATGTACACGGCTGAGAATATATCTAACCCATTTATCTCGAAAGGTTCGAGGTAGATGTGCAATGTGAACTAAACCTTTATCTTCCAGATGTTTGTGCTCGGGTTTCAGAATACCATCCACACATAGTTCCTCACGCACAATGTCTAGTTCTAGGTTTCCCATTTCATGAATTGAACAGTTAAAATGATTGCGGATATCGTTAATAAGTAGTACCTTAGGAGGAATCTGAGATTGAGCTCCGTTCGGATCTAGGGCTGCTGCAATTGCGGGCACGATCTTAAAATCTGGTGCTTTCCACTCCCCTTGGACTAACATATCAGATCCTTTCTTCGCTGAAGTGCTGGATGATGCCATGGTAGCTCACAGAAAATTCCTTTCGCAAAAGTATTAAATCGCTGGGTTGCTCTTGAAATTTTCTGCTCCCAAAGTGCTAAAGATTCACGGTGAAGAATGAGTTCGATTACTTGCTTTTTGTTTACAACTCTGTCATTAATGCTCATTTCAAATTAGGGTATGAGTTCTGACAGACTGTCACCCACTAAGAATTAATTGCTCGAAAAAGACTTCGCAACTCGGTGAACTCGAGAATTCATAATGCTCCGACCTCGCTCGGTAAAGACAGGTACCGACCTTGCTCGGTGAAGACTGATACCGACCTCCCTGTGATCTCACTGCATCTTGCATGCTGATTTAGATCTTTCTTTTAATTTCGGTTCTGGAACTGCTTGAGATTGATCTATGAGAATACAGTTCCAGTGCTTCCTTGGAAATTTAGTTTGAGTCGATAGAGCCATCCATTCCATTACTTGGAGTGGATTGCTTGGTAGCTTTAGGAATCCATTTTTGTCTCACCTGTTTCCTGACCTTAGTTGCTTCATTCTTCTTTCCTTCTTCAATTCCACTAGCATTCATGCAGTTTCTGGCTATGTGACCGAGTTTAGTGCATTTGAAACATCTTATGGTAGTATCTCTTTTCCTTAGATGATGTTTTATGCAATTCATGCCAATGTGTCCATATTCTCCACAGTAATGACATCTACACCAGGTGTTGTAGTCCCATCCAAACATTGCTTTCACAATTTTTTCTGCTGGATTAAATGTCTTGGATCTGCACTCGGATGCCTTGTGACCTTGTTTGTTGCACTTGTGACAATTACCTCTGAATCTAGGTTTTTCCCTGCATTCATTTGCTTTGTGACCAGGTTGATTGCAGCTATAACATTTTCCATTGAATTCTACTTTTTCATTGTTCCAACATTTATTTGAAGTATGTCCTATTTTACCACAATGATTACAAGTAGGTTTTTGATTTCTTTGAGTACCTTGCTTAGAGATTCGCCTTCTTCTTTGTATCCAAGTCCTGGTTTTCCCTTTTGCCTATGAAGATTTCGCTCATACAGCTGATTCAAGTCTTGTTGACTTTTCAGCATTCCTTCATTGATTTGTTTTTCAGCGTTTAGGTCATCCACCAATCTTAGATTGATTTCCTTTTCAGATCTTAGTTCTTCTCTTGTGTTTTCTATTTCTGATCTTAGATTTAGAATTTCTTCATTTGTATGAGAGATCTGATCAATTAGGTTTTCTAGCTGAAGGGTTTTGTTTTGGACTTCAATGTTTCTTCCATCTAATTCATCTTTCAACTTGTTTCTCTATTCCAAGATCTCACAGAATCTTGTAGAGTGTAGCTCTTGTTCTCTTTTCAATTTTCTCACTTCTTCCTGCAGAGACCCATTCTTTTCTAGGAGTTCTTTGACAGCATTGTTTGCTTCATCTGAGTTATTTGAGGGAAGAAGATCTTCAATCTTTTCTTCAATGTAATTCTGATCATTCATCTGATTTGCAAGTTCCTTCCTTCTTCTTAGGGATTGGGAAAGATGTTCTTTTGCTTCTTTGAGTTTAGCTATGGCCATTTCCAGATCTAGCTTTTCATTTTCAATCACCTTGTTCAGTTTGAATACCTCCATTGTCCTGGATCTTTGCTCAAGCTAGTTAAGCTTTGTCTTGAGAACGAATGCTTCTCTGATACCAATTGTTGGAAATATTCAGGAGGTAACCGAGTTACTGAGAGGGGAGGGGTGAATCAGTAACTCCAAATTTTCTTTCAATTTTAACATGTAATTTACTTTTTAACCTTTGCATACAAAAAGTATGAAACTTAAAAACATTTACAATAATGACACATAGATTTGGTTACCCAGAAACCTTCCAAAAGAAAGTAAAACTGGGGTGGGGATGAAACCCACAAAGCTTTAATACTGCAGAATAAAGTTGGCCGGTTAAGGCTTACAATTTGATCACTTCTGATGATCTGCCCTGTTAGGAGCATAAGGATTGCTAAATCCACCCTGTTAAAGGATTTACAAACATACAATGAAGTATGCACTTGGTAAAGAGATTTTACAAAGACTGTTAGGTCTACCCGGTTAAAGGATTTAGTACTGATTCACCTGTTAGAATGAAACAGTAGATCTCTGCTTTGCAACTGGATTGCTGATTTGAGATTCGCTGATGTACTGATCACCTTCTTTGATGAATTTGTCTTTGCTGTACCTTATACTTCTGAAGCCTTCTGTAATTCGCTTATCTCTGCCTTTCTTTCTCTTTCACATATGTTTTTCATTCATATATTTCATTACATCTTTTTATTTTTACAACATTATTTATATACAAGTCTTAAACAATTAACTACAATTATAATTACACAGTCGGCTTGACAAGTAAACATAAGTGCTACTAAGTCGGCCCAAGTATGGTTACATGGTTCCTGCAAACTGACTCGGTGACTTTCTGATACTCGGCGTCCACTGCATTACTTGGCATCGTCATGCACTCGGTAGAAGTGAAGGCACGGTTCATACTGATCACTCGGTAGGTTTTGAACTCGGTAAGTACTGGTGACTCGGTAGACATGATGTTACTCGGTTTACACTGTCCTGCTGGGTTTTCTCGGTTTGCACTATCTTCTCGGTTTGTATCCAGAATGCAAATAAGTGTTGTCACTAGTGGCAATTCTGCTTAATGCCAACAATCTCCCCCTTTGGCATTAGTGACAAAAACACTTATTGGCCAAAATTTATATACACGAATCATGCTGAGTTTTATTTTGATTTTTCAAAATTTGTCTTTGTTATAGGGCTTTATACATTGTCTCCCCCTTTCAATGTGCTAACTGTTTCTTATAAAAATCTATACAGTATACATATCTCTCCTTCTATACATATCTCCCCCTTTTTGACGATAATGCCAAAGGTGCATATACAAGTTATTTACAGAGAGAATCCAAAATTTGATAGGAAATCAGAATGGACCTTCATTATTAGTGCCAGGGTTCTGTCCCAACTTTCTTGCAAAATCTTACATGTTTGTATAGCAATTTGGACTTCTGCAGAGAGTTCAATCATGTGATCTGCTATAGAGAACTGATTGTCATGAATCAATGTTTTGGAATGTTCAATGTGCTTATACATTGTATTCATGATGGGAAGGATCATGTGTTGGATGTCTAGCAGTGTGGACCGGATCCTTGAGTCTTCTTTCAGTAGATCAGACTGCATATTAGATAGGTGTGAAATTTTCATGTGATGAGCAGAGCTTGAACTTGGTTCAAGTTGCAGCTTCTGTATGCTAATCTTCATATCCTCATCCATTTTATTCATTTTATCTTTAACATCCTTTGTGAACTCGGCAATATTGCACAGTCTGGCCAAAAGAGAGGTAGCATTCGAATAGATAGATTCTATGTTAGACAAAACTGAAGACAATTCCACTTGGTTAATAGCTATGTGCTGAGCAATGTGCTCAAGCACTTTATTGTTGAATCTCTTCTCGGCTCTTTCAACTAACTTTTCTGTCCCGGATGAGTCCTCATTGTATTTCTCAACTGCTTCTGCTAATTGTAACAAAACATGCTGGGAGGAGTCTACTTTAATGCCTAATGCATCAGACAAAATGTCCTTAGCATCCTTGATGATTTGATACTCCTTGTCTCTCTCCTCTTTAAGCTTCTTTTGTTTTGCTTTCCTTTGGAGGATCTCACCTATATTCTGCATTTGGTCCGCTGAGAGATTTGCAAAATCTAATGTAGGAATCTCTATTTCTTCATCTAGGTCTATATCCTCTACTATATTTTTACCCAAAAATTTTATACTCGGTAGAGCCTTAGGCTTATCTGTACTTAATGCTTTGGTAGTAGTGACAGTAGATAAAGTAGGGCTGGCTATAGATACTGGCATACTTTCTACTGGAGAACTTAAAATATTTACACCTGAAGATTCAAAAGCTGGAAAAATTACTGCTGGAAAACTTGATGGTGCAGGAGACTGCAGCTCGGTAGAAGAAATGGTAGCTGCTTCTGATGTTGCTAGGGATGATTGGACAAATGTGGAAGTTGTCACAACCATGCTTGAAGGTGTCTCCGGGCTGGATGTAGAGACTTTCACTGGAGAGGTAGGAAGGGATGCAATGACTTCTGCTGCTATCCTTACAGTATCATCTACCTCAGTGTCTTCTTCTTGTTCATCACTGTCATCTTCAATATCTTTTATTTTTACAGTTTCAATGCTCGGTTGGTGAAGGTGGTATATGTTCTTCCATGTGGCATTTGCAACCTTCACAACCGATTCAATATTGTTGATCAAAATCAAACAAGTATTGAATTTCAATGTCATCTTATTTTCATTTTCTTTTAATGCCTTCTTTACTTCATCATTATTCAAGCTCGGCATCAACTGTCTCAGGTTTTGATCAAATATGTCTATCACAGTTTGCCTTGCATTGCTCCATCTCATTTTTATTGGATTCAATAGAACTGCTGGAACCTGTGGGGCAATTTCTTCAGGAGAGTATTTCCACTGTCCCATCTTCTCAACAACAGCATCTTCTATTTCCTTCTGTTCTGTTTCCGATCTGGTTTCATATCTCAAGGATTTTATGTTACTTACTCCAGATCCTGATCCATCTCTAAAGAGTTTGAGCTTTTCTTGAAGGCTTAGAGGAGGCCTTTTGAATACTATATCTTTATCTGCCTTTTCTGCCTTATCTGCCTTGCCTCTTGTATTTCTCCTTGTAAACACAGCAGTGGGAGGCACAGGTGCCTTAGTGATGAAAACTTTTCCTTTCTTCTTTGCAGGTTCTGGTTCATCTGTTTTCTCATCCTTTTCCTCTTCTTTTTCATCTATTTCTTCTTTGTCCTCGGTTATCATTTGCATTTTGGCTATCCTCTTTTTTCCTTTGTTTACCGCCTGTGGAAGCTTTATGCTTAGTTCAATTCTCACCTTAGCTTCATCATATGTTCCAAAATATGGAGCTTTGGGATTGACAGGCTGATGCAATTACTCAGTTTACACTGTCCTGCTCGGTTTGCTCGGTTTGTATCCAGAATGCAAATAAGTGTTCTCACTAGTGGCAATTGTTCTTAATGCCAACAGTCTACTAACTATCGAGACAACCTTCAATTCATCTATGAACATTGGAACATCAAGAAGTGGAAGAGAAAGAGAAAGTCACAATAATTGATATAGAAATGAGTATGACAATATACTGACCGAAGAGAAAGAACAAGAGGAATTTTAAGCAATCCTGGCTAACTAACCACCTAGAGGCAAAGGAAAGTATAAAGGAAAGTTATCATTGAAATGTTTCAATTGTAATAAGATTGGACATATTTCATCTAGATGTACTCACAATGATAGAAATGATAAGAGTGATAAAAGAGACAACTGGCATTGAAGATTCAAAGACTTTAAGGACAAAGGTAATAAGTCTTGCTACCTAGCTTAGGAAGGTGTAATTGATGATGAATATGATGATATCGAGGAAGGATACAAAGTTATTTTTTTTACTATAAAGGAAGAATTTGATGAAGAAAAGTTTGAAGATGAAAAAGCACTTGTTTCTCATGTAAGTAAACCAGACCCTTGGATTATTAATAGTGGTTTTTCTCATTCCATGACTAGTGATATTGATAAGTTTGAGAACCTAGAAGAGTATGATGGAGGATTTGTCATATTTGGAAATGATGCTTCATGACCTATGAAAGGTAAAGGATCTATTTTGTTAAATGAGAAGATGAAATGTAATGATGCATATTGGGTTAGAGGACTCAATTATAATCTATTTAGTGTTGCACAACTGAACAATACTGGCCACTAACTAGAATTTTAGAATAGAAAAGTTAAGATCTATGGTAATGAAGGAGATCTAATTGGAACTAGAGGACAATTAAAACATAATTTATTTTATCTTCATACTGAAGCTAAGAGTCATTTATTTTCTAAAACTGAACATGTAGGGTTATGGCATAAGAGACAGTGTCATGTGAATTTTGATAACTTGATCAAAGTGAGCAAGAAGAGTAGAGTTAGATGACTATTGAGATTAAGTAAACTTGATAAAGCTATGTTTAATGAATGCCAAGTTGGTAAGATGACCAAGTCACATTTTCTAAGAAAATCTTACTCTACAAAGGGTGTTTTGAATTGGTTCACACTGACCTTTGTGGTCCTATGAAAGTTCAAAGGTATTATGGAGATTGGTACTTTATTTTTTGTTGTTGATGATTATTCAAGAATGATGTCAGTTATGTTTTTAAAATTTTGTTTGATGCATTTCAAATGTTTAAGTGGTATAAGGCTAGAGTTGAGAAGGAAACAGGTAAACAAGTGAAGTGTTTGATATCTAATAGAGGAGGTGAATTTATCTCTGATGAATTTTTTCTTTTGTAATGAGCATGGAATTAAAAGACAAGTGTTTGAAATGAGGACTTCACAATAGAATGGGGTAGCTGAGAGAAGAAATAGATCTATTTTTTATTGTTCTAGAACTTTTTTGATTGATAAAAAGATTGCATAAACATTCTAGAGAGAAGTGTTAAGTATTGCAATTTACACTCTCAACTGAATACAGTTGAAGAAAGGTACAAACAAGACACCCTATGAATAATGGTTTGGGCTCACATTGAATGTAAGTTATTTCAAAATCTTTGGAAGTAGGTGTTATATACTGAAACATTATAGAAATGGAAAGTTTGATTCAAAAGGTGATGAAAGAATATTTATCGATTATTCTTCAAAGAGTAAGGCATATAAATTTTTAATCAAGGATTCTAACAAAATAGTTGAAAGTGAAAATGTAAGAGTTGATGAGTTTTCCAAAAAGAATGATAAGGATAGTAAAAAGGAACCTGAGAATTATATCAGATTTGTTTATGTACAAGATGGAATTTCAGTTGGTACAATTGAACACTAGCAAGTAGGAACCGATGAACAATATCACCCTCTACCGAGAGATGAAAACAATGATGAACAAGCTACCGAACCTATATTGGAAAAGTGTGTGAAAAGACACCACTCACCGAGAATAATAATTGGAGACAAGAATGAAGGATTTATGAAAAGAACTAATTTAAGAGATAACACTTGTTTGATTTATGAATTTGAGCCTAAATTGGTAAAAGATGCATTAAAAAAATTAAGATTGGATGAATGCTATGAAAGAAGAAATAGATCGGATTGAAAATAATAATACATGGTTACTAGTACTGAGACCTAAAGATAAGAATGTGATTGGAACTAACTAGGTTTTCATAAATAAACTTAATGAAAAAAGAGATGTGATAAGGAACAAAGCAAGATTAGTCTGCAAAGGTTATGCACAAGAAGAAGTTATTGACTATGGTGAAAATATTCCCCCTATTGCTAGATTATAATGTGTTAGAATACTAATTGCATATGTATCTTACAAAGGATTTAAAGTTTATCAAATGGATGTTAAATATGCATTTATCAATGGAATACTTGAAGAAGAAATCTACATGGAATATCCTGATGGATTTGTTGATAAGAACAATAAGAATATGGTTTGAAAAATGCATTAAGCTTTGTATGGATTGAAGTAGGCTCCCCAAGCATGGTATGAAAGATTGCACTCTTATTTGGTTAAGATTGGATTTGAAAGCACTAGCAATAACAATAATTTATACTTGAAATATTGATCTTGTTGATATATTTGTTGATGACATTATATTTAGTGGAAATGAGATAATTTTTAAGTCATTTGCTAAGGAAATGAGAAATGAATTTGAGATGTCTATGATAGGAGAGATTAAATTCTCCATTGGACTTCAAATTCAACAAGTAAAGGATGGGATCTACATTACTCAATCTAAATATATCCAGGAGATCTTGAAAACATTCAGTATGGAAGACTCAAAGCCAGTTGGAACAACAATGTCTACTAGTTGTAAATATACTAAGGAAGATGACACTAAGGAAGTGACTAAAACTCTTTACCAATCCATGATTGGTAAGTTACAATATGTTGTACATAGTAGACCTGACATTGCAAATTCAGTTGGTATTATTGCAAGGTTTTTAGTGAACCCCAAGGAGAAAAATTTGTCTCTCATTAAGAGGATATTCAAATATTTGAAAGGGACTAAATATTTTTGTATGTTATACACAAGAAAAGGAAATTTTGATCTTAAGGTTTATAGTGATGCTGCCTAGGCATGAAATATTGATGATGGGAAAAGCACTAGTGGCAATATGTGGTAGTAGCTATGAATTGTTCTAACATTGTATGGATCAGACAACTACTGGAAGGTATGCATGAAGAGATTACTAGTACTATTACAATCTATTGTGATAATTCTAGTACTATTAACATATAAAAGAACCATGTGATTCATTCTAAGACCAAGAATATATCTATTAATTATGACTACTTGAAAGAGAAAGTACAAGATAAGAATGTGACATTGGAGTATGTATAATCAAAGGAGAAGATAGCTGATATATTTACAAAAATAGTACCGAAAGATGCTTTTGAGTATCTCTAAGGTAAGTTAGGGGTTCTTCCCCTATCTAATGTAAATTAAGGAAAGATGCATGCTACATTTTTTCAAGGACTCAATAGAATATCTATCTTGTGACTTGATGCTAGTATTTCACTATTTAGGTGAAGCCTAAAGTTGTGAAAAATGATGCTTCTGATTTCCATAGAAAATATATATACTTGAGGTATATCTGAGAAGTTTATGTTTATTTGGTATTGTTTTCTAAGAGGGAGAATAATGAGAAATTTTGAAAGAGGGAAAAGATCAAGGAGAAAGTTAATTGATATATCGAAGATGAATATAGAAATTCAAAGAGGGAGAAAAATCCAAAGAATACAATAAGAGGGAGAAGATAATCAGATGGAGATGAATAAGAAAGTGTTACTGATAGAAAAAGAAAGACTACAAATGAAAATTAGAAAAGGAGAAGTTACTACTTAGAGGGAGTACAAAATATGAATGATAGTGAAGGATATCATCATCAATTGAACACTAAATTTGTTAGTGTTGGCATCAATGTCAAAGAGGGAGATTATTACCATAACTGATAACAATGTTGAAGATTGATTATTTTATGGAGTTGATGATGAAGACTAACCAAGATCATATGAATACATGGTAGTAGAAATATTAGATCAGTTATAGTCTTATCATTGATGTCAAGAAATTGATTTTTGATTTATATTATATTTCCATATCATTCAGTAATGATATAAGATGAATGAGTTAAGGAGGAGAAGAAATGAGAAGTTGAGAAGTTGAAGAAATTAAATAGGTAACTGATACAAATTAGACAATGATTAGAGTATGTTGATATGATTGTTTTCTACCTAACATATGAGTATGTTAAGTTGGTAAAGCATGGTGATAAAGTTTTGAGAATTCAATAAGTAAAGTTGTTTTGGCTACCGAGATGGAAAAGTCACTCAGTAAGGTAAAGGTAAAAAGTTGGTCACTTGGTAAAGCAAGAAGGTTTAGGCACTGATTGATTTAACTAAAATTATAATGAAGAACATGTTTATCTCCAAGTCACGTTGTCTATTAGTGTCCAACACTTAGTCATTATCAAGGCAATGTCGATTGGTCATCAATGGGATCAAGCCATCTTATTAAGGCTGAGTTATATATAGACTTGTATTTTGCATAGGTATCAAGCAGTAGTTACTACCGAGAAAGTCAGCGGTCGTTGAGTACTTCAGTAGCTACTGAGTACTATATGTGTCAAGTTTTATAGAAGAGTCAGTGTCGAGCACCAAATATGGAGAACAATTTTGATTGAGGATTAGAGACTTCATATGATGAGAAATCCAGTTTTGATATATGTGTTTATAATGGAAAAAAAACATAGGTAAACCATTTTGGCTGACTTCTATGTGTGATTTAATGATTGTTGAGAGAATCAAGGATTTGATTATGCTTTGTGTTTTTAATCATTAATACCTATGCAAGCAATGTAACCAATTAGAAAAAAGGGAATGCTTAAGTGGCATATGTAATGAATCTAGATTGTTGATCTTGATCTAGAAGCTTGATAATTTTTTTATATAAGGTGAAATAAAAACCATAAAAGATATAGTAACAGAGGAGATCTCATGTATGTAGATGTAAGCAATATTTTGATGTAGAGATCAGATAGAGTGACCAAGAAGAGCAGTGAAGAAAAAAACAAAGCAATATTTGATTTTGAGATCAGATAAGTATTGGAAAGAGGTGATCTGTTATTAGTATTTGAAGTGAAAACTAAAGGATCAAGTACTTATACATTCTAGAAAGTGAATTAGGGTAAATCTCTTAACAGAGTGGTCCTAACAGGCCTTTGTAAATATCTTAACCGAGTGCTTACTTAGCTTTAAGTTTTAAATCCTTTAATCAAGGTAGATTGTATATTTATATAAACTCTTAGCAGGGAAGACCTATGACAAGGTAGATCATCAAAAGTGATCAAACTTTGTATCCCTAACATGCACACTTTATTGATACAACAGTGAAGATTTGTGGGTGTCATCCCCACCCCAGTTTAACCTTTCAAGGGTTTTTGGGTTACCAAATCTTTGTGTTATGAGTTATATTTTTATGGATGTGATTAGAATGTTAGATTCATTTCAGCATTGAAATCTATGTTTATGGTATATGTGTTGAATTGAGTTTCAAAGTGTAAAAGTTTCAAGATTCTGATTCATTGCCCCCTCTCAATATCTCACTTTCCCAAATAAGATTTCCAACAATTGGTATCAGAGCATTATTTTCTTAGAAGAAGTATAACCACTTGAGAATTAAGATCTTGGAAATGGAAGATTATAAGTTGGGAAATATTAAAGAGAATCAGAAGATTGACATCCATATTATATTGCACTAGCTTGAAACAACAAGATAAGAATTGAATAAATCCTTGAAGAGAAGGAAAGAATTGGAAATCCAATTGAATGACACTCAATATCAAGAAGAGGATACTAAAGGTCTATTTGATAATGGAAAATCCACTAAAAGTGATGTAGCAATAGAAGATATATTAGAGAGAAACAAAACACTGAGTGAAGCAGTTAGAAGTTTGAAAAGAGGATAGGAAATCCAATCAGTAAGACTATGTGAAGTGATTGAACAAAAAAAGAAAGCTAAGGATGACAAGTCTGTGGTAGAAGAAGATAATAGAAAAATGGATACAAGACTTGATAAAAAGACATGTGATATGTAGAACCTAACAAACAATAAATTGGACATGGTAAATAAACTATTACTTGCAAATCAAGAGTTGAATAGGAAAGACATGGAAATTAAAAATTTGAGATCAGAGAACAATCAACTGAAGAATTAGTTAAGATCTGAAAAGGAACTAAATGAGAGGATGAAAAAACCTAATGAAGCTATGAAATATTTTGAGGAATTGATGAGGTCACCAAGAAGATCCAGTGACACCTCTAGACTAGGACATGATGAACACCTATCATCCACTAAAGGAGAATCATCACAAAGTGGAGAATAGAGGAATGCAAAGCCAAAGAATAAAAAACCTACATGACATCATTGTGGGAACCTAGGACACACAAAAAACATTTGTAGAAGAAAGAATGGTAAGTCCAATCCAAAGTCAAAATTCAATGGAAATTGTTTTAACTGTAAGAAGCATGGACATCAAGCACACGAATGCAGGTTGAAAGCTACCAATTCACCTACTGCACCTATATTTCAAGGACATTGTTACAACTATCATAAATATGGTGATAGAGCAAAAGAATGCAGATCTAATGTAACACCAAAGTGGACATCCAAGAAGCAAGGTAATGCACCTAGGAAAGGTAACACATTCAATTGGGATTACAATACATGGTATAGTTGTCATTATTGTGAAGAATATGGTCATATTGTAGAAAACTATGTAAGGACATATTTTAGAGGCAAACCCAAGAGTTGGATGAGTGGAAGTTTGGTCTGTTATAAATGCCAGAAGAATGGTCATATAAAAAGAGACTACTGAGAACAAGCATCAAGTAATGAACAATACAAAGGTGAAGAGACTATTGAGTAGATAAGGAAATAGAACTAGACACGGAGAAAGATAGAGGAAGAAAGTAATAGTTGATCCAATGAACCCAAAGTTACCCAATCCAATGGATTAGATGATCACACTACTTCTAACTAAAAAAATAAGGTATGTACGAAGTTGAATTTTCAAATGTTATATTTTACACCAGTTCCTAACATTAGAAGTGTTAAAGTCCATATCTACATAAGTTAAGATGCATTAGGACAGATTTGAGAAAAGAGTTAAATTGTATAAATGATGTCGAGAATCATTATTTATGTCTATAGTGACTAAGTCACTCAGTATACATTGAGCTTCTATAATGTCTGAGATGTTATATCTACCGAAGCTAAAGTGGAAATGTCAGTATTGACCGAGTAGTGGTTTCAATCAAGTATGGGTATCTATTAACTGAGCTATCATGTGAAGGTTGGGACAAATATATTTCACCTACTAGTGTACAAAGAATTTAATGAAGACCTAAAGTGGCCGTCTGAATCTATTTAAGGAAATTTTACCAGTCATTCTCATTTACCCACCGATTTGAGAATTAACAAGAGCGATTAAAAGGTGATTAAGAAGAGTGATTTGTGCAAAGTTAGATTGTGAAGGTTCCTACATCACATTGTTGGAAAAAATTGTGAAGAACTATTGAAACTAGGTTTTATCAAGCTACTCAGAATTCATCTTTAAAACCCTAAATTGAAAATGGCATCAAGCTCATCTTCAGTAGTAAGTAAGAAAGGAAGGGAGGTACATAATTTTTAGTTAGTAAGGAGTGATACATGTTGTTAGAATTTATAATCTCTCCTTGGTTGTATTATTTAAATAAGGATAAACCAAGGTATCCTTCATGTAATTTTGTCCTCTAGTCCAAGTGGGAGGATAAATCATATTTTGTAATTCCTTTTATAAGGAAATCAGTTTATTCCTCCTTAAGAGGATATGGAAACTTGTCACACACATCATAGACTTGGGAGTTAAATTCTAACTCCTCTCTCTCATCTCTATTTAAGAGATTTCCCTCTCATTTCTCATGATGAAGTTATTGTAAGTGAGCAACTCTCCCTCTCTCTCTCTCTCTCTCTCTCTGTTTAGGCTATGGCCTCATTCATAATATTCACAAGGGGTTTTATTTACTTTCCCCTTTCAAATCCTTATTTCTTTGTGTCGATCTTGGAGCATTTTGGTGGTTTTGATAAGATCTTGAAGCTATCTCTCTTTTATTGAGTTAATGGAAAAATATTTCATTTTTCTTCACTCACTTGGATTCTTTCCTTTAAAGTTATTTTCATTTTTGAATATTTCTAACATGTGTAAACCACCTAATTTACATGCTCAACTTGAGAGTGTGGTGAAGGGAGATCTCTTGGGAGCCCTGTCATTGATTCCACCCAAAGTTTTGATGATACATGATGTGTGTGCATGCTACATGTGCAAGATTAGTGAAATAAAAGATTACGAGTTGAGGGAGGCTTATAATAAGTTGTTTGATAATAGAGTGTTGAAGGAAGAGAATCAACATGTTTCCAAGAAAGGGTTAGTGCATGCCCTACACTTCCCTCGCAATTTCAAGATGGAATGGATTAGGATCATTTTAAGAAAAGTTCATGATATGCAATTATGGTTGGAGAATGGTCTGGTGAAGATCACCAAGGAAATCATACCCTGAGTCATCGATTACCCTAATCTTATGAGGAAGAAGACAATGAGATGCCAGAGAAAAGAAATGATCCAGGAAAACACACTTGTAGTATGGAACAAGAGAGGAATTCCTATCTCTATGATCATAGATCCTGAGATTGATTTTGTAGTTAGGGTAATTTATCACAAGTTCTATCAGTCAAGAAGGATGGATAGGGTTCCCTGCATAGCAGTAGACCGGACATGGAAAATTGTGAAGAAAGATCATACTTATGATCTTGCCAAGTTGTAACTGACACAACTTGCTAAGAACCTAACATCAATCAGGCAAGTAAAGAACTCAATATGTAAGTTTAGTTCCCTGATAGTCTATATATTTTTCTATGTGCAAAATAATTTTCCTACAATAGGAGATGTAGTATGGAGTCTGGATCGACTTGTGACACATAAGATTAATGAGTTTATTCAATAATTAGGAGATAACATTTATAGTGTGATGGAGAGTTATTTTGTGGATTTTAGGAAGAAAATGAGAATGAGAAGAAAAATTCTAGTATCTCTAGTAGAAAAATTCTACGATGATGTATTTTTTCTAGTGGATACTGATAACACTTTTGTTCAAGATATTATTCCTAGGGTAGCATGGCTGAAACCATTTCCCTCTAAAGTCAATATAGATGAAATATCAATAGAAATAACTACTTTACTTGCAAAAGAGATTGATAGAAAAGATAAACTTTTTGGAAAATATGAGGAAGCCAAATCTAAAATTACAATGGGGCTAAAGTCTGTAACCCTAGAGAGAAAGATAAATAAGCTAGTTGAAAACCTTGAGAAAATGCTAGGCCAAGGAGAAGAGGAGAATGCACCTTTGGAAATCATACAAGGTTAGGGTGAGGACCAGTCAAGTGAATCTGAAGAAAGTGAAGATGAGAAAGTAGATACACAAAAGAAGGGAAAAAAGATAATTGTTGTCAAGCCTAGTAAGAAGAAGAATCCAAAAGAGAAGCCTAATCCTCCTACAACAAAAAGACCTAGAACAAGGGAAGCTTCAAATTATATAGTTTTTGAGCCACTAAAGAAGACACCAGTAAATCATACTGAAGGGGAAAGCTCAGGGAAAAGAAAATAAGCTCAAACTAAGGTTGTGCTGGGAAATCCTAAGAAGGATCCAAGAAGAAAATTAGTGCTACAAAAGGATGATGATGATGAAGAGATGACTGATAATGATGAAAACATAAAATTGAAGGTGGAAACACATAGGCATCTAACTAGTGTGGATGAAATCTGCCACAACATTAAGAACATAGAAGGTTTTGTAGGATTTAGGCTTATTAAATTTGAAAGATTAAGAAAAGCTGATAAGGAAAAGATTGAAGATGTGATGATAGAAATGTTATGTACATTTAAGATGACACCTTTGCAGATACAAAATCTAATCCCTGATGAGTTATTCAGTAAATTTGATGAAAGATGGCGATATGCTATCATGACAAAGAGGCAAATAAGAGAAGGAACATTAGCATAGATTATGCCTGAATTGACACCAAAGTAGGTAGAAAAGTTTATGGAGCAACATAGAAATAGGTTTATTCCTAAGCTGATGGCTTACTCCATATTGAACAAGAATGTTGAAGAATTTTTTACATAGAGTACATGAATGTGGAAAATAATCTTTGGATTAATAATTGACAAGAGTGCCCAAAAAGATGAAGGCACATCTAGACAAGTTGAACTAGACAATAAAGAGGATGTAGATGAACCACAAAACCTCGAGGAAGAGGTAAGGAAGAAGGTAGAAGAGAGTGAACTACAGGAGGTGATGACTATTGAGAATGTACCTAAAGATACACAAATGAATATTAATGCCTTGAACAAGGAATAAATTAAAAGTCAAATTCTTACCGAGGTAGCATCAAATCCATTTCTACAATGCACCAATCTAGTTCTCATACAAGTACATGATTATCAAAAGATTGAGGGTGCATCAATTGTGGAATCAGTACCTAAAAGCTCCTACACATTCATAGTTAAAGAGAAAGACACACAAGATACAAGTGTTGAGGAACAAGTCAAGTTGGAAATAACAAAGAATACACCTAGAGAGTCAAATATTGAAATCATTACAAGAGGAGAGGAGAGCATAAAAGAATAATAAAATAATTATGCAATAGAATTTTTAGGACCACATGGTGAGGAAGAAAAGGAGACTAGGCATAAAATAATTAAGGAGAATTAGGAACCTAAGGAGAAAGAGGCTATTCAAGCCTTAGTACAACTTCCAAGTAGTAGCACACCAGAACTAAAGAAGAAGAAGGTACATAAGGAAAATGACAAGTCTCCTAGCACATAAGTAACACTAGATGAAGTTATAGTGATTCTGAAGTGGCAAATTGATAACTTAACATATGAACAGATGAAAATATTACAAGATATCTTGAAGAAAAAGAGAAAGAAAGAGGAACTAAGATGAGAACATTAAAAAAAGAAGGTACTACATGAAATCAAGGGTATATTTGTAGAGGATTTTGAGTTAGATGATGTAAATGAAACATCACTTATACTACATAAATTGGTACATATTATAAAAAAGATGAATAGTGATGAAAGTGAAGAAAATGAAAAGATAATGTAGTGGTCTGAAATAAATTTTGAGAGCAAGGTACTTGAGAGGGTCTCAATAGAGATTACAGTAAAAAAGGTATGACTTTCTGACCTAGTGAGTAACTTAGAAGAGGTTGTACAAAATGTTTATTATTTGTACAAATAACTATGTAATGTAGAAACATTCACTAAGGACAATCAAGAGCATATTGAGAAGTTGAAATTAGACTTTAAGTCTACAAGACACTTACTGAGCATGGATGCAAGTTCTGACTCTATTCATTTCACAATTTTGCTTCATGCACAAGGGAGATTAGCCAAGCTGATGGATAATGATGGAAGGATAAGAGCCAAGTTAATCTTGATACAAACAATGTTTACACCTCATTTGGAGGTTATGTAGAGAGAATTGGCATCAGCAAAGGAGTTAGCATAAAGAGATCCTCATCTCTCTATTGTCGAGAGTTTGGTTGATCTAGCTGCCCAACTAGAGATCAAGATAGAGGTTTTGGAGTCTATCAGATCTGGATGGGACAATGCTTTAGCAATGATTTTGTTACTTCATAAACCATTTTTGGATAAGTATTTTCTAACCCCAACACCTTAGTATCTCAAAGTAACAAAAACAAGGGGGAAATGAGTCCAATATATACAAAGCTAAAGGGGGAAATAGAAGATGTAGATAAAGGTATGGCATTCTATTTTGAATTGTAAATGTATAATCATTGTATGTCAAAGTCATGTAAATGTAATGAAGACCAAGTCATGGTTTTAGGGGGAGTACTAAGTACTAAGTAATATTTTATTTATGTCATGTAAAGTCATGACAAAGTGTTTTTGCCACTAATGTCAAAGGGGGAGATTGTTCATCTCCATGTCACGTTGTCTATTAGTGTCCAACACTTAGTCATTATCAAGGCAATGTTGGTCAGTCATCACTGCGACCGAGCCATCTTATTAAGGATGAGTTATGTATAGACTTGTATTTTATATATTTACCGAGCAGTAGTTACTACCGTGAAAATCAGAGGTCACCGAGTACTTCATTAGTTACCGAGAATTATATATGCCAAGTTGTATAGAAGAATCAATGTCAAGGGCCAATATATGGAGAACAGTTTTGACCGAGCATCAGAGAATTCATATGCTAAGAAAGCTAGTTTTGATATATGTGCTTGTAATAACAAAAACACATAGGTAAACCATTTTGGCTGACTTCTATGCATGATTTAATGATTGTTGAGAGAATAAAGGAGTTGATTATGCTTTTTATTTTTAATCATTAATCCCTATGAAAGAAATGTAACCAATCAGAAAAATGGAATGATTTAGTGGCATAATTAATGAATCTAGATCATTGATCTTGATCTAGAAGCTTGATCATTTATTTATATGAGGTGAAATCAAAACCCTAAAAGATATAATAACAAAGGATATCTCGTGTATGTAGATGAAAGTAGTGTTTTGATGCACAGATCAGACATAGTGACCAAGTAGAGCAATGAAGGACAAAACAAAGCAATATTTGATTTTGAGATCAGATAAGTATTGTAAAGAGGTGATCCGTTATTAGCATTTAAAGTGAAAACTAAAGGATCAGGTACTGATACATTCTAGCAAGTGAATCAGGGTAAAAGTACAAACCTGTGTCACACTTTTATAAAGGAAAAGGTCAATAGTACATAAACTATTCAACTTTAACAATGTAAATGTGGCATTTGTTCTTAGAATTTGAAGATGATGTAAAGTGGTGAAATGTGTAAAATTGGATAAATTTTATGCCTATAATTTTAAAATTTTTTTTTGAACAAGAATTGATACGGTTTTTTATTTTTAAAGTCTATTTTTCAGTTGATGGAAAATATTAAAAATCTAAGGTCTAGTTCCTGCCAAACAAGTATATACAAATAATTTTATTTTTTTTGCTCTGATTTCAAAATATGTCATATATGACATGTATAGCTAGTGCAAAATTGAAGAAAAATTAGTTTTTGATGTATAGTTTCTCCGATATAACTAGTCAAAGTCAAACTTATCTAAAATTGACTATTTTCATCTCCCGCCAAATTTCCCCTATCAAATCTACACCATTCAGAAAAAAAATTAAATATTATTGAAGAGGACTCTCTCCTATAGTGTTAAATATAAATTTTAAATTTTTCTAATATGATTTACTATTTTTTTCTTTATTTGAAGCAACATCTTCTTGAATGTTAAAATACATACTTGCAATATTTTGAAATTATAATATATTAGATCTAATCAAAATACTGTAAAACTTATATGAAAATAATCTTGACTTTGAGCTCTACAAAAGGGTATTTTTATATATTTTTTAAAGTATCATTAAAAAGAGTAGGAGTTATTGAAACATCATTTTTTTGAAATAATTTTATTTCTTCGGTAATTGGACCCAAATTGGTATAAAACATGCATTTAATAGATATTTCCAATTGAAAAAGTTGAAGCACTTATCTAATGAATCTTGCTAGACCATATGTTTGAAAAAAAAGAATATTTAGTTAGAAATACTAAAATTTAGTTGTGCTAATCTATTAGCTTGAAATGTGACACAACTTTGTACATTTACCCATCAGGGTAAATCTCTTAACAGAGTGGTCCTAACAATCCTTTGCAAATCTCTTAATCGAGTGATTACTTAGTTGTAAGTTTCAAATCCTTTAATCAAGGTATATTTTATAAGTTTGTAAGCTCTTAGTAGAGCAGACCCCTCATAGGATATATCATCAGAAGTGACCAAACTTTGTAGGCATAATAGACACACTTTATTGCTGCAGTAGTGAACATTTGTGGGTGTCATCCCAACCCCTATTTTACCTTTCAAGGGTTTATGGGATACCAAATCTTTGTGCTATGAGTTATATTTTCATGGATGTGATTAGAATGTTAGATTCATTTCAACATTGAAATCTATGTTTATGGTATATGTGTTGAATTAATTTTCAAAGTGTATAAGTTTTAAGATTCTGATGCACCCCCCCTCTTAGTATCTCACTTTCCCAAATAAGATTTCCAATAGAACACTGAGAAAGAAAAAGATATTAAATATGGATGGAATCGATAGTTAATGATTATCTATGATGAGATGGATGATCATAATGATGTGGAGAGTTAGTTACAAGAGACCTATGGTTATGAAAATTCAAGATGAATATCTATGAAAAGATCTAAGTGGAAAAAAGATATGGAACAAGTTACAAGAAAAGTTCAAGTTCTTAGGTCAAAAGGAAACATGTTACCGAGATCTAGATCTGATGTATAATGAATTGAATAGTCAAGATTGATTAAAGGAAAACTTAATAGATAAGATTAAGAGGAAAAATTATTTATATAAAGGATGATCTTATATGGACAAATGGTTGGCAAACTGAATAGTTGAAGGGTTACCGACTATTGCATAGAAGAAGGAACAAAGAGATTCTGAGTGGGAAAATAGTGATTTGATGAAGTGTTGATGGCAGTGGAAAATGAAGAATTGAAGAGAAGATTGAAGAGTGCATATGTTGGATATTGCTAATGCATTGGGGAGATTTTTGGATACATTTAATATGTTTAATCACTACATTATCCTATTCAGTGATGCTAGAATTATTGTTGTTGTCATTTTTGTTTTGTCACTGATGTCAACATATGTTTCTATAAAGAGAATAGGCTGGTTATTATAGTGTACGAAGACCGTATAGATGATTTAGAATATGCAAACATAGATGTGTGTATAGGAAGGTGTTGTGATCTTATATCTAAAATCGCATGATGTAATATTGCATATTGGTTGAGTTATAGAATTTTTAGTGAAGATTGGTTATTGGACTGTGATAGTGGAAGTTGATAGAGAAAGTCTCTGAGTTTTGGGTCTATCCTATAGGTGATGAGGATTCAATGTATTCAAGATTAAGGGATGACAGATAGTGTACTAAATAATGTTTGCTAATTGTAGCAAGGTATGGAAAGAAGGATGACATTAGCTGTGGTGTGTGTTCTGTAGAAGACCTATTTGAAAGCCAACTTTAGATTTTTAGCGTGTATCATGAATAGAGAGCATGAATTACAGATGTCAGTTCTTAATTATTGAATTGTAATTTTTGTATACTTATTTTATATACCATGTGTATCTTAGCAAAGGGTTATGTAATTATTTTTATATTAGGAAAGGCTAATTGGCCGACCTGATCATTCATTTTTTTAATCCTAGGTATCTATGTAAGATCTTTTCTTTTGAAAAGGTATGGCAGAATGTATGTGATGTAAAAGAGGATTCTGGAAGCTGCGAGCTTGTGTCTGCTAGATGTAGAGAAGATAATAACTTATATACTTCATTGGAACTAATCAAGGAAAGATAGTTTCTATAAGACAGTTCAAGGATTGTCTATTTATTTACATACACTTGTATTGTGAACAATGAGTTCTGAAGGTGGACATAACCTTCTTTGGGCAGTGACCTTATTTCTTTTCTTGACTCCTAATAGGGTCTATCCTCTAACAAGGACTATGTACTGTAATGTTTTAATTAGCTCCTAATAGGGCTAGATCTTCTAACAAGGATACTATACTCCTAGTACATCATTAGTGGGTGTTTATTTCCACTGGGGTTTTACCTTTAACAGGGTTTCCTTGACAACAAATATTATGTTATTGTGTTGGAATTCATTGTGTTCACTTGATTTGATATTGCTGCTATTCAAAGTTTAAAGTTTAAATAATCTTTCATACAACTGATTCATCCCCCCTTAGTTGTATTAGCAGACTATTATTCCTAACAATTGGTATCATATCTACTAGTCCTTAGAGAGAAAGCTTAACATCTTGAGGTGATCTTAGAGATGGCATTCTATAGGAAGGATAGTCCAAAATTTGATCCTAAAAACTTTGACAGTTGGAAGAACAAGATGAGAACTCATTTTCTATGTTTGGGCATTGACTACTGAATGATTACAAATAGTGAGGTAACCATGAAGACATAGAATGAATTAGACAAAGATATTGATGATGAAAAGAAGACATTTTATTACAACATGGTCACAAGGGAAGCACTAATCAACACACTCTCTGAAGGAGAATTTACTGAAGTTAAAGATCTAGATTCCACAAACAAGATTTGGACAAGATTAGAAACATTATAATAAGGAGAAAAGTTTACCAAGAAAGTAAATTTACACAACTGGAAAACAAGGATGGAGAAAATACAAATGAAGGATGATGAAAACATAAGGGCTTATGTATAAAGAGTCACTGAGGTTATGATTCGAATAAGAAACTCCAGAGGCACTTATGAAGAAGAAGAAGTGATTACAAAGATCCTTAGATAATTGACACCTATAATGCCCCTCTAGGGAACCTAGGATAACTTAACCTAAACATGAAACTAGGTTTATAGAATAATTTTTTTTAAAGTGTTAACAAACAATAACAACAATGTTTTACAATGTGGAAGCAATACTGAATAATTTACAACTCACACATAGCACAACTCAACATAGATTAAAAATCTCAAGGGTTGCTTGACGTAGATTATGTAAGCATTAATTAATTATTTTAGATTAGATATAATTAAAAATCTCATGTAAGAAGAGGAATGATACATACATCATCATATAAAAGATAACATAAATACAAATGATACCATAAGGTATCCATAATAATCTACATCCACTACACATGTCACAGGGTATGTAAAACTATAATCCAAAATTAAGTACAACATGATATCTTGTGAATAGTTGGTACAATGATACAAGGCCACATAGAATAAGAAGATAAGAAAGCATCTCCACCAAAGAAGAACAAGAAGAATCAACTACTACAGGGATCATCCAACACTGGTACACAAATGTCAGAATCTCAAATGGTAAAAGAATCACTACCACCCAACCTCATGGAACCTAAATGGCCCAATCCCATTGTGCTGAGGAGGTAACAACAGATCCCACTTGAATAAAAAACATCAACAAAACAAACTAAGGAAGAGATCTTGAAATCTCTCTAACTCTGGGTTTATAAAAGATAGTGATAGATAAGACTCACTAATCCAGAGGAAACCGTCACATGTAGGATAACTAGACTGAGTATAGGAAGGTGTCATCATGTACATCTAACCCTTAAGTTTTGTCTTGGTAGTTTCTCTGGACATCGACACTCAAGTGACCATACATGGTATTAATGACCTCTCATATAGAAAAAGCCATTAACTATTCTAGACACACACCTCTCAAGGAAAATAACACCATCTCATCCTCCATCTTAGTCTATACTAGCACTCAATCATGGGTGAGGAAACATGTCTTATTAAGTTTATTTTAATACCCCCCAATGATATATTAGGTTTTCACTTGATTAAGATTACTTACAATAAGTGATCCTAGTAGCCACTTGTGGGCCCCGGTGCTTATTGCAAGCCACCCCCTATTACACATCTAGGTAACTTAACCTAGGCTCATAGATCCTACATAACATCACAAGATAATAATAATGTCCCTCAAGACTGTTCCACAAAACATTAGGAACATGCAATAGGTCTCTAACCATAAGAATACCCAAAAAAATCCCCAAGTATCCACAATAAATATACTCCTGATCCCATGGATAGGACATATAAAGTGAACACCATATTCCCCCATGTAGAATATGAAGCAAAACATAGTTATACAAAACATCACAGAGGAGTATCATAGAACAAACTTCACATAGCATTGGGTCAAGTCAATCAATTACAATCAAGTATGCAAGGCAAAAAAACATGATAAATAAAACATCCAATTCCCACCTATGGATTACATTCCCATTGGTTGACATTCTATCCCCTTAAATTAAAACATAGGTTAATCTAAAAAAAAATAAAAATAAAATTAAAACAAACTAATTACATCCATAATTGATTCAAATTAAAATGACATCATCATTGATGCAGGAGCATCTAAGGTCCTTAGAAATCCTTTGTCACCATAAACATGTTTGTGTTTTCCTCCATTGCTTGGTTCCTACTTTGACTGAGTTGGCTCGGTAGTCTCTCAATTTCCTTTGCTAACTGGGGTTGGTCGGTTATCTCTTTGGTGCTCGGTTAATTCCCTTGTGTCAGGTGGTATCAAAGTGAGGTGAGATCAGGATCTAGGTTTGTGAATGTAGGTTTTAGGGTTCCTTCTTGTCAAACCCTAGTTGATTTTTTGTGGGGTAGTAGATTGTGATCCAGCGTGCAATTGCAGAGGGTTTCAAGATGGTTCGTGGGAGGTGAGATGTGGATCCAAGATTGGAAAACATGTTGAGACAACTCACTACTAGACTAGAAGCTATTGAAACATCCCAGAGAAGAGGAAGACATCTTGAAGATGTTAGTGATGATGAAATTGAGGAAGAACATGGTGATGTAGAGCTTGCACCGGTGATGGATCAAGGTGAGGAAATATTGTTGAAGGCTTTGAAAAATATGAAGTCTACACCACACTTTAATCCTCTTGAGTATAGTGGAAAATTGGATTCTAATAAATTGGTGGACTGGCTCACTGAGATGGAAAAGTAATTTGAATATGAAACTGTCCCTGAGAAAAAGAAGGTGAAAATTGCAAGCACAAAGCTGAAAAGTCATGCATCCTTGTGGTGAGAACATCTGCAGTTAGATAGAAAGAGGAAAGACAAAGACAAAATTAAGGTATGGAATAAGATGGTGAATAAATTGAAAGGAAATTTTTTAGCTTTTGATTATCAAACTAACCTAGTTAGGCAAATGAAAATTTTGAGGCAGAAAGATAGCTCGATAAAAGAGTATACTGAGGAATTCAATAGATTAGATATTAGATCTCAACATGATGAAGATGATGTGGAAAGGATTTCTAGATACCTGAATGGATTGAGAGTTTCCATCCAAGAAGAAATTAGTTTGGTTAAATTGGAGAACATTGAAGAATCTTATCAATATGCCTTGAAAGTTGAGGAGAAATTGAACAAAAGAAATGAGCAAAGACAAAGAGGTAGAGGTGGTAGATTCCCTAGAGGAAGAGGTAGATTTTATGGTGAAAATAGTAGATCTAAACTCGAAAAGAAAAATTTGGATAAAGGCAAGACCGAGTGGAAAGGTGAAAGTTCATCTAGAGGAAGAAGCAATAACTATTGAGGTGGTTATAATAGAGGTGGTTTCTGAGGAACTTGTTACAATTTTGGAGAAGAAGAACATATATAATTTGAGTGAACACATGCAAGTAAGAAGGTCAGTAGCAGTAGAAATGCTTTGGTGCAAGAAGAGTCACCAAATGAACCTGAGAAGGAAAAGAACTTGATGGTAAGGAGAGCACTTTGGAGTGAAATTAATAAGGAAGATTTGGTAAGGAAAAGTTTGTTCAAGGCCAGATGTAGAGTTTCTAATGAAGGGTGGAAGGTAATCATTGATAGTGGAAGCTTAGAGAACTTTGCATTCTGAGGAAATGGTTACAAATTTGCAATTGAAAGGGTTGGAACACTCGAAGCCCTATCAAATTTCATGGATCAAGGATGAGCATACACTCTTAGTAAGTGAATAATGTTATATGAATTTGAAAATTAGAAAGTACTATGATAAGGTGTTATGTGATATCATGCCTATGGATTGTTGTCATATTTTGTTGGGTAGACCTTGGCAATATGATAGACATGCTATATATGATGGGAGATTGCATAAATATACTATTTGGGCTGATGGGAGAAGACAAATCTTGTTACCTTTGATTGAAGAAACTGTTAGTAGTGTTTTTACATCTATGCAAGTTTTCTTGATGGAAGAAAGAAAGTGTTTTAGGGATTTGAAGAAGAATGATGTAGGTTTTGTTGTGATTCCTAACAAACTGAGTAAGAAAAAAGAGGATAACATACCTGAAGAGATTGATAAGTTATACACCAAGTACAAAGAGATCATTTTTGATAATGGACCCGATGTTGGAAATATTCAGAAATTAACCAAGTTACTGAGAGGGGAGGGGTGAATCAGTAACTCCAAATTTTCTTCTCTTTTAACATGTATTTTACTTTTTAACCTTTGCATACAGGAAGCATGAAACTTAAAAGCATTCACAATAATGACACATAGATTTGGTTACCCAGAAACCTTCCAAAAGAAAGTAAAACTGGGGTGGGGATGAAACCCACAAAGCTTTAATACTGCAGAATAAAGTTGGCTGGTTAAGGCTTACAATTTGATCACTTCTGATGATCTGCCCTGTTAGGAGCAATAAGGATTGCTAAATCCACCTTGTTAAAGGATTTACAAACATACAGTGAAGTATGCACTCGGTAAAGAGATTTATACAAAGACTGTTAAGTCTACCCGGTTAAAGGATTTAGTACTGATTCACCTGTTAGAATGAAACAGTAGATCTCTGCTTTGCAACTGGATTGCTGATTGAGATTCTCTAATGTACTGATCACCTTGTGTGATGAATTTGTCTTTGCTGAACCTTATACTTCTGAAGCCTTCTGCAATTCACTTATCTCTGCCTTTCTTTTTCTTTCACATATATTCTTCTTGATTCTTTTTCATCTTTTTACAATATAGTTTATATACAAGTCTCAAACAATTAATTACAATTACAATTATACAGTCGGCTTGACAAATAAACATAAGTGCTACTAAGTCGGCCCAAATATGGTTACCCGGTTCCTTCAAACTGACTCGGTGACTTTTTGATACTCGGCGTCCACTGCATTACTCGGCATCGTCATGCACTCGATAGAAGTGAAGGCACGGTTCATACTGATCACTCGGTAGGTATTGAACTTGGTAAGCATTGGTGACTCGGTAGACAAGATGTTACTCGGTTTACATTGTCCTGATTGGTTTGTACTAACTTGCTCGGTTTCCATTGTCTGCTCGGTTTGCACTGTCTGCTCGGTTTGCAGTGTCTGCTCAGTTTGCACTGTCTGCTCGGTTTGCACTGTCTGCTCGGTTTGCACTGTCTGCTCGGTTTGCACTGTCTGCTCGGTTTGCACTATCTGCTCAGTTTGCACTGTCTGCTCGGTTTGCACTGTCTGCTCGGTTTCCATCCAGAATGCAAATAAGTGTTGTCACTAGTGGCAATACTGCTTAATGCCAACAATCTCCCCCTTTGGCATTAGTGACAAAAACACTTATTGGCCAAAATTTATATACACGAATCATGCTGAGTTTTATTTTGATTTTTCAAAATTTGTCTTTGTTATAGGGCTTTATACATTGTCTCCCCCTTTCAATGTGTTAACTGTTTCTTATACAAATCTATACAGTATACATATCTCTCCTTCTATACATATCTCCCCCTTTTTGACGATAATGCCAAAGGTGCATATACAAGTTATTTACAGAGAGAATCCAAAATTTGATAAGAAATCAGAATGTACCTTCATTATTAGTGCCAGGGTTCTGTCCCAACTTTCTTGCAGAATCTTACATGTTTGTATAGCAATTTGGATTTCTGCAGAGAGTTCAATCATGTGATCTGCTATGGAGAACTGATTGTCATGAATCAATGTTCTAGAATGTTCAATGTGCTTATACATTGTATTCATGATGGGAAGGATCATGTGTTGGATGTCTAGCAGTGTGGACCGGATCCTTGAGTCTTCTTTCAATAGATCAGACTGCATATTGGATAGATGTGAAATTTTCATGTGATGAGCAGAGCTTGAACTTGGTTCAAGTTGCAGCTTCTATATGCTAATCTTCATATCCTCATCTATTTTATTCATTTTATCTTTGACATCCTTTGTGAACTCGACAAAATTGCATAGTCTGGCCAAAAGAGAGGTAGCATTCGAATAAATAGACTCTGTGTTAGACAAAACTGAAGACAATTCTACTTGGTTGATAGCTATGTGCTGAGCAATGTGCTCAAGCACTTTATTGTTGAATCTCTTCTTGGCTCTTTCAACAAACTTTTCTGTCCCGGATGAGTCCTCATTGTATTTCTCAACTGCTTCTGCTAATTGTAACAAAACATGCTGGGAGGAGTCTACTTTAATGCCTAATGCATCAGACAAAATGTCCTTAGCATCCTTGATGATTTGATACTCTTTGTCTCTCTCCTCCTTAAGCTTCTTTTGTTTTGCTTTCCTTTGGAGGATCTCACCTATATTGTGCATCTGGTCTGCTGAGAGATTTGCAAAATCTAAAGTAGGAATCTCTATCTCTTCATCTAGGTCTATATCCTCAACTATATTTTTACCCAAAAATTTTATACTCGGTAGAGCCTTAGGCTTATCTGTACTTAATGCTCTTGTAGTAGTGACAGTAGATAAAGTAGGGCTGGCTATTGACACTGGTATACTTTCTACTGGAGAACTTAAAATATTTACACTTGATGATTCAAAAGCTGGAAAACTTACTGGTACAGGAGACTGTAGCTCGGTAGAAGAAATGGTAGCTGCCTCTGATGTTGCTAGGGATGATTGGACAAATGTAGAAGTTATCACAACCATGCTTGAAGGTGTCTCTGGGCTGGATGTAGAGACTTTCACTGGAGAGGTAGGAAGGGATGCAATGACTTCTGCTGCTATCCTTACAGTATCATCTACCTCGGTGTCTTCTTCTTGCTCATCGCTGTCATCTTCAATATCCTTTATTATTATAGTTTCAATGCTCGGTTGGTGAAGGTGGTATATGTTCTTCCATGTGGCTTTTGCAGCCTTCACAACCGATTCAATATTGTTGATCAAAATCAAACATGTATTGAACTTCAATGTCATCTTGTTTTCATTTTCTTTTAGTGCCTTCTTTACTTCATCATTGTTCAGGCTCGGCATCAACTGTCTCAGGTTTTGATCAAATATGTCTATTACAGTTTGCCTTGCATTGCTCCATCTCATTCTTATCGGATTCAATAGAACTGCTGGAACCTGTGGGGTAATTTCTTCAGGAGAGTATTTCCACTGTCCCATCTTCTCAACAACAGCATCTTCTATTTCCTTCTGCTCTACTTCCGATCTGGTTTCATATCTCAGGGATTTTATGTTACTTACTCCAGATCCTGATCCATCTCTGAAGAGTTTGAGCTTTTCTTGAAGGGATAGAGGAGGTCTTTTGAATACTATGTCTTTATCTGCCTTTTCTGCCTTGTCTGCCTTTCCTCTTGTATTTCTCCTTGTAAACACAGCAGTGGGAGGCATAGATGCCTTAGTGATAAAAACTTTTCCTTTCTTCTTTACAGGTTCTGGTTCCTCTATTTTCTCATCCTTTTCCTCTTCTTTTTCACCAATTTCTTCTTTCTCCTCGGTTATCATTTGCATTTTAGCTATCCTTTTCTTTCCTTTGTTTACCGCCTGTGGAAGCTTTATGCTTAGTTCAATTCTCATCTTAGCTTCATCATATGTTCCAAAATATGGGGCTTTGGGATTGACAGGCTGATTTAGAAGTGCTTCAATAATGTTCTTGGTTTCATCAATATTTACCTCATAAGGAAGAGGTTTTGCATACACAGTTCTCGGTTTAAATGCTTGAACATACACATTATCACAATCTACCATAAAACAGATGTCATCTTTGTAATCTTCCACCAACTTCTGTGGAATTCAGAATCTGTCATTCATTTTCTCTTTGAAAGACTCAAAATAATTATCCATGATGCTTTCAAAGTTTTCACCCATTTCTGCGATGAATTCATTAATTTCATAAAGTACTGGCACATCTTTTCTCCATACCACTTTTCCTTTAGAAGGGAAGAATTTCTGAACATAGAAGAATAAACAGACTATCAAGGATCCAAACTTACATGGATTGTTTTTGGAAGTTTTGATGCTTTCCATGTTCTTGTTGAACTGTTTCAACAATAAGTCTGCTAGGTCAAATGTCAAGTTGTTTTTGACCACTTTGTATGCTAGGTCAACAGCTTCACATGAGACACTGTTCTGTCGACTAGAACTGTAAATCTTGTGTGCAATGATATGTGTACCAAACTTCAGTTCGGCGTCGGTAATGCTGCTAACCTTCATGCCTCTACCATCCCACTCGGCTAGGGTTTTCTTCTCTAGTTCCGTCCGACCTAGGGTTTTGGTAGTTTTCGCTTTGTTCAACATGGGAAGACCGGTAACTTGATGAATCATTTTCCTTGTGATCTCAATAGGTTGCTCAAGCCAAATCTTGCCATCGTGTACTCAGCTGAGAATGTACCTAACCCATTTATCTCAAAAGTTTCGAGGAAGATGTGCAATGTGGACTAAACCCTTATCTTCCAGATGTTTGTGCTCGGGTTTCAAAGTACCATCCACACATAGTTCCTCACGTACAATGTCCAGTTCTAGGTTTCCCATTTCTTGAATAGAACAGTTAAAATGATTACGGATATCGTTGATAAGCAGTACCTTAGGAGGAATCTGAGATTGAGCTCCGTTCGGATCTAGGGCTGCTGCAATAGCGGGCACGATCTTAAAATCTGGTGCTTTCCACTCCCCTTGGACTAACATATCTGATCCTTTCTTTGCTGAGGTGCTGGATGATGCCATGGTAGCTCACAGAAAATTCCTTACGCAAGAGTATTAAATCGCCGGGTTGCCCTTGAAGTTTTCTGCTCTCGAAGTGCTTAAAGATTCGCGGTGAAGAATGAGTTTGATTACTTGCTTTTTGTTTACAATTCTGTCATTAATGCTCATTTCAAATTAGGGTAGGAATTCTGACAGACTGTCACCCACTAAGAATTAATTGCTCGGAAAAGACTTCGCAGCTCGGTGAACTCGAAAATTCATAATGCTCCGACCTTGCTCGGTAAAGACAGGTACCGACCTTGCTCAGTGAAGACTATACCGACCTCCCTGTGATCTCACTGCATCTTGCATGCTGATTTAGACTTTTCTTTTAATTTTGATTCGGGAACTGCTTGAGATTGATCTATGAGAGTACAGTTCCAGTGCTTCCTTGGAAATTTAATTTGAGTCGATAGAGCCATCCATTCCATTACTTGGACTGGATTGCTCGGTAGCTTTAGGAATCCATTTTTGTCTTACCTGTTTCCTGACCTTAGTTGCTTCATTTTTCTTTCCTTCTTCAATTTCATTAGCATTCATGCAGTTTCTGGCTATGTGACCAAGTTTAGTGCATTTGAAACATCTTACGGTAGTGTCTCTTTTCCTTAGATGATGTTTTATGCAATTCATGCCAATGTGTCCATATTCTCCACAGTAATGACATCTACACCAGGTGTTGTAGTCCCATCCAAACATTGCTTTCACAATTTGTTCTGCTGGATTAAATGTCTTGGATCTGCACTCGGATGCCTTGTGACCTTGTTTGTTGCACTTGTGACAATTACCTCTGAATCTAGGTTTTTCCCTGCATTCATTTGCTTTATGACCAGGTTGATTGCAGCTATAACATTTTCCATTGAATTCTACTTTTTCATTGTTCCAACATTTATTTGAAGTATGTCCTATTTTACCACAATGATTACAAGTAGGTTTTTGATTTCTTTTAGTACCTTGCTTAGAGGATTCACCTTCTTCTTTGTATCCAAGTCCTGCTTTTCCTTTTTGCCTATGAAGATTTCGTTCATACAGCTGATTCAAGTCTTCTTGACTTTTCAGCATTCCTTCATTGATTTGTTTTTCAGCGTTTAGGTCATCCATCAATCTTAGATTGATTTCCTTTTCAGATCTTAGTTCTTCTCTTGTGTTTTCTACTTCTGAACTTAGATTTAGAATTTCTTCATTTGTATGAGAGATCTGATCAATTAGATTTTCTAGCTGAAGGGTTTTGTTTTGGACTTCAATGTTTCTTCCATCTAATTCATCTTTCAACTTGTTTCTCTGTTCCAAGATCTCACAGAATCTTGTAGAGTGTAGTTCTTGTTCTCTTTTCAATTTTCTCACTTCTTCCTGCAGAGACCCATTCTTTTCTAGGAGTTCTTTGATAGCATTGTTTGCTTCATCTGAGTTATTTGAGGGAAGAAGATCTTCAATCTTTTCTTCAATGTAATTCTGATCATTCATCTGATTTGCAAGTTCCTTCCTTCTTCTTAGGGATTGGGAAAGATGTTCTTTTGCTTCTTTGAGTTTAGCTATGGCCATTTCCAGATCTAGCTTTTCATTTTCAATCACCTTGTTCAGTTTGAATACCTCCATTGTCCTGGATCTTTGCTCAAGCTAGTTAAGCTTTGTCTTGAGAACCAATGAAGCTCTGATACCAATTGTTGGAAATATTCAAGAATTAACCAAGTTACTGAGAGGGGAGGGGTGAATCAGTAACTCCAAATTTTCTTCTCTTTTAACATGTATTTTACTTTTTAACCTTTGCATACAGGAAGCATGAAACTTAAAAGCATTCACAATAATGACACATAGATTTGGTTACCCAGAAACCTTCCAAAAGAAAGTAAAACTGGGGTGGGGATGAAACCCACAAAGCTTTAATACTGCAGAATAAAGTTGGCTGGTTAAGGCTTACAATTTGATCACTTCTGATGATCTGCCCTGTTAGGAGCAATAAGGATTGCTAAATCCACCTTGTTAAAGGATTTACAAACATACAGTGAAGTATGCACTCGGTAAAGAGATTTATACAAAGACTGTTAAGTCTACCCGGTTAAAGGATTTAGTACTGATTCACCTGTTAGAATGAAACAGTAGATCTCTGCTTTGCAACTGGATTGCTGATTGAGATTCTCTGATGTACTAATCACCTTGTGTGATGAATTTGTCTTTGCTGAACCTTATACTTCTGAAGCCTTCTGCAATTCGCTTATCTCTGCCTTTCTTTTTCTTTCACATATATTCTTCTTGATTCTTTTTCATCTTTTTACAATATAGTTTATATACAAGTCTCAAACAATTAATTACAATTACAATTATACAGTTGGCTTGACAAATAAACATAAGTGCTACTAAGTCAGCCCAAATATGGTTACCCGGTTCCTTCAAACTGACTCGGTGACTTTCTGATACTCAGCGTCCACTGCATTACTCGGCATCGTCATGCACTCGGTAGAAGTGAAGGCACGGTTCATACTGATCACTCGGTAGGTATTGAACTCGGTAAGCATTGGTGACTCGGTAGACAAGATGCTACTCGGTTTACATTGTCCTGATCGGTTTGTACTAACTTGCTCGGTTTCCATTGTCTGCTCGGTTTGCACTGTCTGCTCGGTTTGCACTGTCTGCTCGGTTTGCACTGTCTGCTCGGTTTGCACTGTCTGCTCGATTTGCACTATCTGCTCGGTTTCCATCCAGAATTCAAATAAGTGTTGTCACTAGTGGCAATACTGCTTAATGCCAACACCCGATGGTTTTCTGCTAAAGAGAAGCATTGATCATTGCATGGATCTAATCCCTAGAGCTAGTTTACGGAATAAGGCACCACATCGGTGGACACCTATCAAGAATCAACAATTGAGCTGAAAAATTCAAGAATTGTTGTAGAAAGGTTAGATTTGGGAAAGTTTGAGTCCTTGTTTAGTACCATCTATATTGGCACCTAAGAAGAATGGAGAATGGTGAATGTGTATGGATTCCAGAGAAATCAACAAGATAATAGTGAAATATAGGTTTCCTATACCGATAATGGATAACATAATGGACAATTTGACTGCAGAAAAGTATTTTACCAAAATTGATTTGAAAGGTGGGTATCATCAGATCAGAATCAAAGAAGGTGATGAGTGGAAGACTACTTTTAAGACAAAAGAAGGTTTGTATGAGTGGTTGGTTATGCCTTTTGGTTTAACTAATGTGCCAAGTAATTTTATGATGTAAGAGAGGATGGGGTGAGGGGCCAAAGGCACATCCTAACTAGGTCCATCTTGCAGAGATCACACGCAGAAGAAACAAACACACACATGAGAGAGAGAATGGAGATAAGTTTCATATATTAACTTCAATTGATTCATACATGCTTGGTTGTAAGGCTTTCCTAGTTTAGGCCAGATGTTAAAATCAAGTACAAAATTCCTCCAACATGTGAGGATCTACCAATAATATCTAATCTTCTAGCTTCTACCTCCTAACTGAACTACCCAAATCTCTAACCAAACAACTAAATTTATACAAGAAGCTACTAAACAAGTCAGCCTTCAGATCCACCATCAACGAAAGCAATGACCAAATCTAGGTCCATATGCTTCCCAATGATAGATACCATCATTAAATCCATGACCAAAATTAATTGCAAGAGTTGGCCTCAAAAGAAATCCAAAATAAACAACTCGGTAAGCAAGGATAGCCAAGTGCCAAACAAGCATCACCAAGTGCTATGGAAAATCACAAAGTGCCAGAGAGATAACTGACCAACACTGGTGAACAAAGGAAACCAAGAAAAATTGAACCAACTCGGTCAAAGAAGGAACCAAGCAACACAAGAAAACATAAACATGTTTTTGGTGACACAAGATTGCCAAGGACCCGAGATGCTCCTACATCAGACACCTCGGGATATTTGAAAATGATTCTTCAAATCATGAAGCAGGTACAATCCAAGTTGCATCCAAATCAGATTGTGAAATCCATGAACTATCTTCAATTGGTCTATTCTTCCACTTTACCAGATATTCCATATATTGTTTTCCTCTTGTACTTCTGCCAATTCTTTCCTACAAAATCTGCTCAACTTCTTCTATCTATTTCTTAGGATAATCATTCAGTACTGTCATTTCTTCATCTGACTCATGATACTCACATAAATCAGCAATTTTGAATATAGGTGATATATCCATATCATCAAGTAACTCAATCTCATAAGCATTTCCACTATCAAATCTCTTCAAAATCTTACAAGGTCCAAACTTCTTCATTTTCAGCTTCCCATATGTTCCAATAGGAAATCTTCCTTTCTTCAAATGAACCATTACTTCATCATTGACTACAAAAGTCTTATGTCTTCTTGATCTATTAGCTCTATCTTTTTATTTTTGATTACTTTTCTCCAACTTATATTTCACATCTTCATGCAATATCTTCATGTACTCAGCAAACTTTACTCCTTCAGCACTTCTCTTTCTTTCATCAACAATATCC
This sequence comes from Chamaecyparis obtusa, assembly GCA_027943335.1. Lineage (NCBI taxonomy): Eukaryota > Viridiplantae > Streptophyta > Pinopsida > Cupressales > Cupressaceae > Chamaecyparis > Chamaecyparis obtusa. The sequence continues at coordinate 252,423 of BSBK01003890.1, forward strand.
CTCAAATTTGATATACCTCTCAGTTGTATGCAATTTACAATCTCAAAAGGTGTTTTTCCAGTACTGCTATTCACTGAATTATTGTATGCAAAATCTTCTTGTGCTAACACAAAATCCCAATTACTCTATGTATCTCCAACTAAACATCTCAAAAGATTTCCCAAAATTCTATTCACAACTTCTGTCTGTCCATCGGTCTTTGGGTGAAATGTAGAACTATATTTCAACTAGGTGCCAAACTTTCTCCAAAGGGTCTTCCAAAAGTATCCAACAAATTTACTATCTCGGTCAAAGATAATACTCCTCGGTAATCCATGCAATCTGACAATTTCCTTAAAGAAAATATCTGCTATATGTACTGCATTTGATGTCTTTATACAAGGTATAAAATATGCCATTTTAGAAAATCTATCCATAGAAAAAATATATAATCATTACCTCTTACTGTCTTCAGTAAGCCAAGGACAAAATCCATACTGATATCAAACCGAGGTTTCTCAGGAATAGAATTCGATGTATACAATCCAGTATTCTGACTTACTCATTTTGTAACTTGACAAATTCCATAACTTTTCACAAATTTCTGAACATCTTTATACAACTGTGGCCAAAAGTATTTCTCCTTAAGAAAATTCAATTTTTTATCAACACTAAAATGTCGAGCCAAACCACTACTATGTTTCTCCTTTATCAAATTAGTTCTCAATGGTCCTCTTGGTATACACAATTGAATACCTTTAAACCACATACCTTCTTGAATAAAATATTCTTCCCATTTAGTACTCGGTTGATCTTGAATAGGTGCTTTGCACTTTCTCCATGACTCATAAAAATCAGGAAGAAATTCATAAGAATCTCTCATGTCATCAAATCCAAGAACTTCAATTTTCATCTCGATCATCAAAGATCTCCTTCTACTCAATGCATCAGCAACTCGGTTAGTGACTCCACTCTTATGCTTTATCACAAATGTATAGCTTTGCAAATACTCAACCCATTTCATATGTCTCTGGTTCAACTTATTCTGATTACCCAAAGACTGTAAAGCCTTATGATTAGTATACAATAAAAATTCACTCGGTATCAAATAATGTCTTCATTTCTTTAGTGCTTGACCAATAGCATATGATTCTTGATCAGACACAAAGTATTTCTTTTTTGCATCATTCAACTTTTCACTAAAGAAAGAAACAGATTTACCTTCTTGAATCAACACAGCTCCTATTGCACTTCCACTTGCATCACATTCCACTTGAAATACCTTATTAAAATTAGACAATGACAAAATAGGAAATTCAACAACCTTCTGCTTCAGAGTCTCAAATTTTTTATCACCTCCATGTGTCCACTTGAATTCTCTTTTATCACCTCCATAGTCTCAGTCATAGCATTCCAAATTGAACTTAAATTCCTAATGAACTTTTAGGAAAAACTTGCCAAACCATGAAATGATCTTACCTCACTAGTATTCTCAGGTGTAGGACAATTCAAAATAGCTTCAACCTTTTCATGTTCCATTTTCAAACCATCAGCTGAAATCACAAATCCCAAATACACAATCTCCTCTTTCATGAATGAACACTTTTTCAGATTTATCAGAAACTTTTCTTTTTTCAACCTCTGCAATACTTGTTTAACATGCAACAAATGTTCTTCTCTAGTCTTACTAAATATCAGAATATCATCAAGGTATACAATCACAAAATTACCAAAGAATTTCTTCAAAACTTCATTCATCAACCTCATAAAAGTACTTGGTGCATTAGTTAAACCAAAAGGCATAACCAACCACTCATACAAACCTTCTTTTGTCTTGAAAGTAGTCTTCCACTCATCAACTTCTCTGATTCTAATATGATGATACCCACTTTTCAAATTAATTTTGGTAAAATACTTTTCCTCAGTCAAACTGTCCATTATGTCATCCATTCCCAGTATAGGAAACCTATATTTTACTGTTATCTTGTTAATTGCTCTGGAATCAGTACACATTATCCATTCTCCATTTTTATTAGGTGCCAATACAAAAGGTACTTCACAAGGACTCAAAATTTCTCTGATCAAACCTTTCTGCAACAATTCTTGAATATGTCAGTTCAATTCCTAATTCTTGGTAGGTGTCAACCGATGTGGTACCTTATTCAATAAACTAGCTCTAGGGATTAGATCCATGCAATGATCAATGCTTCTCTTTAGTGGAAAACCATCAAGTACATTATTAGAAATGATTTCATTGTACTTGGTGAGTAACTTATCAATCAATTTAGGGTCACTATCCTCTATTTTCTTACTCAGTTTGTTAGGAATCACAAAAAAAAATACATCATTCTTCTTCAAATCCTTAACAAAATTTCTTCCTTCCATCAAGAAAAATTTCACAGATGTGCAAACATTACTAACAGGTTCTTCAATCAAAGGTAACAAAAATTGTCTTCTCCCATCAACCCAAATAGTATATTTATGCAATCTCCCATTATATATAGTATGTCTATCATATTCCAAAGGTCTACCCAAAAAATATGACAACAATCAATAGGCATGATATCACATAACACCTTATCGTAGTACTTTCCAATTTTCAAATTCACATAACATTGTTCACTTACCAAGAGTGTATGCTCATCTTTGATCCATGAAATCTTATAGGACTTCAGATGTTCCAACCTTTTCAACTACAACTTTGTGACCATTTCCTCAGATGCCAGATTCTCTGAGCTACCATTGTCAATGATTACCTTCCAAACTTCATCAAAAACTCTACATATGGTCTTGAACAATTTTTTCCTTACCAGATCTTCCTTATTACTTTCACTCCAAAGTGATTTCCTTACCATCAAGTTATTTTCCTTCTCAAGTTCATTCGGTGACTCTTCATGCACCAATTAATTTCTACTACTACCTACCTTCTTACTTGCATGTGTACACTCAAATGATCTATGCCCTTCTTCTCCACAATTGTAACAAGTTCATCAGAAACCACCTCTATTATAACCACCTTGGTAGTTACTACCTCTGCCTCTAGATGAAATTTCACCTTTCCACTCAGTCTTGCCTTTATCTAGATTTGTCCTTTCAGGTTCAGATCTATTGTTTTCACCATAAGATCTACCTCTTCCTCTAGGGAATCTACCACCTCTACCTCTTTTTCTTTGCTCATGTTTCTTGTTCAATTTATCCTCAGCCTTTAATGCAAATTGATAAGCCTCTTCAATGTTCTCCAATTTGACCAAACTAATTTCTTCTTGGATGGAAACTCTCAAACCATTCAGGTATCTAACAATTCTTTCCACATCATCTTCATCATGTCTAGATCTGATATCTAATCTATATAATTCCTCAGTATATTCTTTTACAGAGATATCTTTCTACCTCAAACTTTGCATTCACCTAACTAGGTTAATATGATAATCATGAGGTAATAACTTTCTTTTAAATTTATTCACCATTTTATTCCATACCTTGATTTTGTCTTTTCCTTTCCTCTTTCTATCCAACTACAGATGTTCCCACCACAATGATGCATGACTTTTCAACATTGTGCTAGAAATTTTCACCTTCTTTTCTTTAGGTACATTTTCATATTCAAAATACTTTTCCATCTTGGTGATCCAACCCTCCAATTCATTAGAATTCAATTTTCCACTATACTCAGGAGGGTTAAAGTGTCATGTAGACATCAGATTTGTCAAAGCCTTCAACAATCTTTCCTCACCTTGATCCATCACCGGTGTAGGTTCTAAATCACCTTTTTCTTCCTTAATTTCATCATCACTAACATCTTCAAGATGTCTTCCTCTTCTCTGGGCTGTTTCAACAACTTCTAATCTAGTAGTTGTGTGTGTGAAAATTGTACCTAGCTGCGGACACAACACTTCAGTAAAACATTAGAGGTTAGCAAAAATTGAAATCTATAGATAATTGAAGCTATGCTAACCAAGAAATTTACTGCCTTCTAGTAGGTGCAAGTATGGTATTCTCAGATTAGACCGAGATTAGTGACAATGCAACACCTAAATGAAGGATTTAATGTTAAAGATGAAAAACTGTATGAATGCAGATTAATCTATTTTTTTTTGGATTTTGAATGCAATAAGATGAAAAATTGAATGAATCTAATCTAGAATGATATGAAAAACTATGCAAAGCTATGAAAATAATGAATGATCTCACAAAGTCACCTATTCGCAAAAGCTTGATTCTTCAGATGCAATTTTGCTAGAGTAATTGTGCAAATTCAAGAGATGTCATTGTGAAGAGATGAGCCTTGATTTTATAGAAATCCAGGGCTTGAGGATGCATTGAGAAAAGCCATAAATCACTCTTGATAAACTCAGTTTGATTTTTGAGTCAACAAGAAAATAGAAACAGATCAAGTCACAAAATATGCAAATCATGCAAAAACAACTTTTTAACTTAAATCAGAAGTTTAGATCAATTTTCAACTGAAAATAGATGTTGAGTTTCCAAAAGATAAAAACTTGAATTGATTTTCTGATTTAAAGTTTAACTGCTCCTTCAAATGTGCATAGATAATTATGAATTAATTAAATAAATAAAGTGATTTATCTTCAACTTAACTAATTCTTGAAATAAAACAATTGATTTATGGGTTAATCAATTATTAAATCAAACTGATATTCAAAAACTATGTCATTAAATATTGACAACTGACATTAATTAATTAAATAAGAATTTAATCAATTAGTCATAAGAGTTTTGATTTATTGTCAAAATTATATAATATAAATCTAATTAAATAATTAAGTGGCAGTATTAAATCTAATTAACTAAATATTTAGAATATTCATTTAATCAAACTTTAGGATAAATATGATTTATCACCAAATAATTATTAAATCAAGGATAATTAGGACAAATTAGGAATATTCCCCGATGCAGAATTAGGATAATCAATTAGGGTTTTTGATAACTTGATGTGCAGATGTGTCTTAGGTTAGGACTTTGATGTCGATTTTGATCAAATTATTGATGTAAGAGGTTAATGAACCTATATCCCATTTTTGGGGTATTACATTTTGCCCCTCTTTGAATCACTGTGCGAAGTGTAGTGGTTCAAAGAATAGTTTATTTTTTATATTGAAACTGATTTGAAAGATGAATCGATTCTGAGATAGAAACTAATTAAATATTAGAAAAGCTAATTCAGGTCCTAGTTGACCAAGAATCAAGATGATGTCAACTATAGAAATGATGAGCCGGTGATTATGAAAAAGTATCAAAATGCCTGATTTTGAACCTTATGATTACGAAGAAGTGAGTGACCTGATTCTAGACTTGATTGTCCAAAGGAATTGAAATGTTATCACATCTGAATCCTTTAGTTATGAAGATCCAAGGAAATAACACTAATGAACTGATGGTTATGAAAAGATGATACAGTTTACAAGATAGATTAGGATACCAAATTGATATGGATCTCGATGAATCTGATATGCCCCAAGCGACGAGGTCTATAGATGAATCAACAAATAGATGTGGTCGTTGTCTTGATTGCTGAGGAAAAAATTGATTTATAGACTTAGATTTGTAGACTTGAATGATGTGCAATAGGTTTAGAACATCAAAATTAGCTAGGGGTGCAATTTTCGTGGAAAACGTAGCACTTTGAAAAATTAGGTCAAAACCTATATAAGGGCCAAAAGGGTCATTTTCAAATCATTATTCACTTTTGACTTTAGAAACTTCTGCGGAGCCCTCTGAGTGAAAAAAATGGCTGAGATGAAGGTTCTAGTTTCCTCACACCATTTTGAACGCAACCGGTGACACCAACAACCTCCGCAGTATGAACACCTGATAAGTGGACCTCTGTGCCTCTTTGTAAATTCCATTTTTGCATGTTTCTAGCATAGAAACTCATACGACAGTCCACTGGGATTCATACGACTCTTGATTTTTTTGTAGATGGTTGTCCCAGAACCATAGGAAACTCATATGAGAGGGACCCAAGTGTCATACAACAGTTCATCGGGTCCCTCAATTGTCGTACGACAGTATATGCTTTGTCATGTAACCATGAATTATTGTATGGGAACTTGCTAAAACTCATACGAGTTTTGATTCCAAACTATATTGTCATATGGAAAATAATGAGCTTATTTCACCCTTTCAGGTCAAATTTTTGGATTTTCTAATTTCTTAGGCCAATTCCATAGCATTTAATGTAACTTCTGGGATGTTCAACTTTTTAATTACTATAATTTTAGCCTATTTTTCAACTAAGTTACTGATAGGATTCCCTATTTCTATGTTGTGTAGGTCATCTACCTTGATGTACATGTTCGTATATCACACTCAGCTACTCAGAGACTCTGTGTGTCACTTCTGGATCCTATGAGACTGCACTTAGCTTCTTGTGTGTTCGAGTACCTGATTTATTTGCTTGAGATTCAGGTGAACCATGGGCTACTGATTGTGTTGATTGAGTGCTTCCATTCAGAGATGTTAGGATTAACAAGGCAGAAATAACAATTACATGCAAATATAACCAATATCAGAAAACAATAAACCACACAGAAGAGAACACAAGACATAAAGATTTAACATGGTTCACCCAATCCCTGGGCTACGTCCACCAATAGAGAATCCAATATTTTATTATCTAGTGATTACAACCTGATTACAATCCATAATCCCTTACAACTCAATTTTGTTGTAAGTACTAAAATCATACATTATGAAATCCCTAACCCTAAGCCATATTATACCATATTTTGCCACTTTAGGGTTAGAATGAGTTATAGGAAAAGTGTACAATACTTTCCTGGATAGTACTTTCCTAATTAGTCACCACAAGCTAACAATCTCCCACTTGGTGACTGATCAGTATCCACACTAAAAAACCTCCCACTTGGAGACTGATCCTATAGCAATACCGCTGCCCTATGAGGCTCCCACTAGATCGAACCACCCTAGACTCAACTGTTTCTTTATTCTATTTAGTCTAGAAGACCAACTAAAGATGAACATGATTTCAAATTCTCCCTTGTTACTACCTTTGTAAACATATCTACTAGATTATCATTTGTATGAATCTTTTCTAGCTTTAACTTCCCATCATCCAAAACTAACAGAATTAAATGGTACCACAACTTTATGTATTTTGTCTTTGAGTGAAAAGAAAAATTCTTTGCAAGATGAATGGCACTTTGGCTATCTATATGCAAAAAATTATCCATCTATGGATGTCCCAATTCTTCCATAAAGAATTGAAGCCATATCATCTCCTTGGCTGCCTTTGTAGCAACAACATACTCTACCTCAGTAGTGGATAAAGCAACCACATTTTGTAGTCGAGAAATCCAACTCACTGTTGTTCCACCAATAGTAAATACATAGCCTATAGTACTCCATTGGCTATCTATATCTCCTACCAAATCTAAGTCAACATAGCCTTGTATAGTAGTAGTAGAACCCTCAAAGTGTAAACACTTATTGGATGTACCTCTCAAATATTTGAGAATCCATTTGATGGAATTCCAATGCTCAATACCAGGGTTACTAATATATCGGCTAACGACTCCCAATATGTGTACAATATCTAGCCTAGTACATACCATAACATACATTAAACTCCCTACAGCTGAAGCATAAGGTACCTTAGATATTTTAGCCTCCTCTTTTGATGTCTTAGGACACATCTCCTTAGTCAATTTCAAATGACTAGGCAAAGGTGTGTTGACAGCTTTGGCATTCTCCATAGAGAAACATTGTAACACCTTCTCAATATAATCAGCCTGAGATAGAGACAAATTCCTATTTTTCCTATCTCTACAAATTTTGATACCAAGGATTTTTTTTTTCTGCCCCCAAATAATTCATAGAAAATGAATGTGCTAACTGTTGTTTCAACCCCTTAATGTGATCCATGTTTGACCTAGCTACAAGCATATCATCAACATATAAACATAAAATAATATAGCTATTGTCATCCAACCTCTTAAAATAAACACAATGGTCAGAATGACACCAATTATATCCATGCTCATTCATAAAAGTGTCAAATTTAATATACCATTGCCGAGGTGCTTGCTTCAAGCCATATAAACTCTTCTGCAATTTGCACACCAAATTATCCTTACCCTTAACCTCAAATCCTTGTGGTTGTACCATACATATTTCTTCATCCAAATCACCATGAAGAAAAGTTGTTTTAACATCAAGCTACTCTAAATGAAAATCTTTAGTAGCCATAATACTTAAAATAGTACGGATAGAAGTCATTTTAACAACTGGAGAAAATATCTCATCAAAATCAATACCCTTTTTTTGTGCAAATCTTTTTACAACTAACCTGGCTTTAAATCTTTTCTTACCTCCATCCTCTTCTTTTATCTTGTAAACCCATTTATTTTGTAAAGCCATTTTACCTGCAGGTAACTTACATAAATCCCATGTTTGATTTTGCAGCAAAGAGTCTATTTCATCTATCATTGTAGACACCCATTGAAAATTTGTATCCACCTGCACTACTTCATTATAACATTCAAGTTCACCAACATCTGTTAATAAAATAGAATACAAAGAGGGAGAGAATCTTTTTGGAGGTTTACTTAGCTTTGTTGACCATCTAACATTGACTAGGGTGTGTTGTATTTGTTGTTGCTATTGTTGCGGAGCATAAGAAACTACTGGAACATCATCTTTTGGAGTATCATCTAGTACTATATAATCATTTTCTTTCTTCTCATGCTGCTGAAATAGATCTTTGTACAATACTTTCTCATTGAATATGACATCCCTACTTCTTAAAATTTTATGATTTTCAAAATCCCAAAGCCTATAACCAAATTCATCAATGCCATATCCAACAAATACACATTTCTTTGACTTAGCTTCTAGCTTGGTTCTATTTTCAAAATCTATATGTGCAAAAGCTTCACAACCAAAGGTTTTGAGAAAAGAATAACTCACCTTCTTACCACTCCATGCTTCCTCTAGAATACCAATGTCCAAAGGAGTAGAGGGGCCTCTATTGATTAAATAAATAGAAGTGTTCATAGCCTCTGTGCACATGTTTTTGGGCAGCCTAGCATGCAACCTCATACTCCTTACACGCTCTATTATTGTCTTGTTCATGCATTTAGCCACTCCATTTTCTTGTGGAGTCCTTGGTACAATTTTCTACCTATGAATACCATTAGAGGAACAATAATCTTCAAATTATGTGCTGCAATACTCACCACCATTATCAGATCTGAGACATTTTAACCTTTTACCAGTCTCATTCTCGACCAAGCATTTCCATTTCTTAAAAGTTTGAAATGCATCAGATTTCTGTCTAAGGAAATAAATCCATAATTTTCTTGTTGCATCATCTATAAATGTAACATAATACAGAGAGCCACCAAGGGAAGATACCTGAGATGGTCCCCATACATATGTATGCACAAGCTCTAATTTCTCATTTTTCTTTTCCTTCCCACTCTTCACAAAACTAACTCTCTTTTGTTTTCCATACACACAACTCTCACAGAAATCCATATTGACACATTTTAGACCAGGTAAAACTTTCTTTGAATGAAGTAATTTCATACCTTTTTCACTCATGTGCCTAAGTCTGTTGTGCCATAGTGCTGTGTCAAAATCTATAGCAATAGTTTGATGTCCTTCCTGCTCAACTACAACCACTATTCCTGAACATTCATTATCTTCTGAAACAATTAAAGTAGAAGGAATAGTATGACCTGTACAAAGATATAAGGTGCCTATTTTCACACCTTTTGCTACTACTAAGAAAACTTTTGAAACCTTCCAATTTCTATCATTAAAAGTAACTATGAAACCCTCATCACCTAGTTTCCTTGTTAAAATTCAATTCCTACTTAGGCTTGGAACATGTCTTACCTCTTGTAGTAGCCAATGATTCCCATTCTGCAACTTAATCTTAATTTTTCCCTTTCCAACTATTTGACAAGGTTCATTATCTCCCAAATAAACTAGCCCAAAATGCCCTTGGACATAATCAAGAAAGTAACCTCTATGGGGTGTAGCATGAAATGAAGCCCCAGAATCTAAAACCTATGAATCATCAATACTTTCTAAAGAAAGAATCCAAGCATCCTCTTCAGATTTATTACTTACCCCATTTACCTCCTTGTTACCTTTTTTTTGTCTCCTTTATTCTTCTAAGACCACCAATATTTATTCTTATGACCTAGTTTTCCATAGTACAAGCAATCATTTGGACCTTTGGATTCAGACCTCTTTCCCTTTGATTTTCCTCTTGATTTCCCACGATTTCCAAGGTTGTTTCCTCTCTCATTGGTTCTACCTCTACTTTGTGCATTTAAGACACTACCTAATGTAGATCCACCTAAGCTTTTGCTATGAATTTCCTCACTTAGAATAACATCAATAACATCATCATATTTTAGGGTATTAGAACCAAAAACCAAATTACTAACAGCCATTACCAAGCTAGTCCAGCTTTCAGGCAAAGAACACAAAATCAAGAGAGCCCTAAATTATTCATAAAAAATAACATTGAAAAAAGTTAATTGATTGGTAACTATATCAAACTCATTTCAATGATCAACAACTGACCCACCTTCCACCTTTTTCATATTAAATAAACGCTTCATGAGAAATACCTTATTTGAAGCAGAGGGCTTTTCATACAACCTTGCTAGGGTTTTCATCAAATCCTCAATCATCTTTGATAAGGTAATATTGAATGTCATTGATTGTGCTAGGCATAATCGAATACTACCAAGAGCCCTTCTATCAAGAATATCCCAGTCCTCATCAGAAATGCTTGCTAATTTCTTGGCTTTTGCTTCCAATGACCACTATAGATCCTTCTAATAGAGATAGTCCTCCATTTGCATTTTCCATAATTGAAAGTTATTCCCATTAAAATTGTCAACCTTTAGCCTACCCTTGTCTTCCATTGCTCCCACTCAGTCATGAGACTCCCACTAAACCATGAGATCTTCCTGCAGAGGATAACTGAAAAAAAAAAACCTTGCTCTAATAACACTTGTTAGGATTAACAAGGAAGAAATAACAATTACATGCAAATATAACCAATATCAGAAAACTATAAAACACATAGAAGAGAACACAAGACACAAAGATTTAACATGGTTCACCCAATCCTTGGGCTACGTCCACCAACAACAAGTCCAATATTTTATTATCCAGTGATTACAACCTGATTACAATTTGTAATCCCTTACAACTCAATTTCTCTGTAAGTACTAGAAAGATAAATTATGAAATCCCTAACCCTAAGCCATATTATACAATATTTTTCCACTTTAGGGTTAGAATGAGTTACAGGAAAAGTGTACAGTACTTTCCTGGATAGTACTTTCTTAATCAGTCACCACAAGCTAAGAAGAGACACAAACCTTCCACCTCCCTACCAGAGAGATTACAGTTACTCTAGAGGATGTCTATTAGATACTCCGCATTCCATTTCATGGTCCTCTCCTAGACTATGTGAGTTCGAGGAACTCTAGTTTACATGCTTTCAGGAGATTATTCAAAGATGATACATAGTTGACCCAGTCCATATCATGGGAGTCCTTAGTTCAGCAATATGGGTAGACCAATAGATTAGAGTGTATATTAGCTGGGATGATCGGAGGGATCATCATGTCTGACCATCAACAAAATGGTCTCTTGATGGGTTGGGCCCCTATGGTTGCTCGTTTGACGGCCACTCCTTCTGAGTTGGGTTGGGGATAGTGTATGTTGGCCCATATCTTCTTTGAGATGCATGAGATAGTGTATCAAGAGAGAAAGTCTTTTTCTTCAGGTGCTCTAGTGCTTTAGATTTGGGTCTAGGAGCACATCCTAGTATGCAAACCAATATGTCAGACTCAACACCAACCGCAAGAGCTGGTTATCTATATTTACTTAGGCTATGTCACACAAGTGCACATGGGCATCATTGAGTATTGGAGGCATGTCCTCAATGATATGATGTATGTTATGTGGCATCCATATTTATAGATAGAGGCCTGGCCCACTACACAGGTATAGTTTAGCTACTTCTTCCAGAGTCACATGCTGATAGGGCGGTCTGCCATAGTGTTCAAGAGATTTATCATTACTAGAGTGTGGTGGCAGTATGGTATCATTTAGGATGCCCCATAGGACTATACCACATATGCACAATTGGTTAGAGAGATTGGGCTTGGATGGACATCCAGGTTATCTTATGCTCTTTGTACATAGGAGTATAGCGGATATGTTGCCAGAGACTTGGATTACCAACCAGATGTTGTAGATGTTGGAGTTACAGATGGATTCATTGCTTGGTTGGAAGAGCATCCCATGCATAATTTTTTGGATCTGACAGAGCTGATTCCTAGTATGGAGGAGGCCATGGATGTTATAGGTGCACCAATGGGTCAAGGATAGAGATGACATGATATGTATATTCCTATTCCCCAGCCTATACCTCTGAGGTTGAGAGAAGTTGTGACACTACTAAGAATATCTAGTCATATGAGACCACCTTGTCCTACTAGTTCTACAGTAGGCATGCCTATAGATGCATAGAGGAGATTTACTAGAGGAGAGGGTGGCACTTTAGGTAGTATTGATAGTGCAGATGAGTTACTGGGTGCACAGTAGGATGTAGGCACTAGTTTTGATCCTACATAGGGTGATGCAAATTTTGATGTTGGAGTTGAGGTGAGACATTGTAAGGCACGTAGGGCTAAGGCTATAGATTAGCCAGGTGGGGACATAGATATGCCTTCCATAGAGGGAGATCTTGGTGTAGCACAGACTCCTCAGGAGTTGATTAGGTGGCTCAGGTTACAGGTTAGGGACCTGAAGTTACAGAGTGCTATAGGAGAGATTCCATGCAAGGAGTTTGAGAGACAACTCTTAGCATGTGAGGTAGATGTTAGATGCTTATAGGAAGAGGTGATACACTAGACTGTGTGGGCTTGCTACTATGTCTCAACATATTATTTTGTAGTTCCAGCTACTTAGAGGGTTCTGACATATTCATAGTATATAATTGCTTCAGAGGGAGCCAGAGCACCACGAGCTAAGGTAGTGCTAGATGCATCACCACCACCTCCACCAGATGTAGAGGATTAGGTAGACAGTTGATCTATCTTGATATTCTATTTTTATCATTTTGTTCATATACACTAATCTGACTCTGATAGCTCACATGAGTTCATTCTTTTGTACCTTGTGCCATTAGTGCACCCTTGACTAGTTTGAGTTATATGATATATATGAGATCAAGATTTTGGTTATGACTTCATTTGTACTTGTCATTTTGATTTGATGTATGATGATATCATGTGATATAAATGCTATGGGTAGTGTAGAATGTATGTAATATGCAATGCAATGATTTCTTTCAAATGTATGGATTTATGCAAGTGTAATTGATAGATGAGAAATGTATGACAATGTATGATTTTGATTATGCTATGCAATGATAAATGTACATGTATGAAATGTAATGATTATGATATGCAATGTAAATGCAATGATACACATGATATGTTTTGTAGGTATTGATGAAGACAAGTACTCGACCATTTGTCAAAAAGGATGTCTAACCCAGGATGGTGACTGCTTGTGGTTCTGTGAGGAAACCTTCATGTGAGATTCAAATCTTCATGTCAAGTTGAAGTTTAGTTTTGAAGAATTGTTTAAGCATTCAAGTGTATTCAGCAATTGTGAGATCATACAATCATGCAAAGTGAAAAATGATATGCAAAATGAAATGCAAACCTAAGACCTAGGACCTAGTCACTGATCATGTGTCAGTCATTTTCATCATTGAATTTTTAGGTAATTGGATAAATCAATACAATGCCCACTAGTTAGGAAACTATGAACATATGAATATTGATTGGTATGCTCAAGAATCAATACAACACCCACTAGTTAGACAACCATGGACATATGAATATTGATTTTTTTTTTGGAATGTCAGATTAGATATAAGCACCAAGGAACAAATGCGAGGATGACCTAAATATCATGTCCATTTTGATATAGAAATTTGTATAAGGATCAAAACATAGGTGTCATGATGACCTGAATACACCTTGTGGTACAAACACAACAAGCAGTCAAGATATCATTCAAAATCCACTGTGAATTACCTGTAGTGACCCTTTATCGTTCACCTCCTAAGGTAAGATCGTGTTTCACAGTAGAAGTAAGAAATCACTCAAAAAGACAAATAGTTAGATAAAACTTCTTTGAATTTCCTGGGTATCAATGGTCAAGGTATTCATGGCCATCCAATATGAGATGAAGGCTCTTACAGACAGACACCATTTCAATCCAGAATTTCCAAAGTTGTTAGATTTTCACATACAAGTAGAAGACAAAGAAAAGATTATGCCCCCAGTCATCACTCTCTAAATCCTGTAAAGGACATCATCAAAGAGCTCAAAAGGACACAATATGCAAAAATCTCATTGTGAATCAGTAAGCATACAAGGAGATAAAATCATGTGAAGTATAGATTGTTTTTAGTTTGTTTTGATGTTTGATTGCATTGTTGTAGATGCAAAATCCTTTCTGGAGAGGAGACAGATTGACTCACTCAAATGTAGCTTCAAAGGACTCTGACTAGATATGACATGTCTAAAGTACTCGAGGACTGTAGGATATGACTTTGATTGCCCCCAAGGTTGAAACATTGATAGGATATAGATGCTTGAGCTGATTAGTGTACAAACCAACTTTATTGAAAATGGGAATGTAGAAACAAACCAAGAGATATGTACAAACTAAAGCAAGACTGAAAGCTAGGAAAGACCAAGATTGCATTGATAGATGAAGTGTTTTGAACAAGTGGTGCCCGTTTGCTGGGTTTTCACCATCTTGGAAGAGATTTTGTTTTTGCTACCAAGGCGCCTATTTCCAGGTTTTTACCAAGGCACTTTTTATTTATCTCATTGTTTTGTATTTTTCATTTTTTTAATTTTTTTTGTACTTTTGATATTTTTTAAATTTTTTTGTGAATCATCAAGGTGCCTATTGCTAGGTTTTCACTAAAATGTTCATTTTTTCAGGACTTTTTCAGATTTTTATAATTTTTTTAGGACATTTTTTAATAATGAATGCCTTAGGTGTAGAATTTCTTCAGATGGAGAACATTGAATGGTTCTCAGAGCTGTTCTCCTTTAGTCGTTGAGAATTGATAGGCTCTAGAGCCAAAAGTAGTAGTGATAACAAAGGGACCTAGACAGTTGGGTTCAAACTTCCCCTTGCATTCTCTATGTGATTGATTTTTAGGATTCTCTCTCAAGACTAGATCACCAACCTAAAATTCTCTGTGTCCTACTTTCTTGTTGTAGCCTCTAGACATTATTTTTTGATATACTCTGAGATGATAATATGCCACTTGTCTGCACTCATCTAGTAGTTCAAGTTCTTACAACCTAGACACTCTGTAGTCATCGTCAGTTACTAGACCATGCATTTTGATTCTTAGTGATGGGATTTCAATCTTAATAGGCAGTACTGCTTCAGACCCATAAACTAAAGTGAAAGGTGTAGTCCCAGTGGGCATTCTGATACTTGTTCTATAGGCCCAGAGAGCTAGATTGATCATGAGATGCTAGTCTCTTCCTATTTTATTAACTGTGTGGTGCAAGATTTTCAATAGATTCTTGTTTGAAGCCTCTGCTTGTCCATTCCCTTGAGGATAGTAAATAGATGACCAATGTTGTGTAATCTTGAACTTGGTGCATAGATCATCTAAGTCTCTATTCTTGAATTGTCCACCATTATCTATGACTATTGAATGTGGAATACCATACCAACATATGATGTAGTTCAGAATGAACATAGAAATTTTCTTGCCGGTTGCTTGAGTCAAAGAGACTACTTCTACCCATTTTGTGAAATAGTCTATAGCTATAATAATATGGGTATGTCCATTAGAAAAATGAGGATGTATGGCCCCTATAAGATCAAATTCACATTGATGAAAAGGCCATTGTGTAGTAAAGGGAATTAGATCTCTCCTTGGTGCATGAATTAAGTTACCATGTACTTGGCACTTTTGACAGTTCTTAGCAAACTTGATTGCATCTTTTTCCATTTCAGGTCAATAGTACCCAGCCCTAATAAGTTTTCAAGCTAGTGTTAAACCATTGAAATGTGACCCACATATACCTTCATGGACTTCCTCTAATGCACATTGAGATTCTTCCTATTCTAAACATCTAAGGAGTGTACCATCTAGACCTCATTTGTACATATCATTACCAATGATGACATATTGGGATTCATTGTGGATAAGGTATCATTTCTCATGGTGGTTGAAGGTATCGGGAATGATTTGGTCTTGGAGATAGGAGAAAAGCTTTTGTATTGGGATAAATCATGACCAACAATAGTGCAAATCATGCGGGTTTTGGGGGATTCATATGCAGGATAAGATAATGCTTCCACTAGGAACTCATAGTGTAGCTCATGTTCAGGCTGCTATAATAAAGATGATAGTGTTTCCATAGCATCAACATCTTTGGTCTCTATTCTATGAATCTATTCAAATTTGATAGATATGAAGTATTTTTTAAGACCATCTACCATTCTCTTGTATGGGATCATCTTTCCATCTTTTGTTTGATACACATCATTGACTTGGTGTATTACAAGTTGTGAGTCTCCATGAATGTGTAATTCTATCACCCTCCATTCAATTATTATTTTCATGTTGTTAATGAGAGCTTCATACTCAACAATATTGTTTGTGCAAGGAAACTTGATTTGGAATGCTTTAGGGATTGAGTATCCTTGAGGAGTGATGAAAAATATTCCTTCTCTAGATCCATTCCATGTATAGGAGCCATCAAAGAATAATTTCCATGCTTTAGAAGAAAGATTCATGATAGAGGAATTTGGGAATTCCATTTGCATTGGTGTATCATCAAACAATGATGGGTCGGCCAACTAATCAGAAATAACTTGGCCTTTGATAGCTTTTCTTTCAACATATTCAATGTCAAATTCACTTAATAGCATCACCCATTTAGCTAATCTACCTATGAGGGCAGCTTTGCATAGTAGGTACTTGAGTGGATCAATCTTAGCTACCAAATGTGTGGCATGAGCCAACATGTAATGTCTTAGTTTCTATGATGCAAAGATCATGGCTAGACAAGATTTCTCAATCATGGAATAGTTATTTTTATATGCTACCAATGTTCTACTGATATAGTATACAACTCTTTCTTTCTTGTTCTCATCATGTTGTGCTAGCAATGCCCCCAGTGATGTATCTATTGTGGAGACATATAGGATCAATGGCTTCCCTTGAATAGGGGGCATCAAAATAGGAGGATTTGATAGATATTTCTTCATATGATTAAAGTTCTTTTCACATTCCTCATTCCATGTGAAAGTCACACCTTTATGTAATGTTCTTGTGAAAGGCTATGATATGTTTGCTAGCTGAGATATGAAATGTCTAATAGATTGTACTCTCCCTTGTAATGTTCTCATTTGACTGATATTCTTGGGAGCTTTCATCTCCATGATAGATTTAACCTTTGCTAGATCTACTTCAATTCCTTTCTTTGAAACAATGTAACCTAAGATCTTTCCAAAAGTGACACCAAAAGCACACTTCTTAGGGTTTAGTCTGAGACTAAACTTCTCCATTCGATCTAGTATTTTTCTCAAATCATTTAGATGTTCAGATCTTATCATAGATTTTTCCAAAGTATCATCAACATAATCCTCCATAGTTTGATGCATCATGTCATGGAAAATAGACGTCATAGATCTCTGATATGTAGCACCTGCATTATTCAAACCAAATGGCATGACAGTACAACAAAAGGTACCCCATGCACATGTGAATGCAATTTTCTCTTGATCCTCTAGAGTAATTTTTATTTGGTTCTATCCATAAAAACCATCCATTAAAGAATACATCTCAAAGCCCACAGTCATGTCCACTATCATATCGATATTTGGTAATGGAAAATCATCCTTAGGGAATGCTTTATTTACATCTCTAAAATCTATGCACACTCTGATTGATTTTTCTAGTTTTGATAGTGGAACTATGTTAGAGATCCATTCAGCATAATCAATAACTCAGATGAATTCGGCTTTTAGTAGCTTCTCTAACTCAGCTTTGACCAAGAGTGCAACATGTGGATGCATCTTTCTCAATTTTTTCTTAACAAGTTTGATCCCTGGAGCTATGGATAAATGGTGCATTATGAGATCAGGATCCAACCCTGGCATATCTGAATATTTCCATGCAAAGTTGATCTTGTTTTCTGTTAGGAATGTAGTAAATTTTTTCTTTTCTTCTTTTGATAAGGATTGTGCTACGTGGATCAATTGTGGTTCTTATTCTATTCCCAAGTTGATAGATTGAGTGGGCTCAATTAGTACTGGAGATCTGTCTTGTAAATGACTCAGAAGGACATCAAATATCTCATCCTTAGGTGCCTCAAAGAGTTTTTCACCTTTGGATACATCTTTTATTTTTACTTTTCTAGGTTCTGAGAATGCCACAAAGTGGTTTTCACCCTCAAAAATCCTTTTCTTTTTATTTTTATTCTTATTCTTTTGACTAAGATACTTGATGTCTAACTATGTCATGCTAATGCTCAGTTCACTAATGGAAGTCATCATTGGCTCAACTACATTTAGGTAGCAAGCAAGGGCGTAGTCATTTGGAAAGGTATAGATACCTTGGCTCGGATTCGTGGAGGTTTGGTCAAGAAGTTTAGGATGTTGGATAGTCAAAGTGGGGAAAGATTGGGAAATAGTGTTTACAGAAATGGATCTATCATCATTGGTCCTAGCCCAACTCTCAAGTTCAAAGGTGATATTACAACTCAAAATGTTCAATTCATGAATAGGATCAATGTCATTGTGGGAGTCCAATTCAGTCATAGGTGGATCAGACTTGTTAAGTTCATTATTTCACTCTAGACTTACATTGGGTTTAGGTACATATTGGTTAATAACATCAACATGTTTTTCTATGATAAGCTCATCTTCCTCTGGAATGGCTCCCCATAGTCATTGGATTCCTCATCTATGCCTCTAGGAAATCTAAGAATATGTGTGAAATTGGGTTGAATCCCCCAAGAAGGGTTTCCTTCTGATTCTAATTTGAATTCATACTCATTAGAGTCTATCTTAGAATCACTATGTTATTCCAATTGTTCAACTACTTGAATAGATTCAATTGATTCCTCTTGTTTGATTTTAGTAGTAGGTTCTTATGTTTCTACCACATTTATTCTTTTGATTGGGTTATCCTCAGCTTCAAGGAGGTTTTTTATTTCTTTAGGTAAATGCTCATAAGGAATAAGCTCATTAGTGGTGTCCGAGTCATCACTATCAGATTGTTTTGTTTCTTCCTTTGGTTGAATTGTTGTTGATGGTTCAATCTATTCTAAGACATGTGGAGATTTCTTGCTAAGATAGAAAGGCCTCTTCTGATATCCTAGACCTTTTTTATTCTTGTTTGTTCATCCATGATGGTCAAGAGGTGATAGAAGACCTTTACCTTATAGTCCTAGAGGTCCTTTTCTAGTGTATCCCATTTTTGTGATTAATTTATCCCCTAGTCCATATGACTTCTGAGGAATTTTGCTTGAAGTGGAGTCACTTTTCTGGACTGATTGGAATTAAGACTCATCCTTATATAACCATACAAGCATGACTTCTTCTTCCTCAAGCTCTTGTTTAGATACTTTCTCTATGAAAAAGCTTCCATTGAATATGACCTGGGATTCTTTAGTTGTGGATTTCACTTTGTCAGAAGGTTGTCCATAAGATTTTGGGGACAATGGGAGAGATGTGAGAGATAAAACAGGTTCCATTATGTATTATCCCATACCATTGTCTTTAATTTTGAGTTCTTGTGCAATGTCTTCCATCTTAGATGTTGATGCAATGTCTAGCTACTTACTGGAAGATTCTTTGTTATTAGGAACAAGTTTATCAACACTTCCTTTCAATGCATTGCAAGTTATAGATAGGTCTATTGGGATTGTCACCTCTACTCGTTCATAAGGAAATTTCACACATTGATGGTATGTGGAAGGAATAGCTCTCATTTCATTTATCCAGGGTCTCCCTAGAAGAATTTTGTACGCCAAAGGTAGATCAAGAACTTGACATGTGATATCTTTGATAACTGGACCTGTTCTGATAGGTAAGACAATTGTTCCTTTGGAATATTTTTCTTGTTCATCATAATCCCAATTGTGTGATCAACTTGTAAGAACAAATGTTGAGACCAGTGCCTCCATCTATCAACACACGTTTGACATGATGGTTTTGGATCAAGACTTCAATGTGCAAGGGTTGTTTATGCGGATGACTCAAGGAGTTATCATCTTCCTCTGAAAAGGAGATATACTAGGGAGACGTTAGATGACCAACCATAGTCTAGAATATTTCTAAATAAAGGTTTTCAGGAACATTGGATCTGAGCAGAGCTTTATCTAGAATGGCTCTATGAGCTAGAGATATTTGAAGCAACTCAAACATGGAGATTTTTTCATTTGTATGCTAGAGTTGTTGGACAATACTGTATGATGTTGGCATCATGTCTTTATAATTTGATGATTTAGAGGCAGCCTTCTATTTAGAAGCATATGAAATATTGAAAGGCATCTTAGGGACATTTGATGAATTAGAATTTTGTCCTTGTAGATGTGCCTGAGCTTGTGATCGAGTAACTGCATTTTTTGATTGATTATCTCTATCTTTTCTTACAATTGTGATGACATTGCAACCCTCAAATAGGCACGGTTCAACCATATTTATGATAGCATTTTTCCTAGAGTAAGCATAATTAACCTTAGCACCCACATTAGGCCGAGAAGATGAATCTCCTTGACCATGTTTCAGAAATGGCTCCATGAATGTTGTATGGTCATTATTGCTTTTATGATTGTCAATTATGATTTCTCCATTATGAATTTTGTCTTGTATGATGTGTTTCAAGCGTATGCAATTATTAGTTTTATGACCCTTATTGCGATGGAAGTCACATAAATCTTTCTCTCTCCACCATTTCAGTTTAGGTTCAGGATCAAATACTTTTATCTTAGGCAAGGTGATGATGTTGTTGGCCAATAGAGTTTTCATGGTGGATTCCAAAGACTCTCCAAGAGGAGTAAACTTGCATTTAGGATCTATAGCCCAAGGTTTATAGCCAGATTACTTGTTGTTTGATTATGTTGCTTTTTCCTCTGATGCTTTGATGGCTTGGGTGCCAACAATGAGATTGAAAGCGGGTGCCTTGGATGGGACACGAATAGTATCAACCATGCCATCTGTGACAACACCTTTATTCTTGTTCCATTTTTTGCCTTTGTCCTTAGAACTAGATCCAGATTCATACTTGTCCTTTTGAAGTTATATGTCCCCTTTTTGTACAAGTACTTTCTCAATTTTGATTGTATTTTCTACCGTTTTATCAAAGGATGTATGATTTTTCATTTGTAAATGGTAGTTGATTTCTGGAACAAGATTGTTGATGAAAATTTCTAGCTTCTCAGTTTCTAGAATAGGTCTAGCATATAGAGGAAAATTTTTCCTCCATCTTTTGAGAAAAGTTAGAAATGGTTCTCCTGAGTTCTATTTTAGATTGCAAATGTCGATCATGGTGATCGAATGTTGGATGTTGTAGGAGTATTTTTGATAAAACAGTTTGATTAACTCCTCAAAATTTTTGATAGTTGGAGGCATTTTTGAGAACCAATGAATGGCCGACCCTCCTAGAGATCAAGGGAAAAGATGCATTAGGTAGGTTGGTTCATGCATGAATTCCATAGATTGAGTACAAAACTCTCTAAAATGATCTTGAGAATCATAGTTTCCATCGTATTTGTCATATTTAGGGATGGTGGCATGTACAAGTCCTTATCAAATGGAAAAGGACATAGAGCCTCCATGGAGAACTCCCTAGGTTCCTTTTCTTTCTCTAGTTTATTGAGCTTGACTTGCATGGCATGCATCTATTTCATCATGGCTATGATAGGAGTCTCTTCCTCATGCATAATGATATCTTCAACATTAAATTTGGGAGGAAGTTTAGCCCCTTGATGAGCCAACTCTAGGAAGTATGTTTCTTGGTCTTCTTTCAAGAAATGCTTCATCATTTTCTTGAAGTCGTCATCATTTTAATATCGAGAAACTTCAGAAGGTGTGGGTTCTTGATCCACATCATGTTGGGATTGATTTCCTTGGGAACCTTGGCTTGCTCCTCCTCCTTGAGACATAGTTCTACTATGAGGACTATTTGGGATTGATTGAGGTGGGGTTGTTTGATTACTTGCATGAGTTGATGCAGGAGGAGTGATGTAACCACCTATCAAGAATAGATTTCCAAGAGAATCCTCTCCAAATTTAGTAGTTTCATAGGGTTGATGAAATGTCTCAGCTATCATAGAAGAGGCTTTTGAAGAGAATTTGGGTTGTTCTCCTTGTTTATGTTGTGATGAAGCTCTAGTTTCTACCATTAACCTTGGGTGAATCAAACAAGAAAGATGAAGACAACTGAAGAATGACTTGATTCATGAAGATTGAATGATGCAACCTTGTCAAGATTGGATTGATTGAAGATTAGATTGGACATAAATGAAGGATACTATGCCCTAGTAGTATGGGTAGATGCCCAAAAGATGGTGGACACGAGCTCGCAACACTTAGCCGTTTTGAAGAAGACTGAATTGAAGATGATGTTGACAAGGTTTTGACACAAGATGAAAAAGACTCAAATTGATAGATCAGAAGGGTAGATTAGACTCAAGAGACCACTTCAAGAAAATAATTGGATTCTTTCTAGTTTCTGCTATGTTCCTGACATAATGATTTTTTTTGACAGAATCTGGACGTAGCTTGTAAAAACTAGATTTCTGGTAATTTTGGAAAGTTTTTGGAAATTTTTCAAAATTCTCATATGAATTTCTCTAGGCTCATACGAGTCAGGGTAGGCTCTAGCACCATAATTGTCAAGACTCATATGAAAATTGCAACACTTGTACGATAGTTGATAGCAGGTTTTTGATTTTTTGCTTGTGTTTTTTGACAAAACTCATACAACAATATACAAGCTCTCATACAAAAATTTGGGGGTTCTGATACAAATTTTTATGGAAAATCATATGAGTTTTTGAGACTCTGGGATGAACTTTGACTCTAGATAGGAATTTTGCGTCAGATTTGCAATTTCTCAATTTTTCAGAATTAGTTTATTTGCAAGGTTTTCTGTCCAGATTTGAAGTTCATTTCGGGATTGTTTATTTTCAATAACCAAGTGATTTCAAGTACATCTAAAAATAATGAATAGGGAACAAAGCAACCCTACGCATGAACAATCAAGTGACTTATTTTTCTAATCCCTAGGAATGCTACTTGTGTATGTTCCAAAAACTTTTTCAATAATGCACATAGTCCTAGAAAATGAAAAATTGGCCTCGCTAAGGTTTGTAGTAATGGTACGACTCTGCAAATTTTGTGATCTAAAGAGGGTGAACTCCAATTCAAGTGCACTATGGTTTTGACATAGTCTAAGAACTTAATCAATTAGGAGCTGCTAGGGAGATCTGACAACCCAACAAGAGACCACACTTGTGGAGATTTCTTCCACAAAGTCATTTATATAGCGGCTATTGCTACCATGACAAAAATGGCTATTACTGCTTGAGGTTCCATCCACGTGGTTGACCTAATAAATGGAATGTCCACTATGGTTAACCCTCTCTAAAGGTGACTCATAAAAGATACAACAGGGAGACTAGATCGGATTCAAGGATCTGGGTTTTTGGTACTATCCAAAAAGGAAGTAGAGCATAATACCCTAGCCTCTTCACTTCACCAAAACAAAGTAGATAGATTAATCTAACATGCTAAGACTGAAATTATCTCACCAAGATTTGTGATGTCAACAACTATGTTCTATCGATCTCTTTAGAGAGAGAATGTATCAATCAAAAGATGAGGACCAAACCAAGTAGAATGTGAGACAATCATAGTATCCTCCTACCTACAAGGGGATTTGTCATCAAGAAGAGATTCACATGCATGAACAAGTGAATGAAGCCCACTCTCTCTAGATCATCCACAAATAGTGTTCATAGGGCCTATTTACTATGTGTAACAGATATGCAAAAAGAAAATATATGTTCATTTTATAGCCCAAAATTGAAGTGTGAATTATGAAATCTAGAAAGGTACACAAGCTTGACACGTGAGAGTTTGTTTTTATATCTAAATTGAAATTTTATCAGATTGTAGTAGAATACCTGAGTTCCTCGCAATGCGCTTAGTAGATTTTACCTGTTTTAAGAATTTTGTTGCATTTTTCTAATCAGAATTAGCAAATACCAATCAGAAACAAAAGATCTCAATTGTTAGGGTTAGTTGTTAATCCAAATCCAAAAATTAAATCTGGAAAACTACCTAAAAATCTGAAATGACAATTGAATTCTGATGGCAAAACTTGTATGACAACCAGTTACCTCACGTACAACAATCTGGAAACTTGTATGATAGTGGGTGTCTTGCCACATGAAAGAGTAGCTCCCAAATGACAATGTGTAAGTTTTGATACAAGCCTCAAACACACCGAATGTTGTATGACACTCAGGAGGTCCTGATATGTCTTTTTGACAAAACTCATATGAAAAATGTACAAATAGAGAATAAAATCATAGTTTTGGCCAGAAAATGACATAAAATTGATAGAAAATGTTAGAATAGAAATGGAAACCTGTTTCAGGGCCCTACGGTGGGTGCAAAAAATGTGTGTGTGAAAATTGTACCTAGCTGCGGACACAACACTTCAGTAAAACATTAGAGGTTAGCAAAAATCAAAATCTGCAGATAATTGAAACTATGCTAACTAGGCAATTTACTGCCTTCTAGTAGGTGTGAGTATGGTATTCTCAGATTAGATTGAGATTAGTGGCAATGCAACACCTAAATGAAGGATTTAATGCTAAAGATGAAAAACTGTATGAATGTAGATTAATCTATTTTCTTTTAGATTTTGAATGCAATAAGATGAAAATTGAATGAATCTAGTCTAGAATGAAATTAAAATGATATAAAAATTATTATAAAAATGATATGAAAAAATATGCAAAGCTATGAAAATAATGAATGATCTCACAAAGTCGCCTATTCGCAAAAGCTTGATTCTTTAGATGCAATTTCACCAGAGTAATTGTGCAAATTTGAGAAATGTCATTGTGAAGAGTTGAGCATTGATTTTATAGAAATCCAGGGCTTGAGGATGCATTGAGAAAAGCCACAAATCACTCTTGATAAACTCGGGTTGATTTTTGAGTCAACAAGAAATTAGAAATAGATCAACTCACAAAATCATGCAAATCATGCAAAATAAACTTTTTAACTTAAATCAGAAGTTTAGATCAATTTTCAACTCAAAATAGATGTTGAGTTTCCAAAAGATAACAACTTGAATTGATTTTATGATTTAAGGTTTAACTGCTCCTTCAAATGTGCATAGATAATTATGAATTACTTAAATAAATAAAGTGATTTATCTTCAACTTAACTGATTTTTTAAATAAAACAATTGATTTATGGGTTAATCAATTATTAAAACAAACTGATATTCAAAAACTATATCATTAAATATTGACAACTGACATTAATTAATTAAATAAGAATTTAATCAATTAGTCATAAGATTTTTGATTTATTGTCAAAATTAAATAATATAAATATAATTAAATCTAATTAAATAATTAAGTGGTAGTATTAAATTTGATTAACTAAATATTCAGAATATTCAATTAATCAAACCTTAGGATAAATATGATTTATCGCCAAATAATTATTAAATCAAGGATAATTAGGACAAATTATGAATATTCAAGGAATATTCCCCAATGCAGAATTAAGATACTCAATTAGGGTTTTTGATAACTTGATGTGCAAATGTGCCTTAGGTTAGGACTTTGATGTCAATTTCAATCGAATTGTTGATGTAAGAGGTTAATGAACCTATAGCCCATTTTTGGGGTGTTACAGTAGCATGTTGTCTCAACATGTCTGTCAATCATAGATCCACATCTTGCCTCACACAAACCATCCTGAAATCCTCCGCAATTATAGGTAAAATCACAATTTGCTACCCCACAACCAATCAACTAGGGTTTGACAAGATGGAACCCTCAAACCTAGATTCACAAACCTAGATCCAAATCTAACCTTTCTTTGATACCACCTGACACAAGAGGGGATGGGGTGAGGGTCCAAAGGCATGCCCTAACCAAGTCCACCTTGCAAAGATCACACACGAAAGCAACAAACACACAAGTGAGAGAGAGAATGAAGATAACTTTCATCTATTAACTTCAATTGATTCATACTGATGAACTACAACTGATTTAGAACCTAATTGAAGATCAGTGATTAGAGATCACCGAGTTGCTAATTAGATATGTAAGATGATTAAATCAATAATATATTGTCATTGATGTCAACTAGTTTGACAACACTTATCTTGTAAGTTACTATAACTAAACATCTGTAGAAAGGAGAAAAAGAGATGAAGAACAAAAATATCTACATGAGAAAGATGTATATGACAAATGAGGATAAGGAATACATTGGGTAACTTATTGATGACTCTATGACCTTATGTTATGGACTTGATTATGTTGCATTCATCTATGATGAGGAAAAGAGTTGAAAGACACAAGGCAGTGTGGTCGGTTGATGAAGCATCACAGTATACACTGAGTAGTGTAGTGTATACTGAGCACAATATAAATCGAGCTTGTTTTCACCAACACATTTCTTTGTTAACCAAACAAGAACAAAGGAACTAAATGATCAGTTTAGCCGATAAGGATTCATGAGCTATAAAGTGTATGATCACGAGGTGGAAAGATAAAGTTTGTTACAAAGATCAATGACAATCAAAATTCAATGAAGATCTAAAGGATGGAAACAAAATGTGTTACTGACACATTAGTCGAGGAAGGTTTAAGCAAAAAAATGGATGAAGGAGAATAAGTGACAAAATTTGATGGAGGAGAAGAAAATGGTTTACATGTCTATTTAAGAAAAGGAAGGGAAAAGACAAAATCAAGGTATGGAATAAGATGGTAAATAAGTTGAAAGGAAAGTTCTTACCCTGTGATTATTAGATTAACCTAGTTCCATGAATGCAAAGTCTAAGGTTGAAAGATAGCTCGGTAAAAGAGCATACTGAGGAATTTTATAGATTGGATATTAGATCTGGACATGATGAAGATGATGTGGAAAGAATTGGTAGATACCTAAATGGTTTGAGAGTTTCCATCCAAGGGAAAATTAGTATGGTCAAGTTGGAGAACATTGAAGAGGCTTATCAATTTGCTTTGAAAGCTGAGGAGAAACTAAACACAAGACATGAGAAAAGATAGAAAGGAAGAGGTGGTAGATTCCCTAGAGGAAGAGGTAGATCTAATGGTGAAACTAGTTGATCTAAACCTGAAAAGACAAATCCAGACAAAGGAAAGATAGAGTGGAAAGGTGAAAGTTCATCCAGAGGAAAAGGTAGTAACTACTAAGGTGGTTATAATAGAGAAAGTTTTTGAGGAACTTGTTACAATTGTGGAGAAGAAGGACATAGGTCATTTGAATGTACACAAGTAAGTAAGAAGGATA
Source organism: Chamaecyparis obtusa (assembly GCA_027943335.1). NCBI lineage: Eukaryota > Viridiplantae > Streptophyta > Pinopsida > Cupressales > Cupressaceae > Chamaecyparis > Chamaecyparis obtusa. Next base: position 280,065 of record BSBK01003890.1, read on the forward strand.
GTAGCAGTAGAAATATTGCAGTGCAAGAAGAACCACTGAATGAACCTGAGAGGGAAAATAACTTGATGGTGAGGAGAGCACTATGTAATGAAAGAAAAAAGGAAGATCCGGTAAGGAAAAGTTTGTTCAAGACTAGATGTAGAGTTTCTGATAAAGTTTGGAAGGTAATCATTGACAGTGGTAGCTCAGAGAACCTTGCATCTGAAGAGATGGTCACAAAATTGCAACTGAAAAGGTTGAAGCATATGAAACACTATCAGATTTCATGGATCAAAGATGAGCATTCACTCTTGGTAAGTGAGCAATGTTATGTGAATTTGAAGATTAGAAAATACTATGATAAGGTGTTGTGTGATATCATACCTATGGATTGTTGTCATATTTTGTTGGGTAGACCTTGGCAATATGATAGACATGCTATATATGATGGGAGATTACATAAGTATACTATTATGGTTGATGGAAAGAAAAAAATCTTGTTACCATTGATGGAAGAACCTGTTAGTAATGCTTTCACATCTATGAAAGTTTTCTTGATGGAAGGAAGAAAGGTTGTGAAATATTTGAAAGGGAATGATGTATGTTTTGCTGTGATTCCTAACAAACTGAGTAAGAAAATAGAAGATAATGTTCCTGAGGAGATTGATAAGTTACTCACCGAGTATAGTGAAATCATTTATGATAATGTACCTAATGGTTTACCACTAAAAATAAGCATTTATCATTGTATGGATCTAATCCCTGGAGCTAGTTTACCGAATAAGGCACCTCATCGACTAACACCTACTGAGAATTAGTAATTGAACTGATAGATTCAAGAGTTTCTAGAAAAAGGTTTGATCAGAGAAAGTTTGAGTCCTTATGTAGTACCTACTATATTGGCTCCTAAGAAGAATGGACAATGGAGAATGTGTACTGATTCCAAAGAAATCAATAAGATAAAAGTGAAGTATAGATTTCCTATACCAAGGATGGATGACATAATGGATAGTTTGACTGGAGCAAAGTATTTAAAAAGATTGATCTAAAAAGTGGGCATCATCAAATCAAAATTAGAGAAGGTGATGAATGGAAGACTACTTTCAAGACAAAAGAAGGTTTGTATGAGTGGTTGGTTATGCCTTTTGGTTTAACTAATGCACCAAGTACTTTTATGAGGCTGATGAATGAAGTTTTGAAGAAATTTTTGGGTAAATTTGTGATTGTATATCTTGATGACATTCTGATATTTAGTAAGACTAGAGAAGAACATTTGTTGCATGTTAGACAAGTTTTGCAGAGATTGAAAGAAGAAAAGTTGTTGATAAATAAAAAAAAGTGTTCATTCATGAAAGAAGAGATTGTGTATTTGGGATTTGTGATCTCAGCTGATGGTTTGAAGATGGATCCTAAAAAGGTTGAAGCTATTCTGAATTAGCCTACACCTATGAATTCTAGTGAGGTAAGATCATTTCATGGTTTGGAAAGTTTTTACCAAAATTTCATAAGGAATTTATGTTCACTTTTTAATGCTATGACTGAGACTATGAGAGGAGACAAAATAGAATTCAAGTGGACACATGGAGCTGATAAAAGTTTTGAGAATCTAAAACAAGGTTGTTGAATTATCTATTTTGGCATTACATGATTTCAGTAAAGTATTTCAAATAGAATGTGATGCAAGTGGAAGTGCAATTGAAGCTATGTTGAGTAAAGAAGGTAAACCTGTTGCTTTCTTTAGTGAAAAGTTGAATGATGCTAGAAGGAAATATTATGTGTATGATCAAGAATTTGATGCTATTGTTCAAGAACTGAAGAAATGGAGACATTATTTGATACCAAGTGAATTTATGTTTTATACTGATCATAAGACTTTACAGTATTTGGGTAGTCAAAATAAGTTGAATCAGAGATATATGAAGTGGGTTGAGTATTTGCAGAGTTATACATTTGTGATAAAGCATAAGAGTGGAGTCACTAACTGAGTTGCTGATGCATTGAGTAGAAGAAGATCTTTGATGACCGAGATGAAAATTGAAGTTCTTAGTTTTGATGAGATGAAAGGTTTGTATGAAAATGACCCTAATTTTTTTGAGCCGTGGAGAAAGTGCAGAGCACCTATTCAAGATCAACATGATACTAAATGGGATGAATATTTTATTTAGGAAGGTATCTTGTTCAAAGGTATTCAGTTGTGTATACCAAGAGGAGTAATGAGAACTAATTTTCTAAAAGAGAAACATAGTAGTGGTTTGGCTGGACATTTTGGCATTGACAAAACATGGAATTTTCTTAAGGAGAAGTACTTTTGGCCGCAGTTGTACAAAGAGGTTCAGAAATTTGTGAAAAGTTGTTGAATTTGTCAAGTCACAAAAGGAGTAAGTCAGAATACTGGTTTGTATGTACTGATTGCTGTACCTAAGAAACCTTGGATTGACATCAGTATGGACTTTATTCTTGGCTTACCGAAGACAGTAAGAGGTAATGATTCTATATTTGTTGTTGTGGATAGATTTTCTAAGATGACACATTTTATACCATGTAGAAAGACATCAAATGTAGTACATATAGTAGATCTTTTCTTTAAGGAAATTGTCAGATTACATGGACTATCGAGAAGTATTATCTCTGACCGAGATAGTAAATTTGTTGGATACTTTTGGAAGACCCTTTGGAAGAAATTTGGCACTGAGTTGAAATATAGTTCTACATTTCACCCACAAACCGATGGATAGATTGAAGCTATAAATAGAAGTTTGGGAAATATTTTGAGATGTTTAGTTGGAGACACACCAAGCAATTGGGATTCTATGTTGGCACAAGAAGATTTTTCATACAATAACTATGTGAATAGGAGTACTGGAAAAACACCATTTGAGATTGTGAATGGTATACAACTAAGAGGAATATCTGATTTGAGAGACATTGATGATGAAAATAAGAGAAGTGCTGAAGGAGTGAAGTTTGCTGAGTACATGAAGACATTGCATGAAGATGTCAAGTTGAAACTGGAAGATAGTAATAAAAAATACAAAGATAGAGCTGATAGATCAAGAAGACATAAAACTAAAACTTTTGATGTTGATGATGAAGTGATGGTTCATTTGAAGAAAGGTCAGTTTCCTGTTGGAACATATGGAAAGCTAAAGATGAAGAAGTTTGGACCTTGCAAGATTTTGAGGAAATTTGATAGTGGAAATGCATATGATATTGAGTTACCTGATGACATGGACATATCATCGACCTTCAACATTGCTGATTTATATGAGTATCATGAACCTGATGAAGAAATGACAGTACCAATAGAATATCCTAAGAAGCAGAATGAAGAAGTTGAACAGATTCTGAATCAAAGAGTTGGCAAGAGCATAAGAGGAAAACAATATATGGAATATCTGGTAAAGTGGAAGAATAGACTGATGGAAGATAGTTCATGGATTTCACAGTCTAAGTTGGATGTAGCTTAGATCGTACCTACCAAATGATTCAGAGAATCATTTCAAAATAACCCCAGGTGTCTGATGCAGGAGCATCTCGGGTCCTTGGCATGCCTATGTCACAAAAAATAATTTGGAGTTTGTCTATGTTGCTTAGTTCCTTCTTTGACCAGGTTGGTCGCTAGTTGTTCAGTTTCCTTTGGTTATTGAGTGTGGTTGGTCATCTCTTGGGTGGTCAGTTGTCTTTGGCGCTCGGCATTGCTTGTTTGTTGTTTGGTCATCCTTGCTCACCAACAGGTTTAGTTTTAGTTTTAGTTAAGGCTGACTTGTGCATTTATATTTGATCATGGATTTAATGTTTGTATCCATCATTGGGAAGTGTGTGGTCCTAGATCTGACTGTTACTTCTACTAATTATGGATTTGAAGGCCAACTTAGTTTGGTATCTTCTTGTATAAATGTAGTTGTTGGTTGTAGTTTAGGAGGTAGTTTTTAGGATAGAGATAGAAGATAGACATTTTGATTAGATCCTCACATGTTTGAGGACTTTTTTGTTTTATTGTAATATCTGGCTGTAACTAAGAAGGCCTTACAACCTGACATGTATGATTCAATTGAGGAAGATATATGAAAGATCTGGCATTCTCTCTCACTCTGGTGTTTGTTTGCTTCCGCATGTGTTGAGTAGGCCTGGATCATTAGGGTGCACCATCCTTGGCCCCTCTTGACCCCTACCTTGCATCACTAGAATAGATTGGCATATCAATATACAGAGATACAAAGAATGCACTGGACAATAGAGAGTTACATGGCTACTTCAGAGTTGTATGTTTATTTGTTTCTTTAGAATTGTTGTCAAAGTGAGAGATAAACAATATGAACCAATGAGAACACTAAAAAATCTATCAAAGGGAGAGATAATATGAAAGTAAGGGAGAGCATTGGAAATCAGTTACTGAGAATAGAAGAAGAAATCTGAGAACTGAAAAGATCATATCTACAGAAGATAGTCTTCACTTGTAATGTTGTTAAGTAACGTAGTGATTGAACATATTAAGCTAGGGAGAGCTTGTACAACATTTGTTTACAAAGTTGTAGAATACATGTTTGGTATGTGTATGGTATACTTCATATTGATGAACTACACCTGATTTAGAACCTAATTGAAGATTAGTGATTAGAGATCACCGAGTTGCTGATTAGATATGTAAGATGATTAAATCAAAAATATGTTGTCATTAATGTCAACTAGTTTGACAACACTTATCTTGTAAGTTACTATACCTAAACATCTGTAGAAAGGAGAAAAAGAGATGAAGAACATAAATATCTACATGAGAAAAATGTATATGATAGATGAGGATAAGGACTAGATTGGGTTACTTATTGATGAGTCTATGACCTTATGTTATTGACTTGATTATGTTGCATTCATCTATGGTGAGGAAAAGAGCTGAAAGACACAAGGCAGTGTGGTCGGTTGATGAAGCATCAAAAAATACACCGAGTAGTGTAGTGTATATCGAGAAAAGTATAAACTGAGCTTGTGTTCACTGATGCATTTCTTTGTTAACTGAACAAGAACACAAGAACTAAATGATCTGTTTAGCTGATAAGGATTGATGAGCTGTAAAGTGTATGATCATGAGGTGGAAAGATAAAGTTTCTTACGAAGATCAATGGCTAAAAAAAATCAATGATTTAAAGGATGGAAACAAAATGTGTTACTGACACATCAATCGAGGAAGGTTTAAGTGGAAAAATGGATGAAGGAGAATAAGTGGCAAAATCTGATGGAGGAGAAGAAAACTGTTTACATGTCTATTTAAGAGACTAGGGTTTCGCTATGAAACTCATGCTGAAAAAAGGATACTACAGAGATATCACATGAATAAACTTAATGCATGCCTGATCAAACTGGTTAAGGAGAACCAAACTACAGAGTTTACCAAGCGTCAGAAAGCTATTACTGAGAGATAGTAAGTCATTGATTATTGTTGAAAAAGAATAGATATATTGATCAGAGGATTTGAAATTGCACAATATAGATCTAAACATCTGCAATAGAATTTGTATTGTAATCAGATCACCTACTATTACAATTTAACCATTGTAATCAGACAAATCTCTTAACTGAGTGGACTTGAAAGTCTTGTAATGTCATTCATAGAATGCACATTTGTTATCCTGTCAACCCCATAGTGAATGATGGTTGGATGATAACTGTTGGTCTAAAATCCTCTAACAAGGTCACACCTTACAGTGTATTTTTTAACCTTTAACAGGGTTGGGTCTTCACTGACCTCACTTCAGAAGAGTGAACAATTTTTGGGTTTTCGGTCCCAGGTGGTTTTTCCCTTAATAGGATTTCCACGTTAAATCTTTTGTGTTATGTGTTCATTATGGTGATTGATTGATTGTCATACTTTACATATTGCATATTGGATTTGATCGGTAATTATTATAAGTTATTGACTAGTAATTGGTAAAAGTAAAGACAATATAGTATTTTATGTTATTGAGCTCTTGAAGTTTAAGTAAATTGTTTTTGGTTATACATATTGGAATTGGGACTATGGATAACTGATTCACTCCCCTCTTAGTATTCTAACACATACATGCCAGGTTGTAAGGCCTTCCTAGTTTAGGTTGGATATTATAATCAAGTACAAAAGTCCTCCATCATGCAAGGATCTACCAATAATCTCTAATCTTATAGATTCTACCTCCTAACTGAACTCCCCAAAACTCTAACCAAACAACTACATTTATACAAGAGGCTAAAAAACAAGTTAGCCTTCAGATCCACCATCAACAAAAGGAATGAACAGATCTAGGTCCACACACTTACCAATGATATATACCATCATTAAATCTATGACCAAAATTAATTGCAAGAGTCGGCCTCAACATAAATCCAAAATAAACAACTCAATAAGATAGGATAACAGAGCCCACCAAGTGCTAGGGAAAATCACCGTGCGCTAGATAGATAACTGACCAACACCAGTGAAAAAAAGAAACCGAGAAACACTGAACCAACTCGGTCAAAGAAGGAACCGAGCAACACAGGAAAATAAAAACATTTTTTTGGTGACACAGGATTGCCAAGGACCCGAGATGCTCCCACATCATTTTATGAGGTTGATGAATGAAGTTTTGAAGAAATCCTTAGGTAAATTTGTGATTGTATACCTAGATGATATTCTGATATTGAGTAAGATGAGATAAGAACATTTGTTTCATTTTAAAAAAGTATTGCAGAGGTTGAAAGAAGAAAAGTTGCCGATAAATCTGAAAAAGTGTTCTTTCATGAAACAGGAGATTGTGTATTTGGGATTTTTTATTTCAGTTGATGGTTTGAAAATGGATCCTAAAAAGGTGGAAGCTATTTTGAATTGGCCTACACATGAGAATGCTAGTGAGGTAAGATCATTTCATGGTTTGGCTATTTTTTTACCAAAAGTTCATTAGGAATTTTAGTTCAATTTGTAATGCTATAAATGAGACTATGAGAGGAGATAAAAGAGAATTCAAGTGGACACATGGAGGTGATAAAAGTTTTGAGACTCTAAAGAAGAAGGTTGCTGAATTTTCTATGTTAGCATTGCCTAATTTCAATAAGGCATTGCAAGTGGAATGTGATGCAAGTGGAAGTGCAATAGGAGTTGTATTGAGTCAAGAAGGTAAACTTATTGCTTTCTTTAGTGAAAATTTGAATGATGCAAAAAATAAATATTCTATGTATGATCAAGAGTTCTATGCTATTGTTCAAGCCCTGAAGAAATGGAGACATTATTTGATACCGCTCGTGAATTTGTGTTGTATATTGATCATAAAGCTTTATAGTATTTGGGTAGTCAAAATAAGTTGAATTAGAGACATATGAAATGGGTTGAATATTTTTAGAGTTATACATTTTTGATAAAACATAAGAGTGAAGTCACTAATTGAGTTGCTGATGCATTGAGTAGAAGAAGATCTTTGATGATCGTGATGAAAATTTAAGTTCTTGGTTTTGATGACATGAGAGATTCTTATGAATTTGATCCTGATTTTTCTAAGCCATGGAGAAAGTGCAGAGCACCTATTTAAGATCAACCAAGTACTAAATGGGAAGAATATTTCATTCAAGGAGGTATGTTGTTTAAAGGTATTCAATTGTGTATACTGAGAGGATCAATGAGAATTAATTTGATAAAGGAGAAACATAGTAGTGGTTTGGATGGACACTTTGGTGTTGACAAGACATTGAATTTGCTGAAGGAGAACAAAATTTGGCCACAATTATATAAGGATGTTCAAAAATTTGTGAAAAGTTGTGGAATTTGTCAAGTTGCAAAAGGAGTAAGTCAGAATGCTGGATTGTATACACCGATTTCTATTCCTGAGAAACCTTGGATTGACATCAGTATGGATTTTGTTCTTGGCTTACTGAAGAAAGTGAGAGGTAATGATTCTGTATTTGTTATTGAGGATAGATTTTCTAAAATGGAACATTTTATACCATGTAGAAAGACATCAGATGTAGTACATATTGCAGATCTTTTATTTAAGGAAATTGTCAAATTGCATGGATTACCAAGGAGTATCATCTCTAATCGAGATGCTAAATTTGTTGGATACTTTTGGATTTGGAGAAAGTTTGGAATCGAGTTGAAATATAGTTCTAAATTTCACCTACAGACTGATGGATAGACAAAAGTTGTGAATAGAAGCTTGGGTAATCTTTTGAGATGTTTAGTTGGAGACACGCTGAGTAATTGGGATCCTGTGTTGGCACAAATAGAGTTTACATATAATAATTCAGTGAATAGGAGTACTAGAAAAGAGCCTTTTGAGATTGTAAGTGTCAAACAACCAAGACGTATATCAGATTTGAGGGATATTGCTGATGAAGGAAAGAGAAGTGTTGAAGGAACACATTTTTTTGAGTACATGAAGACATTGCATGAAGATGTGAAACATAAGTTGGAAAAAAGTAATAAAAAATACAAAGACATACCTGATAGATCTAGAAGACATAAGACTTTTGTAGTCGGTGATGAAGTAATGGTTCATTTGAAGAAAGGAAGATTTCCTGTTGGAACATATGGGAAGTTGAAAATGAAGAAGTTTGGTCCTTGCAAGATTTTGAGAAAATTTGACAGTGGAAATGCTTATGAGATTGAGTTACCTGATGACATGGATATATCACCTATATTCAACATTGTAGATTTATATGAGTACCATGAGTCAGATGAAGAAATGACAGTACCAAATGATTATCCTAAGAAACAAATAAAAGAAGTTGAGCAAATTTTGGAATGAAGAATTGGCAGAAGTACAAGAGGAAAATAGTATATGGAATATCTAGTAAAGTGAAAGAAGAGACCGATTAAAGACGGTTCATGGATTTCACTATTTGAGTTGGATTCAGCTCAGATTGTACCTACTTCATGATTTAGAGTATCATTTCAAATAACCCCAGGTGTCTAATGCAGGAGCATCTCAGGTCCTTGGCAATTCTATGTCACGATAAACATGCTTGTTGTTTCTTGTGTTTCTTGGTTCTTGCTTTGACCAAGTTGACACAGTAGTTTCTCAGTTTCCTTTGTTAACTGGGGTTGGTCAGTTATATCTCTGGCGCTCGGTGATGCTTGTCTGGGACTCAGTTATCCTTTCTTACTAAGCTGTTTGTTTTAGTTTCCTATTGATGGTGACTTGTGTAATTAATTATGGTCATAGATTTAATGATGGAATCTATCATTGGGAAGCGTGTGGACCTAGATCTGGTTGTTCCTTCCATTGATGGTGAATCTGAAGGCCAACTTGTTTGGTAGCCTCTTGTATATATTGTAATCTTGTTTGTTGTTTAAAGGAAAACAATTAGCACATCAGTAGTAGAAGATAGAAGATTGAAGATAGTTTCAGATCCTCGCATGTTGGAGGATTTATGTACTTGAATTGTAATATCTAGCCCAAACTGAGAAAGCGTTACGACCTAACATGTATGAATCTATTTGATGAAATAAATTGAAGCTAATTTGCATTCTCTCTCTCACTTGTGTGTTTGTTGCTTCTACGTGTGATCTATGTAAGGTGGATCTAGTTAGGGTGTTCCTTTGGCCCCTCTCCTTCATCCTCCCTTGCATCAATCGTGTAGAAAAAAATTACTAATCCAATCAATCAGATTCACATAACAATCACTCGCATAGCTAAACACCCACATTAAAACTTAACATAAACTTATTTCCTTTATACAAAACAAGTCCTATATTTTATAACAAATAATCATGCAAAAATCATTAACAACTAATTAGTCCATGCAAGCTAATTAGATGTAGAAATAATTTGTATATGAAATGCATCATCACACCTATTTTTATAATTAAACATAAAATATACGCCTACTAAAATACATGCACACACAAAATTTATTAAACAAATTAACCCAAGTTTTATAAAGAAAACAACTTTATTATAAAATTCCTAATTGATATTCAAATAATAATTCAATACAAAAGAATAAAATTAATTTAAAATATCATCTTATAAATATACATATTAAAATAAATTACAATTCAAGCAAAATTAATTCAAAATAACATTTTATAAATACACATAATAAAACAAATTACATTTAAAAAAACAAAAAAAGTTAAACTAAATTAGTTTAAATAAAAAAAGGAAACAATTTTTTTTAAAATTAAATAAAAGAGGGGGTGGGGGAAGAACCTTGCGGGCCCCGCACCCTTGCTGCTACAACATCCTTCATGGATGCCGACATCAGCTACTATGACAACTTCTACAACCATCGGCAGCGGCTGCAACGACAACCTCATTTCTATCGTCGGTAGCCCATTCGTATCGACGGTAGCCTACGGCCTGCCACTGGCAGCCTACTGCTGCTGAGGGCAGGTTTGGGGGTAAGGAGCCTGCCTCCCATAAATAATTATATATTTTTTGGTTTATATATTTTAAATTTTATTAAATTTAGATTTGATAAATAAATTTTTTTGCTCCTGTCAATATTTTTTTATTAAATAAAACTAGCAACATAAATATCTATATTTTTTAATAAAAAAACTATATATATATATATATATACACATTTTTAAAATATCAGATCCAAAGATAAAATTCTAAATCGATTATTACCATATACACCCATATACATAATTTGGTAGGTTGTAAATTTTCTAAAATAATTAAGACCCTAAAACTATCTAGGTCTAATCAGAGACTAAACCTCATAGGGCAGAATTGAGAATCTAGATTTTCTAAACAACACACGAGCAATTCATAAATTCAAACCTAGGGTTTTCAATTGATTCAAATTTCCTCAAAGATATCAATTAATATCAATTCATCCAAGATTGCACAAAAATCCAATTTAATGAAATATAATTACCAAGACTTTATAAATAATGATTGCATGTAGTAGGAAGAGAGAGAAGATTCGTAGAATAGAGATCTAGACAGGAAAATACAACAAGCACGAAGAAAATAGTCTTTTCAAATTGCAAAACAACATAATCATAAAGAAAATCAAACCCTACCTCAAGCACCGAAGAAAATATTTGAACGAAGACCAGATCTGAAGACAAATTCCAAACTTTCAAGCTTTTCCCAAAATCGGATTCTCCACCAAAACCCTTCAACTTGCCTTCCAAAATTCCTCAACATGTGTCCTCTAAAAATCATGGCCAAATCTTCAACATATAGGAATTCCCATTCCACATGCCAGGGTTTGGAACTCAACTCCACAAAAAGGCTTTGCATGAATTAGACTTTGATTTGCAGTTCAATTTTAGTTGAACTAAAGTCTATTCTCCACTTTTCCTTTTGTTGAAAAACAATTAACCAAAATTAACTAATACCTTTAATTTGATTTAATCAATTTCTGATTGTGAAACTTAATGCATTCAATTAATTATAAATAAAAAATTTAATCTAAAATGATTTCCACATGCTAAATTAATTCTTACATTAATAAATACATTTCAATTGAATAAAGGTTAAATTTACGATTAATCAATTCTAAGGTGAAGATATTTAATTAATGCTCATTAATTAAATACTTCTACCACATAATAAACTAAACTTAACAATCACATTTAATTGATTTCCAATTAAATAATCTCTCATAGATAAAAATAGAAAATATCCAATTTACTTAAAATTGCACCATTTAATTAAATTAAATAATCTAAAAACTAGAAAACACGCCAATCACCAAAATGAAAAGAATAAAAAAGACCCACATTCATACTCAAGAAAGGGGTTATAAAATCACATCTACTAGATGAGTTTAATAGGTGTGAACTACTATTTATCTGTTATCTATTTTGAAAGGTGTAAACAAGCAAACGTTAGGTTAATCCAAACATTTATATCAGTTCAAAAGAATAAACATAGAAAACCAAGCCATCTCAGATTGAGCCAAAACAATGCATTCAAGCATTGTTTGATTTCCTTTGATTATGAGGGATGTGGGTGTGATCTCTAAGAACTTGGAGCTTGTCTCTAATCCATTCTAGGAAGGATTTGATATGATGCATAAATGATTTATAAAAGCTTGAATAAAACCTAAGTTCAATCCATTAAGCTTATTCTAGGATGTGTGTAAAAAAACATGAAATCTAACAAATATGCTAAATCTTAAGCTCTAGAATGAATCCAACATTATAAAACTACTCAATGTAAAAGATGTGAATTAGTGTTTTTCCCTTAGAAGAGGAGAGTATTTATAGGATTTGAGGAAGGGCTTGGGTTAATAAGTGGAGTTAGGGCCAGAGATAAGGTTTGGGGTAAGGTTAGGGGTATGGTAAGGTTTAGCCTTGGTCAAGGTTGCTCACACATGTGTGAGGAACACTAGGGAGGTGTGAAAAGGGGATAAGAGTGGAAGAGGAGACATGAATCTCATTTATGGCTTGTAAGAAGCCTTAATGAGGATGTAAGAGGCTTTAATGAGTGTGTAAGGCTCATTTGTGAGGGGTTTTGACCCAAAGTCAAAGTTTGAAGGGTTTAGGCTAAGAAATGTAGGAATCACTTTTAAATTAGGTTTAGATTGAGATTAGGAAATTATAGAAGAGGTTAGGGATTCCTAGAAGATTTCCAAGGTTTTAGGAATTAAATAAATATTTTATTTATTTAAAGGATTTTTGGTCAATTTATTAATTAATAATTAATAAATAGGGAAAAATCACTCAAACTTGATTTAAATGATTTGGGGAGGGATTCTTCAATTAAATATTTTTAATTAAAATAGGAGGAATTAATGGTATTAAAATAAATAAATAAATAAAATAATTAATTAATTAATAAATGATGATGTCATCAGGGGTTTTCAAAAAATAAAAATATTTTTATTTTCTAATAGATTTTTAGGTGTCTACATTTTTCCCCTCTTTGATGTGATGCAACAAGTGGCGTGACATCAAAGACAAGAAAATAAGATGCCCCAGGCTATAATTGAGAGGAATAAGGGTTTGTGCCCTCTCAACAAAATGACGCAAAGAGTAAACATTATGGAATTTCCTCGAAAGGAAAAAGTAAGGAAGGGGAAGGATTGGAGGAAGAGGGGAGGATAAATAATCATACTTCCAAGAGAAAAGATGGAGGAATGCAAGATGAGGTGGATTGCAGGATGCATGATGTAGCTATATGAGAGATGAAAGATGCAAGGCTAATCTATATGATGCAGGATGGGGGATTTGGGGAGCTCCAAGTGTAAATGTGGAAGGCACAACATAGTTTAATATAGAAATGCGAGAGACCTGCCAAGGATACTGGGATCACAAGGCCTTGTCACCAGCGTTGTAGAGGACTGGCATGAAAAAGACACACAAGGTTGCCCCAACATCACGCATGAACCTGAGAGGAAGCATGTTAGAAATGATGCTGGAGAAAATACAAACAAATGACATTTACCAAGTGCACCATGCAACCCAGAAGATCACATGTTAACCATGCAAGGGTCATGTCCGACTGACTCACAGGTAGAAGCAAAAGATCAAAAAGACCTTTCCCTAGATTGCCCTCATTCAAAGCGCACTAGTATATAAAGGATCATGGTGACTTTGAGAAGAGGAACACCAAGAAGCTATAAAAGATTAACAAGATCCAAAGGACAAAATTCAAGACCAAAATAATAACTCTAAAAGACATCCTTTTCCAAGGAGAGAGATTAGTGTGAGTGATGGTGGAAAGATTGGTTTGAACGTGTGGAAGGATACATCAACATGGACCTAGTGTGATTGGTGGAAGATTAAGTTTAACAGGAGGAAGGATACATCCTCAAGGACCTATTGATTGATGGGACAATGAGTGTTTTTGTTCACTGGAAAATGATGAAGTTTAAAGATAATCGTTGTGATCAAGAATAGTTGACAATTGATGTTGCTAAAGTAAAATGCTTGATGGGAGAGAATATCTGATCAAATGTTGTTGCAAGACTGACAAGGATATGTACAACGGATGAGAAAATATTTACACCTGATATGTATAGAAGGTTAGGGATTTGGAACAGGAAGATCTCGCTATACATGATATATACAGGAAGGATTGCATTATACAAGATATAAACAAGAAGCTCAGGATTGGAGATAGGAGGGATAGGAGTTTGATAAATAATGACTCAGTCCACTATGTATGGCATCTATTTATAGGTTTTCAACAACATACTTGTCCAAGGCACTTGAATTGCCAAGTTTTCACCATTGGACACTTATTTTTCTTTGCTTTTTTTTAATTTTTTGTATTTTTCTAATTTTTATGGATTTTCTGAAATATGGAGGATCTAGTTCAGACATAGAACCTCTTCAAATGTATTATATTTATAGGATCATTCAAAGGCTCACCTTCTAGTGTTGATAACTGATAGGCTCGGGAGCCAAAGCATGCTCTGACAATATAAGGCCCCAACCAAGTAGGTTCAAACTTGCCTTTCTTTTCTTGATGTGCTTGGAATTTCTAATTTTCCTTTAGGATCATGTCACCTACTTGGATTTGTCTTGGATGGAGCTTCTTGTTATAAATCCTTTTGAGTCTATTTTGGTATGCAACTAGGTGATCATATGCTCGCTGTCTCTTTTCATCTAGTAGATCCAACTATGTGAGATGTGCCACGCGATAGTCTTGATCAGTGGTATAGTTCTTCATGGAGACTTGCAATGATGGGATCTCGACCTCAATGGTTAAAATGACTTCAACACCATATATAAGGGAATATGGGGTGGTGCCTGTGGGATTTCCATAAGAAGTACGATAGGCCCAAAGGGTGGGATTTATTTAGAGGTGCCAGTCATGATAAAAATTATTGACAACCTTCTTGAGAATTTTTAGAATGGTTTTATTGGTTGCCTCAGCTTGGCCATTTCCTTGAGGGAAGTATGGACTGGAGAAATGATGGTGGGTGTGGAGTCTGGCACATAGATCATCCACATGCTAGTTTTCAAAAGGTGTTCCATGGTTTGTGAAGAAGTGGCAGACGATGTGGTAAAGGATGAACTTGGATATTTGGATGCCAGTAGTGAGGGTGAGCATAATTTCTTCAACCCATTTTGTGAAGTACTCTATGGTAGTTATGATGTATTTATGTCCATCTGAGGAAAGGGGAGTGATTAACCCAATGGGGTCGAAGCCTCAACATGAAAATGGATAAGGTGGTGCAATGGGCTACAAGTTTTGTGCTGGCGCATGAATCAAATTTGCATGTTGCTGACATGGTAGACATTTCCTAACAAATTCACAAGCATCATGTTCCATGGCAGGCCAATAGTACCCGACTTGAAGCAACTTCTTTTCTAGAACCATGCAACTCATGTGGGCACTACAAATTCCAGTGTGGACCTCTTGTAAAGCTAGGATGGCCTCATTTGAATCTAAACACCTACAGAGGATGTTATGATATCCTCAATGATAAAAGGTGTTGGATACAAGAGTGTAGTGGGAAGCTCTATGAATTAAGTTTTGGCATTGGGTGTTGGTGAGATGGGGAGATATGATACCATTTTTATGATATGCATGGATGTTGTGGTACCATGGGGACCGTGGACCAACCAAGACACACACCATTTCTGAATCAACATTCTCCTAAGAAGGCATATGAAGCTACTCGACTAAGAATTCATATTGTGTTGAGTCATAAGGGATTTATAATAAGGATCTAATGGTCACCATTGCATCAACTAATTTGTTCTAAAGCCTTGGTATCTATGTGAATTTTAGATTTAGGAAATGCTCTTTTAGTCTATCCACCAGTTCTTTGTAGGGTAGTAGCTTATCATCCTTTATCTGAAACACATCTAGGACCTGTTTGATAATTAGCTGCAAGACTCCAAACACTTTTAGTTATGTGATATTCCATTGGATGGCTATTTTGAGACATGAGATGAGTGCCTTATATTCTGCAATGTTATTAGTACATTGGAATCCCAACTTGAATGATTTTAGAATATAGTCACCTTGAGGTGTGATGAATAGGATCCCTACCCCTGATCCATGTGATGTATAGGAGCCATCAAAGTATAGCTTCCATATGGGTTTTTCTTTGATCATACATAGATGCTCATTAGGAAATTCCATGATTAGTGGATAGGCATCCACTAGAGGTGCTTCTACTAGCTGGTTGGCAATTACTTTCCCTTTGATGGCTTTCTATGTACTGGATGTCAAACTTGCTGAGCAGCATGACCCATTTTTCCATACAGCCTGTGAGAGTTATCCTTGATAACAGATACTTGAGTAGGTCTACTTTTGAGATGAGCTTAATTGTGTGGCTAAGCATGTAATGTATAATCTTTTAAGTGGTGAAGACCACTACAAGGCATGCTTTTTCCATTGGTGAATAATTGAGCTCATAGCCAACTAGAGTCCTACTGATAAAATAAATGGCTCTCCCTTTTTTGTTTTCATCATGTTGTGCTAAGAATGCCCCAAGTGCTGTAGTGGTTGTTGAGATGTATAGTATGAGAGGGTGTCCTAAAACTGGTGGTACAAGGATGGGAGAGTTGGCTAGATCCTCTTTTAACTTATGAAAGCTTCTCTAACAAATAGGATCCTACTTGAATCTTGTTTCCTTGCGAAGAAGATGTATGAATGGTTGGCACTTGTCTCCCAGCTATAAGATAAATTGATGCACTAATTGGAGCTTTCCTTATAGGCTCTTAAGCTGCTTGAGAGTTCTAGGAGGAGATATTTCTGTAATGGATTTGACCTTTTTGGGATCAATCTCTATGTCACACCATGATACTATGAAGCCTAGAAGCTTTCCATATGTTACACGAAAGGTACACTTCTTCAGATTCAACTTCAATCCATAGTGATGGAGACAATCAAACACACTCTCAAAGATGTTTAGGTGTTCACCTCGTGTCTCAAATTTTGCAATAATATCATCCACATAGTCTTCCAAGATCTTATGGATCATATCATGGAAGATGGTTGTCATTACTCATTGATATCTAGCTCCTACGTTCTTTAGCCCAAATGACATCATGTTGTAATAAAAGGTACCCCATGGTGTGGTGAATGTTGTTTTGTGTTGATCTTATTCTACTATTCAGATCTTCTTGTAGCTTGAGAAGCCAGCCATGAGTGAAAACATCTCATGGCCCACTGTAAGATATACTATCATGTCTATGTTGGGTAGCAGGAAATCATCTTTGGGACATGCTTTGTTTAAATCCCTCAAGTCTGTGCAGATTCTTATCTCTCCTGAAGGTTTACTAATAGGGACCATGTTGGAGATCCAATCTAAATAGTATATAGCTCTAATAATCTTGGCTTGGAGGAGCTTCTCTAATTCTTTTTTCACCAATGGGGATACTTTAGGATGCATTTTGCATAGCTTCTACTTTACTAGCTTGGCATTGGGGTCTACTGCAAGATTGCACAGAACAAGATTTGGATAAAGCCCTGGTATGTGTGCATATGACCATGAGAAATTAATAACCGATTCTCTTAGAAGTGCATTTAAGCCCATTTCTTCACCTTCTATTATATATGATGCAATGTAGGTGATTCTTGGACATTCTTTTGTGCCCAAGTTGAATAGCTTGGTTTCGTCAATGATGATGGTTGACTACTTTGGTCTGTAATCCTGATTGGGAGGAAGAGGAAAGTCTCCATCTTCTAGCATCTCAGAGAGGTTTTCACCAGAAGACACACCCTTTATTTTATCTTTTTTGGAGTCAAAATGCACCCCCAAAAAGTTTTCACATAAGGACTCATTCTTTTCTTTTTCTATTTCATTTTTGCAGCTAGAGATTGCCTCCTCCCTAAAATATCCTTTAGGGTCAAGCTTACAAACATGAGTTGCTTCTGGATCTTGATCTTCTTGTTGGCTTGATGCTACCATGAACCTTAGGAGAGCTTGTGTGCTTTTGAACTCATTGATGTGTGTGATGCTTGGTTGATCCTAGTCTATGAGTTCAGGGTGGATGAGGGGAAGTTATATGAGGTTAATGGCAAATTGGTGGAGGAAAAAAGTGCCCAAGAGGGTATCATCGTCGAAGATGTCATCATATAATTTATTTTCTTCCTCATTAGGGATGTCTTTGATCTCTACAAGGTTGTCTTGTCTATTCAAGAAGGGAATGTTGGTCATGTTGGTGCCCCCGATTGTAGTATTGGGCTCTTGTATACATGGGAAAGGTGTATTAAAGCCAAGACCTTGATGTTGTGGATTCTTTGATGCTATGATGGGGTCTTTGCTTCCACCTTCTTGTGGTCCTAGACCAATGCCTTGGTATTTTCATTATTCTACCATGTACTTGTGTGGTTGTGGATATTTTTCTTTGAAGTAGCCAAGGAGTTGAGTGTCAGGTGGTGCGGGATCTTTGTACAACCCTCTATTGATGTCAAGGTCCATCTCTTCACTGTTTATGTTTCCATGGGAGACAAAAGTCATAGGTCCCATTTTCTTGATTTCATGATTTTCTTCAGTGGGATTTCTTTGATGGTTTGGGTGCCCTTGTGTATGTGGATGAAGTGAGAGGGCCCCTATTGAAAATGCATCATTCGAGGTGTATTTTCCATAGCCCTAGTTGTTGACCTTGACAGAAGAGACAGTGGAGGAGAGGATAGTCTCTGGATCACAATGGGATCATGAAGAGATGGTGATAGAAGTGCTAATGTCAGTTCCAAGGAAATGGGTGGAGTGAGGGAATGATGCTTCCATCATACAAAAATATACGAAGGGTTGGGGATCTGCATGGATGGTAACCTTAGTGCTTTGACATGGAGATTTGATGCACTGATGGTAAGTAGATGGTACAGCCTTGATGGAATGGATCCATGGTCAACCGAGGAGGATGTTGAATGGTAATTCAAGATCAACAACATGGAAGATGGTGTCTTGTGTTGCTGGGCCTAGCTTGATAGGACAAAGAATGGTACCTTCAAAGGTACACTCCAAGTTATCATATGCCTTGATGGTGATAACTTCATGCGATACGTTAGCTTCCGTGAAACCTATCTGCTATATGAATTTCAAAGTGGATAGGTTTAGGGCTGAGCCATTATCTATCATGACCCTTTTGATGGAAAAATCTCTGACCATGATAGCGATGCAGAGAGGGATATTATGATCAGGTGCAATAGATAGTATATCAGATGGCTTGAAGGATAGAGAAGAGGATGCAGATAGGTGTCCCACAAGGTTTTTGAACTAGAGAGAATTTATGTCTATGGAGACATGTCCTTCATGAAGGGCTTGGGTGAGGATTTCCTGATGGAGGGGTGAAGTGCAGAGAAGATCAAGGATGGAGATCTGGGAAGGTTTATTCCCAAGATGTTCTATAAGGTTATATTTCACATTGTGTGTTGGCCTTGGATTTGCACCGATGATAGATATCTAGCCTTTGCTACATAATAATTATATAATCAATTTTACTTATCGAACTGATGCTACATACATCAACACTCCCTCTTAGCTAGGGAAGATAAAATCATATATCACATTTCTTATGATAAGAAGTCTCACATATCTCGTGAAGGTAGATATCACATAACACATGATGATAAGTATCACATAACTCATGAGATGAGGAATCACCTAACACATGATACCCATCACCTAACACGTGATACCTAGTTTTACATATCACCTAACATGTGATATGAGGAATCACCTAGCATGTGATACCTAGTTTTACATATCACCTAACATGTGATATGGGGAATCATGTTAGATTGTGATACCTAGTTTTACATATCACCTAACATGTGATATGAGGAATCACCTAACAAGTGATACCTAGTTTTTCATATCACCTAACATGTGATACGAGGAATCACCTTAGATAATGATACCTATTTTTCACATCACCTTAGATTGTGATATGAGGAATCACCTTAGATCATGATACCTAATTTTCATATCACCTCATATCATGATACAAGGATATAATAATTTGAGAACATTACATTCCCCTTAAATATAACCCTATCATGGTATGTGCACTGACATATCAGAAATCTACCATAATGAATCTCCATTACAAGATCGACACCTTGTAACATCAAATACAAGTATTCATTGTCTAAAAAGTCATCACCTTTTAGAAATGTACATAGGATGGGTGGGCCCATAAAGTCACACATTTGACAAAATAAGTTTACACATTAAACATCTTTGTTATATTAGTATAACTCAAAATTTTATATTTCAACCATACCAATATTCTTCCTGAAGTGATCAACTTTCATCTTGGTGAGTGATTTGGTAAGAATATTCATTGTTTGATCGCTCGTATTAATATACTCCATCTGGATCACATTCCTTCCTACCACGTTTCTTACATAGTGATAAGGAATTTCTATAAGATACAAAAATAATGGATCACTGATGCTAAAACTCCATAGGACAATGAATCATAGTCCTCTAACTATTGATCACTAAGGAACCCATCTTGACATGGTCAGCTCCCTCTGAATCAAGATCCTCAAAAGTTCACAAATTCAGATCTTGTAGTTGCTCCCTCTAAAGCTCAAGTTCATGCATAAACCTCATGACCTCTTTTTCCAAGGTTTCCTATGATGGATTTTCAAACTCCCTCTGAATTTAATATCAACTTTCTGACCTCCTTATCCAAGGTCACCTGTGATGGATTGTCAAAATCCCTCTTTTGAAGAAACATCTCCCACTACCAAGTCAGTCTCATAGTAGTAATTATCAAGTTCTTCCTTGAATGTAGTCTGTTATGCTTCTTGGTTTGTCCTGAAATCATTAAAGAGATTATCTAATGCAAATGAAGCATACATGATTCACTATCAAATTTATAGCATGAAATAATAACTATTTATAAAAAACAAATTTATGTGCATTAATCAAGCATGGAATACTTATCTTTTATTTGATAGATCTCAGAACCTTAGTCTACTTCCAATAGGGGAGGTACATGATAGGATTGATTAGGATGAGCTTTTAGCTCTAGCTGATAATCATGTCACTATCATAATCAGAGTCATTTCCATCTGTGATCCATATGTGGTTGAACCACATTCTCCTTTAAAATGTTTGTTATCAGACCCTTTCAGATGCCTGAAGTGCCTATATGTACTTAGTTTCAGTTTGATCTTATTGACATAGTATCTTTTGTCATTAGGCTCCTTCAAGAAAACTCACCCACCTGGTGAAATCAGTACAAAGATCCACTATTAAAGGATCACCATGCGCTTAGTTTAGAACATGATATCACCATGTGGTACTCCCAAGCCACAGATAGAGTGTGACATATTCCAATCCTCACATAGCTAATTCATTTGATCTGGTGACTACTATTTTCAGCTCCTACCTATTATCTCAAAGAAGAGACCATATTTGAGGTTAGGTAGAGAACATATCCACTACACTTCCCTTAGTTCATGCACTAAGATTGGACATGCACTTATTGTCTCCATCTATGCAATACTACCTCAAACAATTATTTCCTTGTACTCATTGAAATTTCATTTGCAATGTTCATCGATGTTTGTAATCACTTCTTTCATGATTTCAAGAACTCCTAGTGCTTTCTCAAATTTATTTGATAATGCATATAATCATCATCTATATTTGGCTAAAAAAATTTATTTCATTTTGTGTGATTCTTTTCACATAAACTAAATTGGCTAATCCAGTTGCAACACAAAGGAATTTGGTCCCATGAAGAGTGAAACTATGCTTCTTTTTTCAAACAAATCTCACAAAGGAATTTGATACCATTGAAGAGTGCAACTATGTTGCTTTGTTCAAAAAAATCTCTACATTGTGATAATGAGTTCACAACTACTAATATCATTCGTTGATCTCCAATCCTTACCAGTGGGGGATGACATAAAACCACTGAATAATATTGTGCAAAAGATTACAAGCACACCAATAAATCTAGTGCAATTGCATTCACGCATTCACAACAAGGTGAAGGAAAATACTGTTTGTGCCAAAAGATTCACACCAGACATTACCATTCACACCAGCAATTCAAACACATCTCATACAACTTCTCAGCAATCTTTGTGCTCCAGCACGGAGACCTCAAGTTCACTTATTTGAACAATAGTCAATACAAAGATCTAACCTTCATTGTAAATGCTATTAGGTATTAATTATTCTACAATGTTTATTATTGGAAGCCAAAGTTGTTCACCATATAATCACTAATCTAGTAAGTAGAAATAAATTACATCTTATAAGAGCCTCTTCTCAAGTGCCCACTTTTCTCAAACTTATCCTGGGGCTCCAATGTTATGGAGTCAAATCCAATGTGATTAATGATTCCATACTATAGTCTCTAGACCAACGTGCCTTGCGACCACCTCTAGAACATGTTACTTTAGGATCCATAATCTATTTTAGAAACAGATGACTTCAAATTCATTGCCTAGTCAAATCTCTAAATAGAGCGATTTGAGAGTCTTAAATTTATCACATAATTATTTCAGTGGCGTCATTTTAATTTTATTGGGTGATTTATCATAGATGGAGGAGTTATATTTGTCACAGAATCATCTCCAGGGTAGTATTCCAACCAGTTTGATGTCTCTCCCCAATCTGAGAACACTTCTTCTATTTGACAAAAAATTATCTGGGTTGATACCAAAGGAAATAGTATCACTAAAGAATCTCATTGAGATTAATTTGATTCACAATCGATTTATAGGAGAAATCAATTTTAAATTTGGAAAACTAAATCTGAGCACTTTCAATGTATCCAATAATCAATTATATGGACTCATTCCCGAGAGTCTCGATAATTCACATTATAGACCCTGAATTTTTCCAAACCCTTTGTTATGTGGAGGTCACAATTTGAAGCCACCTCCATGTGTCTCTCCACATAATTTATCACTAGGTATCATTCTAGTGCTACATGTAGCTATAGTAGCCACTGTGGCCTTCTCTCCTATTTGTATGTTTCTCTTGTGTCTCTGGAAGGCAAGTGACATGTTTCTCTGGAAGATGACATCATTCCATTTAGTAGAACTGGATGATACATACATCCTATGGAGTGTGAAAGACAACATCATGATTGGAGTCGATGATATTGGAAAATTTTACAAGGTCATTCAAGAACCTCTCGCAATACTACCATCACCCAACTTCAAAGCCTCTGTTGATTGTGCTGGGGATGATAGTGAAAATCTAGTGAGTCTCATTGTGCATCAATCTATATTCCAACCTGTTGTTCCTCACAAAGAATATGAAAACATGACCTACCTTTATAGTCTCATCCACATTGGCCATTTTGACTACTCCCGCAGATCAAATTTGTTCATTGAGTGTTGCATTCCACCAACACCACATAGGCATTCAACATTGGGGTCACATATTAGGAGTGTAGACATTTCATGTATTGAACATCGGCCAGGTTTGTAATCCAAGCCTAAAATTATTTGATATTATGTTGTTTTTCTGTGTTTATAATCAATCACACAAATATTAAACTTGGCCAAATAATTATAAAAGCTTGTGTACACCACCGAGTGGTCACACATGATGAATTGGTACTTCTATGGTCCTTCTATCTCTTGCACTGAATCCGACTTCTATCACACGGAACAAGTCTATCATAAAATTGGATCAATTATTTTCCCTTGGATTTAGGCCTGTATGAAAACTTCATCTTCATGCTTCAAAAATTATGTGCACTTCTAAAGACATTTGTAGTCTGGTTCTGATACCATGTTAAATTCTAGAATGTTGCAAATGTAAGAGCACTGTCGTAAAACAATGTACTTTCCAAATGCATCAATCTCTTGAATATATACATGGTAAAGACAAGAAGAGACATGTCCCTTCATGGGACATGTCTATTCATTAATCTAATTTATTAATTTAACTATATAATCATTATAAGAATAAATAAAAGATTAACTTCATATATATATATATATATATATGTATAATAAATTAATTCTCATAATAATTTTATAATAAATTTTATTTATCTGACCGATGCTACATACGTCAACAATACTCAATGTTTTCCAGTCTCTCTTGATTTTTCTCTTTTGGTTGGATTACTTTAAGGGAATGTTGGTGATTTTTCAGATTTCTTTCTACAAGTTTCTTCTCTTGATAGACTGGGGATCTGGGAAGTTTAGCCTTCTTGTGTTGGGTCCAATCTAACATAGCTTGGAGAGATTATGGTATTTTTTTTTTTGAAACAAGGCTTCAGGTGTCTGATTTTGAAGGAACGCTTTTGCAAGGTTTTGTTTGAAAGTTTGTGATCAATTTTTGGATCAGTTTGATGTCTCCAAAGGAAAAGGAAAAACTTGACAAAAGACACTCTGAACACAATCCCAACAAGGGACAAGGCAATCTTGTGGGATACAAGTAATGACTTAGCCACCGAATCTGAAAGAAAGCTTTGAAAGGCATATATTCCAACAAGTATTTTCACTGAGCTTTTGACTGTGCAAATCACTTCAAGAAGATCTACCTAAGGGGAGGTGAGTATCAGAATCATTTCCCATAGCTTGATACCCCCTAAAAGGGGATACATATGGCGAGTCTCTTAATGTGATATGGGAAACCATAGGGATCGATCCTTGTACAAGGATTGTGATACTTTCAGGGGTAGATTAGGTAGCTTCTAATTTAATAGGTTTGTAGTTGTTTCGTGGAGTCCTCCCAATCAGTTTGTACATGTGTGACTCACTTAAGAGCCTAGTTGACCATGCCAAAATAGTAAGGATATTCACCTACCTCGGGCTACCATCAACATGCATCGCCTGAGCTTGAGGGGATGAAGTGAGAGTTTTCTCAATGCTTTATTTCTATACTGGTCGAGGAAGTACCGGTTTGAAGTCATTCTCCAAAGAGGAAGAACTTTTCTCTCTAGACAGGCTTTGCTAGAAGTAAAACAAGTGAAATTTTCTGAGTTCAAGTGTTTTACATCACTTAGATTAACAAGGATTTACAGAATTGAAGACTCCTAGAAAGCACAAAAAACAATGGTTCTTCCCAAATTGATTAAGTGGTTGAAGTGAACTCTTGCAATCACAAATATTTAATCTTTTGTGTTTTTCTTTTCCTTTGAAAACAATAAGTTTTGAGTGATTTTGCAATTTTTTTTTGTTTGGGCATTCAAGATTGAATTTGCGTGCTTTTAGGAACTTTGAATTTGAACTCTAAAGGAAGGGAATAGAGATGTTTTTATTTCACTTTTAATTCATTCAAGAATGTGTTTGATTTTGACTCAAAATAAAAATGACTTCCTTTGGAGTTTGGTTCATTTCCTTAGTTTCATTCAATATTTTGTGTGCTAGAATTTAGTTTTATGCCCAAAAAGAGGTGTTCCTAGATTTGTTTGATGCATGAAACTTTGGAAAGCACTCAAGATTGAATTTGCAAAATGACATTAGTTTTCATCAAGATCAAATTTTTTAGGACTGAAAAAGATTAGGACTCTTTAGGAACCAAATATGAAAGTTTTTAGGAAAGGTTTGTAGACTTTGTTCCTAATTTGCATGAGATTTTGAAAGATATTTTAATGAAAATGAATCTCACTTTTAATGATTTCAAGATTGATTTTGAGAATGCTTTTTAGAATGATTTAGGACTTATTTTAGGAACCAAAATAGAGATGATATGCAATTTGTGCTTCCATTTAAGCTCCCAAAGTTTGAAGTGTTCATAGTTTGCATGATGGTTCTTTTTAGCCAAATGAAGAACACTTAGAAGTGCATTTGAGTTTTTTTTATAGGAAAAATTTGGAATGATTTGATTTGATTAGGATTTGATTGATTTTGAGGTTCATTTTAGACATTTAGACAAAGTGTGTTAATTGTGTTTTTTTATCATTAATTCATGATCCCACTGACTCTTCCTGATTTTTGGGACACAATCTAATAATTTTTTTTGCATATTTGGATAGACCTCTGAACCATCTTTCTAGTGCTTTTATAATCATAAAAAAAGGAGCTCGTATGCAAAAGTTACAAAGGTTTTCGTGAAAGTGCCTCTTTATGGTTTTTTCTAGAAAATAAACCAAGATCCTCCAAGAAGAAGAAGAAGAAGAAGAAGTAGATGGAATAGAATAAGAATAATAAGAATAATAATAATAATTCCAAATTCTCCCTCAACCTACAAGCTGGAAAAATAATAAAAACACTCCAAATCTCATCAGAATGTTAGTAAAGAACCAGTGAAGTGGGTCCCACCGGGCGTGCCAGAATGTGAGCTACAGTTTATTTGTTATCTGTTTTGAAAAGCATAAACAAGAAAATGTTACGTTAATCCAAACTTTTATATTAGTTCAAAAGCATAAACATAGAAAACCAAGCCACCTCAGATTGAGCCAAAACAAATGCATTCAAGCATTGTCTGATTTTCTCTGATTATGAGGGATGTGGGTGTGATATCTAAGCACTTGGAGCTTGTATCTAATGAATTCTAGGAATGATTTGATATGATTCATAAATGATTTATAAAATATTGAATAAAAACTAAGTTCAATCCATTAAGCTTATTCTAGGATGTGTGTAAAAAAGCATGAAATCTAACAAATATGCTAAATGCTTAAGCTCTAGAATGAATCTAACATTATAACACTACTCAATGTAAAAGATGTGAATTGGTGTTTTTACCTTGGAAGAGGAGAGTATTTATAGGATTTGAGGAAGGGATTGGGTTAAGAAGTGGAGTTAGGGCCAGAGGTAAGGTTTGGGGTAGAGTTTGGGGTAAGGTTAGGGGTATGGTAAGGTTTAGCCTTGGTCAAGGTTTCTCACACATGTGTGAGCAACACTAGGGAAGTGTGCAAAGGGGGTAAGAGTGGAAGAGGAGACATGGGTCTCATTTATGGCTTGTTAGATGCCTTAATGAGGATGTAAGAGGCTTTAATGAGTGTGTAAGGCTCATTTATGACGGGTTTTGACCCAAAGTCAACATTTGAAGGGTTTAGACTAAGAAATGTAGGAATCACTTTTTAATTAGGTTTAGAGTGAGATTAGGAAATTCTAGAAGAGGTTAGGGATTTCTAGAAGATTTCCAAGGTTTTAGGATTTAAATAAATATTTTATTTCTTTAAAGGAGTTTTGGTCAATTTATCAATTAATAATTAATAAATAGGGGAAAATCACTCAAACTTGATTTAAATGATTTGGGGAAGGATTCTTTAATTAAAGATGTTTAATTAAAATAGGAAGAATTAATGGCATAAAAATAAATAAATAAATAAATAAATAAATTAATAAATGATGATATCATCAGAGGTTTTAAAAAAATGAAAATATTTTTATTTTCTAATGCATTTTTAGGTGTCTACAATAGGGTAGGAATAATAGAATCTTGTCTACTATTTTAGGATAATATCATGCCTTAGGTTAGGATTTGGAGCTAAATATTATCTCCCCTCTCTTACCATTTGATTTATTGCAATAGGGCATGCTCATGCTGAAAATTTAGGGAAGTCGATGCCCGGTACCTGCAAACCTACATAAAAAACCCACATGTACATACATATATAGATATATAACAGAAAATGGTAGGGATCAACTGATCGTGTGGATCTTGCAAGAAAGTAACTATGAATCTATCCCTCAATCACATTAGGCATGTCAAACAGAAATATAAAACAAACACATCAACCATACACATGAAAGTATGGGGTCAGTAAAACCATAAGCATCAATGTTTTCCTAACATATAAATCATCATCCTAAAATAACCATAACATATAGAAAATTAGACTATGGGAGGGGTATTACATCCACCTCCCCTAAAATTAGGCTTACTCCTGGAAGCCTACAAATAGATAAGGATATGTATCCCTCAAGAACAAAGCATTTACTAAAACAAAAGATGAAACAAAATCTAAAAACAAGCCATAAAGTAGGAACATGATATATAGTCATTATGACCAATATAATTCTGGTGTAAGAATAAACCAAAAATCACATTGATCAATCATTCATTAACAATTCAAATAGATCTAATCCTTTCTTCATTCATTATTATAGAAAACATCCAGTAATCAATTGTATAAGGAACACATTCATATTTACATCAAATAATAACTTACAAGGTTCATGTAAACCTAGTTAATGCAACACTCGTATAAAATCCAATCCTAAGATGCAAGTTTAAATTTCATAACTCTATGTTCATAAACAATAGTCTAAAATAAAAAAGAGTCATATGTCTAAGTTTGGCTCTCAAGTTTTGAACAGTTTAAACATCTAATGAGTACACAACTTCCTAGAGTTCCCATTGTAGAAACTCGAGCTTTGATACCAAGTGTAATGCCTCACCCGGGAACCTAGGAGAACTTAACCTAAACATGAAACTAAGTTTACATAATAATTTTTTTAAGTGTTAACAAACAATAACAACATCATTTTACAATGTGGAAGCAATACCAAATAATTTACAGCTCACACATAGCACAACTCAACATAGATTACAAATCTCAAGGGTTCCTTGACATAGATTACGTAAGAATTAATTAATTAGTTTAGATTAGATATAATTACAAATAGCATGTAAGTAGAGGAATGATACATACATAATCATATAGAAGATAACATAAATACAATTGATACCATAAGGTATCCATAATAATCTACATCCACTGCACATGTCGCAGGGTATGTAATACAATAATCCAAAATGAAGTACAACATGATATCTCTTGAATAATCGGTACAGTAATACAAGGCCACATAGAATAAGAAGATAAGAACAAATCTCGACCAAAGAAGAACAAGAAGAATCAACTGCTACAGGGATCATCCAACACTAGTACACAAATGTTGGAATCTCAAATGGTAACATAATCACTAGCACCTGACCTCATGGAACCTAAATGGTCCACTCCCACCATGTTGAGGAGTTAACAACAGATCCCACTCAGATAACAAACATAAAAAAAACAAACTAAGGAAGAGATCCTAAAATCTCTCTAAATCTAGGTGTACAAAAGATACTGATAGGTAAGACTCACTAATCCAGAGGCAACCAACACATGTAGGATAACTAGACTATGTATAGGAATGTGTCATCGTGTATGTCTAACCCTTAAGTTTCATCCTGGTAGTCTCTCTAGACCCTGACACTCAAGTGACCATAGACGGTATCAATGACCTCTCATACAAACAAAGCCATTAACTATGCTAGACACACACCTCTCAAGGCAGAAAGCATCATCTCATCCTCCATCTTAGTCTATACTAGCACTCAAGAATGGGTGAGGAAACACATCTTATTAAGTTCATTTTAATACCCCCAATGAAATATTAGGTTTTCACTTGATTAAGATTACTTACAATAAGTGATCTTGGCAACCACTTGTGGGCCCTGACGCTTATTGTAAGCCACCCCTACTACACATCTAGGTAACCTACCCTAGGCTCAAAGATCCCACATAACATCACAAGATAATAATAATGTCCCTCAGGACTGTTCCACAAAATATTAGGAACATGCAATAGGTCTCTAACCATAACAAAACCAAAAATAATCCCCAAGTATCCACAATAAATATACTCCTGATCCCATGAATAGGACATATAAAGTGAACACCATATTCCCCCATGTAGAATATGAAGAAAAACATAGTTATACAAATCATCACAGAAGAGTATCATAGAACAAACTTCACATAGGGTTGGGTCAAGTCAATAGATTACAATCAAGTATGCAAGGCAAAAAAACATGATAAACAAAACATTCAATTCCCACCTCTAGATTACATTCCCATTGGTTGACATTCTATCCCCTTAAATTAACATATTGGGTAATTTCAAAACTAAACAAAATTAAATCAAAATAGACTAATTACATCCACAATTGATTTGAATTAAAATGATGTCATCATGTAGAAAAACCTTACTAATCCAATCAATCAGATTCACATAACAATCACTTGCATGGCTAAACACCCACATTAAAACTTAACACAAAATTATTTCCTTTATACAAAACAAGTCCTATATTTTATAACAAATAATCATCCAAAAATTATTAACATCTAATTACTCCATGCAAGATAATTAGATGTAGAAATAATTCGTAAATGAAATGTGTCATTCCACATATATTTATAATTAAACATAAAATATAGGGCTACTAAAATACATGCACACACAAAATTTATTAAACAAATTAACCCAAGTTTTATAAAGAAAATAACTTTATTATAAAATTCCTAATTGATATTCAAATAATAATTCAATACAAAATGGAGGGCTTCATTCCTTGTGCTTTGAATCCTAGAATATTGATTTTTGAGGATAAAATATTAACATTTTTCATCAGATCCGAAAATTGTATGAGGGTTGCATATTATTTTTTCAGATTTGGGACATCAAGGCCTCATCCTTACATAATCATTTCCAGATTTATGTGGCAAGAAGAAGAGGGGAATTTTATTAATTGAGGAACATCATTTTCAGATTTTGAGGGGTGTTTGAGAGGAAGATCTAGTTCAAAGTTGAAGCTTCATTCTCAGAATTTTGGCAAGGAGGCAAGATCTAATGCCAATATACATTTTCAGAATTTCATCATGCCTGGAATTTTGATTTGAGAGAAAAGGTTCAGATTTTAGAAGGCATTACACTCAGAGATTTTTGTTTGGCAAGGCAAATTTGGGCATCAAGATTCAGATTTTCATAGTGAGGGTGCAAAATACGAAAAGTTGAAAGAGAAAGATCTATCAAGTCAAGGACATCTACATTCAGTTTTCTTTGCAAGAACAAAGTGCCTTCATAGCTGGAAACAACGATAATGTGAACTTACCATCGGTAAAGGAAAATTGCTCTCCACAATAGGCAGATAAACCTAGGTCTTTTTCATTCCAAACTAAGGCAGTCGAAGAATGGAGATAGGCATTACAATGAAAAAATTAGGGCAGAAATCTCCATAAAAAAGGATAAGGATCAAGGAAAGAAACAAGAATTTTTGAGTTACTGTCATAATTGTTGGCTCTATGGCCACAAAAGAAAAGACTGCCAAAAAGAAGAGAGAACACATCCATCCTATGAACACTTGGATGAATTTATAGCAAAAGAAAAAGAAAAAGTGGAGCAAAATGTTGATGCAGATTTGCTCGCCATTTTCACTCATGCAAAGCCCTCATACAGTGACCCTGCCTAGACCAAATCCTCTAATAAATCTCCTAATAATCCTCCACTATCTAGGAAGATGGAGGAAGAATCACGGAAAGAAGAGCATAAGGTTTTGGCTAGGGTTTTGAATTTGGGCATAGAACCAAAGGAAAATCACATAATCCCTTCATGGAGTAGGGAATCAAGGCAAAAGGTATTTTCAGTCCAATCTTTGGACAGGAAACTAAGAATTTTTGCAAAGACCAGGTATGCTAAACCGGTCTTAGGCTATGAGATCGCTAAGGTAGATAATACTGGGAATTTGTTACAATGTAGAACCGATGATCCCCTATCTTCTAAGGGGGAAGGCAGGACCTTATCTGCTCAAGTGCCTCCCGTGAGAAGATTTAAGCAAGATCATACTTGGAAAATGGTTAAAGGTAAGAATAAGGTATTAAGGCCCTCACCAGTTCATAGCACTTTCAGTTTATCTTTGAAAAATTCTTTTGAATTGCTTAGTAAGGAAGGAAATAGCAGGTATATATACTCATCCCCACACAAAAGGAATGGGGTTTTGGGGGATAAGGGCTATAGGGCCCAGTAGCACAAGATGGAGGTGAATCACTCCAAAGCTATAAAGCCCTACCCCTATCTCTCCAAAACCCCACCCTTTTATGGGGGGAAATCTAAACAAATAGGTAGAGATTGCTGCACCAATGACTTAATGATTAGTAATACAAAATACTGCCCTCCTCATCTTAGAAAGATGGAAAGGAAATCATCATTTTTAGATAGCAATAACAGGATGAATAATGATTTTAACAATGATTTATTTCATAAAGCTTTAAATTCTGCAGCCTATTCACCTCCACATAGAAGAAGTACTCAACAGAAAATAGGTAAGATAAATCATGTTCGGTACTTTGAAACTATCTTTTTGGATAATAATACCATTTTGTAGCAATAGATGCACCTAGCAGAAATGGGTGTGATCTATATCTGGAATGGCATGGGAGTACATGTTAATGATTTGATGGCAGAACTATCACTACAATTATCGAAGGAGGTAAGTATATCACACCTTTTGGATTATTTCATGTATATAGATTGCAAAAAAAAAGGAACTGAAGAATAGCATTATGGAAAAGAAGGATATTAAATTTAGAAACATTCATTTTTCTCTGTTTGACTGGAAGCCTTTGTTTAATCCAATGCACCTAAATAATTTTAGAGTAGAAAAGGTAGTCTCTCTAAAAAATCTACCTTTGGAATTATCCAGTAAGGGAAACATAAGTACAATAGGTAATAAAATCGGGAAGTTCATCAAGATTGTTGAGTCAACACTTAATCAAGTTGACAAAATAATCATTGTGGAAATGGACTTCCATCAAAAATACATCTCACCCATACAATTAAATTTTGGCTCTAACTCTGTTATAATCAATCCCACAATCTTAGAAAATTTTATCGAAGTTAAAGCTAATTCCCAGAAATCACTCAAAAACATAAACCTCTTAACTCAACTTACTAAAGAAATGGAGGTTGAATTTTGCAAGGATAAATGTGGATTTTCTATTATTCCTATAAGGAATCATGGATTAGATAGGCCCTTCCCATTAGCACTATCTGACACATGTATAAACAACTCGATAGCCACTCATTTTCAGAATAATAAGGAGAATTCTACCTTTTTTTTAATCTCTAAAACAGGTTTGGATAAGGACAAAATTTTTACTGATATCTATAAAAATAAAGGTAATTCTGAAAGAATAGTCCAAGTACTTGAAAGTACCCCTACCCCCTCTCTGCCACCCATCAATGCATTCGGCCCGTCACATAAAGTTTTATTTCCAGCAATACCTAATGAAAACCTAGATAATCCTCAAATAGATGATGCTTCATCCCCAATAACTAATAAGACATCAAGCATTATTAGGTATGAATCCAATACTAAGGGAATTGAACCAGAATGCACAGAGCTAGAAGATAATAATAAAATATGTATACAACATGAAAGTAATAGGACTGATTTACAAACAAAACAGTCTATAAAACCTGAATGTGCTAATATAGTAGAACTAGTGGATTAGGTTAATAAAACTAAACAGGAGGTAAATCAAATAATTAATTACTTAGGAGAATCATTAACAGATGAAGTAATGGACCTATTTTTGGATGAGATTTGTGATTTTGATGAATTAAAACTTCAAAAGGAAATCCTAATAAAACAAATTCAGGAATGTATCATAGAAGAAAATAAGGATGAGGACAATAGTCTAAACCTGCCTTCCTCACCCCCAGTAAAGGAAGTATATGAAAATAACCCTCTGGGTAATCCGGATCAATATTTGAACCAATCAGATAAAAAAACCAAAGGAAAAATTATAGATAGGCATAATGTAAGAGAGAATGATATAATTACAAAGCATAAGGAAAATATAATAAAAAATGATCCAATCATCGATGAGGGGAAGGAACAAGCTATTTCAATCCCTCTAGAAATAGAATCTTTAAATCTAGATTTATCAGGGAAAGTTGAAGATGTAATGGAAATTTTTGGTGAGGAGATTATAGATAGAATTGAACCCTTAGCTCATACTATTAATGAGCAAATAAGCCTGGATAATCAGGCCAATTCGTTAATAGAGTCTTTTGGTAATTCAACACTGGTTAAAGAAGCAATTGAAGGTCTCTTTGGAATAACTAATGAAAATAGAGAATTGGGCATAGCCTTTACTAGAGGTAGTCTAAGAAAACCTAATATCAATAAACTCAAAAAGAAAAGAGGTAGGAAATCAGCCGTAGAACTGAGATCTTTAGATGGCAATGCAGGCAACCAAAAAAAGATAGCTGATATTATGAACACAGGGAAGGGGAAGTTCCTTCCCCAGGCACAATGAAAGTCACTGCTTGGAATGTTAGGGGTCTTAATGCCCCTAACAAACAAAGATTAATCAAAAGATACTTAAAAAAATTTGATTCCGAGATCATTTTATTACAGGAAACTAAGCTAAACAAAGAGGATAGCTATAAATTTAATGAAAAATTAGGTATTTGGAAATCAAAATATGCCTGGGTAGTAGGCCACTCAGGCAGACTGGCACTCCTATGGGACCCTCGTAAAGTGATGGCTTTACCCTCTCTTACTAAAGATAACTGGATGGTACTAACAATTAAAATCCTAAAATCAGATTTAAAATTTAACCTGATCAAAGTATATGGGCCAATTCCAAATGAAGAAAATAGAAGAGTGTGGTAGGAGATACAAAATTTTTTATCAGATAATCAAGAACACCCCTTTGTCATTGGAGGGGATTTTAATGCTATTATAAATCTAGAAGAAAAGTATGGGGATTCTCAATACATATCGCAAGCCCATAAAGATTTTAGCAAGTAGGCTACGGATAATCATCTAATAAGCATCAATACAATTAATGGAGTTTATACACGGAATAACAGAAGAGCCAATTTTAGCTACATAGCTGAAAAGCTAGATAGATTCTTTATTAGAACAAACCCCGATAACTTTAATGAGATAGTCAGTGTAGAGATCCTCCCAGAAGCAGGATCAAATCACTTCCCTGTCAGACTTACCATTACAAAGAATTCCAAACTAGTGAGAAATCCATTTAAGTTTGAATTTATGTGATTCCAAAACCCCGAATTCATAAATCTCTTAGAGGACTGGTGGAAACAAATCTCGGTTAAAGGGTCAAAAATGTTCTACTTAATAGAAAAGTTAAAAATCATTAAAAATAAAGTGTTAGATTGGAACAAGAACAATTTTAAAAATGTATTCGAAGAGAAAAATCATTTAGAACAAGAAATAACTGACTTAAACAATATAGTAATAGAACAAGGTATGAACGATCTTAGTTACTACAAGGAAAAAGAGATGATGGCTAAATACAATGATATCCTCCTCAAAGAAGAAATTTTATGGAAACAGAAATCCATGGAGTCATGGCTTAAGGAGGGCGACAGTAACACTAAATTCTTTCATAATACAACTAACTATAAAAGGAGTATTAACAGAATAGCCAAAATCAAGACTACCAAGGGACTTATCACTGAAGATCTGGTTCAAATCTCAAATGTTCTTACAAATTTTTATAAAACCATTCTCAATAACACAAAGGCAATAGACATTAATGCCCAAAATGAAATGCATAAAGCCATTCCTAAGTTGATTACTGAGTCAGACAACAAAATAATGAACAATAAGCTATCTCTAGAGGAGGTTGAAGCTACTGTGTTTCAACTCCATCCAAATAAAGCCCCAGGACCAGATGGTTTCCAAGCTGGCTTCTTCCAAAAATGTTGGCATTTTGTCAGAGTAGAGATTTGGCAAGCAGTGGAAGCTACTAGAAATTTGGGTTCTTTACTAAGTGAAATTAACAACACCTTTTTTACCTTAATTCTGAAAAAGAATGAAAGTACGGATCCAGGGGATTTTAGACCTATCTCCCTATGTAACACCATATATAAGATTCTTTCCAAATGCTTAGCAAATAGCCTAAAAACTTTTCTTCCTACTATCATTTCAGAAGAATAGATAGGATTTGTAGCAAATAGATCTATTTTGGATGGAATTATTATAGCGCAAGAAATAGTTCACACTACCCAATTAACAAAGGAACCTAGTATGCTAATGAAAATTGATATTCAAAAAGTGTATGATAGAGTAGAATGGAGATTCCTATGTAAATGTTTGGAAGCCTTTGGCTTCTCTAAACAATGGGTTAACCTTATCTTTAACTGCATCTCGACTCCCAAAATTTCAATTCTTATCAATGGCTCCCCCGGAAGGATTTTTTAGTATCTCCAGGGGCATCAGGCAAGGGGATCTACTTTCCCCTATTCTCTACGTCATTATGGTGGAAGCATTAGGTAGAACAATTACAAAGAAACAAGAGGAAGGGAGAATCCTAGGTTTGAAGGCTTCGAAAAACATACCTAATATCACTCACCAACAGTTCACAGATGACACAATTCTACCAGGATATGCTAACATACAAGAAGTGAGAGCCTTCAAAGAGGTTCTAAACCTCTATGTGAAAGCTTTAGGGCAATGTGTTAATCCTACCAAATCATAAATTTTCTTTATTAATACATGCCCAAAAATTGAAAAGGAAATTTGTAGCATGATGGGGTACAAAATTGGCAAATTCCCATGCAAATACTTAGGAATAGACCTTGATAAAGGTCTCCTATCATCCAAACTTTGGAAACAAGTCATAACCAAAGTTCAAAATAAGAAAAGCTCTTGGAAAGGTAAATGGTTAACTAAAGCGGGTAGGTCGACAATGATCAAATCTGTCCTTTCTTCCATACCCACGTATCATCTATCTATCCTACCCCTTTCGATTAATGTTAAAAAGGAATTAGATAAAATGTTTCAAGAATTTTATTGGTAGGGTCCATCTGAAGACAAAAAACTTTCCCTGATTAAATGGGACACCCTATGCAAACCAATAGCAAAAGGGGGTCTAGGCATCAAAAATGTACTATGGCAAAATCAAGCGCTCGGGGCTAAACTTATATGGAGAATGTACAAAGAATCAAGAAGTAAATGGGCTTCTGTATTATTACACAAGTACATCCCTGACTTAGATCCCATCAATATCTTTAGGTCATACTCACATGTGAAAGGATCACAGATATGGAATTTTATTAAGGATTGTAGAGGGATTATTAGCAAATATCTCTCTTGGGATGTAGGTGCAGGTGATCAAGCTTTATTCTGGGATGATTCGTGGGCAGGCCTGACTCCCCTCAACAAACTGGGTTTCTCCAAGGAATTCATGGAAGAATGCAAGAGAGGCATAGGTTTACATTTTAAGGATTAACTATGTAAGAAGGAAGCTACTAATTGGAGTGATCTGAAATAAATAAACGATGTATGGCATGGAAAGAAAATCCTTTTGGCATTATTGAAAGATAGAGAGATAACACTTAAAAGCATACCGGATACCTTAATATGGGCAAGATCAAATAACGGTAACTACTCTGTCAAGGAGGGTTACAATTCAATTATTAGGGATCAAAATATGGATAATATAGACATTCCTTTGAATCTATGCTGGAATAAAGCCTGCCTCCCTAAAGCGGGCATGTTTCTCTAGGCAGCTCTACAAAATAGAATTCTTACAACAGACAGGCTCAATAGATTGGGATTTGAAGGGCTATCGAGATGCCCTTTATGTGAAAACCAGTCCGAGGATGTCAACCATCTCCTTCTTAATTTTCCTTTCTCACAAAAATGTTGGAAATGGTTACATCAAAGTTTAGGATGGAAATCTGCTCAGCACTATGATCTAATCAGCAACCTTAAAGCTTGGCCTTCTCCTTATAAAGATAACTTATTTAAAGATATATGGATAATAGCACCTTCAATAGTAGCATGGGAAATATGGAAAGAAAGAAATAGAAGGATTTTTATGGATCAAAAATTAATTTGGAAGTTGATTACAAACAAGATAGAAGCGTCGATCGTGGAAATTATTAATAGCAAATTCAGGGACAAATTGAGCTACAAGGATTCATTCAAGAGCTGGGATAACAAGATCAGGAGTAAATGGCCAAAATTAGAAATCCCTCCCCTTTATGGTAAGGGGGGTCCCAAAACTAAAACTGACAGAGCCTCTTGTAAATGGGTACCGCTGAAAGTAGGATGGTACAAACTCAATTTTGATGGAGCGTCACGAGGAAATCTAGGGGAAGTAGGTATTGGAGGGATCATTTGCAACTGGAAGTCAAAAGTTGTCACTAGATTTTCTAAACCCATCAGTCCTACAACAAACAATATGGCTGAGTGTATAGCAGCACTAGAAGGGCTTAAATTATGTAAGAAACTCAACATTACAAAAGTAATTATTGAAGGAGATTCTCAAATTATCGTCAATGCCACTCGCACTAAAAAAAACTCCCAACTGGATGTTGAACGCTAAAATAGAAGAGATTAATTTATTAATGGAAAGTATTACAAAGTATGAAATCAGACATACTTTCAAAGAAGGAAACTCAGAGGCAGACAAATTAGCTAATCTAGGGGCTAACGGAGTGGTAACAATGGATCAGTATATCTAAAGAGTTTTTAAAGGATAAGCCAATGTAAGAATAGGGCTAAGAACATCTCTTTTTGCAAGGTCTTTGGTTTATTCCATTTAGAAATTCTATGAAAGTGAGGCAAGTCTTAAATTGAAAATCTAAATACATAGGAATAGATTGCAACCTTGTGTTATTTGACCACACATACTGTTGGTCACAATCTAAACATGGAAGGTGCCCATCACTTTCTAGGAAATCCTTGGGGAAGGTAGCAAGACAAATTATTATATCTTCTAATAGAAAAAGCACTTTTAATTATCAACAACCAAGTAGATCCAATTTCATTCCCATGATCTTATTCTAGGAGTTTAATCCCCATGGTTTTCCATGGTTGTAAACACTCATTATCATTTGCATTATATATGTATTAAAGGTAAATTATATGAATGAATGAGTGAAATATTTTATTAACATTCATGAGATAAAGATTTTATGGCAATAGTGTTCTTATAACAGCGTAATTGGTTCTGTACTTTTTACGATCTTCAATTGCATTAAGGTGTCTCTTTTGATATGGTAATACCCTGTTCTTGAGAAAAGTATAGATTTGAACTTTCAAGATAATTTTTAGTAGCAATGGGGACCTCTAAATGAAGGTAATCACTAGTTTTTTGTTATGAGAACTCTCTATGTATATAGATTTATATATACAATTTTTTAGTATATATATATCTATGTATTGATGTACATTTCAAAAATGTATAAGAAAGGAAAAGATCATAAACAGGGAAGTATATATAGATCGATTTGCTAATGTACATTTTGAAATTGTATAGACAGGCAAGTTCTTAATTAGGGAATATTGAACCTATTCTCTTCAGATTAATATATATAAATATAGATATGTCGATTATATTAGACCTGTATTTATATATATTAGACTGATTTATTTATGTAAATATTGCAATCCTGAAACATCTGTGAATGGCATTGAGAAAAGTCTAAGCATTTGGCCAATTGCAAACACCCTGGTGTATTAATAAATGGTACTATGGTGAATCAATCTTAATAGACCTACAATTGGTCCAAACCCAACGGTTCTTACTGACAATATGCTAGGCCTGAAGTGTAAATAAGACAGAGAATTTTAAGAACTAGGGAGAGTAGGCTCTCACCATGGCAATTTTTCTCAAATAATGTCCCGGGTATGATTTGACTAATTTATCAGTATTTATATATATATATATATATATATATATATATATATATATATATATATATATATATATATATATATATATATATATATATATATATATATATATATATATATATAAAATAGTCCATCATACCCTCTTTATTTTTTCTCAGTTTGGTTTATGGGCATGAATATAGGTTTATATCCTTGCTATTATGATATTAATGGACAGAGGTAAATCAAGATAGCAGTAGAATTAATGTTCTGAATATTTAGTGATAATTGTATTTGAATGGACTAATTTATAGTTTACACATGGATATAAAGGTTGAGATTACAAATAGAATTAGTTATGTATTTTGATTGGGTTCAAACTACTTTTCAGAAATACTCATTATCATAACATAAAAATCCAAAATGTAAATGCTCAATTGAAGGAAATATCTATATTAGTGGATGTAAGATAACCATTGTAGATGGAAGTGGTGTTTATTTTATGATACAGGTACTAAAATTCGTAAGGAGAAAGGGATTCCAGCTAATTAAAGATTTAAAGAATAGAGTGAGGAAATCAAAGAGGCTTAATATCTATAGAGCAACTGATGCATCTAGCCATTGCAAATTTGAGAATGATATTTTACAAAATCATTGTATAAAGGGTAGAGATAGCTCAATAAAAGCAGCATTTGTAAGATCTTACAAAAAGGTGGGTATGCCCACTAAAAGAGTGTAATTGTATTAATTCATAGGAAATCATTAAGCAGTGGGATTGCCCATGAAATTTATGTATCTATCATTTCCATAAATCTTGACAAATGTCGAGACGTGGGTATGCGCACGGTATTTATGTATCCAACAAATCTTGGCTACTATCGAGTCGTGGGTATGCCCATGTAATTATGTATAAGTACAGGACCACTGGTCCTGGGCAAGGCTGAAGGTTTTCTCAACCCCGCTCTTTCCTACCAGCACTTGCAGCGAGCGGGGTCACACTGTAAAATTTATTTATATTAATAAAAAAATTTCAAGGCTTCGGCCTTTTACCAATCAAAAAAATAAAAATAAAAAAATAATTCAATACAAAAGAATAAAAATAATATAAAATGTCATCTTATAAATATACATATTAAAATAAATTACAATTAAAACAAAATTATTCCAAAATAATATTTTATAATTACACAATAAAACAAATTACATTTAAAAAAACAAAACAAGTTAAACTAAATTAATTTAAATTTAAATTTAAATAAAAAAAAGAAAATAATTTTTTTTGAATAAAATAAAAGAGGGGGGAACCCTACGGGCCCCACACCCCTACTGCTACAACAACCTTCATGGCTACCGGCAATAGCTACTATGATAGCCTCTATGGCCACTAACAACGACTGCTACAATAGCCTAGGGTCTACCGTGGGCAGCCCAGGGCTGTAGATGACAACCTACGGCCTGCCGTCGTCAGCCTAGTGTTGCCGAGGGGAGTGTGGGGGTAAGGATCCCGCCTCCCATAAATAATTATACTTTTTTTTGTTTATATTTTTTAAATTTTATTAAATGCAGTTTTGATAAATAAAATTTTTATTTCCTTTCAATATTTAGTTTTTTATTAAATAAAACCAACAACATAAATATCTATATTTTTTTAAATAAAATAGTAATATATATATATATATATATATATATATATATATATATATATATATATATATATATATATATATATATATATATATATATATATATATATATATATATTTAAAATATCAAATCCAAATAGAAACTTCTAAATCGATTATTACCAAATACACCCATATTCAGAATTTGGTCCTTTGTAAATTTTCTAGAATAATTAAGACCCTAAAACTATTTGGGTTAAATCAGAGACTAAACTTCATAGGGTAGAATTGAGAATCTAGATTTTCTAAACAACAACACACGAGAAATTCATAAATTCAAACCTAGGGTTTCAATTGATTCAAATTTCCTCAAAGATATCAATGAGTATCAATTCAACCAAGATTGCACAAAACTCCAATTTAATGAAAC
Organism: Chamaecyparis obtusa; assembly: GCA_027943335.1. Taxonomy (NCBI): domain Eukaryota; kingdom Viridiplantae; phylum Streptophyta; class Pinopsida; order Cupressales; family Cupressaceae; genus Chamaecyparis; species Chamaecyparis obtusa. The sequence continues at coordinate 321,291 of BSBK01003890.1, forward strand.
CTAATTATGAAGACTTTAAAAATAATGACTACATGCAATAGGAAGAGAGAGAAGATTCATAGAATAGAGATCCAGACATGCAAATACAACAAGCATGAAGAAAAAAGTCTTTTCAAATTACAAAATAACATAATCATAAACAAAATCAAACCCTACCTCAAACACCGAAGAAAATATTCAAACAAAGGCCAGATCTGAAGACAAATTCAAAACTTTCAAGCTTTTCCCAAAATCAGACTCTCCACCAAAACTTGTTAACCTTCCTGCCAAAATTCCTCAACCTGTTTCCTCTAAAAATCATGGCCAAATCTTCAACATATAGGAATTCTCATTCCACATGGCAGGGTTTGGAACTCAACTCCACAAAAAGGCTTTGCATGAATTAGAGTTTGATTTGTAATTCAATTTCAGTTGAACTAAAGTCTATTCTCCACTTTTCCTTTTGTTGAAAAACACTTAACCAAAATTAACTAATACCTTTAATTTAATTTAATCAATTTCTAATTGTGCAACTTAATGCATTCAATTAATTATAAATAAAACATTTAATCTAAAATTATTTCCACATGCTAAATTAATTCTTACATTAATAAATACATTTCAATTGAACAAAGGTTAAATTTACAATTAATTAATTCTAAGGTGAAGATATTTAATTAATCCTCATTAATTAAATAATTCTACCACATAATAAACTAAACTTAACAATCACATTTAATTGATTTCCAATTAAATAATCTCTCATAGCTAAAAATAACAAAGCTCCAATTTATTTAAAATTGTACCATTTAATCAAATTAAATAATCTAAAAAATAGAAAACATGGCAACCACCAAAAGCAAAAGAATAAAAAAGACCAACATTCATACTCAAGCAAGGGGTTATAAACTCACATCTACTGGATGAGTTTAATATGGTAGGAATAGAATAATCTTGTCCACTATTTCAAGACAATATCATGGCTTAGGTTAGGATTTGGATTTGAATATTATCTCCCCTATCTTACCATTTGAGATATTGCGATAGGGTACACTCATCTTGACAATTCAGGGAAGTCGATGCCCGGTACCTACAAACCTGCATACACAACCCGCATGTACATACATATATAGATATATAATAGACAATGGCAGGGATCGGCCGATCATGTGGATCTCACAAGAAAGTAACTACAGCTCCATCTCTCAACCACATCAGGCATGTCAAATAAAATTATAAAACAAACAGATTTACCATACACATGAAATTATGGGGTCAGTAAAACCATAAGCATCAATTATTTCCTAACATATAAATCATCATCCTAAATTAACAATAACATATAGAAAATTAGGCTATGGGAGGGGTATTACAACACTAGTCTACAAGACCAAAGTTCAAGCCATCGAAGAAATTATAAGTCTGACTCCAAACTTTAGTAGAGAAATGTTGATTGAAAAGTTAACTACCTTTAAAGCTAAAGAAATGGGAGATTTTGTACCTAAAGTTGAAACAAAATTTAAAGCATCTATACACAGAAAGATAACATCTACAATTCAGAGCACCAACAGTGAGAACATAAAAGAAGAGCTTGGTGAGTATGCTGATGAATGGGAACAAATAGAGGAACTTGTTGCATTGATCGCTAGAGGAGAAAATAGAGGTAAGGGAAAATTTGAATGAAAGTTACCTTTGAAATGTTTTTCATGCAATAAGAGAGATCACTTTGCATCTAGATGTCCTACAAGAGTTCCTAAGCACAAACCTAAGTTTTTCAAGCCTAAGTATTCAAAAGAAAAGGAATGTTATTATGCTAGTGAAGGTATCTCTGATGATGATGATGATTGTGATTATGAGGAGATTGGATTTATTGCTATTAAAGATGAAAAACTAGTACATGAAGAAAAGGATTTAGTATCACATGTTGATAAGAAATCTACATTGGTTATAGACAGTGGTTACTCACGTTATATGACGGGAGACAAAAAATAATTTTTTTAAACTAATGAAGTATGATGGTGGTGTTGTAAGATTCAAAGATAATGTTCCTAAACCTATCATAGAAGTAGGATCTATTTCTTTGGATGGAAGGGATAATAGTTACAATGTACTGCATGTTGATGGAATTAAGCATAACTTATTGAGTGTTGGACAGTTGATGGACAAAGAGTATCAAATGAAATTCATTGATGGAAAGTGTTTCATCAGAAGTAAGATAGGAAAACTAATTGCAACTGGTACTAAATCTAGAGGTAATGTATTTGAGTTAAATACATCTAGAGCTTCTTCTTTTGTTGAGAAGGTAGATGACAGTTGGTTATGGCACATACGGTTTTTTCAGGTCAATTTTGATAATATTGTGAAGGTAAGCTTGACTAATGAAGTGAGAGACCTATCAAAAATTATAAAACCATTTAACACTATGTGCAAAGAATGTGTTATGGGAAAGAAAAATAGAAGCAGTTATAAAAGTAAATCATATACAACAAAAGGAAAGTTGGATCCGACACATACAAACTTATGTGGACCTACAAGGACAAGATCATACTATAGTGAAAGGAACTTTATACTTTTTGTTGATGACTTTTCTAGAATGATGTGGATCACTTACTTGAATGAGAAATCAGAAGCATTTGACAAATTCAAGATATTTAAAGAAAAAGTGGAGAATGAATTAGGCCTAAAGATAACATGTTTGAGATTAGAAAAAGGTGGAAAGTTTACTTCAGATCTATTCAATTCATATTGTGAAGAGCATGGAATACAAAGGTAGACATCTATTCCTAGGACTCCATAGAAAAATGGAATAGAAGAGTAAAGGAACAAAACAATACTAGATTCTTCTAGGACAATGTTTCTTGAAGGATAATATATCTCATGTACATTGGAGAGAAGTTATTGGGATAGTAGTATACACATTAAACATAATTCAAATCAAAGAGGGTACAAGTAAGACTCCTTATGAATTGTGGTTTAATCGTAATCCTACTGTAAAATTTTTTAAAATATTTGGTAGTAAATGTTATATCAAAAGAGATGATGAAATATGGAAATTTGATGCTAGAAGTGATGAAGGAATTTTCCTTGGTTATTCTACTAAAAGAAAGGCTTACAAATGTTTTAACCTGATATTAAGAAAGATGATTGAAAGTAACAATGTGAAGATAGATGAAAAGTTTCAGATATAAGAGAGAATATATGAGTATAATCAAAATAAATAGATCAAGGAGGCTGCTAATGCAGAAGAAGAAGAGCTTGTTGAGACTCAATGTGAAAATGAGACTTGTGATGATGACACAAATGAGGCTACTGAGATTCCTAAGACTATGAGGTATGTTAAGAAAAATCATCCTGAAAATCAAATTATTGGTAATACAAGTCAAGGAGTAATGCCTAGATCAAAGACAAGGGAAGAAATTTGTTTGATTTCTCAAGCTGAACCAAAGACTACTAATGAAGCTTGTAGAGATGAATCTTGGATCAAATCTATGCAGGAAGAATTAGATCAGATAAAGAAGAATAACACTTGGGAATTGGTTCCTAAACCTAAAGACAAAAATTTAATAGGAACTAAATGGGTTTTTAGAAACAAAATGAATGAAGAAGGAATTGTTGTAAGGAACAAAGAAAGATTAGTATGCAAAGGTTATTCAAAACAAGAAGGGATATATTTTGAAGAGACATTTTCTCCTATTGCTAGGATATAAGCTATGAGATTATTTCTAGCTTATGCTGCACATAAGGACTTCAAGGTATATCAGATGGATGTAAAATCTGCATTTCTAAATGGGGATATTGAAGAGGAAGTATACATAGAACAACCTGATGGATTTCCTATGTCTGAAGATGAAGACATGGTATATAAGTTGAAGAAGGAACTATATTGACTAAAGAAAGCACCAAGGGCTTGGTTTGAAAGGTTAGACAAATATTTACTTCATCTTGGATTTAGAAAAGGTAATGCTGACAGTAAATTGTATTTAAGAACTAGTGAAGATGGAATTATAATAATAGAAATTTTTGTTGATGATATTATCTTTAGAGGTAATGATGAAATGTGTAAGAAAATTTCTAAAGAAATGGAGAATGAATTTGAGATGTCCATGATAGGAGAAATGAAATTCTTTCTTGGAATGCAAATAAATCAGAGAAAGAATGGCATTTTTATTTCTCAGACTAAGTATCTTAAATAAATGTTGAAAAAGTTTGGAATGGAAGAGTGTAAATAGTTGGTACACCCATGGTGACCATTCATAAACTGACAAATAATGATGAGATAAAGAGTTTTTTCTAGACCAAGTACAGATCAATGGTTGGTGGATTACAATATCTAACTCACTCCAGACTAGATATTGCTAATGTTCTTGGAATTTTGGCTAGATATAAGGCATAACCTAAAGAGACACACCTAGCTGCTATAAAAAGGATATTTAGATATCTGAAAGGAATAATGGAATATGGCTTATGGTATGATAGAAATGATAACTTTAAACTTTGTGCTTATACTGATGCTGATTGGGGAGGGAATATTGATGACCAAAAGAGTACTCATGGAGGTGCATTTTTCCTTGGGAAAAAGTTGGTTTCATGGCTAAGTAAAAAGAAAGATTGTATAGCTCAATCTACTACCAAATTTGAGAATGTTGCTATTGCAATTAACTGCATTCAAATTGTTTGGATGAAACAAATACTGAAAGATATTGGAATAACTTTTGTTGAGCGAGTAGTTATCCGTTGTGATAACACCAGTATAGTAAACATGTCAAAGAATCCTGTGATGCACTCTAAAACTAATCATATTTCAATCAAGTATCACTTCTTAAGAGATATGGTAGAAAAGAAGAAAATAAGGTTGGAATACATTAGCACAAGAGAATAGATAGCAGACATCTTTACAAAGCCATTGCCAAAAGATGCCTTTAAGTATCTCAGAATTATGCTTGGGGTGCATGCCCCTCCTAGTGAGAATTAAATGATGTAGGGGTGCATTAGTCCAAAGTTTTTCAGAGCCTTATCATGTTCTAGACTTGATGTATGGATCTACTCCTCAGAGGGAGTGATCGTTGAAAATAGTTGTTGTAGACAGTTGATGACTTATGAAACCCTTTTGTTAACTTAAAATTGATTGAATATCTTGATGAAGATTCAGGAGGTCACCAAGTTGTTAAAGTAATATGTAAGATTATTAAATCAGTCAATATTTTGTTATTGATGTCAACTAGTCTTGACTATACTTATCATGATAGTTACAAACATTTGAACATCTATAGAAGGAAGAAATGGTGAAGAAATGAGATATCTACATAAGGACAAGATGTATATGACATATATAGATAAGGTATACATTGGGTAACTTATTGATGAGTGTATGGAATTATGTTTTTGACTTGAGCATGTTACATTATTCTATTATAAAGATGAGAACAGAATTGAACAAGTTAATGTGGTTGGTAATTGAATATTTCTCTATACATTGAGTCAGTCTTGTGTATACCGAGTGACATTAATAATTGAGTTAGTTATTGTTGGAAATATGACTAAAATATTTCATATAACTATGATTTAGTGTTGTCATTATGGCAACAAAGTGATATGGATTTTTGGAGTCAGCGTATAACTTAGAAGATCAAAAAAATGGCTAAGTATGGAAGACATGATAGTCAATGTAGCACCTGAGGAACAAAGCATCAATGCACATGTGTATGACCAAGTTTTGGTATGCACCTTAGAAGATAAGATTTTGGTTAAGTTATTAAGCTATGGTTAAGAGCACATGATCAAATGAGTTAGTATGATGAAGATACAACAAGTTGAAGTAACATAGATAGTGAGCGGCATAATAGAACAGAGTATGGATCCGACTGTTAGTATTTTGGTTAGCGGTTATAATATTGTTCTATAAAGGCTATGCACCTATTGTAAATGTGTTATATACTTTTCAATATCATTTTTTGTAAACACACTTGAGCCAATTCATTTGGAAGCGTTGTATGTAATTAGTTATAGGCTAACTTAGTGAATAGTTTTGGTTGCACATATAAATAAGACATGTGGCTTTGTATTTGAGCATGCAATGAGATATAGAGTTGATAGAAGTAGAGAAAAAGTATGTAAAGAAAATACATTATGATATATTTCTTTACAAGAGGTTAAAGTATCAGCGCACAAAAGGAACTAATCAGACAAGCGGTTTCATAGTAGCAGTTCACCATTGCAGATATAGTGTGTATCTAATATTCAGAAGGTTGCAGCCTTCACCCATTTGAGCAGTGAGCTCTAGGATAGTGTGTCCTCACCCCTAACAGGGTTAATTGTAAAAGACTCCTAATAGGGTTTTACCCTTGACAAGGTCATTGTACTTAAGCATTGTAATGACAGCTCCAAACAGGGCTAAGGAACATTAATAGGTTCATAATACACAAGTACAATTATTAGTGGGTATTAATTCCCACCGAGGTTTTTACTTTGGACAGGGTTTTCCTGTAATCATATTTGGTGTTATGTGTTATATGTTGATTACTTTACATGATTTAATATTTATTTAAGTAATTAAGTTAATGAGTTAAGTTTCAAGTATCAGATAGTAATTATATAGAACACTGATTCACCCCCCTCTCAGTGTTCCCATTCCTAAGAATTGGTATCAAAGATTTGGTTCTCTGAAGACAAGTTTAACCACTTGAGGAGATCAAGGGTTCAGAAGAGGTGAAACATCTGAAGAAGAATCTTGAAGAATCTCTAGAAGACCTTGACAGATCTTAGAAAGAAATTGAAGAACTAAAATTAAAGGTTAGTGGTTCTCTAGTATTCATCATAACACTGAGAAAATATTTGAAGGATTGTTCTAACATTTAGGGAAAATGGTCAAAAATATGAATGAGGAAAACACATCTCTGAAGGATCAGATTGAAGAGTTGGATAAAAAGCTATATAGTAATCAAGAAGCCTATGAACAATAGGTCAAAGAAAACTAGTAGTTGGATGAAGAACTGAGGAAAGAAAACATGAAAATCTTGGAGTTAGAGAACATCAAGAAGTAGGTGGAATCTGAATTGACTGAAGCAAATAATCATATTGACAAATTGCACACAATAAAGGATTTAATAGTCACAATTGTATACATAGAAGATTAAAGGAGATACCTCTGGTATTGGATTCAATTAAGCACAAAATCAAATTAATGATATGCAAGGAAGAATGAAAGCACCAAAAGATTCTATAGAAGCCAATAAGAATGAAGATAATACTAAAGCTAAAGAAGAACAATCTAAAGATGAGCACAAGCTAGTAAACAAAACTTGTTATGCCTATAACAAGCATGGTCACATAGAAATAGATTGTAAAGAGGTAAGACCTTTCAATGGTTACTATTATTCATGCAATAAATTTGGTCATAGAGCTATGAATTGTAGATCAAATCAAAGAAGTTAGACTCAGCATAATCAGAGAAATCATTCTCAACAAAATGTTAGAAGTCCTCAAACCATTACATGTCATATATGAAATATAACTGAGAGGGGCGTGAATCAGTTATCCACAGTCCCAAATACAAAATGTATCTCTTAAAAAAAATTCAGCTAATTCTATAGCTTAGTAAACAATAAATGCTAAACTGTCTGTGTCTTTACCGATTACCAGTTAATTACTCATAAAGATTACCAACCAAATTAGATATGCAACATGTAAAGTATAATAGCCAAACAATCACCACATAAACACATAACACAAAAGATTTAATGTGGAAACCTTGTAAAGGGAAAAACCACCTGGGACCGGTAACACAAAATATTTTCACTCTTCTGAAGTGAGCTTGGTGAAGAGCCAACCCTATTAAAGGTTGAAAAACACACTGTAAAGCATGACCTTGTTAGAGGATTTAACACTAAAAGTTATTGTCCAACCAGTATTCACTATGGGGTTGACAGGATAACAATGTACATTCTATGAATGACATATAAGACTTTCAAGTCCACTCAGTTAAGATATTTTATTTGTTTACAATGGTTAAATTGAAAATAGTAGGTGATTTGATTACAATACAACTTGACTTTGCAAATGTTCAGATCTATAATAAGCCCATAAAAATCCTCTGATCAATATTTCTATTCAGTTCATCAACATTCAATAACTTACCATCCCTCGCTAAAAGCTTTTGGATGCTCTGTTAACTCTAAAATTTGGTTCTTCTTCAACCAGTCTGATCAGACATGCATGAAGCAATGTTCATGTGATATCTTTGTAGTATCCTTCCAGCATATGTTTCACAATGAAACCTTAGTCTCTTATATAGACAAGTAAACCATTTTTATTTTCATCCATCAGATTTTGCCACTTAATCTCCTTCATTGATTTTGCTGCTTAAACTTTCCTGAGCTGATGTGTCAGTAACATGTTTTGATACTAACCATTAGATCTCCTTCAAATTTTGTTAGCCGTTGATCTCGTAACAAACATTATCTTCCACCTCGGAATCATACACTATATAGCTCATCAATTTCTTTTGGCTAAAACTAAACATTTAGTTCTTTTGTCCTTACTTGGTTAACAAAGAAATGTGGCGGTGAACACAAGCTTGGTTGATACTGTCTCTTGGTATACACTACACTGGCTCGGTGTATACTAGAATGCTTCATTAACCGACCACACTACTTTGTATCATTTTGCTTCTAACTTCATAATAGATTAATGCAACATAATCAAGTCAACAATATGAAGTCATAGACTCATCAATAAGTTACCAAGAGTATTCCTTATCCTCATCTATCATATCCATCTTCCTCCATGTAGATATCTTGGTTTTGCATCTTTTCTCTTCTCTACAGATGTTTAGATATTTGAAACTAACATTATCAGTATTGTCAAAACTAGTTGACATCAATGACAACATAACGACTGATTCAATTATCTTACATATCCATTCAATGCTTAGTGATCTCTAATCACTTTGTAGTTCTCCAATCAAGTTCTCAATCAGTTTTAGTTCATCAATCTCTCCCTTTGGAATTGATGGCAGCATAATAAATATGAAATAAACCATGCACATACCAAACATGTATTCTACAACTATGTAAGAAATGTTGTAAGCTCTCCCTAGCTTAATATGTTTAATCACTATGTTACATGACAACATTGCAAGTGGAGACTTTCCTTTGTAGATATGATCTTTCCAGCTTCTCAGATTATCTCTCCCTTAGATAGATGTTCCAGTGATCTCCTCATTATCATATTGATTCATATTGTTTATCTCTCCCTTTGACAACAATGCCAAAGAAAAACATAAACATACAGCTTTGACTTAGCCATGTGACTCTTTGTTGTCCAGTGCATACAATGTATCTCGGTATACTGATATGCCAATTTTTGTTCATGAAATCTTTCACAACCTTAGACAGAATCCAAAGTGTGAACTATGTTGCATCAACATGAGTGATCTTCTGATAAGATTAGGTTGTTGAGACATCTAGATCAAATTAGTGACTAGTAGACAGGGGATAGACCCCAAGTCTACTCCTCAAGTATTCAAAAGTTTCCTTCTGTAGAGGCTTGGTAAATATGTCAGCAAGTTTCTCTTTTGATGTAACATATTCCAGCTTAACTTGCTTCTCCTGTACTTGTTCTCTTAAGTAATGATACTTAATAGAAATGTGTTTGGTCTTTGAGTGCATTGCAGGATTCTAAGAAATGTTTATTGCACTTGTGTTGTCACAATATATAATCACCAGCTCAGTGATTATCTCGTTCATCCCTTCCAACACTTGCTTGATGTAAGAAATATTTGAAAATTTTGTAGCAGCAACAACATACTCTTCTTTGGTAGTAGACTAAGAAATACAAGTTTGTTTCTTACTTGTCCAAGTAACAAGTCTTTCACCAAAGAAAAATGCTCCTTCGGTGGTACTCTTTCTATCATCTATATTTCCAGCCTAATTTGCATTGGTGTAGACTCTTAGTTCAAACTTGCCTTCCTTAGGATACCATAATCCATAGTCCTTAGTTTTCTTTAGGTATCTTAAGATTCCTTTTGTAGCAACCATGTGTGACTCCTTAGGATTTGCAAAAAATATAGCAACTATCCCCACAACATGTGCAATGTCTGGTCTACTATGTACAACATACATCAACTTACCAATCATAGATCGGTATAGTGTCTAGTTTACATCTGTAGTTTCATCCTCTTTAGTCAGTTTGCAGCTTGTGACCATCAGTGTTCCTATTGGTTTAGCATCTTCCATGACAAATGTTCTCAGTACTTCCTTTATATGCTTAGATTGTGTGATGAAAATTCCATCATTCTGCTGAATAACCTGCAAGCCTAGAAAGAACTTAATCTCTCCAAACATAGAAATTTCAAATTCTTTTCTCATCTCATCAGCAAATGATTTACAGATATGATCTTGTCCTCAAAAAATAATATCATCCACAAATATTTCAGCAATCAAAATAGTGTCATCAAACTCTCCTTTCATATACAAATTGTTGTTTTCACTAGTTCTAACAAAACCAATACTTAACAAATAAGTATGCAACCTTTCATACTAGGCTTTGGGTGCTTGCTTTAAACCATATAAATCTTTATGTAGTCTACATACCATGTCTTTCTTATCTAGATCAACAAACCCTTATGGTTGTTCTATGTAGACCTCCTCTTCTAGTATCCCATTTAGAAAAGTAGATTTAACATCCATTTGATAGAATTTAAACTTCTTATGTGCTGCAGAGGCCAGTAACATGCAAATTCCTTCTAGTCTAGCAATAGGTGAAAAGGTTTCACCATAATCTATTCCTTCCTCCTATGCATACCCCTTGAAAACTAGTGTGGATTTATTCCTTGTAACCTCTCCATTTTCATTCAGCTTATTTATGAAAATCCATTTAGTAGTGATAACATTCTTATCCTTAGGTCTAGGTACTAAAGTCCATGTCTTGTTTTTCTCTATATGTTCTATCTCTTCATTCATTGCATTTATACATTCTTCATTCTCCAATGCAACTTTCACATTTTTCAGTTCAAACTCACAAACTAAGCATGTACCTTGTCTTAACTTACTTCTTGTCATCATGCCAGCTTGCTTGTCTCCAATGATTTGGTTCTCAGGATGATGTCTTCTGACAAATCTAGCCAACACTTGATCTCTTCTTTGTTGTTCATCTTGTTCAGGTTTATTCCCTTGCTCGATAGCTCCTTCCTAATCATCAATTTCTCTTTCATGTTCCTCGGTGTTGTTTTCTTGATGCCCGGTTGTCACATTCTATGGCTTTGATAGGTACTCTGGATGTTAAATGTAAGTGAATCTACCATAATCTTCTAGCTCCCTAGTGCTTTCTTCACCATTCTTAGTATCAAATTCATCAACCCTAACATTAGTACTTTCAATCATTTTATTAGTAACTTTGTTTAGACACTTATAGTCTTTCCTTTTAGTGGAATATCCAAGAAATATCCCTTCATCCCCTTTAGAGTCAAACTTTCAATTTCTTTCATCTTTTAGAATAAAACATTTTCTACCAAAAATTCTCAAGTAACTTACAGTCAGTTTGTGACCAAACCATAACTCGTAGGCTGTTTTGTTTGTCCTTCTTCAATTGTACTTGGTTTAGAACATAGACAACTATACTAACTAATTCTCTCTAGTATGTCTAAGCCACATTCTTTTCTATCATTATTTTCCTTGCACAATCAACAATTGATCTATTCCTCCTTTCAGCAATACCATTCTATTGAGGTATTCTCGGTGTTGAAACCTGTCTTTTTATAACATGCTCATTACAATAGTTAATAAATTCATCAGAAATAAATTCACCACCTCTGTCAACTCTTAAGCATTTCAATTCCTTCCTAATTTCTTTCTCTACTTTTTCTTTATACCATTTAAACATCTTAAATGCTTTAGATTTCTCTTTTAAGAACATTACAGTCATCAATCTAGTGTAATCATCAACAAACAAAATGAAATATCTATCTTTGTAGTAGCTCTATGTTCTCATGGGACCACATAGGTTGGTGTGAACTAGCTCCAAAATTCTCTTTGTTGAATAGTCATTACTCTTAAAACTAGATTTTGTCATCTTACCTTTTTGACATTGATGACACATTACATGATCCGGCTTTGCTAGGCTAGGTAGACCTCTAACCTTTTTCTTTCTACTTATCTTGATCATGTTATCAAAGTTTACATGACATAACCTTTTATGCCATAACCATGCATCCTCATTTGTCATCATTAAATAGGAAGACACAACATTTTCAAGATAAAAGAAGTTAACTTTGGTTTGTGCTCTTGTTTCGACAAGTTTTCCTTCATTAGCAAATATCTTTACCTTCTTGCTCTCAAAAGCTACTCAATGACCTAATTTGTTAAGTTGTGCCACACTTGGCAAATTTTAATTTAGTCCTTCTACCCAATAAGAATTATCACATCTTATTTTATCATTTATCAGAAAAGATCCTTTCCCTCTAACCATACATGGTGTATCATTACCCATTTTTACAGATCCTCCATTATATTGCTCAAGATGATCAAATTTTTCTTCATCACCAGTCATGCGATGTGTACAGCTACTATCAATGATCCATGTATCATTTTTATTAACCTTGGATATGAGTGTTGTCTCTACATACCTTTCTTCTTCCTTAGAATCATCCTTCATCGCAACAAATACTACTTCAACATCATCATCCATGTCAGTCTCGGTACTATTCTCTTCAGAAAAGTAACATACCTTTTTTCCTTTATCATTGTTGTCTCAGTTATCTCTGTTGTAGTGTCAGTAACTTCTGTTGCTTCTCCTCCCATAGCTTCCTTCACCAAATCAGTCTTTGTTTCTATCATCTTCTTTCCTATTTGGGCATCTAGCAGAAATATGACCAACTTCTTTATAGTTAAAATATGCTAAAGGTAATTTACCCCTATATCTACCTTTACCTTTAGGTAATCTTCTGGCCATAAGAGCTTCAAGTTTATCATGCTCATCATCAGTATTCCTATCACTATCATTCTTATTATTTCTACTGCTAGACTTATCGATCTTCAGAGAAGTCATGAAAGAAGACTCAATAGATGGTACAACACTATTATCAAAGTTGTTCAGATCAAAATTTGTTAGCTTACCAATCAGATTATCAAGAGTGAGAGTATTGTTAGGTGCTGACCTCATTTAATGTATGGAAGATATTCTGATTGCATAAACATGCAATCAAGTCCTTAGAATTTTTCTTACCACTGTATCTTCATCAATGACACCATTAGATCCTCTGATAGCATTAACTACCTCCTTTATTCAGTTTGTATACTGCACTATATTTTTTCCTTCTTTCATTTTCATATCATCAAATCTTCCTCTTAAACTTTCAGCTCTGGCTCTCTTGACATTTGCATCACCACTATAAACTTGAGCAAGTTTATCCCACATTTCCTTAGAAGTAAGGCAATCCTTGACATCTTCAAATTTGGTGTCTAATAGAGCAGCAACAATCTCCATCATAGTAACATTATGTTCATGTCTATCTCTTAATTGATCAAGAGTCAAAGGTCATGTAGGCTCTGCTAAGTAGCCATTATCCAATAGGGTGTTGGCAGCATTCCCAATCCTAGATATATGAAGTCTCATTCAGCTTTTCCATATTGTGAAGTTGTCCTTGTTTAGCTTTGGAATTTCCCTCTTATACATTTTGTGATCTTATGCTGAAATCCTAAAAAATCTATTCCAAGAAACCAATATGCTCTGATACCAATTGTTAGAATAATTGAGATGGGGGTGAATTAGTTATCCATAGTCCCAAATACAAAATGTATCACTTAAAACAAATTTAGCTAATTCTGTAGCTCAATAAACAATAAATAGTAAACTATTTGTGTCTTTACCGATTACCAGTTAATTTCTCATAAAGATTACTGACCAAATCAAATATGCAACATGTAAAGTATGATAGCCAAACAATCACCACATAAACACATAACACAAAAGATTTAACATGGAAACCCTAAAAAGGGAAAAATCACCTAGGATTGGTAACCCAAAATATTTTCACTCTTTTGAAGTGAGTTTGGTGAAGAGCCAACCCTGTTAAAGGTTACAAAACACACTATAAGGTGTGACCTTATTAGAGGATTTAACACTAATAGTTATCATCCAACCAACATTCACTATGGGGTTGATAGGATAACAATGTACATTCTATGAATGACATATAAGACTTTCAAGTCCACTCGGTTAAGATATTTTATCTGTTTACAATGGTTAAATTGAAAATAGTAGGTGATCTGATTACAATACAACTTGACTTTGTAGATGTTCAGATCTATAATAAGCCCATAAAAATCCTCTGATCAATATTTCTATTCAGTTCATCAACATTCAATAACTTACCATCCCTCGGTAAAAGCTCTCTGACGCTCGGTTAACTCTAAAATTTGGTTTTTCTTCAACCAGTCTTATCAGACATGCATGAAGCAATGTTCATGTGATATCTTTGCAGTCTCCTTCTTCCAGCATATGTTTCACAATGAAACCCTAGTCTCTTATATAGACAAGTAAACCATTTTTATTTTCATCCATCAGATTTTGCCACTTAATCTCCTTCATTGATTTTGCTACTTAAACTTTCCTGAGCTGATGTGTCAGTAACACATTTTGATTCTAACCATTAGATTTCCTTCAAATTTTTTCAGCTGTTGATCTCATAACAAACTTTATCTTCCACCTCGAAATCATACACTTTATAGCTCATCAATTTCTTTCGGCTAAAACTAAACATTTAGTTCTTTTGTCCTTACTTGGTTAACAAAGAAATGTGGTGGTGAACACAAGCTCGGTTGATACCGTCTCTTGGTATACACTACACTGGCTCAGTGTATACTATAATGCTTCATTAACTGACCACACTACTTTGTAGCATTTTGCTTCTAACTTCATAATAGATTAATACAACATAATCAAGTCAACAATATGAAGTCATAGACTCATCAATAAGTTACCAAGAGTATTCCTTGTCCTCATCTATCATATCCATCTTCCTCCATGTAGATATCTTGGTTTTGCATCTTTTCTCTTCTCTATAGATGTTTAGATATTTGAAACTAACATTATAATTATTGTCAAAACTAGTTGACATCAATGACAACATAACAACTGATTCAATTATCTTACATATCCATTCAATGCTCAGTGATCTCTAATCACTTTGTAGTTCTCCAATCAAGTTCTCAATCAATTTTAGTTCATCAATCTCTCCCTTTGGAATTGAAGGCAGCATAAGAAATATGAAATAAACCATGCACATACCAAACATGTATTCTACAACTATGTAAGAAATGTTGTAAGCTCTCCCTAGCTTAATATGTTTAATCACTACGTTACATGACAACATTGTAAGTGCAGACTTTCCTCTGTAGATATGATCTTTCTAGCTTCTTAGATTATCTCTCCCTTAGATAGATGTTCCAGTGGTCTCCTCATTATCATATTGATTCATATTGTTTATCTCTCCCTTTGACAATAATGCCAAAGAAAAACATAAACATACAGCTCTGACTTAGCCATGTGACTCTCTATTGTCCAGTGCATACAATGTATCTCAGTATACTAATATGCCAATTTTTGTTCATGAAATCTTTCACAACCTTAGACAGAATCCAAAGTGTGAACTATGTTGCATCAACATGAGTGATCTTCTGATAAGATTAGGCTGATGAAACATCCAAATAAAATTAGTGACTAGTAGACAGGGGTTATCATCCAACCAACATTCACTATGGGGTTGACAGGATAACAATGTACATTCTATGAATGACATATAAGACTTTCAAGTGCACTTAGTTAAGAGATTTAATATTTTTACAATGGTTAAACTGAAAATAGTAGGTGATTTGATTACAATACAACTTGACTTTGAAGATGTTTAGATCTATTCTAAGCTCATAAAAATCCTCTGATCAATATTTCTATTCAGTTCATCAACATTCAATAACTTACTATCCCTCAGTAAAAGCTCTCTGATGCTTGGTTAACTCTGTAGTTCAGTTCTTCTTCAACCAGTCTGATTAGGCATGCATGAAGCAATGTTCACATGATATCTCTGTAGTCTCCTTCTTCCAACATACATTTCATAATGAAATCCTAGTCTCTTATATAGACAAGTAAACCATTTTTCTTTTCATCCATCAAATTTTGCCGATTAATCTCCTTCATTGATTTTTCCACTTAAAATTTCCTCAGTTGATGTGTCAGTAACATGTTTTGATTCTAACCATTAGATCTCCTTTGAATTTGGTTAGTCATTGATCTTGTAACAAACTTTATCTTCCACCTTGAAATCATACACTTTACAGCTCATCAATTTCTATTGACTAAAACTAAACATTTAGTTATGTTGTCCTTACTCGGTTAACAAAGAAATGTGTCGGTGAAGACAAGCTCAATTGATACTGTCACTCGATATACACTACACTAGCTCAGTGTATACTGGAATGCTTCATTAACTGACCACACTATTTTATAGCATTTTTCTTCTAACTTCATAACAGATTAATGCAACATTATCAAGTCAACAATATGAAGTCATAGACTCATCAACAAGTTACCAAGAGTATTCCTTATCCTCATCTATCATATCCATCTTCCTCCATGTAGATATCTTAGTTTTGCATCTTCTCTCCTCTCTATAGATGTTTAAATATTTTCAACTAACATGATAAGTATTATCAAAACTAGTTGACATCAATGACAACATAACAAATGATTCAATTATCTTACATATCCATTCAATTCTCAGATCAGTTGTAGTTCATTAGGTCACATATCAAGATATTGTAAAGAGGTAAGACCTTTCAATGGTTATTGTTATTCATTCAATAAATTTGGTCATAGTGCTATGAATTGTAGATCAAATCAAAGAAGTCAGACTCAATATAATTACAGAAATCATCCTTAACAAAATGTTAGAAGTCCTCAAAACATTACATGTCAGATATGCAATTATAATGGTCATATAGCTAGACAGTGTAGTATGGTAACTCACATCAATATGCTAAGGAATATAAGGCCTCTAGTTATTTGTCACACTTGTAAAAAGGCTGGACACATCTCAAAGTTTTTCAGATCAAAAGCACAAAGACAAGAAAGACCTAATATGTCTCAAGGATCAATTTTGGATGAATCAAGAGAAGTCAAGTTTGTGAAAGCTACAGAAGATGTGAGCTTGATTTGGATAGAAGTAAAGAAGGATAATGTTGATGACTATGTATTAGATGTATCTGTAATTGACACACCCTCTACTTCTAGATGAATGACCCTCATGGTCATAGGGGGATCTAGATTATCTCTAGACCCCTACACAGCTGGTATACTCACCCTTAGATTATGTGCCTTTGGTTATAACTATTTAGAGACTAGTTGATGCAGTATACAAGATCACACTACCTAATTGATAGCAGAGATGAAGAATGAAATTCTCAGTTGCATTTTGTGTTTATGCGAAAAGCATTAATGGAAAAAAGTTGTTTTAAAGTCACCAAAGATCCATTATTCACACATTTGCATTTGAGTTTAAGACTTTAGAGAACACAGGAGATCAAAGAAGTTTGTGTTGAAGGATTGTAGTTGGTTAATCAGTGAAAGGAAGCTAATTTTTTTGTGAAGTCCTAGTTTGGTCGTGACAATTCATAAACCCTTGGAAACATATTTGAGTGATTTACCAAGTTATGGCTACTCTAGTTGTTTTCAATGTTGCTGAAAGGAATATATATATATTTAAGAAGCATCCCTTCAAGTGAGTCTTAGATGACCTAGAAGGAGCATTCTCTAGGACTCCAATGGGAGTAATGCATGTAGAATACATACACACATACATTTAATGCAAGAAGGAACCAATAGGTTTGGATAGAATAAGGTCACACTTAGAGACAGTGATGAAACTTGACAAGATATTCTTGGATGAGTTCATGCACTTAGAGAATAACCCTATTATTGAGTATGCGACAACATATGAATTCTATGAATCTGAATGGATTAAGATCTTATTAAGCATAATTCATAATGACTTGTTCTGGATTGGTGAAGTCCCTGTTCAGATAACTACTGATCTCATTCATGAGATGACCAGACTTCCTAAGACCAACATCATTATTCTTGTTGGTAAGGATGTCAGGAAACTAGTTGAACAAGCCTGTAAATGCCAAAGTGATAAGCGAGGGATGAACATTGAGCTGATTGAGGAGAAATATATCAAGCTTATGTCTATGATACTTGGATATAAGTTTCAGCATGCAAATAGGGTTAATAGTGTGTCTGCAGTCACTATTTTAGCAGCCATAAGGATTGTAAAGGAAAATGGTGAGTTCAACTTGTGCAAGATCTTGCACACATAGGTGATGGATAATATCATGGCTATCAAACATGACAAGAGAAATTTTTTTAGGTTCAGGTCACTTATCATCTATATGTATTTTCATATAGTTGGTAAAGTGTCTAATCTATACCTT
The DNA here is from genome assembly GCA_027943335.1 of Chamaecyparis obtusa. Lineage (NCBI taxonomy): Eukaryota > Viridiplantae > Streptophyta > Pinopsida > Cupressales > Cupressaceae > Chamaecyparis > Chamaecyparis obtusa. Next base: position 339,749 of record BSBK01003890.1, read on the forward strand.
GATAAGAGTCTTCCTACAATGCCACAGATCTCATTAAAGGCAATATCTGAAAGCACCTTGAATGATTACATGGAATTGGAGATCAAGACATTTAGAATAAAAATTCAAAGAAGGTATAGGATACCTGAGAGCATAGTAAAGAAGTACAAGGATACCATATGTTTTATGGTAGAGACTAATATCACATGCATGGAAGTAGTGGAGCCAAGGACTAAGTGGATGCATCCACTTGGTTATAAAGTGGAAGAAGACATTCTGGAAGCCTATGCACAAGTCTTATTATCAGCGCCTAAGGATCCCAATGAAGCAAGATGGGGCTCTTATGAGGAAAAGATAAGACATGTAGATTCATTCTTGTACAATGCTACAACTAAGATGAAAGCATCTAAAATTACCAATGAGATACTGAAGATTCATTGTTTCACTCAAGCTGACCTAGATAAGGCAAGGGAAACCAAGATGGCAATGCAACTTGAGAGTGCACCCTCTTCAAAAGTGAAATTAGAGAAGTCTGATGACCCTAAGGTAAAGAAGGTAAAGATGGAAGAGAACACCCCTGCGCTCATAGATACAATTGATTTTGAGTCCACATCACCTCCTGAGTATAGAAGGATTCCTAAGAGGAAGAAGTAGACCAGTGCAAGCCATCCATCCTCTAGGACAACCAAAAGTCAAAGGAAGAACACTCAAGCACCTCCTAAGGTAGGATTCATATCGAATCTTGAAGTTTTGAAAATTGGGATAGTAGATGAAGGAAGAATTGATCAAATAGGGAGGTACTATGATAAATACAGTGAGATTGATAAATCAAAGATCCATGGTATGATCATAATACACATGATTAAGTTCAAGAAAATAGTCTTGGAACTTAAGAAAGTCATTATGGATAGTGTATGGAACGTCTTAGATTTTTTGAAGAGACAGGCTATAGAGGAAGACTTTAGAATAAGGGAGAAGATACTAGATGAAAGCCTCCCTATATGTTCAATTCAAGATAAAACACTACTATTGGATTTGGTGAAGCCGCACCTAAGAACAAAGATGAGAACTCTATAGATCATGAACAAGGACTATGAATTAGTAGCAAAGGAGACTGAAAAATAATTTGAGAAGGGGTTCTTAGAAAGACATATGTATCCTCCGACTGTGCCTACAACACAAGTCCCCTTTGAGAAATCCAAGGACCCATAGATCCCTGATGCACCGATGATAGGTCCACAAGATTCTGCACCCATAGTACCAGCACCCACAAAAGCAATGGAAGCAAAAGAAGAAACTATAGTGATTGACAATGTAGAAATATCTATGGCAGCATCAGATAAGGATTTAGATAAGTTTGAGGAAGCATTTGTGAGCACTAAAGAGGTAGAGATTCTATGTGGTGATAATTCACCTAAGTGGAAAGAAGAAGTTCAGGTTGAAGACCTAACTAGACATGAAAGTGAGAGAAGATGAACCTAAAATTGAGAAGGAAGAATAGAAGGAAGATGTACTTGCAGATGAGTCATCTATTGAAGTTCTAGTAAATGTAAAGACTGAGGTAATGGATGTTAGTCAAAGTTCACTCCTTACCCCTAAGCCCTCAATATCATTGTTGTCAAGTTTGACCCTTGACACAACAAGTTTAGATTCATGGGGAGAAGAAGACTTGATTAAGATCAGTGTGCTAGAAATGGAGAAGGAAAAGGAGAAACAAGTAATGAGGAATCCATTGTTTGTTGAATCACTCAACATCTTGAATAACTTACTGCCTAAAGATAAGAAAGTGTCTAGTATACATTCAGTATATGATGTTAGGACCATCATGACATGCTTCAAAGAAAACTTCTCAAGCTTAGAAGAATCAACATCCAAGGTTGCAGAAGAAAAATATCTGAAGAAAAGATTGAATGAGTTGATAGAATACTTCGCACTTGACCTTAGTTCACTAAAGGTTGGTCAGGCTATATTGAGGGAGATTGTAGCTAAAGGAAGAAAGATAATAACTAATTGTATGGATAAAGACAAACTTACATTAGATCTTTCCAAAAAGATTCAAGAAGTTGAATCTATGATAGAAGTAGTAAGAGAATCTGTATAATATCTCTCCATAGATATAAATATGTGTAACAATATCTACCAAGGACAAGTGGATAAGATTGAGAAAGAAGAAAAAGAAATGGCCAAAATAATGGCTAAGAAAACTCAGTTAAGAAATGCACTTGAACCCTCTTTAGATGTGCTAAATCATAATATCAAGGAGATTGATGCCACAATGGTGACATATGATCAAAGTCCAAGTTTAGAATTGGAGAAGATGGAGAAGTTAACTTATGCTTTGTGCACCCATTTTCAAACAATAAATGCAATGAAGGAATTTTGGCAGCAAGAAATTGCAAACCTTCAGATTGCTTACATGGATTTACTCATTGTGTAAGTACTTGTAGATTCATTTTTTGATCACCTTTGTCATAATGTGAAAGGGGGAATATAATATATAGTAGAAGGGAGAATATGGAGCAGTGTATATGATGTAAAAAGGAGATATAAGATAGAGTATATGTTAGAATTTTTTTTTGTAAGATATAGTTAGTAACTTTGCCATATTCCTTCATTGCCATTAATGAGAAAGGGGGAGATTGTTGATGTAGACTATGCCATCTGTATCTATTTTGAAAGGCTTAAACAAGAAAATGTTACATTTTAATCTAGCATCATATCAATTCAAAACATGAACATCTAAGCTAAGCCACCTCGGATTGAGCCTAAACAGGTGCACCCAAGCACTGTTTGATTTTGATACGGGTGTGCTCTCAAACCACATGGAGCATGTCCCTATGTCTTTTTAGGATGGATTGGGATTGATTAGATGCCATAGGAACCCCATAGTGGCACAAAATAGGTATAGAACACCTAATTTACCCCCAAGGCCTCAAGAATCCAAATGATGTTGAAATGAAGATTTGATGCAAGCATGATTATGCTAGATAGATTTTAATCCAAAGATTATAATGATGATATTATATGCAAAACAATGAAAGAAACTAGGTTCAATCCATTATTCGAAGCTAAGATGTGTTAGAAAGCATGAAATCTAACAATTAGGAATGATTATGCTAAGTCTAGAAGTAAATGAGCATGATAAAAATGCATTGAAGATAAAAAATAAGCTAATGGATTGCTCTAGGAAGAGAGGGTATTTATAGGATTTCCTAAGGGCTTGGGTTAGGAAGGAGAGTTAGGGTTTGGGGTTTGGTTAGGGGTTGAGTCAAAGGGATAGGGATTGACTTTCAAAGGTTGAATGGACCAAGGTTAGGATAAGGGTTTAGGATTTTCTAGAAGAGTCTAGAGGTTTAGGGATTTGGGGATTTAAATAAATATCAAATTTATTTAAAGGGTTTGGTTGAGGACTTTATTTATTAAATGATTTTAATAAATATTGGAGAGAAAGATGTTTAAATTAGATTTAAATTTTTTTGGAAGGGATTATCATTCAAATGTGATTTAAATATTTTTGGTGAGGGTTTCTTAATTAAAGATGTTTAAGTAAGATATGAGTGATTAATGGTATAATAATAAATTAATTAATTAATTAAATAAATAAATAATTAATAAATGATGATGTCATCAAGGGTTTTCAAAAAATAAAAATACTTTTATTTTCTAAAGGATTTTAGGTGTACCATTTTCCCATCTTTAATGTGATGCCGCAAGTAGCATGGCGTCAAAGGTAAGAAAATAAGATGCCCCAGGCTCGAATCTAGAGGAATAAGGGGTTGTGCCCCCTCAAGAAAATTATGCAAAGAGGAAACTTTGTGGAACTTTTTCAAAAAGAACACAGAAGGACAAGAAAGAATGAAGGAAGAAGGGAGGATAAATAACCAAAGCTTCTAAGAGAAAAGATGCATGAATGCAAGATGAGGGTGAGATGCAGGATGCAACTATATGAAAGATGCAAGATTAATCTATATGATGTTGGATGGGGGATTTAGGGAGCTCCATGCATTGGATACTTTTGAGAGCACAACCTAGTTTGATATAGCAATACTAGAGACCTACCAAGGATACTGGGATCATGAGGCCTTGTTACCAGAATTGCATAGGAATGATGCAAAAAGACAAGCATGCAAAGGGTTTCCCCAACATCACACATGAAACCTAGAGGAGGCATGGTGAAAATGATGCTGGAGAAACCACAACACATGACTCAATGAAAGCAAGAAGCAAAAGATCAAAAGAACTTGCCCCAGATTGTCCTCATTCATAGAACACCATGATATAAAGGATTGTGGTGACTTTGAGTAGAGGACAATGAGCAACCATAAAAGATAAACAAGATCCAAAGGACAAAATCCAAGGTCACAATGATAACTCAAAAATATATCATTTGCCAAGGAAAGAGTTTGATGGGCTGATTGATGGTGGGAGATTTGGGGGCATTTTGCGACGGCTATGTGTCGCAATAGTGACACCCATAGACGTCGTAGTTTTTTAGTCACAAATTGCAATGTCTATGGGTAGCCATCGCAATTGCGACGCCCTCCCATCGCAATGTTGCCCCTTTACCCATTCTGGGCCTCTACCACATTGCAACGGCAGGGCGTTGCATTACGATGGGTGCCCGTCGCAATTGCGACGCCTGTGGGTGGATTAAAAAAAATAATTATTTTATACATTGCTAATGAACCACATTAATGCTTTTTTCTTTCAACAAATGAGGACACTCACTGTAAAGACAACATGATAATGTACACTCACTGTAAGGACAGTCACAAATGAGGACATCTCATAGTGACTGTCCCTTGTGTAATTGCCACTTGAATGTATTGCTATTCAGCCACATTAATGCTTTTCTTCTTCAACAAATGAGGATAGTCACTGTAAAGACAACATGATAATGTACACTCACTGTGAGTGTACATTATCATGTTGTCTTTACAGTGACTATCCTCATTTGTTGAAGAAGAAAAGCATTAATGTGGCTGAATAGCAATACATTCAAGTGGCAATTACACAAGGGACAGTCACTATGAGATGTCCTCATTTGTGACTGTCCTTACAGTGAGTGTACATTATCATGTTGTCTTTACAATGAGTGTACATTATCATGTTGTCTTTACAGTGTCAATAAATGCATTATTACTTAAACTGAAGAGTACTCTAAAAAATATGTCATTGTGGAGTTCTGATTGCTTCCAATTTGATATACGCTTGTTCTACTTATGTATCCAGCATCATGTAAGAAAAGTTGATGCTTTTAAAATAGATTCATTTAGCCATGAAATGCCTGTGCATGTTACATACAAGATTCCAAGGCCCAAAACTGATTACTCATTATAATTCATGTACAGAATGATAATCAACCACAATGAGGCATGCGTAGGCACTGCTTAGATTTTGAGGCATCACAAGCTCGTAGAAGAAACTTGACCAATGGCTCATGGAATGCAACAAACTTATTGCCTAAAACAGGAACATTGGTAACCACAGATGATGGTTATGAAAAGAACACTTCACCATCAATGTCACATGAGGGAACTGCAATTTCTGATGGCAAGAAACTTGTAGTATATAAGAGAGATGCAGGTACAGATGCTGGGAGAAGTTCCCAATCTTTATCTGTTGGATAGTTTTCATCTTGCTCTAATAAAACATCTGAGGGTAACTCAAACAAGTCTGACAGCTCACTTAGAAATAATGGGCATTCTTCTATGTCAGTGGGTATGCCAACTGGGATTGGTTTGCATTTAAATAGCCTTGCCTCTTCAATGTCATTAAATTGTAGAACTTGGCTGCTAACAACTTCAAAGGGAGCTACTGGCATGCAGGGAATGCTGACTTTGTCTGGAGTGAAGGAGGCTCCTCGTGACAGTCGAACAAGTTCTTTACTTCCTGTAAGCTCAGGTGGAAATATTTCAGTATCAACAAATACAAGCATGGCTCCTGGAATGCTTGTGTCAGTTGTGGAAAAGACTAGAATTGATCAACAGGAGGTGCAGTCTTCTAGAAACACACAGATTGGAGTCACAAAGTCCACTACATGTTTCCGATCCCTAACAGTTGGTATAAAGCCATTGCAATGTAGGCAACCTTTTAAAACTGAATATATGAACTCAAGTCCACTTGACAAGAAGAGGCCAGTGCTACAAGATATTTCTTGACAACTTGGATTTGGTATAGGGGAAGAGTATAATCAGAGCAGTCCTAAGAAGAAAAGGTAATTGTAGGATTTTATCAACTTTACAGAGATTTGTCTTCATTTGTAATGCTTTGTTGTCTGGATAATTTTGAATTCACTTTTGCATCCTTTTCTTTAGCTTTGACTTTTTCTTTGAATGCCCAGAAGAAAGTTTGCCATGACTGGGGATAAAGAAGGCTGCAAACATTGCAATTGTAAAAAGTCAAAATGCCTTAAATTGTGAGTCTTTGTGCACTAGAGTGGGTTTATTATTTGGTTCCTATGTCTTTCCTATTTGTCTCAGAACTTGAACATTGCTATGAAGGTCTATGTGTTAGCACTTAAGAAAAGCAAATTACAATCCAGAACATTCTACGTACCTCTTAGATGATCTATAGATCAGATAATTAAATAAATAGATGTTTTTTGATTTTTGCATTTCAATTCATGTATTGACATGACTAGATTTATAGTTTTAATTTAAATGAAATTCTTACTAGTACTCTTGCAGGTATTGTGAGTGTTTTGTAGTAGGAGTATACTGTGTTGAGTCCTGCACATGTCAAGAGTGCTTTAACAAACCCGAGTATACAGATATGGTTGTTGGCACACGCCAGTAGATAGAATCACGCAATCTGCTTGCTTTTGCTCCTAAAATTGTTCATGGTGCTGACTCTCCACCAACTAATGGGGTGAGAAAATACTGAGAGGTTTTCCTTTGTTCTAGTGTTTTCTCTTTATAATATCACTATTACTTAACTATCTATGGAGAGTTCTTATCTTTCTCGCTATCTTACTTTAGCAAAGAGAGTGCACCGAGACTCCAGCATCGGCAAGGCACAAAAGAGGCTACAATTGTAAGAAATCAATGTGTCTGAAGAAATACTGTGAATGCTATCAGGTAGATATCTTCAATTGATTGCTTAATTTAAGGTTAAAGGCTGGAGAGTAGTTTATGTGTATTCTGATTAGTGCTCGTATCTTTTATTTTAGGTAGGGGTTGGCTGCTCAGATGGCTGTAGATGTGAAGGTTGTAAAAACACATTTGGCAAGAAAGAAGGTATCCGGTCACTTTTTTCAAATATCGAATGCATCATATTATCTCAATATATACATGAACGATAATACAAATATTGAATGCATTATATTCTGTCATTCTATACATGTACGACGATTCAAATATCAAGTGCATTATATTATCTCAGTCTATACATGAATGATAAATTTCATTTGCAACTTGTATAGGAGGATCAGATGACACAGAAGACAAAGAATCTTAGGATGAGGTATGGGAGAAGGCTATATCAGAGGAAAAGCTAGGGCTTTGTTACTGTCCCTTATGACAGTAACAAAATTTGATGAAAATAATTTTTGTTTCACTCAACTTTGACATTCACAACTTCCTCTTTTATTATAATAAGAAAAAATACAGTGACTTTAGAGAAAATAATGAAACTAATACAATTGCAATACAGTGGTATTTAGAACAAACAGAGCTTCACAACAATCAAAGAAGAAAAAAGCACATGCATATATCGAGTACTCCTCAATCAAAGAGATAGAGAAGAATTCAAAACATACCCAGACTGAACATGGCCATACCAAGACCAGCATCAGACAATATTCTTATTGACTGCTCTAGGATAGCTGGCATTTCAACTTTCCATCTGCAAAATAGATTATAAAAACATGAAAATATATCAGAGATGTTTGATATTGATACAAAACAACACAGATTCATTTCTTCATACACCTGTATATCATAAAAATCCTTGCACACTTCGAAAAATTGTATTGCCTTTTACTTACTCAAAAGTAATTTACATAAAGCAGTCATTTGATTAACATGGATCCTAATATTCACAAGTACATGGTCATGTGCTCCATCGTAGCATCTTATAGATTTAGATTTGTTCTCTGAAATAATTCAATGTTTTGTTTACAATCCACAAAAGAAATATTTTCCCTCGTCTACTTAATCCTAAACAAAAGGCCATATAGCAATATAGATAGAACTATATAACAGAAACCATAAACAATGGTAACCTTAGTAGTAGCAAGAAATTGTTGCAAAAACTTTACCTTATCATACCCAGATTGTTGCTTTGCCTGGCAGAGGGAAATTTGATCAGTAAAATTGACACAAAGTATGATGTCTCCATTGTCATGTTGGATAACAAAACACCAACTTTAATGGGCATGTACTGTCCCTTGTGTAATTGCCACTTGAATTCATTTCTATTGAACCACATTAATGCTTTTTTCCTTCAACAAATGAGGACAGTCACTGTAAAGACAACATGATAATGTACACTCACTGTAAGGATAGTCACAAATGAGGAAATCTCAGAGTGATTATCCCTTGTGTAATTGCCGCTTGAATACATTGCTATTGAACCACATTAATGCTTTTTTCCTTCAACAAATGAGAACAGTCACTGTAAAGACAACATGATCATGTACACTCACTGTAAGGATAGTCACAAATGAGGAAATCTCAGAGTGACTATCCCTTGTGTAATTGCCGCTTGAATACATTGCTAATGAACCACATTAATGCTTTTCTCCTTCAACAAATGAGGACAGTCACTATAAAGATAGCATGATAATGTACACTCACTGTAAGGACAGTCACAAATGAGGACATCTCATAGTGACTGTCCCTTGTGTAATTGCCACTTGAATGTATTGCTATTCAGCCACATTAATGCTTTTCTTCTTCAACAAATGAGGATAGTCACTCTAAAGACAACATGATAATGTACACGGGCTGTAAGTGTACATTATCATGTTGTCTTTACAGTGACTATCCTCCTTCAAGTGGCAATTACACAAGGGACAGTCACTGTAAAGACAACATGATAATGTAGAGAAACATTGTCATTTGTATTTTCAACAGCGCCGAGAGAGATTCCCTCTGTGAAATCACAGCTACAATTTCTGAGTACATTGGGTTTATTTTTCTTTTGTCATTATTATGTAATCTGGTATTCAGCTATTATAGAGCTAAAATACCCAGAAATGAGGACATATCTGTGTTGAATTTGTTGTTAGCGGCTTTGGTTATTTAGAAGTTTAATTTTATTTGTTCATCTTTCAAGCACAAATGTTTTGTGGACTGTAACGTCTTCATTCTTTCGAGTATGCAATGAAACAGCCCTAACTTGCGACTACCTTCACGGTACTTGTGTACATTATCATGTTGTCTTTACAGTGACTGTCCTCATTCAAGTGGCAATTACACAAGGGACAGCCACTGTGAGATGTCCTCATTTGTGACAAGGACAGTCACACATGAGGACATCTCACAGTGACTATCCCTTGTGTAATTGCCACTTGAATGTATTGCTATTCAACCACATTTATGGGCCCATTTGGACCACAGCACATAGTAGCATCTATAGAGAAGAATATCCCAGGTGTAACAAGTTGTAAGAATATACCAACAGTTCTAAGAATTTCCCTAGCACATAGTAGCATCTACAGAGAAGAATATACAACATGAGGGCAGCCACTGTAAAGACAACATGATAATGTACACTCATTGTATGTGTACATTATCATGTTGTCTTTACAGTGACTGTCCTCATTCAAGTGACAATTACACAAGGGACAGTCACTGTGAGATGTCCTCATTTGTGACAAGGACAGTCACACATGAGGACATCTCACAGTGACTATCCCTTGTGTAATTGCCACTGGAATGTATTGCTATTCAACCACATTTATGGGCCCGTTTGGACCATGGCACATAGTAGCATCTACAGAGAAGAATATCCCAAGTGTAACAAGTTGTAAGAATATACCAACAGTTCTAAGAAGTTCCCTAGCACATAGTAGCATCTAAAGAGAAGAATATGGGTCAATGAGGTTGACTTCAAAGCCATGCAATCTAATGGTAATAGTAATATCATAATTTGACATACTATCAGAAATACTTCCTAAATAGACTATTCAATCTTATAAGAGATGGATTCATGAGAACTATTATTTATGAAATATGAGTCAATGACTTTAATTAAAAAAATTACACAATCTAATTCTTGTAAAAATATCAAAATTTGACACATTGAAAATACCTTCCAAAAGTATCATTAATTGATTAATATGAATCACTACTCATGAAATATAATTTTATAAACCTAATCTAAAAACTACACAATAAAAATCTTAATAGCAATATTGTAAGAAACTATTCCCAAAAGCAAGCCTAACAAAATTTGATGAAAATAATTTTTGTTTCACTCAACTTTGACATTCACAACTTCCTCTTTTATTATAATAAGAAAAAAAATGTCTTTTTAGATATACCTCATGAACCATACTCGAATAATCTATCATTTTTCTTCTCAAAAACATATTTGCAGAGCCTGCTTCTTTTACTTGTTTGTACTTTTATCTCTCTGATGGAAAGGGTTCCTTCAGGACACATTTTTCCAAGTTCACTGCTTGAGATATTTGAGGAGGGTTCCCCTGCTTGAGTATCCATCTAACCCATATTCGAGTAGTTCTACAATTGCACAGTCTAAATTAATAATACTGACAATTGAATGACGAATGATGATACATAGAATTGATATAAACTAATCCTAAAAACACTAAAACATTATTAATATATTTATATTTCATAAATAAAATTGATATAAAAGATATGGAAAGATACATTAAAAAATAGAAAAATAGTAATGTGGTTCAATAGCAATACATTCAAGCGGCAATTACACAAGGGACAGTCACTGTGAGATGTCCTCATTTGTGACTGTCCTTACAGTGAGTGTACATTATCATGTTGTCTTTAGAGTGACTGTCCTCATTTGTTGAAGAAGAAAAGCATTAATGTGGTTCAATAGCAATACATTCAAGTGACAATTACACAAGGGACAATCACTGTGAGATGTCCTCATGTGTGACTATCCTTGTCACAAATGAGGACATCTCACAATGATTGTCCCTTATGTAATTCAAGCGGAAATTACACAAGGGACAGTCACTGTGAGATGTCCTCATTTGTGACTATCCTTACAGTGAGTGTACATTATCATGTTGTCTTTAGAGTGACTGTCCTCATTTGTTGAAGAAGAAAAGCATTAATGTGGTTCAATAGCAATACATTCAAGCGGCAATTACACAAGGGACAGTCACTGTGAGATGTCCTCATTTGTGACTGTCCTTACAGTGAGTGTACATTATCATGTTGTCTTTAGAGTGACTGTCCTCATTTGTTGAAGAAGAAAAGCATTAATGTGGTTCAATAGCAATACATTCAAGTGGCAATTACACAAGGGACAGTCACTGTGAGATGTCCTCATTTGTGACTGTCCTTACAGTGAGTGTACATTATCATGTTGTCTTTAGAGTGACTGTCCTCATTTGTTGAAGAAGAAAAGCATTAATGTGGTTCAATAGCAATACATTCAAGCGGCAATTACACAAGGGACAGTCACTGTGAGATGTCCTCATTTGTGACTGTCCTTACAGTGAGTGTACATTATCATGTTGTCTTTAGAGTGACTGTCCTCATTTGTTGAAGAAGAAAAGCATTAATGTGGTTCAATAGCAATACATTCAAGTGGCAATTACACAAGGGACAATCGATCACTGTGAGATGTCCTCATGTGTGACCTTTGTGAAGGCAAGTGCCAATTTGTACCCAAGTTACCAATATTGTGGCAAAAGTGGGAATGAAGCATTTAGGGGTCAAATTGGGCAAAGAAGTGTAGAAGTGGCCTATGTGAGGTCTAAATAGCCTAACTAAGTCATGGTTAGGGTCTTATGGTGTTTGAACAATAAGTTTTGAACCAAAATCCCAAAGGTTGTAACAAGTTGTCAATGTTGTCATTCACAACATTGACAACATTTGTGCAAGGGAGCATTTTCGAGTAAGATGGTTATGTAACTATATGAAACCATTAAATTAGGCATCAGATCAACTATAAGAGGCCTCCATCGATCTGTGCAAAAGGTTGGAGGGAAAAACATTTGGAATTAAGAAGATTTGTAGAGTAACACGGTTTTAGTGAATTCTTGAGTTTTTTTGTTTCTTTGTTTTCAGTTGATTAATGGATTAGATAGCTCGTAGTGTCTATTGGAAAAGTTAGTACAAGTTGTTTTTTTATTTTGTGTTGTGTTTTTTTTGAGTTTTGAAGCATTCCAACTAGTTTTTTAATTCTTTTGTTAAGTACCCTATCATTGGTTTGAACCAAGCAGGTTGAACAAATGGAGTCTTAGCTCATCATTCCATTGTCAATTTTGTACGGGCTCTTGGAATGGGTGAGGAGACTCCATGTACTATATGTTTGGAAGGAGGGGCCCTGGGAAGCTCATTTTCTATGTTTGCAATGATGTCCTAGGTGAGTCAGTTGAGCACAATTAGGGATGACAAATCATTACAAGAAGATTACAACAAGTTGAATGCATTGGTTGCTTCAACTAAAATCTCATGGAGAGGTAGACACACATCTAAAGAAGCCCCAAGTCAAATTAGAAGATTGGGTGAGTTTCTTTGGTTGCTAAGAAAACAAACTCTTAGTCAGACTGTCCAAGTTGTGTCAAAATACTTGTTTTCAGGCATGGCTGTAGCAGTTGGTGTACAAAAAATCTAGGAGGAGAAGACCTTAGATATCTTGGAGTTCTCAATAAAGGGCATCTGAATCCTAAGCCCTTTAGGTGGCTTAATATAAACAAAAAGGCTTGACAAAGGCCTAATTGCTAGCAGCCTATTTTTGGGTGCAATTGGCATGGTTTGATGAACCGGATTGAAGTACTGATGAAAAGTATAGGTGAAGGAGTAATATTGAAACCAATAGAGGTCCTAGTGGCCAGCCTCTCCATGGAGTAAAGTTCTAGTTGAATGTGTTTCAATTTGTGAAGACAAGACTAGGAGTGTCCTAGTAGCTAGATTGGTATTGAGCAGAGTTCGTTGTATTTCTTGTTGGTGTGCACTAGTTGAAGGAGTGGGATCTTGGGTAGAGATACCTAAAGAGTGTAGGGATAGTTAAGTACCCTATCAAGTCAAAACATTGGCCTAAAGAGACCCTAGTGAAGGATAGGGAGTGAGCAAGACAAAGTGTTACATCAATTAACAAGATCATTTTTTGGTAATTGTGTACATTATCATGTTGTCTTTACAGTGACTGTCCTCATTTGTTGAAGAAGAAAAGCATTAATGTGGTTCAATAGCAATACATTCAAGTGGAAATTACACAAGGGAATATCACTATGAGATGTCCTAAGTGTGACTGTCCTTGTCACAAATGAGGACATCTCACAGTGACTGTTCCTTGTGTAATTGCCACTTGAATGAGGACAGTCACTCTAAAGACAACATGATAATGTACACAAGTACCATGAAGGTAGTCGCAAGTTAGGGCTATTTCATTGCATACCCGAAACAATGAAGACATTACAGTCCACAAAATGTTTGTGCTTGAAAGATGAACAAATAAAATTAAACTTCTAAATAACCAAAGCCGCTAACAATAAATTCAACACAGATATGTCCTCATTTCTGGGTATTTTAGCTCTCTAACATCTAAATACCAGATTACATAATAATGACAAAAGAAAAATAAACCCAACGTACTCAGAAATTGTAGCTGTGATTTCATAGAGGGAATCTCTCTCGGCACTGTTGAAAACACAAATGACAACGTTCTTGTTTTTTTTGCCCTTATATCCCGATGTGATTTTGTGGAGGGTTATGGTGCTGTTGAAAACACAAATGACAACGTTCCTTTTTTTTTTTGCCCTTATATCCTAACAACATCGCAATTGCAAGTTAGGGCTGTTTCACTGCATACCCGAAACAATGAAGACGTTACGGTCCACAAAACGTTTGTGCTTGAAAGATGAACAAATAAAATTAAACTTCTAAATAACCAAAGCCGCTAACAATAAATTCAACATAGATATGTCCTCATTTCTGGGTATTTTAGCTCTCTAACAGCTGAATACCAGATTACATAATAATGACAAAAGAAAAATAAACCCAACGTACTCAGAAATTGTAGCTGTGATTTCGCGGAGGGTTATGGCGCTGTTGAAAATACAAATGACAACATTCTTGTTTTTTTTTCCCTTATATCCCGATGTGATTTCGCGGAGGGTTACGGCGCTGTTGAAAACACAAATGACAACGTTCTTGTTTTTTTTGCCCTTATATCCTGATGTGATTTTGCAAAGGGTTACGGTGCTATTGAAAACACAAATGACAACGTTCCTCTTTTTTTTTGTCCTTATATCCCGACAACGTCGCAATGGTGATGTTGCCAAATGTATTGTCATCGCAATTGCGATGGTGTCAGGCTATATTTGAAAAAAAAAAGCCAAAACCGCATGACATTTGCCTATCATCGCAAATTGCCGTTGCAATTTCACCCCAAATGTATTAGTGTTAGTTCTGAACATGGCAAAGGATACATCATCATGGACCTAGTTTGATTGATTAGGTCAGAAAAAATAGAAGAACACATATGTGTGGACCTGTGCTAATGGGGAGAATGCTATGTTGCTAATTGGAAAATGATGAGGTTCAAAGATAGTCACAGTGATCAAGGATAGTCGACAATTGATTTTGCTTAAGTACAAGGCTGGATGGGACAACATATCTGATCAAATGCTACTATAGGACTGATGAGGATATGTACAACAAGATGCAAGGATATGTACCAAGGAGCTCAAAAGATTAGAAAACATCCAGAGGACCAAATGAAATAAAAAGTATCTCAAAAAACCTTTTTCCATAGGTAGGATGATGGAGGATGATTGATTGGATCAATGGTGGGAAGGTTTGGTCAGAACGTGAGGAAGGATACATCATCATGGACCTAGTGTGATTGGTGGGAGATGATAGGCCAACACTGGGGCAAATAATAACAAAAGAATTAACAATTTAATGATGAAGTTCAGCTAGTCTATATGTGTCAATCTGAGAGCGTAAGCTTGTGAAAGGTGTTCAAGTAGTATGCCATCAAGGGATGATAGTTGTGAGATGAGGGATTATGAATGTAGCTACAACACACAAAATTGAATCTATGAAAAACTAAAGAAATCCCAGCGACAGGAACTGTCACTTCCTGGCGATAGGAACATTAGAAACAAAACAGTATTTCTGAAACAAAAATAACAACACTAATCTATGGATAAAATGGTGATGAAAACATTTTTATATTATATTCTAAATATTAAATGACTAATCAACAACTCACTTAACTAATATAAAATTAAATGTCTACTGTAATGATAATCTAAGAAAACAATATAAACTTATGCAAATGGAATAAACATATAATGGAAATACATCACCGTGTTTCACCATGGAGTGGGCCCTTGCTCCTATCTTGCACGGTGGATAGAGAAAATGTTGTTTCTACGCTATGATCATGCAAAAAAAAATATTCTCATTTACTTCAAAATACTGATGTTCAGATCTGTGTTACACGGTCTTCTTCCTGCTGAAAACTCTATTCTAATCTGCAGAAGTGTACATATCTATATCTCGCACTGCTTATATATACACAGCAGGCATAACAACTTATTAATAGCTCTGTTATTCATGCCATCTAAAGAATGGCTATTACATAGAACAATCTATAATAGAAATATGTGACTTGCAAAGAATAGATAACTTTGTTGTACCAGTTCAGAACAATATTGTCTTCATCCACTATTTTTGAGCCATGGCAGGTTTAGCTCCTTACGTAGCAATGATAATGGTCAGTTACGAGCCAAGGTTGCTGCCACGTATGAAGTCTTTCATCACCATACAAATAATGCCAAGAACAAGAAATTGTTTTGATCATTCCAACAAAACTGTATTATCTGTGGTTACTGATTCATGGTTTGAAATGGTTACTGCATAATGGAATTGGGTCCACTTGAGACATCATATATGTTTTTTGGCACTCAACTTCCTCACACATTCAAAATAATTAGAGTAAATGGCATTTGATGGGTTGTCATTAAATGTGTCTAATCTCGAGTATGGAAAACAACATGTGGATTGAATCGGTGAGCTCCAAACTTCTTGCTCCTCCATTCATTGGATAGGATACTAATCGGTTGATCCATTCATTGGCTCATCATTCCCTACTAATCTTCCTTATGTATGAGATATTCACAAGTTGATGGAGCTTTAGATTGGTGAATGGGCTACAGGAAGATGCGTAGTAGGTGACAGGAAAAACTATAACATATTATAAATATGTTAGATAAATAAAATTTCATCTATTTATTCACATATTCTATCTAATAACTAGATTCAATATTACTCATAAATATTACATCATATGCAACATAGAAGGATAAAATGGAATATTAAACGGTTATTGAAATGAGCATGAAGGCTTATATGAAGGCTAAAAGATGACATAATTTGGGACATAACTTGCTCTCATCAGGAGACTGCGAAGTGTCAAGGAGAGTTGCTGCTTCCTAATGTAGGATCACATAGGATAGGATTGGATTTGTCAACCTAAGATAGACTAATGATCTTTGGAAGATAAGATTCTTTCCAGTGCATGCCAGTCTCTTTCTTAAGATGATGAGGCCTACAAAGAAAAGTACAAGATTCCCTAGACAATGCTCTATCAAAGGGTAGCAGTGGGATTGATTTCTGATTTAGGATAAGGATTGAGAAACTCAAAGGATTGGCAAGATGAAGCAGATGGTGGATAACCAGATAAGGATTCCTATGACAAGAGATAGGTAAGATTCTCCAACCTCAAAAGGACCAAGGGATGATTATTGAAGTGTTGAGCTTGATTAGGTCATGATGACTCAAGGGATAACCAAATCAAAGGATGGGACCTAAAGACACATATATACAAATGAGCCTAGGTGGAGACATGACTGATGCTAAGGTACAAGAATCATAATAGGATGTACAAGGGGTCTAGGAATGAAGTCGAGGCTACAAAGATATGCAAGATGATGCCCTAGTTGGGATGGAAATCCAAGACAAACTAATGGTAGATAGGCTGATGATGGATGATGTGTCTTGAAATGACATGGATTTTGGGAAGGACACATCCCAATGATGATGATTTTATTTTGACCAAGACTTGCAACAAGACCAAGGATGTGATTGGATTGGTTGGCTTGATCTTGGATGTTGGATAGCTAGAAGATGTGGATAGGATTGGAAGATGTTGGAAGATGGCTAGCAATGTTTGGAGATGGATGAATGACATTGGATTTCATGGGGTTAGCCTATAGCTAAATACTAATGACAAGGGAAGATACCAAGTGATGGAAAGATGGAGGAAATGTTGAGGGATTTTGGATGGAGGAAATGCTGACGGATGAATGCTAAAAGAAAATGCTTGGGATTTGGATGGAGGAACTTGCTGTGAGATTTGGATAGTGGATTTTCTTGAGGATTAGATAAAGGAATTCTTTGGATGGGGAGATGGAAGATAAGTTTTAGGAAGATGGATGTGAGAAAGTCTCCAAGGAATAAGATGCCCCCTACCTAGGATAGTTCATTCATTCAGAGGCAGTAGGATGGGGTACGATTGGATGGAAGATATGCCTACAAGAGGATGAGGATGTTAGATGGAAGCTAGGAAGGATGGATTAGATAGAGAATAGGTGGATGAAAGATGGAAATGGATGCCAAAAATGTGCCCAAAAGCATGTATACTTGGTGGTCTCTATTTCATTTATCAAGATCCAAAGGAAGATGAAGGAGGTGAGAGACAAATGAGATGGAGGAGATGTTGGATTGGATGTGATAGAAGGGAATGACCCACAATTTTAGAAAGGAACTAGGGGGAGCCTATGGATGATGCCTGTTTGCCAGGTTTTCACCATGGTACTTTTCCAAGGTGCTTGAATTGCCAATTTTTCACCATTGGATGAATGTTTTTCTCTTTTCTTTTCTTTTTTTGATATTTTTCTCTTGATTTTTCCAAAATTTTTTATAGATTTTCTGATTTATCAGTGACTTTCTACTGATCTTTCACTGATATTCTAATTTGTCGTTGACCTTCTTCGCTGATCTTCTAATTTGTTTGGATGTTGGTAGAGCTTCATTAGGATGGATGGACTATGCTAAGGCATGGATGGGATGGGGGCGATGGGAGATATGGTGGTAGAAAGTGTTTGGATGGAATGATGGGAAATGATCATCATAGGGGGATGTTCTCAGGATCAACATTGGCACATGTTGTAAAGAAGATGGATGAAGTGGATGGGATTTGGAAAATAAATGCGAACAACATGGAGGATTTGCAATAGGAGATCTTGGGACATAGGGACCCAAAATAGATTTAGGAGATGGAGGAGAGGAATGAATAGCTGGTGGATTGGCAACCTTGCATGCCATTGTGGATGTTTCTTTTAGATGCATTATATCTTTTTTCTTTGGGATCCACAACATCTTTGTTTTAGCTTTGGTGGGCCATTGTAGCCATTGGTATGCATCTGATTCTACTTTTTCTTTGCTGGGGCCTTTGCGGCCATGTAGTAGATTTTACTTTTTCTTTGGTAGGCCTTTGTGGCCATTGCGATGCTTTAGAGTTTTCTTCAATTGGATTTTTATTTAGTTGAGCATGTCGTTTAGGCTGGACATGACAATCTTTGGAATTTTGTGGATATTTTCCTTTATGCACTTTTGACATGGCATCCAAATTGTGAGGAGCATTGGAAGTAATATGAGGAGATGTGAAGAATGGAGGAAATATGGATGGGTAGATGGAAGGATATTGGTAGATATGAGATGAAAGAATGTGTCTTTGTTGATCCTAACTAGGGATGTTTGGATTTTGGATGAAGGATTGAGTAGAATAAGATTAGGGATGATATTTTGGGATGCAAGGGCCCAAAATGGATTTGGTATGTAAAGGATATGTGATGGTATATTTTGGGACATAGGGATCCAAAATAGATTTGGAGGATGAAGGAGGAATGTGATAGGTCATCCTGGGTTGTAATGATGGAGGAGGAGGAATGGCATTGTATTCTTTGGAGGAACGATGTGGAGATGTAATGGTATGTTTCGAAGGGTGCTTGAATCTGGCTTTAGTTGTACCAACATTTCTAGAGGAAGTGCCTTCTTTAGATGAGTGACCAATACCGCATGACTTTGGATGTTTCTTGTCTTGGATGGGCTCCATATTTCCTTGTTCATGAGCACCTAGGCCTTTGCCTTGATAATTCCATTTCTTGAGCATTTTATCCAAACAAGGATATTTCTGACTTGGGGAATATGATAAAGATCCAGTTTTAGGTGCTACAATGGAAGATATGAAACTAATGTCTTTTACTTCAAGTGGACTACCATTGAAAAATGTAAGTGGACCAAGAGGATAGAGTGATGGCAATTGGATAGTTTGAATTGGAGGATCCTCAAGTGGAGTGGATAGGATGATGGGATTTTGACTGGGATTGGGAGATGGAAATGGATCTTTAGATGGAGGAATTGGGATGATAAGATCTTGGGTTGGAAGAATTGGGATTGTAGGATCTTGGATTGGAGGAATTAGGATTGTAGGATCTTGGATTGGAGGAATTAGGATTGTAGGATCTTGGATTGGAGGAATTAGGATTGTAGGATCTTGGATTGGAGGAATTGAGCTGATAGGATCTCGGGTTGGAAGAATTGGGATTGTAGAATCTTGGATTGGAGGAATTGAGCTGATAGGATCAGGGATTGGGGGTGATGGAAGCAATAGAACATGCAATAGAGGAAGTGAAGGGATTGGATCTTGATTTTCTTTGATGGGTACTTCAACATGCTTTTGGACAAGATCTTGACATGATAGGATTTGTGTGGATAGGGTGTTGGGGGATGTATGGATGGAATCTTCAGATGGAGTAGATGGAAGGATGGGAGATTCTGCAACTGTGATGTCTAGAAGAAGGAAGAACTCTTCAGATAGTATGGATGAAAGGATGGGAGATTCTACAACTATGATGGTAGGAATAAGGGTGAACTATTGAGGCTCATTGGATGTGGCTTGGATAATGTTGGGAGGAGGATAAGTGGATGGAGATTTGGTGAAGTCAATGCATAGGAATGACTTAATGATGCTGGGAGATGGAAGAGGATCAATGAGTGGGATATATGGAACAAGGATAATAGATGGCAGAGGTTGATGGGGCTCATCAATGATGGTTTCATATGAAGGATTGAGATGGCATGTCTCTTCAGTTGTAGGAGATGGATTTGTTGTTGGCTTCCTTGTGAAACCCCTTGGAGTCTTTTAGGATAGGAGATATGATAGACTAGAATGTGTAGAAGATGGGGAGCTAGGATGGTCCAAACATGAAGGTGGGGTTATTGTGAACTTTCTTGGGGGGATGATGGTGTAGATGAGGAATTGGAAGATGGAATGACTAGATAGTTCACATAGGTAGGTTTAGAGGAAGCTTGTGAACTAAATTGGCTATTTGGTGAGGTAGAAATGATGGATTAAGGTACAGGATATGAAGCAGATTGAAGGATGCATTCTTTTTGTGGGAGGGGATTTGTGGCAATGTGGTTTAGAATAGAAGATGTTGGATTTAGATAGGATGGTGGATTATGGAAATGGATTGGAAGACTGGGATTTGGGATTTGAAAATGATTTGGAGGATAAGGAGATGGAGGATTTGGATAAGAGATGGGAAGACTAGGATTTTGGTTTTGAAAATGATTTGGAAGATAAGGGGATGGAGGATTTAAATAAGGGATGTAACTTGGAGTGTTGCTATGGAAAGATGGTGGTTGGGATACAACTATAGAAGGAGATGGAGGGATGAAGGATGCATATGGAATATATGTAGGTTTAAGATAGGAAGAAGGTGTGGATGAATAGGATAGTGGATTTCCCTTGTCAAAGGTAGGATAAGGAGTGTTAGTGGATATGCATAAATGCATGGTAGGATAGTTTGGAGGAATGATTGGATGCTGGGGGATGTTTGAAGAAAACTTGCTGAGTTTTTCAAAGTACGCATCGTGATCCACAAGACTCTCATCATCATCAGGATAGGATGGATTGAGAGGAGAGACATAATAACCAAACTCATCATAATAGTTTTGAGACATGCTGACTTGTGGATGAGTTGGATAGGGATGAAGGATGAAGATGGATTTTGAAGAATAAGTCTTAGATTAGGATGACTAACAAGATCATACTAGGATGATAGGTTTCTGCAAGCTTGGATGACTACTGGATTTTGGAACTGACATGGCAAAAGATATGTGTAGATTTCTTTATTTTGTGTGTGTTTTAACATGTGTTTTCCACTGAGTCTGAAACTTTAGAAAACACGTGAAATAGAACTACCTAAAGGGAGGCCAATATCAAAATCCTTGCCCACATCTTGATACCCCCTAAAAGGGGATAAATATGGTGAGTATCTTAAGGCAATTCGGTAAACCCCTTGGATTGGTCCTTTCACAAGGATTCTGATACCTTTGGATTTAGATAGGGTGGCCTCTATTTTATCAAGTTTGTAGTTGTTCCATGGAGTCCTCCCAATCAGTTTGTATGTGCATGAATCACTTAAGAGCCTAGTTGAGCATGCCATAATGGTATGGATTATTCACCTACCCTGGGCTACCATCAACATGCATCACCCGAGCTTGAGGGTATGTAAGAGAGAGTTTTCTCATCATTTTATTTCTATACCAGTCGGAGAAGGTACCAGTTTGAGGTTTTTCTCTAGAGAGGAAGCTCTTTTCTCTCTGGACAGGCCTCTCTAGAAGTAAAATAGGTGAGCTTGTTTGAGTTCAAGTGTTTTACGTCACTTATATTTAACAAGGATTTGCAGAATTGAAGACTCCTAGAAAGAACAACAAAAAAAGGTTCTTTCCCAAATTGATTAAGTGATTGAATTGAAATTTTGAAAAACACAAGTGTTTAAGGTTTTGATTTGTTCTTTCCTTTTTGAAAACAAGAACTTCAAGCGATTGCAGTTTCTTTTCTTGGGCATTCAAGATTGAGTTTGCGTGCTTTTAAGAACTTTGATTTGAACTTGAAAGGAAGGGAATAGAGATGATTTTCATTAAATGTTTAAGTCACTCAAGAGCATGTTTGATTTGGAATTCAAAATAAAAATGACTCTTTTGGACTTTGGTTTTTCATTCAAGATTTTGTGTGCTAGTTTACATAAATTTATGTCAAAAATGAGGTTCCTAAAGTTTTGTGTAGAAATTTAAAAAGCATTAAAGATTGTGTTGGATTTAGAATTGAAAAGAAATTATTTTTTATTAGATTTCAATTTCTTTCCTTTAGAAACATTCAAGATTTGGTGCTCTAAATTGCATTTTTAAGCCCAAAATGAGGTTCCTAGATTGATTTGATGCATGAAAACTTAGGAGACATTCAATATTTTGCAACAAGACTCTTGTTGATATCATTAAAAAATCCTTAGGACTGATTTAGGAAATTTTAGGAATGTTTAGGAACCAATTAGGAAAGATTAGCAAAGATTTGGTTGATTTTCTTCCTAGTTTTAATGAGACTTTAAATGAACTTTGAAGCATTTGCAAATGAAGTTCATTTTAGCTTTGATTGATGCATTGAGTTTGATTTAGGAACATTTGAATGCATTTAGTATTTATTTTGAACCTTTTAGATTTGAAATAAAAATTTGAAGTTCTTTTTAAGCACCTAAGAGTTGAAATGTTCCTAGCTTGCATAAATGCACTCTAAAACCTTAGATTTGCATGATTGGTGTTCTTTTTAGCCAAAAGAAAGTTATTTAGAAGTGAGTTTGATTGATTTTAGGAACAAACAGGAATGCTTTGAGTTGTTTTAGGACTATTTAATAAATGATTAAGAACAACTTGTAAGTTTGTTAGTTTCTTAAGCATGCAAGAGTGATTTAGAGTTCATTTTAAGCCCAAAAAACAAGTTTGTTTGATTCCTAAACACACCAAATGATTGATTTAGCCTTAAGGCCTTAAGTTTTGAGTGATTTTTATGTCTCCAAAGTGTACCTGCAAAATATAGAGTTTAGAACCTATAAAAAAATCAAAGTTCAAAAACTTAAATAAAAGCATCAGATTACCTCTTATTGGTATAAATGCGTGGTTACAGAGAATAAATGCGCAATTTAAGGTGACAAATACATCATTTACAATCTTGCACATATGCACAGAGACAAAGATTGTATGTGCAACTATACCTATTCTACTAAAAAAATGCTTAAAATGCAAGTTTTTTACAAAAAAACAAATGTGCAGCTCTATTTCACATATGCCTGAGAAGAAGGTATGGATGCACAACAAAATTGCATGGATACGCAATTCTAGTGAAAAAATGCATAATTTTACAATTTTTACACAAATGGGCATTTTTGGAGAACAAATGCGCAAGTGCGACTGAGAATGTAATGATACAACCCAAATTTTTGAAAAAATATTTAAAAAAATGGCCAAGAAATGTTGATTTTGGAGCAGATGATCAGGATAGAGGTCCCACCAGGCATGCTAGAATGTAGACTAGGCTATCTATATCTATTTTGAAAGGCTTAAAAAAGAAAATGTTAGGTTTTAATCTAGCATCATATCAATTCAAAACATGAACATCTAAGCTAAGCCACCTCAGATTGAGCCTAAACAGGTGCACCCAAGCACTATTTGATTTTCACCGATAAGAGGGATGTGGGTGTGCTCTCAAAACACATGGATCATGTCCCTAATGCTTTTTAGGATGGATTGGGATTGATTAGATACCATAAGAACCCAATAGTGGCACAAAATAGGTATAGAAAACCTGATTTGCCCCTAAGGCCTCAAGGATCCAAATGATGTTGAAATGAAGATTTGATGCAAGGATGATTATGCTAGATAGATTTTAATCCAAATGAAAGATTATAATGATGATATTATATGAAAAAAAATGAAAGAAACTAGGTTCAATCCATTATTCTAAGCTAAGATGTGTTAGAAAACATGAAATCTAACAATTAGGAATGATTATGCTAAGTCTAGAAGTAAATGAGCATTATAACAATGCATTGAAGATAAAAACTAAGCTAATAAATTTCTCTTGGAAGAGAGGGTATTTATAGGATTTCCTAATGGATTGGGTTAGGAAGGAGAGTTAGAGTTTGGGGTTTGGTTAGGGGTTGAGTCAAAGGGATAAGGATTGATTTTCAAAGGTTGAATGGACCAAGGTTAGGATAATGGTTTAGGATTTTCTAGAAGAGTCTAGAGGTTTAGGGATTTACGGATTTAAATAAATAGAAAATTTATTTAAAGGGTTTGGTTGAGGACTTTATTTATTAAATGATTTTAATAAATATTGGAGAGAAAGATGTTTAAATTAGATTTAAACATTTTTGGAAGGGATTATCATTCAAATGTGATTTAAATGTTTTTGGCTAGGGTTTCTTAATTAAATATGTTTAATTAAGATATGAGAGATTAATGGAATAATAATTAATTAATTAATTAATTAATAAATGATGTTGTCATCAGGGGTTTTCAGAAAATAAAAATACTTTTATTTTCTAAAGGATTTTAGGTGTCTACAGTTGGAAAGTTGACTATACTATTGAATATAACTATGATTTAGTGTTATCATTATGGCAACAAAGTCATATGGAGTTTTTGGAGTTATCACATAACTTAGAAGATTAGAAAAATGGCTATATGGAAGACATGACAATCAGTGTAGCCCCTGAGGAACAGAGCATCAGTGCACGTGTGTATGACCAAGTTTTGGTATCCGCCCTAGAAGATAAGCTTGTGGTTAAGTTATTAAGCTATGGTTAAGACCGCATGATCAGATGAGTTAGTATGATGAAGATACAGTGAGTTGAAGTAACATAGATAGTGAGAAATAGAACATAACAGAGTATGTAGCTGACTGTTAGTATTTTGGTTAGCGGTTATAATATTGTTTTGTAAAGGCTATGGACCTATTATAAATGTGTTATATACTTGTCAATATCATTGCATGCAAACACACTTGAGCCAGTTCATTTGGAAGCATTGTATGTAATTAGTTATAGGCCAACTTAGTGAATAGTTTTGTTTGTGCATATAAATAAGACACGGACCTTTGTATCTGAGCATGCAATGAGATATAGACTTGATAGAAGAAGAGAAAAAGTATGCAAAGAGTGGTTAGTATGATATAGTGCTTTAAAAGAGGGTAAATCATCAATGCACAAAAGGAACTGATCAGACAAGTAGTGTCATAGAAACAGTTCACCATTGCAGATATATTGTGTATCTGATATTCAGAATGTTGCAGACTTCACCCATTTGAGTAGTGAGCTCTACGACAGTGTGTCCTCACCCCTAATAGGGTCTGACCCTTGACAAGGTCTTTGTACTTAAGAATTGTAATTAAAACTCCTAACAGGGCTAAGGAACATTAATAGGGTCATAATACACAAGTACAAAATAGGCAGAGGCAAGTACTTTGTATTTGTACATGTTTTGTACTTGTTTTGTACAAGTACTTGTTTCTTTCCAATGAAAAAAGGGGAGATTGTTAGCAATTTGGATGAGGTATGTACATGGATTTTTTCATTATGGAAACATATGTTCCCTATGAAGATTGCATAAGCTGTAAAGTAAGTATGGAAGATCACAGACTGAAATTGTCTAAGTATGAAACAATGTTTTTGACAGAGCACCTGATACAATTTGTTTTGGGGATGTTCACTGGAGCATGATCAGAGTTTTCATAGTTGAACATAGACTCTATGATGTCTAAGGATACCCCATCTCAGTGCACAAAAGAGTATAGACAATATGGACAAAGTTATGATTGTTTTACCGATGCAAGAGTATAGCTGGCAGAGCAGTTTTGAAGGCAGAACTAGTAAATGAATTAAGGGATTATTTTTCTTGTCAAAATAATGAAAGAGCTGACATCCTAAATGTTTACTCTTGGATAAAGATGTGGAAGTAGACTGGAGAAAGATATTATGTTTGTATCTTGTATAAAGATGTAATATTGTAATGTACCGAATATAGCAGAATGTAACTTGTGATAGTTGTATATTGTGATAGTGGTGAAAGTTGTTGATGCAAAGTTGTAAGCAATACCATATTGTAATTAGTAAAAATTTTTATTACTTGTTTGGGTAGTGAGCTCATCTGGTAATCAGGTTTTGTAAACATTTGTATTACTTGTTTGGGCAGTGAGCTCATCTGGTAATCAGGTTTTGTATCTACAACTCCTAACAGGGTTGAGGCTTCTAACAA
The DNA here is from genome assembly GCA_027943335.1 of Chamaecyparis obtusa. Lineage (NCBI taxonomy): Eukaryota > Viridiplantae > Streptophyta > Pinopsida > Cupressales > Cupressaceae > Chamaecyparis > Chamaecyparis obtusa. The sequence goes on from BSBK01003890.1 coordinate 366,061, forward strand.
GGCCTATAGTCCCTTAACCAGGACTGATACACTATATGTTTGTAATAGAATCCTAATAGGGTCAACATCCTTAACAATATACTTCTGATTAGTGGATCTTTGTGGGTACCATCCCATCAGGGTTTTCCCTTGGCCAGGGTTTCCTTGAGAACATATCATGTGTTATGAGTTCTTTACATTTACTGTTATGTATGCTATTTAGTTTCTTATGCTTTGCATGCACTAAAGTAATCTGTTATATCCATAAGTGGGAAAAAGTAAAATTAATTTGTCATTGGAAAGAAACAAGTACTTGTACAAAACAAGTACAAAACATGTCAAGAAAGAAATCCCTAAGCATTGTTAGAAAGCAAAGATCCCCAAGATAATTGAGAGGGGGGGGGGGGGGGTAATCAGTTATCTAATAATTAAACCATTTATCAACTTCAATATAAACTTCAATAGATTTAAACCATATAATCAATGTAGTAACCAACCATAGAAAGATAATCATACACAATGACACAATAACACAAGATATGTTAACTAGGGAACCTCTTGATCAAAGAGTAAACCCCGATAGGAATGATGCCCACAAAATGATGTACTAATATGAAAATTCCTTGTGAGAGGATGGAAATTGTTAGGAGTCTTATGAAATACATTCAATACATATGAATCTATGTTAGGAGATTTTGAATCCTTGTTAAAAGATTCTAACCTTGTTAGGAGTTATGGAAGACAGAAGGACCCACTGCCCAATCAACTTCAAGGCAAGATCTCTGAACTCACTATCCAATAGATCTTAGGATTATTCAACATAATAATATGAAATATGTTACCTCCTTCACACTATGCAAAAACCACACTCTTTGCTACACAAGATCACAAATCCAGATCTTTTTACTTTGCAAGTCTTCCTTCACCACTGAATTAGCTCTTTTCTTCACTTCATGCATATATTTGCATCTCAAATTTCACAATTTCATATCACAACTATTAAAATCACATATTAAAAAAAGGAAAAAATTTCTTCCTTTATACCACACTCAAATAATTACAAATGAGTCAGTATCCAAATACAAAATAATAATTTCAGCACGCTACATCAAAATTACATAAAACTATCAGCTTCCAGATACAATAACTTTCTAATCATGTGACCTCAAAGTTTTCACTATAAACCACATCACCACCAATGAGTCTCAAAATTCCCTTTAACCTCATAGAATCAGATTCCATCCTAGTTAGGAGATATCCTCTGATTACCAAAAATTTCTACTTAGGAACACTGCGAGAATACTGCTTCCACCAAAATGCTTATAAATTTCATGAATGAATGAATTTCTTTTTGCGTTGTTAACCATAGTTTAGAAACACATCAAATAACATACCATCAACTACACATAACTCAATCTATAATATAACATGTGTGAAAAACAAAACTGTGCTTGCTTCTCTGCTAAACTCTAGAATATCACTGTGTTGACATCAATGACAATCATAGTCATGAATGCAACAACCACTGCTACAGAATGACTACCAAAGGCTTCAGCATTCATTCCTAATAATCTCCCCCATTGGCATTGATGGCAACATAGATGAAAAACATCCAATGTGTTGGCACCTACAAATTTTCCATCTTCATCTTGTTTCCTTTGTCCTCTGCAATGTTTTTCATGTCAAAAACCTTGAAACCCTTAGCAAAATTCAAAATCTAGCCGTTACTAAGAAAATACCCTAAGTCTACCCTGACCCTGTTCTATTTTTAAGTTACTTTTTGAGTCACTTAAAAATCCTAATTCACACATGTTTTATAAATTTGGTCGGTCTCAGTTTAATCTTTCCTAATTTTTTGCCCCGGCGGTTCCTTATTTTTTCCTAAAGCTTAGGATTAATTTTCCTTAGGTCTGGTGGAAAATTTTTTCCTAAGTCAAAGCCTTTAATTTTTCCTATGTCTTGGCTCTTTATCTTCCTAGGCCCAGCCTTTTGACACCAGTTTCATCAGATGGTGGGTGCATCTTCTCAAGCGATGTGTTAGAGGCTTAAGATCTTATGCCTGCCGTTGATTTCATCGGTGACATAGTCTTCCTTTTCAAGTGGGTTCGCATGCTAGGTGTGCCATGTCAGAATTTTATTATTGGTCCATGGGTGAACAACTCAGCATGTGTCAGTGGGACCTAATTTTTCGATGAGTCAGAGGGTCCTGATGTCCATAATCAATCCAGCAGTAGGTGTAAGTTCTCATGGAATCTGTCAGACCTATGAGATCTTGTGCTAGCCGTTGATCTTCATTTGTGTCAGATCTTGTCAGGGAAAAGGGTAAGATTCTTAATCAATGGATGGAATATGTTCTAAAAGAATCTTAGAAGCCTATGCAAATTTAAGCCAGCTATTGATTTTCCAGATGTGGGCCCAGTTGAATTTCTCAGTCCATTTGGCAGTTTAGATAAAATGGGTTAGTGTCTCCAACAAATCTCAAAGGGTTCGCTCATTCACAAAGAAACATGGTAGTGTTCTAAATGGTTTAGCGATCTAGTGAACACTGTGTCCATGTGATCGCTAAATGAACTGGCACTAAGATAAAATATTTAGTGAATGTGCGGGGCCCCTTTAGTTGCTAGTTCTCCAAATATGACTGGGTTATGTTGCATTCCTTTGTTTGCTAGTTTGTTGAGTTAAAGGCAGGTTAAGTATTTCATCTCGTGAATAAGAATTTCATTGTCATGTGGTCACTAAATTGTAAACCAGGATTGCTATTGAGTCAAGTCTCATAAAGCCCACGAAATAAAAAGATCTGATGGTCAGGTTTCAAAGTTGATCCACGTTCAGATATGGACGGTTGATTCACTGCTGGCACCTTGGACATGACAGTTGTAGTTCAAATTTAAATGCTTGGAGGGTTTGTAGAGATAGTAAGGACCAGAATTAAATGTTTAAGTAGCTGGAGTTGGTGGATAAAAACTTTTAGACTATTGCAGAGTGGTCCAGAGTTTCATGATTGACTGTAGAAGTGTTTTTATGTCGTGAGGGTATGGTTTTTGTTGCTCAAGGCATTCTAAAGGTTGCTAAGGGATTGATTGACATGGATTTCCATGATTTGCAGTACTTTCTTAGAGATCTATCATAAGTGCAAATCTTTTTCAGGCATGGCCGACTAGGTTGCCATCCCTTGTACTAAATTTTTGATTGATTTGGTTGGTTTAGTAGGTGAAACCCTAACCCTAGTTGTCTGAAGCTTCTTGCATCTTGACCTATTCGGGATTCCAAGGCATGCTAGTGGTATAAATGGAAAAAGTTTTGATTGTGTTAGGGTTAAAAGATTTTTCTAAGTTTCCAAGCTTTGTGATTCTCCAATATTTTGGTTCCTAGGTCTAGTCTTTGGCAATCCAAGGGATTCCATTCTTTGGTTCCATTCTCTTGATGTTGAATGCAAAGAATACAAGTTTATAGTAGATTCTCATTCTGAGTCTTTAAGTGAAGAGTTTTCCTTGTATGTGTGGATACATTTTCATGAAATACAATATAGTTTCTATCCTGGTTCTATTATTGTCTCTTGGCTTTATGTTTATTCTTGTATGTTTCTATTTGTAAGGCATATAGAACATGCTGGTTGTAAGGAAACTATCTAATTGTTATATGAGTTCCTTTCAAGGAAGGGATTAAATCCTTATGTGCAATTTCAGGAAATGAACACATCTATTGAGATCTTGATGATAATAATCTAGGATTGAGGGGATAGTTTGTAAGGCATCTTATCCAAATTGTATGTGGTTTGTAAGGCATATCATTGTATTTCTTAGAAATCCTTCTATTGATTTAAGTTAGACTCTTCTGCTCAAAGGATTAGGCACTGGTCTGGTCTCTGTTATATAATCACCTTTCAGTCATCAAACACAAAATTCATCATCACCAATACCATTCCATTTCATGATTCATGTACCTAAAACAAAATAGGATTGTCCCTGATGTTTTACAGTCCATAGTGATTGATTCCTTGAAGAGTGAATCAAAGGTTAGCCTTCCTTGAGTTTTACTCATAAAAAGAAGAAGGATTCATCACCCTTATGCCATTGATTCATGCTATCATATTAGTAGTTTCCTTAGTCACATTCCGTAACAGGTTATTCTCAGCTATTTTTAGAATCACACCCCATGAAATATGTTTGAGAGACTTAGTAGCATAACAATGAAGACTTAATCCACTTATCCATAGCTTACTTGCAGTATAGTAACCTATTTGTAGGCAATACCTACCTGAGTCCTATGGAGCTTGAAGTAGAAGGAGGATCTTATCTAGTCCACATCAAGTTGGCCTTTCTTGCAAACTTGGAGACCTTTGAACTAAGAATCAAGGCCTTGCCCTTGCCAAGTTTGACCCTCAAGAAAAATCCCCAACAAAACTAGCGACTCTGCTGGGGAGTTGTGAGAAATATTTTGCTAAGTTATAGGATTTAGTTGAAGCAATGCTCCTATCCTATACAAGAAAATTGGTTACCATTGGTGTTTGTACCTCAAATTTAAATTCCCAAATTCCTTTTGGGTGGTGACTCTAACTATCTCTACAGTAGTACTAGTGAGAGAATCATCCACAAGATGAGTTACAGAGGTACTAGGTCATAGAGAAATAAGCTTCCTAAGGATAGATCAGAAGAAGGTCATCCAAGTACTTCTAGACCTAGTCAAACAAGGAGAGGAAGAAAAAATAGGAATATGTTTCATGCTTAGAAACATAGAGAAAATACTAGACAACAGGATCAAGTCTAGCCTAATCAAATGAATCAAGAAGGAAATACCTCTAAATATGAGGAGGCTGTCGATTTGGGTTTGAACCAATATGAGGATGAGGTTCAAGTAGGAGATGCTGAATCTAAGACTACTCTTCCTAAATCAGAAGAATTTTTTTAAGAAGTCTATGAGTTGGAGAGGAAAGTCCAAGAACACATCCGTTTAAGACAAAAAGAGACAAGGAAAAGGAAGAGAGAATTAGACATGCTATGATTAGAGTAGAGAAACTAAAGAAATAATTGTTTGATCTTGAAGCCATGAATCAGGATCATGAGATAGAACAAGTGGAAGATCAGCCCGTTGTCCAACAAACTTATGAGGTGAGAAATCCTAGAGACAAAGGTAAACAAAAGGCTATAGGAGTTTCAATAAATGAACCAAATTATGCAAAGGAATCCATGGATCAAGAAGCAAGATTAGATGCTAATTTGGAAGAATCAAAAAGAAAACAAGAGTTATTGGCAAAGGAGTTAGAAAAGGTAGAGGTTGAAGCCACTGCTGCTGAGATGAAGAAAAAGATTGACTTCCTTAGGCAATCTTCTGGACATGCCAATACTCTTTTCACTCCTCAAGCACAAGGAGAAAATGTGTTGAATAATGCTACAACTTCAGGTATGCCTAAGACTTCTACTATTTCCAATACTCAAACTTCTACATCTTTAGGTGGTAACCCATCTCATGTAGGTCCTGTCCATGAAAGGCATAAACAATTGGTGTTTAAAGGGATTCTTGGTTACCCAAATCCCATCCCTGATGAAATTAGGAAAAAACTCCCAAAATTCACTAGAAGCAATGCAATTACACATGAAGAACATTTGAAAAGTTTCATTGATGTAATAGATGACTACAACATTGAGCCAGATGATGTGATCATGAAGCTTTTTGTTTAGTCTTTGACTGAAGATGCTAGAGATTGGTTTAGAAATTTACCTCATGCTAGCATATGTTCATGGAATCAATTCAATCTTTTCTTCAAGGAATAGTATGGTGATAAGACCAATGAAGGTTTCATCCTTAATGAGTTTAACAACATCAAGAAGAATTCAAATGAGGGTGTTGTTGAGTTCAATGTCAGATTTCAGAAGGCTATGCACAAATTGTTGCAAGTTATTAGATTAGATGACAAGGTATGTCTTGTCACATACTTGAATGCTTTTGATTCAAAGATGGGATATCTTTTGAGAGATAAGAATCCTAGAAACCTTGCAAAAACTTATAAGTTGGCTATCAACATAGAAAGCAATAGAAGGATATGAGGAAAGTTGGGAAGAAGAGAGGATTGTCAGCCTTCAGTCTCAATCAGAAAGGAGTTAGGGAAACTTGATGCAAAGATGAAAGATGATGATAGTTTGAAGCAAATCCTAAAAGCAATAAAGGATCTAAAGCTTGGTGATGCAAGAAATAGTAGAATGCAAGGAAATGATAGGCCATCTTTCAATAACTTTAATAAGTTACCAAGAATGAAAAATTATCCCTATAATACTTAGTGGAAAGATGGGAAGCCCGTGCTCCCTGAAAGAAAAGATAAACCAAATGACAAGACCCCTGACCCCTTGCATAGAAATACAGTAAATATGAGTGATGATGTTCCCTAGTGTGTTTCTTGACAATCACCTCATGATCCCTATTATTGTGCAATTGCTCAAAGTGTTTCTGCAGATGAAGATCAAGACAATAACAATCAGGAGTCTTATGATGATCAAGAATGTGGTATGGTTTTTTCATACATACATGATGAATTGGACTCTACAAAAGAAGATGAGGACCAAGATGTTGAGAGTTCCCAAATCAGGAATGAGGTTCACCATTAGCAAGTGTTTCCTGATGAAGAAGATAGTCACCTTGATGTAATTCAGTGCAATACTCTAAGAAGTGATGAGTCAGTGATGTTGAGAAGACCTTCTGATGAAGAAATTGCACAAATCACTGTAGATATGGTATCTCAAGTCAAAAGCAACTATAATTTGAGAAATAGGGTGGTAGGTAGTCCAAGTGGTAGGTCTGCTGGAATTTTCATCAAGAAGGTAGAAAATGATGAAAAACAAGCCCAAAATAAGCAAAAGGTTGCAGAGATTGCTGACAAAAACAAGGTGAAGAAAAATGTTACTTTCAGTAAGCCAACGGTTTCTTACATGGTAAAAGCCAAACATCTTGTAGACACTGTACCTATTTTGCAAAAGGAAGCAAAGAGTCAGAGTAAGGATAGTCCTAATCTAGATACACATGAAAAAGATAAAGAGGTCACTACTATCAGACAAGATTTTGTAGATTCAAAATATGTCCCAATTGACATGAATAAATTATTGTCACAAATCACAGTCAAGGTCCCTTTGTTAGAAATGATGAGGATAGAGGAGCATAAAGTTAAGGATTTAAATTGGGTAAAAGAAGATTTTTCTTCTGATGCCCAAGATTCCACCAAGGATGGTGAAATGGCTACTACAGGAAGTGATTCAATTGAGAACCAATGTGGGGAGATCATCTCTAAAATCCCTTAGATTTATCTAGATACTAATGCTGCAAATGCTATGACAGGGACTGTGGATCCTTTCTTTCTGTCCTTAATAGTAAATGGAAAGTTGTTAATAAAATGTATGATTGATTCAAGAGCCTCTAATACTGTTATGCCTCTAGAAATAATGAGATCTTTGGGTTTGAAAGTAGATACACCTCATGGTAGATGTCAGGCTATGGATTCAAGAGAGGTCCCTATTATTGGTACTATAAAGGAACTTCCTTATAGGTTGATAGCTTTCCCTAACAAGTTGTTAACAATGAGTGTTCTAGTTGTAGACATTCCCCCTCATTATGGAATGCTACTGTCAAGAAAGTGGAGTGCTCAAATGGGAGGTAGCATCCAATGTGATTTATCTTTTGCAAATTTCAATATTGATGGTGACAATGTGAAGGTATCCAAAGAAAGTAGAACTCCACATATGATTGAAATAAATGATGATCATCTAAATTGTTGTGTGGATGTTGACATGGAGAATTTCAAACTAGAGGAGACAGTCCCACTAGTGGAAGAGGTAGATCCACTGGTTATAGAATTAAAGAAACAACAAGATGGACTGTGCCAGATGTACTTTGATGGAGCATGCTCAAAAGAAGGTTTAGGGGCTAGAGTCCTATTTATATCTCCATCAGGTACCACTTTTAAGTATTCATTCTCATTGACTTTTCAATGCACAAATAATATTGCTCAATATGAAGCATTGTCTTTGGGATTGAATATTGCTATCAAACATGGGATAAAATGTTTAAAGGTTTCTGGTGATTCTAAACTTGTGGTAGCACAAGTAAGGTCCAAATATGCTGTCAAAAATGATAGATTGAAGTTGTATAAGCATGTAATATGGGATTAGATTGAAATGTTTGATGCTTTCAATATATGTTGCGTAGAAAGATTGAGTAACATAATGGCCAATTTTTTGGCCAATGTTGCTCTAAAAAGGATGATTCAACTTTTTTTGGAGTATCAATTCTTGAAGTAAAAAGTAGACCAGTTGTTGCAGACAACATTTACAATTGGCAAGTCTTTGAGGATGATCATGACATTTTGAGATTTATTTAATGTCTTGACTTGTATGAGGATCAACCTATAGACTACAAAATTTTGGTTGAAGAAATTGAAGGTAAAGACATGGTCATGGGAAATGAAGTGATTCAGTTGAGTTCAAATAGTATCCCTAGGGGCTTAACTGAGCTAAAAGCATTTTATAGTAGCCAAAATGATCATTTTTCAAAAATATGTAATGCTAATGTAGGAGACTTGGAGGAAGTGAATTTGGGATCACATAATGTACCTCAGATAGTTTATATTGGAAAAGGATTAACCCCTCAAGTGAGAGATAATTTGATAAAGTTGTTGAGGAGATACAAGCATGTGTTTGCATGGTCTTATGATGACCTAAAAGCCTATAGAGAGGACCTTTTCCAACATGAAATCCCATCAAAGCAAGATGTCAAACCATTCAGACAAAAGCAAAGGCCCACCAATCCATTGTTAGCTCCTAAGATGCAGCAGGAGCTAGTCAAGTTGAGTGATGTAGGAATAATTCAATCTATAAGGCATTCAACTTGGGTATCTAATTTAGTCCCAGTTAGAAATAAGAATGGTGACATTAGATTATGTGTGGACTTTAAAAATTTGAATGTTGCATCATTGAAGGATAATTACTCACTGCCTAACATGGAGGCAATGTTGCCCAAGGTCACTGGTTGTGAGTTATTATCTATGATGGATGGCTTCTCTGGATATAACCAAGTGTTAGTAAAAGAGTTAGAATAGTTCAAAATAGCATTCACTACACCTTAGGGAACCTATTTTTATGTCAAAATGCCATTTGGTCTCAAAAATGCTAGAGCAACTTTTCAAAGAGCCATGGATGTTGCTTTCAAAGAATATATAGACTTGTTTATGGTTGTGTATCAAGATGACCTAAATTCTTATTCCAAGAAGGCTCATGACCATTGTTCACACCTAGAAAAGATTTTTGTCAAGGCTCTCGAGTATGGTGTCTCCCTGAATCCTAAAAAATGTAATTTTGCAGTCAAAGAGGGAAAGTTTCTAGGACACATTGTATCAAAAGATGGAATAAGAATTGATCCAGAAAGAGTTGAAGCTATCAAGAAAGTGTCTGCACCTAAAAATCTCAAGGGTGTATAGTCATTTTTAGGAAAGATCAATTTTGTTAGAAGGTTCATAGCAAACTTTGCTGAAATTGTCAAGCCCATAGTCAAATTGTTGAAAAAGGATGTGAAGTTTCAATGGACTTCATAGGCTCAAGATGCATTTGAGAAAATTAAAGATGTGGTTCAACAAGAACTTATGCTTAGGTCTCCTAATTATACCAAGCCTTTTTCATTGTTTTCTTTTGCATCATTTCACACTATTGCTGCTATTTTATTGCAAAAGGATAATGAAGGTTTTGAACATCCAATTGCATTTTTTAGTAAATCTTTGTAGGCTAGTGAGTTAAATTATGAGATGATGGAGAAGTAGGCATATGCATTGGTAAAATTAGTAAAGTCTTTAAGACCTTATCTGGTTTGTGCAAAGGTTATTGCATATGTCCCACATGCAGCAGTAAAGGATGTCCTCACTCAATCTGAAGTCACTGGTAAGAGATGCAAGTGGATTACTAGAGTTAAAGAATTCAATTTGGAAATCCATGTCACTAAGCTTGTGAAAGGAAAAGGTCTTGCAAAATTGATGACTGAAGAAAATATGGATTTAGTCCAAGTCAATAACGAAGAGACTCCAGATATGACAATTACAAGTATTGAGTTGCAACTTGAATATGCTGATATTGTATATTTCATAAAGAATGCTAGATGTCCTAAGCATATGATAGACAATCAAAAGAGATCATTGAAGTTGCAAGCTTAGAAATATACATTGATACAAGGAGACTTGTATTGGAAAAATAGAGATGGAGTCCTATTGTTTTGTCTTGACAGATATCAGGTAGAGAAGGTCTTAGATGAAATGCATGCTGGTGTTTGTGGAGGTCATTATTCAGCAAGGACTACTACCCACAAGATTTTAAGGGCAGGCTATTTTTGGCCTACCTTGTTTAAAGATTCATTCTAGTATACTAGGAAGTGTGAAGCTTGTCAGATATTTGCTTCAAAATTAAAGTACTCAGGAGCTCTGTCATTAAACCCAATAGCTACTAAAGCACCATTTTCCATGTGGGGCATGGATTTCATAGGAGAGTTTACTGAGAAATCTAGTGGAGGACATAATTATATACTTGTTTCAACTGATTACTTCACAAAATGGATAGAGGCCATTCCTACAAAAGGGGCAACAAGTAAAGTGGTAATCAATTTCTTGCTTGATAATATTTTGGCCAGATTTGGTGTTCCTGTCAAGTTGATTACAGATAATGCAATGTGTTTCAGATCAGATGAGTTTAAGGAGTTTTGCAAAAACAATGGAATCATAACTTCCTATTCATCTCCTTATCATCCTCAAGAAAATGGATAGGTTGAGTCTAGCAATAAAAGTATCCTGACAATCTTGAAGAAAACACTTGAGAGGAACAAGAGAGCTTGGCATTCCAAGTTAAGATTGGCTTTATGGGAAGATAGGATTACAGTGAAAAGAGCTACTGGGAAATCTCCCTTTGAGCTTGTATATGGTTTGCAGTCAAGGCTACCTATAAATAATCTAATTCCAGTATATCAGTTTATTTAGGATGAAGAATTGGATGTCACAGAGCCAATGCAGAATAGAATTATGCAGCTGATAGAGTTGGATGAAAAGAGAAAAGAGAGTCAAAAGAATAATGTTAAGCTGCAACAGAAGATGAAGTACTTGTTTGATAAGAGATCAACTACTAGGAAATTCAAAGCTGATGATTTGGTACTTCAATGGAATGTGAGAGCAGAGGATAAGGGGAAGCATAAGAAATTTGAATCACTATGGCTTGGTCCTTTTGTGATTCATGACAGTTTTGGGAAGGATTCCTACTTATTGAAGAACATGGATGGTGAAATTTTTGAATTTCTAGTGCATGGGAAATTCTTGAAGCCCTTCTTCAGTTAAGTTTTTGATTCTCATACATGTGTATATATTTTGTAAATCTTGTATATGTGTGTTTCCTTTCGGGTTGTGTGTTTCTTTCCTTGTTTTAGGTTAGAGTGGTTTTGGTCTATGTCTCAGAGTCCTGTGGTTCTTGTTAAAACTTGCATTTCAACATCCTCAGATAGAGCCACTATTGGCACCTACAAAATTTCCTAGCTTCATCATATTTCCTTTGTCCTCTGCAATGTTTTTCATGTCAAAAACCCTGAAACCCTTAGCAAAATTCAAAATCTAGCCATTACTGAGAAAATACCCTAAGTCTACCTTGACACTGTTCTAATTTTAAGTTACTTTTTGAGTCACTTAAAAATCCTAATTTGCACATGTTTTATATCTTTGGTCGGTCTTAGTTTAATCTTTCCTAAGTTTTTGCCCCGGTGGTTCCTTATTTTTACCTAAGGCTCAGGATTAATTTTCCTTAGGTCCGGCGGTGAATTTTTTCCTAAGTCAAAGCCTTTAATTTTTCCTATGTCTCAGCTTTGTATCTTCCTAGGCCTAGCCTTCTGACACCAGTTTCATCCGATGGTGGGTGCATCTTCTCAAGTGATGTGTCAGAGGCTTAAGATCTTACACCCACCATTGATTTCATTAGTGATCTAGTCTTCCTTTTCGAGTGGGTCCGCATGCCAAGTGTGCCGTGTCAGCATTTTCTTATTGGTCCATGGGTGAACAACTCAGCATGTGTCAGTGGGACCTAATTTTCCGATGAGTTAGAGGGTCCTGACATCCGTAATCAATCCAATGATAGGCGTAAGTTCTCATGGAATCTGTTAGACCTATGAGATCTTGCGCTAGCCGTTGATCTTCATTTGTGTCAAATCTTGTCAGGGCAAAGGGTAAGATTCTTAATCAATGGATGGCATATGTTCTGAAAGAATCTTAGAAGCCTATGTGAATTTAAGCCAGAGGTTTATTTTCCAGATGTGGGCCCAGTTGAATTTCTCAGTCCATTTGGCAGTTTAGATAAAATGGGTTAGCGTCTCCAATAAATCTCAAAGGGTTTTCTCATTCACAAATAAATATGGTAGTGTTCTAAATGGTTTAGCAATCTAGCGAACACTATGTTCACGTGATCGCTAAATGAACCGGTAGTGAGATAAAACATTCAGTGAATGCATGGGGCCCCTTCAGTCGCTAGTTCACCAAATGTGATTGGGTTATGTTGCATTCCTTTGTTCGCTAGTTCATTGAGTTAAAGGCGGGTTAAGTATTTCATCTCATGAATAAGAATTGCATTGTTGCGTGTTCTCTAAATTGTAAACTAGGATTCCTATTGAGTCAAGTCTCATAAAGCCCACGAAATAAAAAGATCTGACGGTCAGGTTTCAAAGTTGATCCACATTCAGATATGGACCGCTGATTCACTATTGGTACCTTGGATGTGACCATTGTAGTTCAAATTTAAATGCTTTGAGGGTTTGTAGGGATAGTAAGGACTGGAATTGAATGTTTAAGTAGCTGGAGTTGGTGGATAAAGACTTTTAGACTATTAAGGAGTGGTCTGGAGTTTCATGATTGACTGCAGAAGTGTTTTTATGCCATGAGGGTATGGCTTTTGTTGCTCAAGGCATTCTGTAGGTGGCTAAAGGACTGATTGACATGGATTTCCATGATTTATAGTACTTTCTCAGAGATCTATCATAAGTGCAAATCTTTTTCAGACATGGTCGACTGGGTTTCCATCCCCTGTATTAAATTTTTGATTGATTTGGTTGGTTTAGTAGGTGAAACCCTAACCCTAGCTATCTGAAGCTTGTTGCATCCTGACCTGTTTGGGATTCCAAGGCATGCTAGTGGTATAAATGGAAAAAGTTCTGATTGTGTAAGGGTTCCAAGATTTTTCTAAGTTTCCAAGCTTTGTGATTCTCCAATCTTTTGGTTCCTGGTTCTAGTCTTTGGCAATCCAAGGGATTCCATTCTCTAGTTCCATTCTCTTGATGCTGAATGCAAAGAATACAAGTTTATAGTAGATTCTCATTCTGAGTCTTTGAGTGAAGATTTTTCCTTGTATGTGTGGATACATTTTCATGAAATAAAATACAGTTTCTATCCTGGTTCTATTATTTTCTCGTGGCTTTGTGTTTATTCTTGTATGTTTCTATTTGTGAGGCATATAGAACATGCTGGTTGTAAGGAAACTATCTAATTGTTATATGAGTTCCTTTCAAGGAAGGGATTAAATCCTTATGTGCAATTTTAGGGAATGAACACGTCTATTGAGATCTTGATGATAATAATCTAGGATTGAGGGGATAGTTTATAAGGCATCTTATCCAAATTGTATGTGGTTTGTAAGGCATATCATTGTATTTCTTAGAAATCCTTCTATTGATTTACGTTAGACTCTTCTTCTCAAAGGATTAGGCACTGGTCCAGTCTCTGTTATATAATCACCTTTCAGTCATCAAACACAAAATTCATCATCACCAATACCATTCCATTTCATGATTCATGTACCTAAAACAAAATAGGATTGTCCCTAATGTTTTATAGTCCATAGTTATTGATTCCTTGAAGAGTGAATCAAAGGTTAACCTTCCTTGAGTTTTACTCATAAAAAGAAGAAGGATTCATCACCCTTATGCCATTGATTCATGCTATCATATTAGTAGTTTCCTTAGTCACATTCGGTAATAGGTTATTCTTAGCTATTTTTAGAATCACACCCCATGAAATATGTTGGAGAGACTCAGTATCATGACAATGAAGACTTAATCTACTTATCCATATCTTACTTGCAGTATAGTAACCTACTTGTAGGCAATACCCGCCTGAGTCTTATGGAGCTCGAAGTAGAAGGAGGATCTTATCTAGTCCTCATCAAGTTGGCCTTTCTTGCACACTTGGAGACCTTTTAAATAAGAATCAAGGCCTTGTCCTTGTCAAGGTTGACCCTCAAGAAAAATCCCCAACACAATGTTCCAAAAATCCAATCACTATTGCTCAACTACTCTGCTGCTCTTCATCAATCAAATCTTGCTTCATTTTCCTATTCAATATCTCTCTCAATGTTCTCTTTCTCAATTTTTTTCATGATTCTCTTCCCCATTGACATCAATGAGAGAAATTTCATCACTATGTCAACAACAACTCAATGTCAAAAGATAGTGTTCAGAAAATACATTCAAGAGTCCTCATGACTCAGCTTAGATACACATACTCCCCCATAGAGGAAGTACCAACATCCAATCTAGAAAATAGATAGGGCCATATACCACTAGATGGATGCAACCAAGTGCATCATTACTCAAAAGTAGGTAGGGGCATAACCCCAAGAATACCTCTCAGATACTCAAATGTATCCTTAGGCAAAGGCTTTGTAAATATATCTGCTATTTGCTCCTTTGTACTTAAGTACTCTAGTCTGACTTCTTTCGTAGAAACTTTCTCTCTTACAACATGATACTTGATCTCTATATGCTTAGTCTTAGAATGTAATACATGATTCTTAGACATACTAACTGTACTGGTGTTATCACAATGTATAACAATAGGCTCATCAAACTTAATTCCAATATCCTTCAACATTTTCTTCATCCAAATTATCTAGTTACAATTGTTTGCTACTGCTACATACTCTATTTTTGCTGTACTCTGTGAGATACAATTCTACTTTTTGCTCAACCAAGAAACCAATATTCCTCCATGTAATGTCCCTGCCAGGGAACCCATAAGGAATCAGGTCTTAAGACCAAAAATTACAACTAACAAATTTTTTTCCTAACTTTACATCACTACTACTTCACATTTACAATCCTTAAGGTTCCCTTAATGAAATCATTACTAACACATTTACATTACTTATCCAAATTGAATTGCATATCCTTTCTTTACTTTTACATTTAAAAAACTTAAGAGATAGGGTAAGAAAATAACATTTCATTAACAATTATGTTTCTTACTTCATATACTACTTTCATTTCTCCTTCCTACACATTGAATAACTATTCATTACAAATTACATTTCAACCATAGCATAATAAACATTTTTCTTTCATTGCAACAAAGAAGAGATAGAAAAGATCATTCAACATTATATTTCCAACTTTGTTCTTGCAAATGATAACCCTTGAAATCAAGCCTAGAACTAACTCTCCCAATTACATTGCTTTGCCTTTCAATTACATTTTCCTTCTGATAATAACTCTCATTTCAATAACAAGTACATGAGTGGACTGAAGGCATTACAACATATCTTTACATTTTTATTTTCAATAACAATGATACAATATAAAGGTCTTCATAGAATTGAACATATCCAAGTCACGAACCACGAACAGGACCTCAAAAGATTTTTGCCACCCAACCATGTGGAACTGATGAGGTTCCACCCCCCATGCTAGGAGATAGAACCAAGATACTTACAAGGCCCTAAGCATTCTAAGGCTCAAAAGATAAAGAAATACAAGACACAAAAAGAACATAAAATATCATCATACTATAACATAGAGGTCAAGGTACTAGGAAACCACCTAAGTGAGTGTCATCACACAACCTGTATATTGGGATCCTTCCTAGAAACCATGTAACCCTGGTCCCCCCTTTATGAATAGGGATCCATCCTAGTAGTTATCCCTAGTCTTGGTACTCCAATCAAGTCTGTGTGGCCATTATTGTGTTCTCTTTCATTATCTTTTGAATCCCCCCTTCCCAAGTTAATTTTTAACATTATCACTTTTTGACAAACCCACCCATAGGATCATCTGGCAACCACTTTAGGGTTCCAACACCTATGGGGAGCCACTCACTTAAGGTTCCTATTCCCTTACCCTATCACAAGCCACAAATACAAAATGACACTTCCAAGTCCTGATTCATAGGTTTAAGAGACTCCCCTGTGCACTCAGGCCCTCAGAACGAGTCCTAACCATATCCATATACATAACAGGAAACTATTGGAAGAAGGTCTAACACAAGACATCATGAAAGAAATCATAAAAATTTCCACATGCCCAAGTAAAACTTTCCTAAGGCTCATTTATAGGTCAAAGGCACCCTCCTGTGCACACAGGCCACCGAGACAAGTCCTAGCCTCATAAACTAAACTCAAGTATAAGACAAGTACAAACACATCATAAATAAACCATATAACCTTAACAAGGAAGAAAAAAAAATTCATAAATGATACAAAGTTTCGCATACACAAAAATAAACAACACCCATCTATGGAAATCTCATGATCCTGAAATTTGGCTAAGTCTGAATTTTTAAGAAATCTCAAAATTAGAAGTTGCATCTTAACTCCTATGAATCTGGAACCTATCTCAATCATCTCAAAAGGTACCTAAACCCTTTATACAAGTATACCTTAAAGTATAAGAAATTCTTATACTTAAATGTTATATAATTATATAAAGCCTGAATCCTATTTTCATGAGTTTACACTAGCTTTGTCAGTTTACACTAGCTCTGTTGGTTCATACTGGATTGGTCGGTTAATACTGCATTTTTTGGTTAACTCTGGACTAGTAAGTTAACGCAGGACTAGTCAGTTATTACTGCATTGGTTGGTTAACACTGAACTAGTCAGTTAACACTATAGTGGTCGGTTAACACTGCAGTGGTCGGTTAACACTAAACCGACCTAGCTCAGTGAACACTAAATTGACCTAGCTCGGTTAATACTAGACCGACCAGGCTCAGTTATTACTAAACTGACAAAAATTGTGGAATGCAACTGTCAACTATGACTTGCGGGTAAAACTGGCCATTAAGGGAACTATGGTTGCCTAATTTGAGAATGACCCATTTGAGATCTCCCAGTTTCCATTTAGAAATGGCTCATCAATCCATCCTATCAATCTAATAAATATGTTCTAGATCTGGACAAATAAAAGTGGTACACAAACTGACATGAACCAGTAAGGTTAAAATAACAGTCCTAAATTCTGGAAACACTCAAGAATAATCTAGAAAGAAGGGAGATAAAAAGGAGAATATTAAGGATCCTATAGGCCAAATTAACCCAAATAAAAGCGTCAATATCACAGAGAAGTCTGCAAGAGGAAAATAGCAAGGAAATGACTGCATTTCAATCCTACACCTTCATGACCCTTCCTATTTCTTACTAGACTTCCCTATTTAGTTCAATAAAAGATAAACTCATCCATCCAAATGACCATAAACAAAAACTATATAATCATACACAGTTTATTATCATATCATATACAAACATATTCATACACAAAGAGGAAGAATGGAGATTCTTCCCAGTTTAGACCCTACCTTGGGTCCTACGGAGAATCCTCTTCCCGTGACTAGATAATCTCTGCAGAGCTTCAATCCTTGAGTAGATAACCTTCAAGAAATATTCCTCTGGTAATCAACTTCCAACAATCCAAAAACTCTCAAACTCACATAAACTTTCACCAATTTTTTTTGGAGAAATCAATTACAGACAACTCAAAAGAAAACAAATCTTCCAAAAATTAACATCCTCCCGCACACAAAAACCTTCAAATATTTATCTCCCAACTATGTAGTTGAAGGAGTTGCTTTACGGGAAGCAAATTCTCCAACTTCCATAGTTGGTTGAAGGAACAACCAAATAATCTCCCATAAAGACTTAATCAAGGTTTTTAATAAATTTAATTAAAATATCTTTAAACAAAAGCATAACAAGAATAATAAACAAATACCTTTCAAGAAAAACACATAGCACAATAGGAAAGCAAGTGGCCTAACTTCTAGGAAGTCTCGAGTTCAACTCCCTCCTAGATAGCCAATATTAATACAAAGGAAATTTTCCTTTTTATTATTATTATTTTTACTTTTTATTTAATACATTTATTAAATATACTTTATTTAAATCACTTTATTTACTTATTAAAAACACAACTAATGAAAACATACAATACCTATATAAAATACAAACAATTATAACATATTTATAAATAGTATACAAAATAGATTAATTCTAACTCATAACACACACTCAGACCAACATCAAATCAAGTCCATAACATAAACTGCACTCTACTTCCCAAACTAGGATAACTTCCTAAACAAAATTCTAAGTCCACGGGTAACCTTGAGAATATCATGGTTAAATCTCCACACATCAACAATTCAAAGATTTTGAAGGCATGCTCAGACTTGTGTAGCCAGGTGGAGATGATGCCTGGTACCTGCATCCTGCATCACCAACTGATATGCATATACAAATATATAATCATAAATAGACAGTGGCAAATAAGGAGGGAGAGTCCGACATCATGTGGACCTCCCGTAGGAGTAACTACTACTACCCCTCCTCATCCTATGTAACGCCCCGCCAGGGGACCCAAGAGAAAAACACTAAAATTATACTAAGTTATGCAACATTTTTTTTTGTTTACTAAAGTTTACAAACACATTGAACATAATAACACAATGATAAACAAACATGAGTTCTGAATAAAACATATCATTTCATTTTTGTTCTCAAGGGTCCCTAACGTAGAATTACGTCATCTAACTAACACTACACTAACATGATTAATGCTTAAGAACTCTTAAGTACATAGATAAATTAAATACATCTCTTAATCCATATACAATACAACACATGATCACCTACATCCGCTACACATGTCGTAGGGTATGCGGTGGTATTTAATACAATTACAAGTATCCAAATACATCATGGATCCACGTAGGGATCATTACTAAACAAGTCAAACCTCCTATAAGTACAACATATAATCTTCTAACAACTGGGTACATAAATCTACAACAAAAGAGATAGACTGATCCAAGTGTACAATCAAGTGACGAAGGGTAGTCCGCAACTGTCTCAATGGAGAAGTACACTACCTCCCGACCTTGTGGAACCTAGAGGTCCACCCCACCATGCCAGGGAGATAACACCAGGCCCACACACACACTAAGGACCAATCCCCAATCAACATCTAGGAGAATATATCTAATACAAGAGGGTATACGGGTTACCAGAGGCACTGACCTACGTAGGATATCTATGGTGCGAGTAGGAAGGTGTCATCACGTAGATCCACCCTTGAGTTTAGTCCTGAAGGTTCCTCACTGAACCGACGGCACTCAAGTGATCATACATGGCATCGATATCTCTCATGAAGACAAGTATATCGATGATGCATCTAGCATCTTCCCGCATCCATCCTTAGTCTTAACTAGCACTCAAGGCATGGGCGAGGTATTTCAAATTATCTTTTTAATGTTATCCTGACTAAATCAATTTTATAGTGTTATCACTGGAATTAAGAAACTTGACAATGGATGATCCGTCAGCCACTTGCAGGCCTCGGCGATCCATTGCAAGCCACCTCCTACACCACATCTAGATAACCTACCCTAGTTTCACAACAATACCCATCCTGGTTTGTGGCCACTTATGACATAATAAGATCCAATAACTAGATAAATAATTAAAGCAAATCTCATTTCAAAACATAAATTCACTTGGCCACTAAATCAAGTTTTTAACCCACCAGCAGGAAATAATAACAGGGATCGGTTTAACCATCCCATTAAGGTCTCACATTGACCCTAATCCAAAACAAACAAATGAAGATAGAATCCACATTGCACCATAAATAAAATCAACAAACAGATAACTGATAACCACAACAATGCACCCAACCTCTGGATTTTATCCCCTATTCGGTTATCTAATCCCGTATATAAAACAACTACATCAACAGTATACTTCCATGCACGAGCAGTATATGCAAAGAGAACATCTTACACAAGTAATTATTCGCTCACACTAGTTAATTACACTAATCAGTATATCCACATCTATAGATTAATAACCATATTGTTATCATTCACTAATGCCTATAATGGTTTGATACAATGTCTTCGTTAACTTATAAAAGATGTCAATGTAACTATATCGATAATGAAAATAATGACTAAAGTTAAAGGACTCTAAGGTGATCATAATTTACTCAGTAATTAATCCTAATATTAATTATACAATAGCTCATGAAGTATTAATTCTAGCTAAATCCTTTTAGTTAAATTAAATGGTAAACATAATATATATTCTCTAATAATAACAAAGTGTCTAATATTACACAATCATAAACAAATCCAAAAAAAGTGCATTACTCCAATGAATAACAAATTCAAATAACTAATTAAACATTTTATTTTATTAGCTTAATCAAAAAACATCAAAGCTAGTCAAATTTAAAGTCCCCTAGGTTCCTAACCTACTTTACACCTCATCTCCTAAGTGAATAGAATAAACAATTTAAAATATAGCACATAGATGCAAAACCCAAGGTGGGCGTCCATTTTCAAAGGGGGTTTAAATAAAGCAATAAATTCATGAACATGGCTAAAGAAAACCCATGCCACCTTTGCAAGGGCTGCTCACATGATAAATAGGATAAGGGACTTTGATTAACCCAAGACATAGGAGATAAGACAAGTGTCCTTCTTTCCTTAGGAAAAATCTGCAAGTTAGGTGTGCGCTAAACAAGGTGGGGAGACAAATTTAAAACAAAATGGAGGATGTCAGATTGCAATCCCCAAGCAAGGTACGCATGGGAAGTGGAGTCTAAAGTCATTTCAAATTTGCTATGAGTTGGAAGGTTATTAAATGAAGGAAAAGCATTTTTTAAACCCTTTTTATTGTATAAGTCCTATCCTCATGCATTAAGCCAACGTGGGGGAAAGGATTTGGCAAGGATTTTAAATATAAAACTTTTCAAAGACTCCAAACACCTGCGCCAAATATCCTTGTGGGGCCCTCAACAAGTGGGAAAAGACATAAGAGGCCCTAAAAGAATGATATAATAATATTAAGAGGAAGACATAAAAATTAATAGATATTTAGGGAATCAATGAGAGAATATACTCTGTGTAAACTTGGGAAAAATAGGAGTCTCATATATTTTCCAGAATGCATGTTTACTCCCAGTTTTAAGTTTTTTTTGTGCTTGTTTGCCTTTTCTTTTTTTTTCTCCATAAGGACTTAGTTAATTTGTCATTTATGGGATGAAGTATAGTTTCCAAATTTGTTTCCAAAACAATATATAGGATTTCTGATTCAAAATGATATATACATAGATGATAAATTTAATGAATAATGGCAAGTAAATGGGTCTAATTACAGTGGTTTTCATGGAGATTATGAAGCATCAAACTCTCTTGTTTTTCAATATAGTTTCAGTGGTTTCCATCTATTGTTGAATTAAGAAGGTTTACAAATTGAAACAATTAAATCTCACAATATAATCTATAATTCTGTTTATTTTGTTTCCTCACTCCTCATTTAGAGAAAGTAAGTATGCTCTCTTATTAATGGAAATTTGCAACAACCATGGCAACATACTATGGGATATTTGAAACCTACCTGATTCTCAAAGCAGGTTGATGAACTCAACTGTGATTCCAATTGTGCTCCACAAACTCAATCCTCCTCTTCTTGCTCTCTTCTTCTTCTCCAAGCTTTTCTTCTCTAAACTATCATCTCCAAATCCTCATAACCAGTTTTCAATCCTCTAAATTTAGCATGAAAATAACATAATAATGTCTCCTTTTTATCTTACTTCCTCCCAAACCTATTAAATGCACTTCTCCTACTCCTAAGGTGACATGGAAAAATCATTTTTATATATATTTTCTTTTTTAATTTATAAAATAAATGGTAACCATAAACATATAAAAGATATATTTATCTAAATTATGATACTTATAAAAATACACTTACTAATACGTCAACATAATTTAAATAACTATCAGAGATCATACATGAGATCTACAAGGTCAAAATGCAACACTGACATGAAAAAAAACCTAAGACAAAATCATGCTCAGCCGGGAAAACATATATCGGATTCGTTCTACCAGGACGAATTCAATTTAGGTGAGTCAAGTAAGGTCTCATCTGTGATTTTAGGATGGTTAGGTTAGGTTAGGGAATTGGCCTAGGTGCTAACTCCCCTTCTCCGCCATTGAGACATAATAATGGCACGCTCATCCTGTCAAGCCAGGGAAGTCGATGCCTGGTACCTGCAACCTGCATAAAAACCATTGCATGTACATGTGCATATATAACATACTATCAGACAATGGTAGGGATGGCTAGGACGTGTGGACCCGACTAAATGCAGGTAACTACGCCTCCTCCTCTACCATACATGCATGTCAACAGAAAAGAAAACATATATGATAACAAACATGATACCATACACATGCGGGTATGGGGTGAGTACCAGATATAATCATCATCTAATTACTTCAATTTATGCATGCATTTGAAACATCATATAAAATCCATCATTACTAGATTTAACCATTACGTAAAGTTTTGTTTCAGGTTCAACATGACAATTAACATCCAAACTATAACTGTTTAATCACACACCAAAATATAAATATAACATGTAATATATGTCTGATCTAATCAACCAAGATAAAACGGTGTCAGACTAAACATAGTATCAGCAAAAGTAAGATGTGAGGGGTACTACATCCTACACTCACAACAACCAGTGAACATCAAACCATAATAGGGTCAGTAGGGTTAGATCATAATATAAACATCATCATAACACAATCAATGTAAAACATTTTATTGATAGTTCATTTCTAGCCATTCATCATTAAAATCAAAACTCATTTAATATTTCCAATAAACTGTAGTAACCAAATAAATATATATGCTCAAATGTCTCATAAAATTTTAACTAAATAATAATCATAGTCCATCATAAAATCCAAAGTGGCAAAGCAAAAGTTCTATCAGTATAATATAAGAAGATGCTAGGGTGGGCATTACACTCCAAGAAAAAAGGCTCGACCATTGGTGCTTTTATTGTCATCAACACTACCTCCCCAATCAACATCAGTATATGCACGTAGGGTAAAATCATCAAAAGTTTCATACCACAATCCATAGTCCATTGTGCCTCTAAGATATCTCAATATCCTCTTTACTGTTGCATAATGTGACTCTCTAGGTTTAGCTTGAAGTCTTGCTACCATGCCAACTGAATGTTGTATATCTAGTCTAGTGTGTGTTAAGTACTGTAATCCGCCAATCATGGATCTGTATTTCTTTTGCTCAACTGTTGGTGTTTCATCTTTACTAGATAGTTTATGTCCTGTAACCATAGGTGTTCCAATTGGTTTACAATTCTCCATACCAAATCTTTTCAACAAATCATTCAAGTACTTTGTCTGACTTACAAAGATACCATCTTTGTTTTGTGTTATATGTAATCCCAAAAAGTATTTCATTTCTCTAATCATGCTCATTTCAAATTCTATCTTCATTTCATCAGAAAATTTGTCACTAGCTTCATCTTCTCCTCCAAAAATAATGTCATCAACAAAAATAACTATAACTAACAATCCATTCTCAATTTCTTTTGTGTATAAGTTACTATCAGCTGTTCCTTTTGTAAATCCAAATTTTAACAAATACTTATCCAATATAGCATACCAAGTTCTAGGTGCTTTCTTAAGTCCATACAATGATTTCTTTAGTTTACATACCATGTCTCCTTCTTGAGTCAAAGGAAAACCTTCAAGCTTCTCAATGTAGACTTCTTCTAATTCACCATTCAGAAATGATGACTTCACATCCATCTGATACACTTTGAATTTCTTAAATGCTGCATAAGCCAAAAACATTCTTACTACTTCAAGTCTTGCCACAGGGGCAAAAGTCTCTTCATAGTCAATTTCTTCTTGTTGTGAGTATCCCTTACGTACCAATCTTGCTTTGTTTCTAATTAATTCGCCTTGTTCATTCATCTTGTTTCTGAATACCCATTTAGTTCTAATCACATTTTTGTCTTTAGGTCTAGGGACTAATTCCCATGTCTTGTTCTTTTCAATTTGATCCAATTCTTCTTTCATAGATTTAATCCAATGTTCATCTTCACAAGCTTCATTAGTAGACTTAGGTTCAATTTGAGAAATCAAACATAAGTGTACCTTCTTTCTAGCCATAACTCCTCTGTCCAAACTTCCAATCACTTGTTCAATAGGATGATGTCTTGATATATATCTGTTAGGTGTCATAGTCAAAGATCTTTCTTCAATTGTAGATTCTTCTCTATTTTCTTCAACATGACTTTCATTCAGCAATTCACTGTCAGTCTCAAAAAATTGTTCAGTAGTTTCAATGTTAGGCTGAGGGTTAGTTTCTTCATCAGATTCATAATCAAGCATTCTTTCTTGAATTTTAAACTTCTCATCAACTTTTACATTTGCACTTTCAACAATGGTCTTAGTTCTCTTATTGTAACATCTATATGCTTTGCTTTTCAAAGAATATCCAAGAAAAATTCCTTCATCACTTCTAGGATCAAACTTTCCTATATCATCATCTCTCTTAATATAACATTTGCTTCCAAAAATTCTAAAATACTTAACTGAGGGTGTATGTCCAAACCATAATTCATAGGGTCTCTTGTCTGTGTTTGCTCTGATTTGTACTTTGTTCATTGTATATACTGTGTATTCACTGCTTCTCTCCAAAATGTCTTTGCCAAATCACCTTCAAACAACATAGCTCTAGCTGCTTCAGTCACTGATCTGTTCCTTCTTTCTGCAAAACCATTTTGTTCAGGTGTTCTAGGGGCTGAAAAATTTCTCTTAATACCTTTTACTTCACAAAAGGTGTTAAACTCTTTAGATGTAAATTCTCCACCTCTATCAGATCTCAAACATTTAATCCTTATTCCTGATTCATTCTCAACTTTATTCTTCATGACCTTAAACTTATCAAATGCTTCAAATTTTTCTTTCAAAAATGCAATCTACATCATTCTTGTAAAATCATCAACAAGAATCATAAAATACCTTTCTCCATAGAATCCTCTAGTCCTAGTAGGACCGCTCAAGTCTGTATGAACAATCTCCAACTTTTCTTTAGATGTGAACTTCTTGCTGGGAAATGAACTCCTTTTTTACTTAGCCATCATACATTCCTTGCAAATCATGTTAGTAGGCTTCATAATCTTAGGTAAGTCTCTTACTGCAAGTGTAGAACTTACTTTCACAATATTATCAAAGTTTATATGATAGAACCTTCTATTCCATAACCAACTTTCATCAATCTTAGTCATCAAACATGTCATCTTAGTAGGGTTCAACTGAAATACATTACCTATAGTTCTAGATCCTGTTCCAATCAGATTTCCATCTTTTTCCTTAATCACACAAGTTTTCTCAGTAAACCAAACTTGATATCCCTTATCAAATAACTGTCCAACACTTAATAAATTATGTTTCAATCCATCCACAAAGTAAACATCATCAGTATTAGTCTTTCCATCAAGAGTAATAGATCCTATACCTTTAATCAAACAAGGTGCATTTTTACCAACTCTAACAACTCCTCCATCATAATTGTTAAACTTTATGAATTTTCCTTTATCACCAGTCATATGATGTGAACAACCACTATCTATAATCCAATCAGCTTTCTTTTCAACTTGGGAAACTAAGGCTTTCTCTTCCTTAACATCAGATTCAAAATTTTCTTCCTTAATTGCTATAAATCCTATGTCATCAAGGGTATCATTATCACTATCACTCAAATGTCTTTCAATTCCTATTTCAATATCTTCATCATTTGCATAATAACATTCTTTAGGTCTTCTAGGCTTAAAATTGTTTCTATACTTATTAACTCTCTTAGGACACTTAGATGCAAAATGACCATATTCTTGACATGTCCAACATTTAAAGATTTTCTTACCATCTAGTTCTCTTTTCACAAGCAAGGAAATACCTTCTTCAATCTTCTTATCTTTATCAAATTTGGATCTGCTACTGCTGGCATAATCTCCATTCACACTTGTACTTCTAGACAAAGTAGGTCTGATGCTTAGAGCACTGAATGTTGTCTCCATCCTAGGTAGTTCTCTTGATAATCTCAAATTCATCTTTGATACTTCCAATCTTCCAAGAAAAGTCTCTCTTGAAAAATTTGGTGTACAAGGTATCAGTGGTTCAATCATTTGTGTAGTCTACCTAAATACTAGTGTCAATGTTCTCAAAATATTCCATATTACTTCATTCTCTATCTTTTCACCTCCACAAGACTTTATTCCTACAATAATTTCTGACATCCTACCAATATAGCTTCTAATAGATTCATCTTCCATCATTGTTATGTCTTCAAATGAACAAATCTAATTATGTAACCTAGCTTTCTTTGCATGTTCATCACCTTGAAAAGTAGAATGTAAAGCTTTCCAAATATCATAAGATTTAGCTAAACTTTTTACCTAACTGTATTCATTCTCTAGAAGTGCTGATAAAAGTGCTTCTCTTGCAAGTATGTTACACATGAATAGATCTACCTCATCTTTAGAAATTGATTCAAGATTGTCTTCTTCAATTACAGTTCTCTCATTCTTTGTAATCAACCAATAACTTGGTCCTAAACATAGTAGATGTGTCTTCATCTTTTATTTTTAGTTGTCAAAATTCACTCCATCAAACTTAGGGATTTCTTTCCTGAAATTTGCCATAGATCTCCTTAAGTTGTTAAACTTCTCATTCAAGGACCTGCCGCTCTGATACCAATTGTTAGAAAGAAAAGATCCCCAAGATAACTGAGAGGGGGGGGGGGGTGAATCATTTATTTGATAATTAAACCATTTATCAACTTCAATATCAACTTCAATATCAACTTCAATAGCTTTAAACCATATAATCAATGCAGTAACCAACCATATAAAGATAATCATACACAATGACACAATAACACAAGATATGTTAACTAAGGAAGCTTTTGATCAAAGAGTAAACCCCGATGGGAATGATGCCCAAAAAATGATGTTTTAAAATGAAAATTCCTTGTGAGAGGATGGACCTTGTTAGAAGTCTTATGAAATACATTTAGTACATATGAATCTCTGTTAGGAGATTTTGAATCCCTGTTAAAAGATTCTAACCCTGTTAGGAGTTATGGAAGACAGAAGGACCCACTGCCCAAATAGCTTCAAGGTAAGATCTCTAAACTCACTATCCAAAAGATCTTAGGATTATTCAATAGAATAATATGAAATATGTTACCTCCTTCACACTATTCCAAAACCGCACTCTTTGCTACAAAAGATCACAAATCCAGATCTTTGTACTTCGCAAGTCTTCCTTCACCACTGAATTAGCTCTTTTCTTCACTTCATGCATATATTCGCATCTCAACTTTCACAATTTCATATAACAACTATTACAATCCCATCTTAAAAAAAGGAAAACATTCCTTCCTTTATACCACACTCAAATAATTACAAATGAGTCGGCATCCAAATACAAAATAATAATTTCAACACGCTACATCAAAATTACATAAAATTTTCGGCTTCCAGATACAATAACTTTCCAATCATGTGACCTCAAATTTTGTGCTATGAACCACATCACCACCAATGAGTCTCAAAATTCCCTTTAACTACGCAGAATTAGATTCCATCCTGGTTAGGAGATATCCTCCGATTACCAAAAATTGCTACTCAGGAACACTGCCAGAATACTGCTTCCACCAAAATGATTATAACTTTCATGAATAAATGAATTTCTTTTTGTGCTGTTAACCATAGGTTAATAAAACATCAAATAAAATACCATCAACTGTGCATAACTCAATCTATAATATAACATGCACGCAAAACAAAACTATGCTTGCTTCTCTACTAAACTCTAGAATATCACTGTGTTGACATCAATGACAATCATAGTCACGAATGCAACAACCACTACTATAGAATGACTGCCAAAGGCTTCAACATTCATTCCTAACATTATAGACTTGTCAATATCATTGTATGAAAACACACTTGAGCCAATTCATTTGGAAGCATTGTATGTAATTAGTTTTAGGCCGACTTAGTGAATAGTTTTGTTTGTGCATATAAATAAGACATGCGCCTTTGTATTTGAGCATGCAATGAGATATAGAGTTGATAGAAGTAGAGAAGAAGTATGCAAAGAGAGGTCAATATGATATAGTTCTTTAAAATAGGTTAAAGCATCAACACACAAAAGGAACTAATTAGACAAGTAGTGTCATAGCAACAGTTCACCATTGCAGATATATTATGTATCTGATATTCAGAAGGTTGCAGACTTCACCCATTTGAGCAATGAGCTCTAGGATAGTGTGTCCTCACCCCTAACAGGGTTAATTGTAAAATATTCCTAATAGGGTTTGACCCTTGACAAGGTCTTTATACTTAAGCATTGTAATGACAACTCCTAACAGGACTAAGGAACATTAATAGGGTCATAATACACAACTATAATTATGTGTGGGTATTATCTCCCACCGAGGTTTTTCCTTTGGCCAAGGTTTCCTTGTAATCATATCTGGTGTTATTTGTTATGTGTTGATTAATTTACATGGTTTAATATTTAGTTCAATAATTAAGTTAATGAGTTAAGTTTCAAGTATTAGAAAATAATTATATAGAAAACTAATTCACCCCCCCTGCTCTCTTAGTGTTTCCATTCCTAATAGTTATCACCAACGCATTCAGTATTAACCGAGTAGGATGAAAACATTAAATGTTATAACAATCGACTGAAATTGATGAGCTGGTAGTTGCTTATGATTTTGAGGTAAGAGATAGAGTTTTCTATGAAGATATTATGACTAAGAAAATTCAGAGATGATTGAAGGGAAGAGATTGAAATGTTTTATTGACACGTCTGTTGAGGAAGCTTGAAGCGGAAAAATGAATGATTGAGATTAAGAGGCAAAATCTAATGGATGAGATGAAAATGGTTTACACGTCTATTTAAGAGACAGGAGATTCATTGTTGAATCATGGCGAATGAATAGAGACTGCAGGAGAATTCATGTGAAGACATTTTTCATGAACTACTAATCAAATTGGTTACAAAAAGAACCAAGCTGGACTATAGGTATTACCGAGTGCTAGAGAATTATACACCAAGTGAAGTAATTTGGAGGATATAATGGAGTGAATTGATTATTGATCAGAAGAGTTATATTAAGCTTAGCATAGATCTGAATACTTGAAAATTGAGTTTTATTTGAATCAAATCACTACTATATCATTTTAACCATTGTTACAGCTAAATCTCTTAACCGAGTGGACTTAACAGTCTTTTTTATTTCAATATGACATCCAAGGAATGTTAATTGTTTTCTTGTTGACCCATAGTGAATGTTGGTCAAAGGAGAACTATTAGTGATAAATCCTCTAACAAGGTCACACCTCATAGTGTGTTTTGTAACATTTAACAGGGTTGGCTCCTAACTGACCTCTTTTTAGAAGAGTGAAATATTTTGGGTTATTGGTCCTAGGTGGTTTTTCCCTTAGCAAGGTTTCCACATTAAATATTTGTGTTATGTGTTATTTGTTGTGATTGGATTACTATCATACTTTACATATTTCATATTTGATTAATTAGTAAACATAGTTTTGGAAATTGTTGGTATTTGGTAAATGAACATAAAGATAGTTATCTTATCTTATTGAGTTGATTGATTTGTTGAAAAAATTTGAATAAGTACATCTAAGAGTTTGGAATTGTAGGATAACTGATTTAGTTGATTCACCCCCCCCCTCTCAATTATCTAACAATTGGTATTAGGGTGTATGTGCTTGAATAGGAAGTTTAAAGAACTTGAGCTAAAGATCACAAGATGTATAAGAGGGAGGTGCCTAAAATGAACAAAGACAACTTCTCGACATGGAAGAGCATAATGAGATTGCACATATCTAGAATTAGAGAATCTTCTCTACAAATCCTAGAAAATAGTTACATTCAACTAACTATTGGACCTTTGATATTTGATCAGCTGAGAGACAGACATGAACACAATATGACAATGATAGAAATTGCTTCTACTCTATCTGATGTAGAATTTGAAGATATCAAATCTTGTACTACAATGAAAGAAATGTGGGACAAGATTGGACTAGTTCATGGAGGAGATGCAAATGGACCGAGGGCTAGAGATGAAAGCCTTAGAGGTAGATTTGATGATATGAAGATGAAAGAAGGTGAAAACATTACACAATGCTCTAACTCAACCAAGGAGGTGGTCAATGATATCCAAGGAGAAAGAGGTGTCATTGATCAAGACACTGTTGTGAGTAAAACTCTAAGAACCTTGTTGCCTATCTATGCTATTAGAATCTCTATTATTCATGAAATGAGATATGCATCGGGTAATGTTCTTACACTTGATAGCCTAATTGGTAAATTAACTACTCTTGAGCTGAATAACTATGATAATAGTATTGTACCAAGTGTTGAGTCTGCATTTATGTAATCATTGAAGATTGGTAAGTCTAGCAGTAAACATAACATAAGAAATGAAAGTGATAGTGATAGTGAAGATGGACTTGATGAACTTGAAGCACTTATGGCTAGGAGTCTTCAGAAAGGTAAAGGAAGGTATAAGGGAAAGTTACCTTTAGCATGTTTTAACTGTAAATAAATTGGCCATATTGCATCTAGATGTCCTAACAAGAAAGATGATGATAAAGACAATGACTGACATGGTTAAAGAAAGTCTGATAGAAGAGATAATCAAGAATGCAGAGGAAACCAATAGTATGATAGAAGAAACAACTAAGACTACAAATATAAAGGCAAGAAGGCTTGTTAGCTAGCTAGAAATGATGATGTTGATACTGACACCGACACTGATGAAGACATTGAGGTGGTATTCATAGCTATGAAAGAAGATTCAGAAGAAGAAGAAAGGTATGTTGAAACATCACTTATATCTAAAGTTAGCAAGAATGATACATGGATTATTGATGGTGGCTGTACACATCATATGATTGGTGATGAGGATAAATTTGAATATCTTGAACACTATAATTCAGGATATGTTAAAATGAGAAATGATAAACCTTGTTTAGTGAAATGAAAGGGATCTATCTTGTTGAACAATAAGATTATATGTGAGAATTCATAGTGGGTGAAAGGACTTAATTATAATCTATTGAGTGTAGCACAATTGAATAATTTAGGTCACCAAGTTGCATTTGAAAGTAGAAAGGTGAAGATCTATGATGAAACTGGAAAATTGGTTGATACTAGTGAACAATCCAAACGTAATCTATTTTATTTTGACAATGATGAAAATTCTTGTTTTTTGGATAGAAATGAAGATGTGTGGCTGTGGCATAAGATACTATGTCATGTGAATTTTGATAACATGGTTAAGATCAGTAAAAAGAGAAGAGTTATAGGTTTACTGAGTCTAACTAAACCTAACCATGTCATGTGTAATCAATATCAGAAAAGGAAAATGACTAAATCAAGTTTTAAGGGAAAATACTATTCTTCTAAACTGACTTATGTGGTCCTATGAGAACTCAAAGCTATTATGGTGAAAAATATTTCATTTTATTTGTTGATGACTACTGTAGGATGATGACAATTATGTTCTTGAAAGAGAAATATGATGTTTTCAAAATGTTTAAGTGGAATAAAGATAAAGTTGAAAAGGAAACCTAGAAAGATTTAAAATGCTTAAGATTTGATAGAGGAGGTGAGTTCATTTCTGATGAATTCACTAACTTTTGTAATGAGCATGGAATTAAAAGACAAGTTTCTACACCGAGGACACAACAGAAGAATGGTATTACATAAAGAAGGAATAGATCTATAGTTGACTATGCTGGAACACTGATGATTGAAAAGGGTGTTGCACAAACATACTAGAGAGAAGTGGTTAGCACTATTGTATACACCTTGAACTGAGTTCAATTGAAGAAAGATACAAATAAGACACCTTATGATCTATGGTTCTACTACACACCTAATGTAAGTTATTTCAGAATTTTTGGAAGCAGATGAACTACATTCTAGAAGATGATAGAAATGGTAAATTTGATTCTAAAGGTGATGAAATGAATATTTATATGATACTCTACTAAGAGAAAATCTTACAAATGTTTGAGCAAGGCTACGAACAAAATTATTGAAAGTGCTAATGTTAAATTTGATGAATTTTTTGAGAAGAATGATGAAGAAAGAAGGAAGGAACCAAAAGACTATGGTAGATTTACATATATTGAGCATCTAGACTATCTCCCCAAGCCATAGGATGAGTCTACCAAGAGACAATAAAATGCTACTGAAAATTAGCAAATACAAACTAAGAATTAGGAAGATGTTACCAAGGAAGACATTGAACCTGAACTGAATGATGAGAAAAGAAGAGAGAAAGTGTTGGCAATATTTTTGATAAGACACCATCCATAGAACTAGATTATTGGAGACAAGAAAGATGGCATAATGACACAAAGTAAATTAAGATAGAAAACATGTTTAGTTTCTGAATTTGAGCTGAAAAATGTTAAAGATGCACTTGAGAATGAAGAATGGATTAAGGCCATGAATGAAGAAATTGAACAAATAGAGAAAAAAAAAACATGGACATTGTTACCCAGATTGAGTGATAAAAATGTGATTGGTACTAAATGGATATTTAGAAACAAGTTGAATGAGAATGGTGAAGTGACTAGAAACAAAGAAAGACTTATATGTAAGGGATATGCACAAGAATAAGGAATTGACTATGGTGAAAATTGTGTACCAGTAGAAAGACTTGAAGGAGTCTAAATATTGTTTGCATATGCTTCTTATAAAGGATTTAAAGTTTATCAAATGGATGTTAAATCAGCATTTCTAAATGGGATACTTGACGAAGAGGTTTACAGATAAAAACCTAAAGGTTTTGTTGATTAGGATAAGAAGAACATGGTATGTAATCTTCACATAGCATTGTATGGACTGAAACAAGCACCGAGAGCATGGTATGAAAGGCTGCATGCTTATCTTATTAGTATTGGCTTTGTGAGAACAAGTGACAATAGCAATTTATATTTGAAAGATACAATTGATGATAATATACTTATTGCTAAAATTTTTGTTGATGATATAATGTTTGGAGGACATGATAACCTTTGAAAATCTTTTTCTTTTGAAATGAGAAAAGAGTTTGAAATGTCAATGTTTGGAGAGATTAAATTCTTTTTTTGATTGAAAATAGTACAAAAAAATGAAGGCATATTCATCACATAATCAAAATACATCAAGGAAGTATTGAAGACATTTGGAATGGAAGATTCAAAACCAATTGGAACACCTATGGTTACTGGATGCAAACTCACAGAAGATGATGAATCAACTAAGGTAAATTAGACACTGTATAGATCAATGATTGGCAATTTGATGTATGTTCTACATAATAGGCTTGATATAGAACATGTAGTTGGGATTGTGGCAAGATTTTCTGCTAATACTAAGGAATCACATATGACTACTATTAAGAGAATTTTGAGATATTTGAAGAACATTGAGCATTATGGATTATGGTAAAAAAAGGAAGGAAAATTTGAACTACAAGTTTACACTGATGCAGATTGGGCTGGAAATATTGATGACCAGAAGAGTAGTACTAGTGGAGTATTCTTTTTGGGAGAAAGAATTGTAACGTGGATAAGTAAGAAATAAACATGTATTTCTCAGTCTACTTCTAAAGAAAAGTATGTTTCTACTACTACTAATTGTTCAAATATTGCATGGATCAAACAATTGTTGTAAGGAATGAATGAGGAGATCACTAATCTAGTGATTATATATTGTGATAACACAAGTGCCATAAATATTTCAAAGAATCTAGATATGCATGCAAAGACAAATCACATATCACTTTAGTATCAGTATTTGAGGGAACAAGTACAAGAAAAGCAAGTGAAACTAGAATTTGTGAAGTCTAAAGAACAACTCGTAGATATATTTACAAAGCCCTTACTGAAGGACACTTTTAAGTATTTGAGAACTAGACTAGGGGTCCATCCCCTGTCTATTGGTCACTAAGGTGATCAAGAGGTAACATCAACCTATACTTTATCACAAAAATCATAATGTTGATGAATGCAGCTCACACTTTAGGATTCCTAAGGTTGTGAAAGATGTGAAGTAAGTGAAGATTGTAGAAGCTAGAACAGAGAATTGTATATTGATCTGGACTGAACAACATAAATTATATTTGTCTACTAAAGAGTTGTTTATTTTCTTTTGGTATTGTTGTTAAAGGGAGAGATATTTTAATGAAATATATGTTGAAGAGAAAATGAAAATGGAAAATGAAACATCTATCCACTAAAGGGAGAGAATCAGAGAACTAGAGAAGATCATATCCATAGGGAGAGTTTGCATGAAATGTTGTTATAGTAATGTAGTGATTAAACATATTAAATATCAAGCTAGGGAGAGCTTACCGAGCTACAACATTTATCTATATCGTTGTAGAGCCGATGTTTGGTATTCTATGGAATAATTCATATTGTTTGTGTTGCCATCAATGCCAAAGAGAGAGATTGTTAACCTACAACTGATTAAATATATTGATGAA
This sequence comes from Chamaecyparis obtusa, assembly GCA_027943335.1. NCBI lineage: Eukaryota > Viridiplantae > Streptophyta > Pinopsida > Cupressales > Cupressaceae > Chamaecyparis > Chamaecyparis obtusa. Next base: position 400,773 of record BSBK01003890.1, read on the forward strand.
GATTCAGGATGTCACTGAGTTGTTATAGTAATATGTAAGATGATTAAATCATTCAATATGTTGTCATTGATGTCAACTAGTCTTGACTATACTTATCGTGATAGTTACAAACATATGAACATCTGTATAAGGAAGAAATGGTGAAGAAATGAGATATCTACATAAGGACAAGATGGATATAACAAATATGGATAAGGTATAGATTGGGCAACTTATTAATGAGTCTATGGCATTATGTTGTTGACTTGAGAATGTTAAATTATTTGATTATGAAGATGAGATCAGAATTGAACAAGTTGATGTGGTCGGTAATTGAGGATTTTGGTATGCACTGAGGCAATCTTGTGTATACCAAGTGATAGTAATAACAAAGTTAGTTATCACCAATGCATGCAGTATTAACTGAGTAGGATGAAAATATTAAATGTTATAATAGCCGACTGAAATTGATGAGCTAGCAGTTGCTTATGATTTTGAGGTAAGAGATAGAGTTTGTTATGAAGATCTTATGGCTAACAAAATTTAGAGATGATCAAAGGGAAGAGATTGAAATGTGTTATTGACACATCTTGAGAGGAATCTTGAAGTGCCAAAATGAACAATAGAGATTAAGGGTCCAAATCTAATGGATGAGATGAAAATAGTTTACATGTTTATTTAAGAGACACAAGATTCATTGTTGAATCATGCCTGATGAATACAGACTGCGGGAGAATTTGTGAAAAGACATTTTTCATGTACTACTGATCAAATTGGTTACAAATGGAACTGAGCTAGACTGCAGGTATTACCAAGCTTCAGAGAATTATACACTGAGTGAAGTAAGTTGGAGGATATAATGGAGTGAATTGATTATTGATCAAAAGAGTTATATTGAGATTAGCAAAGATATGAATACTTGAAAATTGAGTTGTACTTGAATCAGTTTAACCATTGATACAACTAAATCTCTTAACCGAGTGCACTTAATAGTGTTTTGTATTTTAATATGAAATTCAAGGAATGTTAATTTTTTTCTTGTTGACCCCATAGTGAATGCTAGTCAAAGGAGAAATGTTAGTGATAAATCCTCTAACAAGGTCACACCTAACATTTGGTTTTGTAACCTTTAACATGGTTGGATCCTAACTGAGCTCACTTTAGAAGAGTGAAACATTTTGGGTTACCAGTGCTAGGTGGTTTTTCCCTTAGCAGGGTTTCCACATTAAATCTTTGTGTTATGTGTTATTTTTTGTGATTGTATTACTATCATACTTTACATATTTCATATTTGATTAATCAGTAAACACAGTTTTGGAAATTGCTGGTATTGGGTAAATGAACAAAAATATAGTTATCTTATCTTACTGAGTTGATTGATTTGTTGAAAAAGTTTTAATAAGTACATATGAGAGTTTGGGACTGTAGGATAAATGATTTAATTGATTCACCCCCACTCTTAGTTATCTAACACATTTTCCATTATTGTCAAAGGGGGAAAGAGACTATGTGAAAATCCTACGAGAAAGAGACTATGTGATGAAGGTACTAAGAAAATACTTTTGGGTTGATGAATTTTCCCATATGTTTCCATCAATGCCAAAGAGGGAGATTGTTGGATATTGCTAATGCATTGGGGAGACTGTTGGATACATTTAATATGTTTAATCACTACATTATCCTATTGAGTGATGTTGGAATTATTGATGTTGTCATTTTTGTTTTGTCACTGATGTCAACATATGTTTCTATGAAGAGAATAAGTTGGTTATTACAGTGTATGAAGACCATACAGATGATTCAAAATGTGTGACCACAGATGTGTGTAGAGGAAGGTGTTGTGATCTTATATCTACGATCGCATGATGTAATATTTCATATTGGTTGAGTTATAGAAGATTTAGCGAAGACTAGTTACTAGATTGTGACAATGGAAGTTGATAGAGAAAGTCTCTAAGTTTTGGGTATATCCTACAGGCGATGAGGATTCAGTGTATGTGAGCTTAAGGGATGACATATAGTGTACTGAAAAGTGTTTGTTGATCGTAGAAATGTACAGAAAGAAGGATGATGTCAGTTGTGATGTGTGTTCTGAAGAAGACATATTTGAAAGATGAACTCAAAGTTGTAGCATGTATCATGAATGGCGAGCATGGATTATGGATGTCAGTCCTTAATAATTGAATTGTAATTGTTGTATACTTGTTTTAGATACCACGTGTATCTTAGAAAAGGGTTATGCAATTATTTGTATATTAGGAAAGCCTAATTGGCTGACCTAATGTAGACACCTAAAAATCCTTTAGAAAATAAAGTATTTTTATTTTCTAAAAAATCCCTGATGACATCATCATTTATTAACTAATTAATTATTTAATTAATTAATTTATTTTTATGCCATTAAACCCCTTTTCTTAATTAAAAATATTTAATTAAGACATCCCTCCCAAAAATGTTTAAATCTTATTTAAACATTATTTTCCCTATTTATTAATTATTTAATTAATAAACTGACCAAAAATCCCAAAATAAATAATTTATTTATTTTTTGCCCAAAACTTGGCCAATTTCCTTAAGACCACTAACCTCTTCCAGAATCTTTTAATCCTTCTTTAATTTTGATTAAAGACTAATCCCATCATTTCCTAACCCTAATCCCAACTCAAAATATTTAATTAAGATTAAATATTTGATCCTCATGTTTATTAAATTCATTTTAATAAATATTCTCAAACTAAACCATGGAAATAAATAAATCTTTATCTATTTCCTAAAATCCATATTTATTCTAAGGAAGTTCTAGACTCTTCTAGAAAGTCTTTATCCTTGTCCCCCTAATCCTAATCCTAATCCTAATCCCCCCCTAACCTTGTCACATTCCCTAACCAAGGTTAGCCAACTCCTAAGCTTGACCCAAAGTCAACAAACTTCTAGAAACTTTTCTTACATGCACTAAATGCATTTAAAGCCTCCTTATCCCTCTTACATGCATTTATGATGCATTTAAGAAGCCCCTCACCCCTTTCTTACACCCTTTGACCTTAGGCACATTTCCCAAATTGTGCACATCCCTCCCATCTTTCAACCCAATGTCCTTGTGACACTTCTCACAAGGAGGTGGCCCTGAACTAGCACAATCCATGTGCTCCCCTTTGAATGAATCTTGGGCTCTCTTAAGGATTTTGATCCTGGCCACTCATTCCTTCTTCCCAAATCCTATAAATGCTCCTCATTTCCAAGAGCAAACAATCCATTCACCTTTCATTTTAAGCATTGTTATCATGCTCATTTACTTCTAGCTTTAGCATAATCAATACTAATTGTTAGTTTTTCATCATTTTCAAGCTTTCTTAAAGCACATCATAGCTTAGCAATAATGGATTAACATAGTTTATTTCATTTTTTTTCATAGAATATCATCAATATCACATCTCTATTTGGTTAATAACAATCTTAGCATAAACATCATGTAGCTTAATCTTCATTTCAACATCATTTGGATCCTTGAGGCCTTAGGGGCAAATTAGGTGTTTTATACTTGTTTTATGCCATTCATGAGGTTTTCATGGATCTCAATCCATCCTAAAATGCATTAGAGTATGCTCCAAGTTCTTAGAGAGCACACCCACATCCCTCTTATCAAAGCAAATCAAACAATTCTTGGGTGCACCTGTTTCAGCTCAATCTGAGGTGGCTTAGCTTAGAGTTTCCTTGTTTTGAATTGATTTCATGTTAGATTAAAAATATTAACATTTGATTGATTTGAGCCTTTCAAAATAGATACAGGTATCCTCAAAAGCCTTGCTCACACCTAATTATTTATTTTTGTAATACGGTATATATGTAAGATATTTTCTTTTGAAATGGTATGGTAGAATGTATGTGATGTAAAAGAGGATTGTGGAAGATGTGATCTTGTGTCTACTAGATGTAGAGAAGATAATAACTTATATACTTCGCTAGAACTGATCAAGCAAAGGAAGTTTTTATCGGACAGTTCAAGGATTGTGTATTTCTTTACATACACTTGTATTGCAAACAATGAGTTCTAAAGGTGGACATAACCTTCTTTGGGAAGTGAGCCTAGGCAGTGAGCCTACTTCTTTTCTCAACTCCTAAGAGGATCTATCCTCTCACAAGGACTATGTACTATAATGTTTTAATCATCTCCTAATAGGGCTACATCTTCTAACAAGGATACTATACTCTCAATACATCATTAGTAGGTGTTAATTCCCACTAAGGTTTTACCTTAAATAGGGTTTCCTCGACAACAAATATTGTGTTATTATGTTGGCATTCATTGTGTTCACTTGATTTTATATTGCTAATATTCAAAGTTTAAAGTTTAAATAATATGTCATACAACTGATTCACCCCCCTCTCAATTGTATTGGTGGACTATTATTCCTAACAACATAAGGATCTGATTGAGAAAAGATAGTTGCACATTTATAGGTGATTTTTATTACTGTTACTTACTACCATTTGTAACAGAGAAATCCCTTAAAAAAGTGGACTTAACAGTGTTATTGTTAATCCTTGAAAAATGTGACATTCTAAAGAGTGTTTAAAGGCCTCTAACAAGGTCACTCCTAAGAGGGTGAAGATCCTAACAGATATGAGGTAAATCCCTTAACTAGGTCACACCTAATAGTGTGTTTTGTAATCTTTAACTAGATTGGCTCTTAACCAAGTGTACTTTAGAAGATTATATTTCTTAGTGGGTGATAACTCCCATAGTGTTTTTTCCCAAAGTTGGGTTTCCATGTTAAATATTGGTGTTACACATTGTAAATTATTTGTGTGAATGATTTAATAATTGTTATAGTTTATTTACTATTGTCGGTAAATAGTGAACTATGTTGTTACCAAGTAGTTACCAAGTCATCCAAAGAAAAGTTTATTAAGGTATTTGTGATCAGTATTACTGATTTATACCCCCTCTCCATAATCCAACATAGTTTGATCTGATCTAAGATACAACTAACTCTGAATCTCCAATAACTCTGAGATTCGTTATACCATTTTTTTCTAAAATTCTCAACCTCAATAGTAATGCCTCATATTGAGCCACATTGTTTGTACATAATCCTTCAAAGTATGTGGTCCATAGATTTACATCATCTAATTCCTTTTCCACTTCCTTATTTAGTGGTGCAAGTTTATCTTCCTCTTCTCTTGAGAATACTTCAACTCTGAATGGATTAATATTAGTGTTAATGAAATAAGTCATGCTCTCATTAGTATCTTTCTCAATCATGTGAAACACTCTCGATTCCCTTTCAATTTTAGCATACTTATCATTAATATGGAAAGTTGAGAAAGATAGATCATGTTGAAAAATCCCTCCCATAGAAGCACTCCACTTTCTTGATAATAACATCTCATAATGAGGTGGGATATCAACAACTAAAACAATCATGGTCAAGTCCTCAGGGAAAGATGTTATTTTATAAGGTAGTGCTTTTATAGTACCTATAACAAGAACTTCTCTTGAATTGAGAGAACAAAAACTACATTGGGTAGTATCAACATTCAAACCCAATGATTCCATTATCTTGACTGGCATCACAATATTAGATGCTCTAGAATCTATCATACAATTCTTCACTACTTTTCCATTTATGATTACACTTAGAAAGAAAGGATCAATGTTTCCTAAATATGCATTCATTGTGTTGTCAAGATAAATTTGGAGAATTTGTGGAAGAATTCCCTTTGGTTCCTTAATCCTTTTCTCTTCTCAATTTCCCTTTTCCTTTACATTTTGAGAATCATCCATTTTCTTAATCTTAACAGATAAAACACTTTTAACCTAGGTCATATCCTTCTCTTTATGGTCATTAATTCTCACCACCTCAAGTAAAGGGACTTTAACTATAATTTGAGAAAGAAACTATAGCATATCTACAAGTGTGTATTTTGGAAACTCAAGAGACATACCTAGTTTTTTCTTCAACTTTATTTGGTTTTTTTCTTTCCATAATTTGCTTCAACTTCATATACTCTCTAGTAGGCTTAGAAGACATGACATTTACTTTAAATTACACTTTAGGTACAAGAACCCCTTAATTAGGCTTTGAGACTTCTGACCTCCTAGCCCATACTTTTCCTTTAACCTCCTTAATATTCACTACATATTTTTACTTATCTTTTTTAATTTCTTTAGCCTTATTATTTTTTTCTTTAATGAATATACTAGATTCTTTCTCTTGATCTTCACCCAATGTTTGATTTATCAACTGGTAATTAATTTTTACTTGGGAAACCATATCAATAGTTATTTTATCAATTTATTCATTAGAAGTCCTTAAAGGCACTAAGTCTTTACCTTGTTCAACATTGCACAACTTGTCATCAGCATTGCACTCCTCATCATAAAAAATGTTTTGATGATGAGATTCAACTCTCTTCCTATTCTCATTCATATCTAAGTCCTAAGACTCATTATGAGAAATATCCTCTGCTTCTCCAAGATAGGCATTAGTCATCAAACAACCTATATCATTGTCTAATAATGTTTCCTATTCTTCTCAATCTTGTGATTCTTCCTTAGAAATAATTGATTGTGCAACTGCATAATATTCAGGTGAATGAGATGATTGGAAATCCATATACCATGGTGCATATTCATTAACATTTATAGAGTTCTTCTACAAAGTGTCCATAATTTTCTTCCCTTAATTATTCATTAGTGGTTGTTGAATCAGTTTTCCATCCTCCCATTGAGTATTGTAAGAATGATATTATAGTCTAGTTTGTCTATTAAATTATTGAGTGGTTTCTTCTTATGCCCAACACCTTTGTCATTTATATAAGTATTAAGGTTCATATACTTCAAGGAATTAAGAAATTTATCCCCTTTGTCTTCCTCTTTAGGCTTTGAGCATTATGACTTGTCTGTTTCTTTCTTTCCTTTGTTAAACATTTTAGGATCTTATCTTCTTCCTAGCTTACCAAAAGCTCTTCTATTTCTTTAAATATTGAAGGCCATATTAAAATCATCCCTCAAAGTATGATGGTTTCTATCTCTGAGGAGATATTCCATCTTTGTAGAAAATGCATTGAAATAAGTTGTTAGACATACATTCACTTCCAACCTTAAGACCTAAAACAACTTATGCATATCCTTTTGAAATATTATGTTTAAATCAATAACTACTTCATTGGGTGACTTCTTAATGTGGTTGAGTTCATTAAACATAAATCTAGCATTACTTTTATCACCATATTTCTAATTGAAGCATTACTCAAATTCTTTCCAAGAGCCAATACTTGTATCAAGTAATCCCCTACACCTATCCCTAACATCTTCTATTAGAGATTGTACAAATAGTTTCATCACCACATCGTCATGCTCAACCTCATAATCATTTATCTTCTTAGTGAAATATCTCAAATTTTATTCCCTAGTCATAGTATTATTTCTAGTAAATTTTCTTATCATATCCCTCAATTCATTTGGAATAGGGTTAGGGTAACTAGGAAAACCATCAAAGAATAGTTGTCTATATCTTTCCAAATGAATAGGTCTCCTCTAAAAATATCCTCCAGCATCTTGACCACTATTACTTATTCCAACATTTATCCCAGGTAGTTTTTTGTACATTGGAAATCTTGGGTCGAGTCACACCTTGAGCTACAACCTTGGCTCCTTGCCCTATTTTTGCAACTCCAATATTTTAGGAAACTTGAGGACCTCAGGAAAGACTATTAGAACCCACATTTTTTTTATGTTTGTGGGCCTAAAATAGAGACACCTTGAACATTAGATGGGCCAATAGTATATGGTGTGCTATTCAACATTGATGTTCTAAGGAAATTGATTTTCCTTTTTATTTCTACATTAGTAGTTTCCATCTCTACTCTCTCTAATTCCTTGGCAAGAGTTTCACTCTCTTTTCTTTCCTTTTCTAATTATTTATAAAATTGGGATAAACCTTGTGACAACTGACCTTTGTCCTTTTGACTATTGATCTTAATTCATGTTACTTTTTGTTTACCTTTGTCCAAATTGGGATTATGAGTTTGAATACTTAGTCAAGAGGATTAACAGGATCTAATGTATTAGGTTGAGGATTTACTTAGGTTTTATGTTTATCTCTAGAAATTCCCTCAACTTTCTAGTGCAATATTTTTCTTACAAAAAGACCATCAACACTTGATTCATGTCTTTAAGTGTAGAAAATTTTCTTATTGGGATATCCATCTCAATAACAACATTTATAACCTCAGATTCTTTCTCTTTTTCATTTTTATTTTTGAATTCCATTTGTTCTTGAATTTATCTTCCCAAAATGTCTTTGTCTCCAAAAACCTATTCAGAATCTGGAAATGTTATCTTAGATCCATAAGTATTACCAAGATCAATCATATCTTGGTCCCTTTGTTCCAAAATATACACATATGGAAATTCATTTTTAAAGTCGTGAGGAGGAGGTATAAAAAGGGTGTTTTCTACTTGGTGACTTCTACTTCTACTCTAGCCTCTTCTTTTTTCAAAGTATTGAGCTTGAGTTACTTCCTTACTCTTTTGTGGTATTTCCTCTTGAGAAGGAATTTTAAGTATTGATTCAAATATCCCATACTATCTAATTCAAAATTCCTAGAGGATGTTTCAAAACTTTCATGAACAGGATGTAAAGAAGACTCACTTTCATTCTTAAACTTTGATTTCCATGTGTTGGTTCCCCTTCTCTTTCTACTTGCAGGTTTACACTATGATTGACAACTTAATGTCACTGACTCTATCACCACTCCAAAGTCTACAAGGAAAAGGGCCAATTAATAAGGATCAAAAAGGATCCTCCTACACTTTGAGCCTAAATGCTCAGGCAGGTGTACCCTTGATTCACTTCTTAAAAGGAATCACTAAATATTATGCATTTATACCCTTTACAAACTAATTAAAGATTTTATCATTTATATGTGTGTGTGTGGTTGATGATGATGGACTACTTCCAGAGAATGGACCAGTGCCTTAACCCAGATCAAGGAGTCACTTAATAACATATATCAACTAAAAACCCAAACTCAAATACCCTTGAATTTAGAATAAGTGCTTTGCCTATTATCCCTCTCCCTCACATACCAAGACATAAAATCCTTATCTAACCATGAACTCACTGAAACTACCTTAAAGACTTTAATCCAAACTTTGTTAGGAACTCAAAGATAATTTCACAATACTCTTTGTTTACCATATGGTAACCCACTTTGTGATGTTAACATATATGAGCCCAAGAAAAAGATAAGAAGACATACACAAATACGAGATTGGAATCCAAGTGTATTCTCATTAAGATTTGCAGAATCAATACATTACCAAATAACAGAATGTTGGGGGAAAAGACCCAAAATCCAGGCTCTCCTTGTTCAGTCTTTTACATTAACTATCAATATAACATCAAAAACCTGGGACCAAAATAATGGAACACCAAAAGTATTGGGACCACGAAGTTTTGGAACCTCAATAAAATTGAAAATACAACAATATATACCCCCTAGTCATCATGGAATCCCAAAGATAGGATGCAACAAGCTTTGGATGACTAGGGTTAGGGTTTCCACCCACCAAACCAACTAAATTAATCAAAACTTATTACAGGGGATGGAAACCAGGTGATCAGATCCAAGAATGATCTTCATTTATGAAAGTTCCTCTAATTTGTGTACTAAAGATCATGAATTCATCAAATTTATCAATCTAATTGTCCTCTTGCAACATGCCTCGAACAAGAAAACCCATTTCTCTACGATACAGACCTCTACAATCAATCATGAAATACTCTGGACCACTCTGCAATAGTTGACACAACCACTTTTATCAAATCCATCCACTCAGGCATTTAATTTCAGTCCTTCCTATTGCTAGAAACCCTTTTAAATTTCAAATTCTAGAGGTAACGGCTATTTCCATGGCGCCAACAGAAAATCAACGGTCAATATTCAAACTAAGATCAACTTTAAGTCACGACCATCAGATCTTCTCTTTTGCCAGGCTTTATCACTTAACTTTTAATAGGACCCCCAGTCATATTTGGTGAATCAGTGACTAAAGACCACCTCCAGTTCACTGAATACTTTATCTCATTGCCAAATAATTTAGTTATTACGTGAACGCTCCTTCGCTGAATCGCCAAATTCTTTTAGAACATCATCACTTTTTCAGTGAACAAGTGAACCCTTTGAAATTTGTCGAAGCTGCCAAGGACTTTATCAGAATTGGTAAACCTTAGACCCACATATGGGCCCACTTTGTGCCACATGTCATCAATTCATTCATTGCTACTACCCGGTCACCACTGACAAAGGACCCTGTTGAAGCTTTTCCTTGCAGGACCAAACTTGGATCAATTAATGGGCTTGATTCTCAGGGAAGGCACTCAAGTTTGACAAAAAAAAATAGTCCAATTGATGAGGATTGAAAGGAATCCTCCTTATTCTTTGAGCTCCACATCACTCAGGTAGGTATTGCCTTATCTGCACACTCAAGACACCTTATGATAAATAATAGGCCTACAGATACATCATTGTGGAATAGTCTTCAAACCCCTTTAGGTATCTTGTACCCCAATGAAGCCAATTCTTATGCAATATCCCTATTTGCATAGAATTAGTCTAAAGACTAGAGAGAACCTCCTATTACTACTACCAACATAAAAGGGAAAGGTATTTGATTTGAATGATTAATGTTGGGTTGAAAGGACTCCTGAGACATCCTAAGTCTCTCATAGACTAGTGCCTTATCTAATGGGCAACAAAGTCAAATACTTCATTGTAATAGAGAGCTTATGAAACAAGAAGACAATACATTCAAATATGGTGATGCCTTACATCATCCACACACCATTGATCAGACCATACATTATCAAACCACTTGTATACCCAAATGTGTTATCACCTATTCAAAGGATTTTAACCCTCCCCTTAGAAGAGACCTATAAACAAATGATACATTAGCTAGCATCCACTGGAAGACAAGCATGAAATATCCTTGATATCCTTGCCCATACAAATCTGAAAACCAATCTTGAACTTAGTTATCTCTGTGAAGAAAACTCTATTGCAGACACTCACTGGAAATTCAAATAGAAAAACTATAACACCCTTGATGCTATAATCAATAAGTTCAGGATTCAAATGGAGATAATCTGATAATAGTAGAAATATATTGAATCTCATACATAAGATAAACTATTACAATCTGTATTATATTCTTAGAACCAGCAAAAAAAGAGAGAACACCCTATATGCAGAGAAAAAGAAATATCTATAGGGAAAGGACCCTTCACTTTGAACAAATTCTCCCCAAAAAAATTTGCAGAAGAAGGAACCCTTACAAAATAAAAAAACCTATAATATATACCACTAATCATCTTGGGATCCCAAAATAGGATGCAACAAGCTATGGATGATTAGGGAAAAATTAACTCTGCAACAACCACTCTAAACAAGAAATGATAGAAAATGCCAGAAAAGCCTAGAAACCCAAGAGTATCAGATCAAATTTGATTGTACAAATATCTAGTTTCATTTTCTAGGCTAACTACAGATACAATTTGAATTGATTTCTTGTAACAAACAACACAAAATTAAATGCCAAAGCCAGAAATATAAGATCTTGCATGTACAGGTCAAGAAGATTTCTGACACATATTAAACCTTAGCCGCCTACAGTCCAATACAAGTCCTTTACATTCATCAGACATGGTACCCCAGGTAAGAAAACTTGATTTGCATGGCAACCCATGACCTCTGCATCATTCTCCAACTACAGATGTCCTGGCACAATTAAATCTGAACCATCGTTTTATCCTGTATGGCATTCTGCTTCAAACCCTGGCGGAAAACCCTGCAGGAAGATTTGAAATTGAATGGAAACGGTTAGCAAGATCAACTTTTAAACATGACCATTGATTTTGTCTTTTCCTAGTAGATCAGGTAGTTCACATCATCTTCATAATAGTCAAATGAGCTTTGAAAAATCTCCAGCCCCGTCATCTATCTCTTAGCCAATAGAAACCGAGCACCTTAGCAAGACTGGTACTGCGGACCCACCTCTTAACTCCATGACAAAAACATTCATAATGGTTGTCGCATGATCACATAGCCAGGAAAAGGGCTATGTGAACATGTGACACACCTCCCATATAATCATCATCGCTACTGCTAACACAAGGGGTTTGTCACATGATTGCATAGCCAAAAAATGGCTCATGTGAACATGTGACAAACCACTAGCATTTAATCTCACAACAGTCATGAACCCTTTTGAAAAATCTTCAACCACCTTGTTAAATCTTCCAGCCAATGAAAATCCTGCACATCAGCTCTGCATAGCAGATAGGATCCAAAAAATATAAACCTTTAATTGAACGGTTGTCACATGATCGCATGGCCTGAGAAGATTCCATGCGATCACACGACACCCATAGATTTTGCATCTGTCAGCCCCTTAGAAAGATCCAGGCCCACTAACAAGTCCAAATCATCACCCAACTCATCGAATCAGGTGATGACACCTCAGCACAAATGGCCCCACTTTATCTGGTGAACTGGCAACCAAAGAACTTCTACTAGTTCACGAAATACTTTCCACCATTGCTAAAAAATTTGGCGATCACGCAACTACTATTCGCTGAACTGCCAAGTCCACTAGACCTCTGCCAAAACATCACACAAACATGCGAACACTTTGAAAATTAGTCAGATCACCAAACTACTCAGACCCACAAATGGGCCCACTTTATGCCACATGTCACCACCTGATACGCTGAAACCATCTAGTCACACTGACATGGGACCCACCACTTTATTGGCCTGAACACCTAGCAAAATTGACAGCTGGCACATGATTTGAAAGCCTTAAAAGATTCTATGAGATCATGCGCCCGCCATAGATCTTGAATATTTTGATGATGACGTATAGCTCGACCCCACCCTGCAACATAGGATACTTTGACGAATGAGAGACCACCATGTCACAAAATCCGACAAACAGACAAACCATTTCTTCACTCAATCTGACAACCCTGTTGCTTCATTATTTCCTTTGGCCAATAGGGGAGCACCATTTGTGCACATGTGTTAGTGGACCACCTATTGGAAGCACTATGCCATAAAGAGAGATCGACGGTTGTCGTAAGATCGCATACCTCTAACACAAGCAATGCACTTTTACGACAATCATCGGATCAAGATGAACTAAGAGCTAGGCCCGCATTGAATTTTCTTCACTTAACCTCAGTAAGCCACTTAACTCAAAGTCTATCTGGAGATTGCATGACTGAAAGCAATCTCCCAATCACGAAAAACTTTTCTTAACCAATGTCACATTTTGAGAATTCACGACTAAGGCATTCTCCAAGTCGCTCAATAATTTCTTAACTCTGGGTTTCATCTGGAGATTCAAAGACTGAACATCATGAAGGACTGGGCCCCACACCATCACAACAACACACTTAAGGAAATGCTGATGCCAGAGATATAGCTGTGAAGAGGTGAACGATGGAAAACAACCAGGGTATTCAACGCCAGAAGATAAGTGCACAAGCATAGAAAGGCACAAGGTTAAAAACAACCAGGGTATTCACACAGACCAAAAAGGTATCAAGGAAACATAAAACATCATGGGTTTTCGACATCTAGGCATATTTAGAACTATTTCCTATAGACCTTAAAACTTGAATAACTCCCTGGGTTTTGCGATTCAGCATGTGCACTTTGGACTGGAGCTTGGTGACACATTGAAGAATATGGGGCTAAGAGCACAAACTAGGAAACATCATAGATTTTCTTTGCACATTAAAACAAGTTGCAGCAGGGTGGGATAACTTCAAAAAAACTGCAAGGACTAGACCAATTTCATAGGATTTTGCACTGATGGGAAATTGGTCTAATAGACCCACTGCATACAAGCCCGAGGAAAAGTAAAATCAATGGCCGGTTTAAGATCTCATGCCTTTGACATAACTGATGAGGAATTACACCCACCGTAGATTTTTTGTAGATGTCAGAGCCCATGAAGACATGCCGGAAACCCTAGTCCCATTGACACAACCAATAAGAAGGCTCCAAATGTAACACCCATCAGTGGACCCACTAACTTCATCCTGAACACCTAGAGAATTAGATGGTTGGTGCATGATCTCAAGGGCTCAGAAGATTCTTTGAGATCATGCGCCCACCATAGATTTGGAATTTTTGCGAACATTATTGTAACCCTGACCCTACCCTGCCATGTAAGATGCTTCATCAAATCACAAACTGCCACGTTGCAATATCTGACAAGTGGACATGTAACTTTTTCTTCACTCATAGGTTCCTTTGACAACCTTTCCATATCACTAGTTCTTTCAGCCAATGAGGAACTACCATTTTTGCATGCGTGGCAACGGACCCACCTATTTGAAAAGCTTTGCCATAAAGGAGAATCAATAGCTAGCGCAAGATCTCATGCCTCTGACAAAACCTATGAGAACTTACATCGGCTATTGGATCAAGATGGTGTCAGAGAGTTGGGCCCAGGAAATACTAAAGTTGAAAACATTAGAAAAATTAAGGTGCTGGACTTAGGAAAAATTAATGCCGCGGGCACTTGGAGACTTAGGGAAAAATAAAGACCGCTGGGTGATAAAATTTTTAGCACGTGTTATAAGACTTTTAAGTGGCCCAAAAGGTAACATAAAATTAGAATAAGACCAAGGAACATGAGGGTTTTCTTTCCCAATGGCTAGAATATGAATTTTTTGACTAGGGTTTCAAACCAGAGGCATGAAAAACAATTGCAGAGAGGGGAAGAAAATAGGTATAGCAATGAAATTTTTTGTAGGTATTAACAGTGGCTCTGTCTGGGGATGTATGCCTCTTGCAAGCATGGAAAGAATTTAGAATCACTGGTTAAAGTAGACCACCCACAAGAAAAACCTAACTACTATTCATGGAAATAAAAATACCTTCAATTGAAGTATTTCTTCAAGAATTGTCCATGAACTGGCAATTCTTGAATGTCACCATTTAGTTCTTTGACAATGTATGAATCATGGCCCCATTTCTCATGGATTAGATATGGCCCTAATCAGATTGGATCAAATTTTCCATGTTTTCCTTTATCCTCTAGTCTGGCATTCCAAATCAATACCAAATCATCAAGTTCAAAACTCCTTTCAACAGTTTTCTTGTCATACAAATTTTTAACCTGTAACTGCAACTTGGCATTTTTTGAAGCTGATTCTCTTCTAGTTTCATCCAGCCTAATGAGGTCTTCAATTCTCAACTACATTTCATTATCTATATCATCATCATATAATTTAAAAAACTTTAGCATTTCCAATAAATTATTCTGAGCCATCCTTGCATGTATCCCATATACTAGGTCAAATGGTGCACAACCAATTGCCTTCTTTACAGTCACCCTGTTAGCCTATAGAGCTAATGGAAACTTTGAATTCCATGCTCTTTTATTCTTATCAAGAATCCTCTTGAAAATTTTCATCAGTGTTTTGTTAGATGATTTTGCCTGTCCATTTCCTTATGGATGATAAGGTGAGGAATTTGACCTCTGAATTCCTAGACCCTTGCAGAATTCTTTATACTCAGCAGACCTAAAGCACATTGCAGTATCACTAACTATCCTCTCAGGGAAACCAAACCTTGTAACAACATTATTCAATAGAAAATCAACTACTACCTTACTAGTTGCATTTCTTGTAGGGATAGATTCTACCCATTTTGTGAAATAATCAGTAGCAACTAATATCTAAGAATGCCCCCCACTGGACTTGTTTTGTATCTCCCCTATGAAATCTATTCCCCATTACTGGAAAGGAGCTTGTACTTCTACTGGCCTTAAGGGCATATTGCCTAAAAATTTAAGCTTACCAGAGAACCTTTAACAAGCATCACACCTCCTTACCAACTATTCTACATCCTTGAAGATTGTAGGCCACTAGAATCCTTCTCTCAAGATTTTATGAGTAGTGGTCTTACCCATATAATGCCCACCACAAACTCCCTCATGCATTTATTTTAATAACTTGTTAGCCTGACTTTCATCTACACATTTCAAAAGTATGCAATCCAATTTTTTTCTATATAATTTACATTTTACAATCACATACCTAATGGCCTATAACTTCAATGTCCTTTTCTTATTATCATCCATTTCTGCTGGACATTTCATATTTCTTAAGTAATAGATAATATCTTGATACCAGATACAATCATCCATATCACAAGTATAATCAATCTCAGTCTAGTTTATCTGATTTGCATCAAGATTGGATTGAGCCATTAGTTTTTCCAATCCTTGTGCTCTAACCAATTTAGTAATCTAAACATCAATATTGAACTCCTGAATTCTATTTATCCATCTACATCTTCTCCCAGACACCTCCTGCTGTGAGAAAATATCCTTGATAGCTGCACTTGGTACAAAAGCAATCACAATTGCTCCCATCAAATAACATCTAAAAGCATTTACTACCTTTATAAGTGCATATGCTTGTTTCTTATTGATATCATACTTCAATTCAGAAGTCTGCAAAGACATACTGAAAAATGCAATAGGTTACTCATAGCCCTCATTATTTTTCTGCAACAATACTGCAGCAATAGTATGAAAAGATGCAAAGGAAAAGATATGCATTGGGACACTATAGTTAGGTGCCTTGAGCACAGGTGCATCTTTAATAGCCTACTTGATATCCTTGAAAGCTTCATTAGGCTCACCTTCCCAACTGATAACAGATCCCTTCTTCAACATCTTAGATATGGGTCTAGTAACTTCAACAAAATTTGTTACAAATCTTCTCAAGAAGTTTACTTGACCTAAGAAGGACTGAATTCTTCTAATATTCTTTGGTCTTTGAATCTTATCAATGGCTGCCACTCTCTTAGGATCAATCCTAACTCCTTGCTTTCCAACCAAGTGGCCAAGCAACTTACCCTTAGTGACACCAAACACACATTTCCTTGGATTTAATGAAATGCCATATTCCAAAGCCCTCACAAATATTTTATCTAAATGAGTACAATGATCTTATTCCTTCTTGGAATATGCAGTTAAATCATCCTGATAAACAACAAGGAAATCATTTATAAAATCTAAAAAGGCAACATCCATTGCCCTCTGAAAAGTTGCACCAGCATTTGTGAGACCAAAAGGCATTCTCACATAAACATATGTCCCCCAAGGTGTAGTGAAAGCTATCTTAAATTGCTCTGATTCTTTTACAATTACCTGATTGTAATCAGAGAAACCATCCATCATAGACATTAATTCTGATCTGGTCACTCTCTGCAACATAGCTTTCATATTGGGCAGACAATAGTTATCCTTCAATGAGCTAGTATTTAAATTTCTAAAATCTACACAAAGTCTGATGTCACCATTTTTCTTCCTGACAGGGACAAGGTTTGAGACCCAAGAAGAATTCCTAATAGGCTTGATAATTCTAGCATCTCTCAGCTTCATTAATTCTTCTTGCATCTTGGGTGCTAAAGTAGGATTAATAGGCCTTTGTTTCTGCCTGAAGGGTTTAGCATCTTCTTTCAAAGGAATAATATGCTGAAAAAAATCTTCTCTATATACCTTTAGGTCATCATATGACCATGAAAAAACATGCTTGAATTTTCTTAATAATTCAATCAAAGACTTCTTTACATCTTGAGACATGTCCTTACCAATGTACACCTTCTTAGGTGTCTCTTGTGTCCCAAGATTTATCTCTTCTAAATCCATATGATCTTCCTTTTTAATATCCTTCTGAACTCTATCCTGGTTATCAAACACAGTTTCTAGAACAAGTCCCTTAGGAACCTTGTTAGTTTTAAGTCGAATGACCTCATTACCAAAGACAACTTCCTTTCCTTCTATAGTTCAATCAGAACTAAACAATCTAATTCTTGAACATGATACTGATCTTCACAACTCATAAATTTCAAAATGTCCTGGTCATCCTCAAAGACTTGCCAATTTTCAACATTGTCTGGTATACTAGGCCTAGTCTGAATTTCAACTTTAGAGAGGCCAGCAAAAGTAATATCATTGGGATTGATTTCTATATTGGCTAACAAATCAGCCATCTTATTATTACTCCTATCCTTCCACTCAATATTGAAGGCATCAAAATATTCAATCAAATCCCACACAACATTTCTATACTATTTTAACCTCTTGTTCTTTGAAGCATACACTGACCTAACTTGAGACACCACTAATTTAGAATCTCCTACAACCCTTATGCATTTAATTCCATGCTTTTGTGCCAATTTCAGTCCTAACAACAATGCTTCATATTCTGCTATATTATTGGTACAAAAGAAACTCAATGTGAAAGAGAACTTGTAGGTATTTCCATCAAGAGAGATGTGTAAAATACCTACTCCTACTCCATCTTTGTAGCTAACACCATCAAAGTACATCACCCATAGATCACCCTTCACAAATTTAGCATTTACCTCAATAGAGATAGGTGGCAATATAGGTTCCCTCTCAAGCATAGGGATTTTGGCCTTGAAATCATTGATGTCAATATCCACAAAGCATGTAGTCTCATTTTCAATATTTCTTTCAATCATGTGGCATACTCTTGGCTCTCGCTCAATCTTGATAAACTGGTCATCAATCTTGAAAGTTGCATAAGATAGATCACATTGTAAATTTCCACCCATGGCAACACTCCATCTTCTAGATAATAGTATCCCATAATGAGGAGGGATGTCCACCACCAAAACACTCATGGTTAATTCTTTCTTTGGATAGGCTACCAATCTATAGGGCATTGCATTTATAGTCCCAATAACTGGCACTTCTCTCTGATCCATTGCACAACATCTGCCTTGAACTATATCAACTTTCAGGCCCAATTTCTCCATGATTTTGAAAGGCATGACAATATTTGAGGCACCTAAATCAATCATGCAGTTTCTCGATTTCATTCCATTCACAATGACACTCAAGAAAAATGGATCTATGTTTTCAAGGCTAGCATTGACAGAGCTATCCAAGTATATAGGTGAAATTTGAGACACCATTCCCTGAGCTTCTACTCTTTTCAAAACCTTAGCTTGAGATTCATTGCATGAAACATCACTATGATGAACATTATCTACCCATGCAATAGCCTTATCTTTATGTTCAGGGATTTTCAATAATTCTGACAAATGAACCTTAACAGTTATCTGAGACAATACAACTAACATATCAATAGGAGCAGAGGGAGGAATCTCAATCTACATTTCTTTAGTGTCCTTTTGTTTATCTGATACATTAGGTGTGTTGGTAACTTTCATCTTTTCATCTTTATCCATTGTGTTAACTGGCTTCTCTATTTCATTAGAAATTTTTTCAACTCCAACTCCCTTAGGTTCCCATTTCCTACCTTTTACATCCTTGAATCTTTCCATATGATCATTGTTTGACTTACTCTCACCTGGTTCCCCGGAGTTGGTATTCTTTATAAACATTCCTGCAGCTCTCCCATTTGCATCCCTAGCTACCATGCCTCTAGTTTGCACTTGAGCTATCATCTCTGCAGTAATCCTATCCATCTCTTCTTTTCAAGGTCTTCTTAAATTTATTAGTTCAGAGGAAGAGATCATGTTACATGTCTTTTCATCAATGTCATCATATTCAGAAAAAACCTCCTGATGGAAAAGTTCCTGATTATGTCTCCTTGAGCATACATTTTTTTCTTCATCAATATCAGAATCATCTTCATATCCTAAATATGAAGTTTCCATATTGCATCCAATGTCATCATGACTTTCTTCTTGATCTAACTCTTCATTACTATCATCTTGATATGCTGACATGGATTGTGCAACTGCACAATGTTCTGTAGAATGAGGGGACTGGCATGTTGTGCACCATGGTGTATCCTCTATAACATTTATAGAAGATCTTTGTAAAGGATCAGGGATAACTTTATCATTATTTCCTCTTGCAGCAGGGACAATAGGCTTGTCATCCTTCCATTGGGTGTTGTAGGGATAATTTTGCAATCTATTATTGGAACCTAGACTTTAGAAAATGAAATCTAGATCCTATCTCTTGGCATTGAATTCCCTTTTATATTATAAAGTGAGAAAACAAGCTTCAGGTTAGAGGAGACACATTTCATCAGTCCATTAGACTATTTAACTTTCATTTACAAAATATTGTCATATAAGACAAACATGTCATTTCCTCCTTTGCAAAATATCTTTTATACTTTTCCACTTTTCAATTTGCTGAAGAAAATTTCACTTGTGCTTGTGGCTGCAAAAAACACGTTCTTCAAAATATAATTATTGCAGAACATGTCAAAAGTGCCTATCAAAATGTCACCTCAAAAGTTACAAGGATAATTTTTTTTCCTTCACTCTTCATTCAGGTATAACTTTATCCATTTAACATATTCCCCATATATTGGTCAATTAAAATCTATGATATCATATTTGTTTTCTCTATAGGGGTTTTACTTGATGGCTACCTGATTTTCCTCCTTTTCAAAAGACTCAAAGAATTATCTTGTATTTATTATTTTTTCCATGCTATTTTCAAGAATATCTATATTAATGTCTTCAAAAATTAGGTCTACTTGATAGTTGATCACCTTCTCTTCCTCTTCCCTCCATAGTTGTAATTCTTTAAGGTCTTCATTATTATCTACTATTTGAGGAAACAATGTACCTTGTAGTTCATTAAAATTTCTTCTCAACTCTCTAGTCTTCTGATGTAGGAGCATCTTGGGTCCTTGGCAATCCTGTATCACCAAAAAAAAGTTTGAGCTTTCTGTGGTGCTCGATTCCTTCTTTGACCGAGTTGGCTTGGTAGTTTCCTAGTTCCTTCTTTAACCAAGTTGGTTGATTAATTCCCTAGTGCTCGGTTAACCTTTCTTACTGAGTTTTTTGTTTTGGTTTTTTGTTGAGGCTGACTTGTGCATTTAATTGTGGTCATGGAATTAATGTTGGTATTGATCATTGGGAAGTGTGTGGACCTAGATCTAATTTTTCCTTTTGTTGATGATGGATCTGAAGGCCAACTTGTTTCGATAGCCTCTGGTATATAATGTAGTCACATGGTATCAAAGAAAAGGTTGAGATCTGGATCTAGATTTGTGAATCTAGGTTTAAGGGTTCCTTCTTGTCAAACCCTAGTTGATATTTTTTGTGGGGTGGCATATTATGATCTAGCCTACAATTGTAGAGGGTTTTCAAGATGGTTCATGGGAGGTGAGATGTAGATCCAAGATTGGCTGACATGTTGAGACAACTTGCTACTAGATTAGAAGCTGTTGAGATAGCCCAACATAGAGGAAGACATCTTGAAGATGTTAGTGATGAAGAAATTGAAGAAGAATGAGATGATGTAGAACCTGTACCTATGATGGATCAGGGTGAGGAAATATTTTTGAAGGCTTTGACAAATCTGAAATCTACACCACATTCAATCCTCCTAAGTATAGTGGAAAGTTGGATTCAGATGAATTGGTGGATTGGATCACCAAGATGGAGAAGTATTTTGAGTATGAAAATGTTCCTGAGGAAAAGAAGGTGAAAATTGTAAGCTCAAAGTTTAAGGGTCATGCATCCTTGTGGTGGGAACATTTGCAATTGGACAGAAAAAGGAAAGGCAAAGACAAAATTAATGTATCAAATAAGATGTTAAATAAGTTGAAAGGCAAGTTTTTACCATGTGATTATCAGATAAACCTAGTTAGATGAATGCAAAGTTTGAGGTAGAAAGATAGCTCAATAAAAGATTATACTCAGGAATTCTATAGATTAGATATTAGATCTAGACATGATGAAGATGAAGTGGAAATAATTACTAGATACCTGAATAGGTTAAGAGTTTCCATCCAAGAAGAAATTAGTTTGGTTAACTTGGAAAACATTTTGGAAGCTTTCAGTTTGCCTTGAAAGCTGAGGAGAAATTGAACAAAAGACATGATAAAAGACAAAGAGGAAGAGGTGGTAGATTCCCTAGAGGAACAGGAAGATCCTATGGTGAAAACAATAGATTTGATCAGGACAAGCCAAATATGGAAAAAGGAAAGACTGAGTGGAAAGGTGAAAGTTCGGATAGAGGAAGAGGCAATAACTACCAAGGTGGTTATAGCAGAGGTGGATTCTGAGGAACTTGTTACAATTATGGAGAAGAAGGACATAGATAATTTGAGTGTACACATGCAAGTAAAAAGGTTGGTAGTAATAGAAATTCTTTGGTGTAAGAAGACTCACTGAATGAACCTAAGAAGGAAAAAAACTTGATGGTTAGGAAAGAACTTTGGAGTGAAAGTAATAAGGAAGATTTGGTAAGGAAAATTTTGTTCAAGACTATATGTAGAGTTTCTGATGAAGTGTGGAAGATGATCATTGATTATGGAAGCTCGGAGAATTTTCCATCTAAGGAAATGGTTACAAAGTTGTAGTTGGAAATATTGAAACACACAAAGCCCTATAAGATTTCATGGATCAAGGATGAGCATACACTCTTGGTAAGTGAATAATGTTATGTTAATTTTAAAATTGGAAAGTACTATGATAAGGTGTTATGTGATATCATGCCTATGGATTGTTGTCATATTTTGTTGGGTAGACCTTGGAAATATGATAGACATGCTATATATGATGGAAGATTGCATAAATATACTATTTGGGCTGATGGGAGAAGACAAATCTTGTTACCTTTGATTCAAGAACCTGTTAGTAGTGTTTTTACATATGTGAAAGTTTGTTTGGTGGAAGGAATAAATTTTGTTAAGGATTTGAAGAAGAATGATGTATGTTTTGTTTTGATTCCTAAGAAACTGAGTAAGAAAATAGTGGATATCATCCCTGAAGAGATTGATAAGATACTCACCGAGTATAAGGAGATCATTTCTAATAATTTACCTCATGGTTTTCCACCAAAGAGAAGTATTGATCATTGCATGGATTTAATCCCTAGAGATAGTTTACCGAATAAGGCACCCCATTGGTTGACACCTACCGATAATCAGGAATTGAACTGACAGATTCAAGAATTGTTGAAGAAAGGTTTGATCCAAGAAATTTTGATTCCTTATGCAGTTTGACTTGTATTGGCACCTAAGAAGAATGGAGAATGGAGAATTTTTATTGATTCCAGAGAAATCAACAAGATAAAAGTGAAATATAGGTTTCCTATACTGAGAATGGATGACATAATGGATAGTTTGACTGGAGAAAAGTATTTTACCAAAATTGATTTGAAAGGTGGATATCATCAAATCAAAATCAGAGAAGGTGATGAGTGAAAGACTTCTTTTAAGAAGAGAGAAGGTTTTTATGAGTGGTTGGCTATTCCTTTTGGTTTAACTAATGCACTGAGTACTTTTAAGAGATTGATGAATGAAGTTTTGAAGAAATGTTTGGGTAAATTTATGATTGTATACCTAGATGATATTTTGATATTTAGTAAGACCATAGAAGAGCATTTTTTGCATGTTAAAAAAGTATTGTAGAGATTGAAAGAAGAAAAGTTGTTGATTAATGTGGAAAAGTGTTCTTTCATGAAAGAGGAGATTGTGTATTTTGGATTTGTGATTTCAGCTGATGGTTTGAAAATGGACCCCAAAAAGGTTGAAGCTATTTTGAATTGGCCTACACCTAAGAATGCTAGTGAGGTAAGATCATTTCATGGTTTAGAAAGTTTTTACCAAAAGTTCATTAGGAATTTTAGTTCAATTTGTAATGCTATGGTTGAGACTATGAGAGGAGATAAAAGGGAATTCAGGCGGACACATGGAGCTGATAAAATTTTTAAGACTTTAAAGAAGAAGGTTGTTGAATTGCCTATGTTAGCATAGCCTGATTTCAATAAGGTATTTCAAGTTGAATGTGATGCAAGTGGTAGTGCAATAGGAGATGTGTTGATTCAAGAAGGTAAACCTATTTCTCTCTTTAGTGAAACTTTGAATGATGCAAAAAGGAAATATTCTATGTATAATCAAGAATTCTATGCTATTGTTCAAGCCCTGAAGAAATGGAGACATTATTTGATACTGAGTGAATTTGTATTGTATACTGATCATTAGGCTTAATAGTATTTGGGTAGTTAGAATAAGTTGAATCAGAGACATATGAAATGGGTTGAATATTATTAGAGTTATACATTTGTGATAAAACATAAGAGTGGAGTCACTAACTGATTTTCTGATGCATTGAGTAGAAGAAGATCTTTGATGACCGAGATGAGAATTGAAGTTCTTGGTTTCGATGGTATGAAAGTATTATATGAAATGAATCTTGATTTTTCTGAGCTGTGGAGGAAGTGAGAAAAACCTATTCAAGATCAACTGAGTACTAAATGGGAAGACTATTTCATTCAAGAAGGTATGTTGTTTAAAGGTATTCAATTGTATATACCAAGAGGATCAATGAGAACTAATTTGATAAAGGAGAAACATAGTAGTGGTTTGGATGGACATTTTGGCATTGACAAAACATTCAAGTTTCTTAAGGAGAAATACTTTTGGTCGCAGTTGCGTAAGGATGTTAAAAAATTTGTGAAAAGTTGTGGAATTTGTCAAGTTGCAAATCGACTAAGTCAGAAGACTAGATTGTATACACTGATTTATGTTCCTGAGAAACCTTGGATTGATATCAGTATGGATTTTGTTCTTGGCTTACTGAAGACAGTGAGAGGTAATTATTCTATATTTGTTGTTGTGGATAGAATTTCTAAGATGGAACATTTTATACCATGTAGAAAGACATCATATGCAGTGCATATATTAGATCTTTTCTTTAAGGAAATTATCAGATTGCATGGATTACCATGGACTATCATCTCTAACCGAGATAGTAAATTTTTTGGATACTTTTGGAAGACTCTTTGGGAAAAGTTGGGCATCGAGTTGACGTATATTTCTACATTTCACCCATAGACTGATGGACAAATAGAGGTTGTGAATAGAAGCTTGGGTAATCTTTTGAGATGTTTAGTTAGAGATAAATTAAGTAATTGGGATTCTATGTTGGCACAAGAAGAGTTTGCATACAATAATTCACTAAATAGGAGTATTGGAAAAACACCTTTTGAGATTGTTAATGGCATACAACCAAGATGTATATCAGATTTGAAGGATATTGCTGGTGAAGAAAAGAGAAGTGTTGAAGGAGTAAAGTTTGTTGAGTTCATAAAGACATTGCATGAAGAAGTAAAACATATATAAGCTAGAGAAACGTAATTAGAAATAAAAAGAGAAAGTAGATAGATCAATAAGACATAAGACTTTTACAATTGGAGATGAAGTAATGGTACACTTGAAGAAAGGAAAATTTCCTATTGGAACATATGGGAAGTTGAAAATGAAGAAATTTGGTCCTTGCAGGATATTGAGGAGATTTGATAGTGGAAATGCTTATGAGATTGAATTACTTGATGACATGGATATATCACCTATATTCAACATTGAAAATTTGTATGAGTACCATGAATCAAATGAAGAACTGATAGTACCGAATGATTGTCCTAAGAGACAGACAAAAGAAGTTGAGCAGATTTTGGAACATAGAGTTGGTAGAAGAATAAGAGGAAAATAGTATATGTAATATCTTGTAAAGTGGAAGAATAGACCGATTGAAGATAGTTCATAGATTTCAAAATCTAAGTTGAATTTATCTCAGGTTGTACCTACTACATGATTCTATGAATCAGTTCAAACAACCCCAGGTGTCTGATGCAGGAGCATCTCAGGTCCTTGGAAATCCTGTATCACCAAAAACAAGTTTGAGTTTTTTGTGTTGTTTGATTCCTTCTTTGACTGAGTTGGCTTGGTAGTTGCTCGGTTCCTTCTTTAACTGAGTTGGTTGGTTAACTCCCTAGCACTCAATTAACCTTGCTTATCGAGTTGTTGGTTTTGGTTTTTTGTAGAGGCCAACTTGTGTATTTAATTATGGTCATAGAGTTAATGTTGGTATCGATCATTGGGAAGAGTATGGACCTAGATCAGGTCATTCCTTCCATTGATGATGGATCTGAAGGTCATGTTGTTTCGAAGCCTCTTATATATAATGTAGTTGTTGGTTCTAGTTTTAGGAGGCAGTCTTAGAGGTAGAAGATTAGTCATATCAGTTAGAAGTTTGAAGGTAGTTTTTGAATCCCTACATGTTGGAGGACTTTTGTAATTGAATTCATGTATCTGGTCCTAACTGAGAATTCCTTACAGCCCGACATATATGAATCAATTTGATGAAATATAAGGATATATTCTACATTCTCTCTCTCTCTCTCTCACTTGTTGTGTAATTACTTTCATGTGTGATCTCTGCAAGGAGGATTTGGATTAGGGTGTGCTTTTTGGCCTCTCATCCAACCCTACCTTGCATCATCTTCCTTTCAATATATTTTGGCCACACTTGAAAATTTTGAAATGACTTAACCAACAAATGGGTTGTTTGAAGTTCTTTTGGTCTTTTAGTATGAAATTTGGAGGCTACAAACATAAATTTGGAGGTTGCAAACATTATCTTTAATTCATTGGACCTTTGCATCTACTTGAAAAATAGTGGTGCATTCACCTCTTTGTCCCTATTAAAACCCCTTACATCATCAAAGAAAAAATAATATAAAGAATGGATGTGAGCCAGTCTACCTTCCATCTTGTCATTTAAATGAGTCAATAGTAAGGTAACTATATATTTATGTTTATGGGATGAAGTCTACTATGTCTCTACTAACTTACTCTCCAAATATTTTATTTTCTCCATCAATTGACCCTTTATTGGATCTTTTGAGAAAGTACATTCTTCAATTATTGGTACTACATTAGTAACATAAGAAGTTGCACCAATAGGAGCTTTTTGAGTTGCAAAAGTGGAAATGATGGGAGGCGCACTTGATACAAAGGGGAAACATTAATTGTATGTGTTTCATTTTATAACTCCAATACTTTTTGCTCCAATATTTTCACCCTTGTTTGCAACTGAATACACTTCTGGTGTTCCTTTTGATATTCCACAAAAATATGTTGATATTTACTTTTATACTCCATCTTTTTAGCCTCTTCCTTATTGGAAACCACCTAAGCTAGCTTGACCCTATCTCAAAAGAAATTATATGTTTCAACACAACATGTATCTCCAGATCTCTTTATAACAAGACCCCCTCTAAAGTTTGGGTTAATATCTTCAATCTTTGGTCTTCTTTCCCCTCAGGTCAGTGACCAAATGGAGAAGGTGTCCTAATCATGGTTGAAAGAAGACCATTTCAGTACAAGATTTGTCTCTTCAGGAGAAACATATAAATCTCTATTCTTCTTTACCGCATTAAAATAAATTTTGTAAGAAATGTTCCATTCAGGAAGAAGCAGAACCCCTTCTTGATTTACATTTATCTTCCTCTCTTTAGAGGTGATGATATTAAACTCTTTCATCATTTCAATATTTACTTCCTCAATCTCTTGATCACTCTTCTCAGGTTTCTAAACCTTTTTCTCCTCACATCTCTTGTGGTATTCATTAAGTTTTACCCTCCATACCAAATGCAAAAATTATTTACTTTTAACAAAATTTTCATCTTCCAAGAAATCCTCACATGCCTCCTTTCTTGCATCTCTAAAGGCTCTTCCTTGCATATCAAGTGAGGTGAAGTTAAATTCTAGTGGATGAGGTGTTGTAAGAAATCCTACCTACTATTCTTTGCCAATAATAATAATGACATCATCATCATTCACCTCCTCTGCAACCTACTCCTATGTTCAAATATCAAATTTCTCCACTTCTTAGTCTTTTCCTTTTTTCTTTGGAGGTGATGAGGGTGGAAGAGGTGGAGAGGAGCCTCACATTGGTTCATCCTCAACATCAACTATTTTCACCCTTTTTAATGGTGTAGGATAAGTAAAAATTGGATTCTCATAATTGATTACTTTCTTACCCTTCCTCCCACTCTCCTCATCAATGTCACTATCACTAACAACCTCACCTCTCAACCTCATATATATATTTCTACTTCATGGAGGCATAGGCTCACATATTTAATCTTCTTTCCCATCCTTTGACTTTGGTGGTGGAGATGATTCATTTGAAGGACTTAGCCTTGTTTGAAATGTGTAGATGACTAAAAATCATCCATATTAATTAAATTTACTTAATTAATAATCCCAATGACATCATAATTAATTTTAACTAATTAATTGTTATTGTCATATTCCTCTATTCATTTAATTATAATTATTTAATTAAGTTGGGTTCATTATCTAAAGTATTTAAATCTAATTTAAATACTCCCCTCTCTAATGTATTGAAATCATTTTAATACACATCTTACCATAAATCCCTTTTTGAATAAATCACTATTTATTTAAATCCCTCCACATCCTAATATTCTACTAAGATTGGATTAATTAAAATCTAATTTAAATTAACTCAAATCCCTACATAAAGCCTATCCTACATCCATCACCTCACCCGCTAAACCTACTTCCCCACCTAATCACTGCATTAACCTTACTTAGAAAGTGATTTCTAACCTCATTAGAGCTAATGAGTTTCTCACACATGTGTGAGAAACTCTTCCCAAGGAAACCGTCAAACTTCCTTAAATGCTCCAACTCCTTACAACTTTGTCCCCTTCACTCTTTCCCAAAGTTTCTCACACATATGTGAGAAACCTGGAGCCACTCAAACCTTAAATTCCGATCTTGTCTCAAATTAACCTTTCAAAATAGCCATCTCCTCTAGCTTACGTGTCCCTTATGTGGCTCATATGTGGATGCCACATAGGTGACACTGATGACCTACAACTGATCACTACTACATTTGGGGCCAAATTTCAACAGAGGTTTCTGACAGGTGACTTTTTCTTATGAATTTGGTGTTTTTTTTTTTGTAATAGGTCCCGATGATGTTGGTATTTCAATGGGTGTTTAATTGACCATCGGAATTCTGACAGATTCGGGGTATACATTAAAAAAAAAGTGAAATAGGCTCATCATTTTTATTTTGATTGGAGAGCGGGAGAAAAGGAGCGACAACTGAGTGCGGGAGAAGGTATGTGATTTCTTCATCTTTCAAGCCTCTGGCATCATATTCAAATGCATTTCATTTTATTTTGAGTGAGTTTCTCTTTTAAATGACCACATTCTACTAGTGTCATGCCCTAGCCAATGCTTTATCTCTATTATTTGATGTTATTGGTGCTTGTGCTCAAGGATATTGATTCACTGTATTCAAATGTTTGGATTCACATTTGTTGATATTACTGGCATATGTGTTTAATGATGCCATTGTATATTGTTTTCAATGAAATGACCACATTCTACTGGTGTTGTGCCCTAGCCTGTGCTTTAACTCAATTATTTAATGTTATTGGTGCTTGTGCTCAAGGATATCCATTTTTTTGAAATGTTGACTGTGGTTATCAAATGGACAGCCCGTGAGCTTCTAGCTAGGCACCATTTGCATTGATAGCTTAAGGAATCAAATGTATTGTATCATTGATAGTTGAGACTTTATAAAAGGAAATATGACAAAGAATGATTTTTATTTAGTTTCTCTATTTTGATCTCTAAGTGGCTTACAACCCTAGAGAAGTATATGCAGATTTATGGATCCAGTTGTAGGATACATAGCAGCCGATAATTCACAAGAAATCCATGCATCCAATTTGACTAGAAATTAATATTATAAAGAACTAGGGTCCTCCAATGGCCCAATCATCCAGACCTTGACTGCCCCCTTAACTAGTGACCCTTCAAAACTAGGTTATCATGCAATCAGTGAGTGATCCTTCATTCTCTTGGTCTACCCTACATCCAAACATATTGGAAATACACAATACAATGATAACAAGTCTTTCATAATCCCCCTTCCCCCAAGGAATGTTAGAAATAGGAAATACTGAGAGGGGGGGGTGAATCAGTATTTCACAAACTTTTTATTTTTCCAACTTATGGATATAATAGATTACTTTAGTGCATACAAAGATTATCAAGCTGATTAACAAACATAGCAATAAATAGAAAGAACTCATAACACATCATATGTTCTCGAGGAAACCCTGGCCAAGGGAAAACCCCAGTGGGGATGGTACCCACAAAGATCACTAATCAAAAGTATCTTGTTAGAGATATTGGACCCTATTAGGAGTCAATTTACAATATATAGTAGATCTATCTTGGTTAAAGGACTTTAGGCCTTGTTAGAAGCCTTAACCCTGTTAGGAGTTAGATTACAAAACCTGATCACCAGCTGAGCTCACTGCCCAAACAGGTAATACAAAAATGTTCCTGACTGTAATATGGTACTACTTACAACTTCACATCAATAGCCTTTGCTTCTATCACAATAAACAACTATTGCAAGTTATCTTTTCTTTCTTTTTACATTTCACTTCACTATTTCATTACATTTCAAGTATGCCTAATATATGAGTTATTAAAGCTAATAAATTTACATGGTCAGCTTCCAAAATCTTTATCCAAGAGTAAACATCTAGGATTTCATCCCTTCATAATGTTAAGTCATTATTTTGACAAGTAAAAATAATCCCTTAACTCTTTCGCAAATACTGTCTCCAAAACTGTTCTGTCTCCAAAAACTATCTTCGGTAAACTTTGAATAACTTTGTCCGTACTACTCCAAAATTTATGCACTCTGAGATGGGGTATCCTCATACTCTATAGAAGCTTTAGTTAACTACACAAACAAAAATATTCCTCCAGTGGACGTCGCCAACTAAATCTTCATTGGGTGCTCTGTCAGGATCACTGTATCCATACTTAGACAATTTCTTCCTTCAACTTGCCATACTTGCATTCCAGATTTTGCACTCTCAATAGAGATCATATGTTTCCATAATGACAACATCTATGCATCCACATTAGCCAAATTGCCAACAATCTCCCCCTTTGTCATTGGTGGCAACATATGGGAAAATTGGCTAAGTGTGCAAACAAAACTTCAAAAAACACTTATACAAAATTGTGACCAAAATTTATACAATATGTATACAATATCATACTCCATAGAATAGCTCCCCCTATGAGTATCCTTCCTCAACATATATTCAATTTTCTGCTATCTCTCCCCCTTTGACAACAATGACAAAGATAGGGTGTACAAAAATTTCAAAAACTTTATACCTTATTATCAGTTATTGCAAAGATGGTAGGCTTGCAACACAATCACCAAACTCTAACTACCAAGATTCAAAATCTTTGTCCCATCCCTTCCTGATGGATTCAGCAACATTGAGTAGAGTACTCAATCTGTATGCTGCTGTCTGACAAGCTTGTAGGGAATTGAAGCTAAACTTCTGAAATGATGTCTTTGCTGAAAGACACTACTCAATTTGATCTTCAACAATTGATATCTTGATTGAGACATGCTCTCTCAAGATGTTAACCCTGATCATGTTTCTGTTCTTCTCCTTTGCTAACATTTTGATTTCATCTTTCAATTTCCTTATGTTCTTCTCTACAGAACTTATCTTGACATTAGGGCTTGTCAAGGTGTTTGTCTTAGCTGTAATAGCATCTAACTTCTCTTTGATCTTCTTATCCTCTTCAACTGTTAGGATTTCTAATTTAGTGCATTGTATGTACAAATTATTTCCTATCTCAAAATGTCTCCTCAAATTCTTTATGCATATATCTAAACTACCAATATCATTTTGAATATTTACACTTAAAGTTTGTTTCATTTCTACTTCAAAGTCTTCCTGAACTTTTATTTTAGCAATATCCTTCAAGTTAGAAAATTTAGAGTCAAAAGAATTCATTACTGATTGAGCTTTCTCAAGTGGATCTAATTCAGATACCTTAGTGCTGATCACACTCTCAAGTTTCTCTGTCAAAACTCTAACTTTTCCTTCAAGGTCTTTCACCTTCTTATTCTTTCCAATAATGTTATTCAGAGATGTGATGAACTCAAGCTGATCATCATCTTCAACTTCTTTTCCAAGGTCTTCAAACATTGAACCAATATGCCTCTTCTTACTGTCAGGTGCACTAATGTCTTGAACTGGTATAGAAGGTGCACTAGAGGTAGTGGCCTCTGTCAAAATTTGTTTTCCTTTAATTGACTACTCTGCTAGAACTGATTCTGATATAGCTGGTGCTTCCTCTACCTCTATATACTTCTCTGATTCTATGACCTTTTCTTGCTCTCCCAAAGACAAATTGTCAACAATGTTTCCTAGATCATGAAATACTGCATCATCTGATTCTAGAGTCACTTTGGTGCCTTCAATATCCATTGATTCTTTGCCAATATTGATATGTGAAGAAGATGGAACTTCTTCAATACCAACTTCCTCTGCATGTGGTTCCTCTGATTTCTTCTGCTGAGGGTTTGATTCAACATGCTTTTTTGCAACTATATCTGCAAGAACTTGCATTACTACTTGCTCTGTCTCTTTCTGTACTTCCTCCTTTTTGCCTCCCATTATAAGGATTGTTCTTCTCTTAGTTCTCAATAAAGTTCCAAGAGACTTCAAGAATCTCTTCAAATGATCTTCATCCTTAACTTCATAGAACTTTCTGATTACATGTTCTCTCATCTTTATGTCCTCTTCTTGTGCTCTCTATTTTCTATTTACAAGTCTGTTATACAAATCTTTTGGGATCTTACCATGAATAGTGCTAAGTTTCTTATCTACCACAATCATGTGTATAACCATTGCATTTTCAAAGTTTAATCTGTCAAATGATCCATATAGATCATAGAATTTATTCAACTTAGTGAAGTCTCCATGCTTCAATATATCTTCATTAACTCTTTCAATTCTTGGTTTCCAAGTTTTCTTCTTGATTGAAACTACATCATCATCTTTAATTACTACTACATTTCTAGGTATAGGTGGTACAACCACTTTTTGTCTCTTGCCGGGTCCTGTTGCACTCACTTTTACTCTTTTGCTAGGAATAGGAGAAAAAGATTTATCTCCTTCATCTTTTTCAAGTACTTCAACTTTTACCTTTATTGCAATAGGATCAACAAGATCTGCACTTGATGTCTCAGGTGGAATTACCAGATTTTCACTTTGCTTCAAGGCTTCTGCAGTCTTCTTAGCTATGTTAAACTCATGACTTGACATACCAGATTCTTTCAATATTTTCTTCATAGTAGATTCAACTCTCTTACTAGATTGCTTCTTTTCTCTCAAACTTATTGCAGAGTTGAAATTCTCTTCATAGGTTCCAAATGTATTTGCATGACCATCCAACTCACACTTTAACAATCTATTCACATATCCTACTATTTTTGCTTTAGATATTTCATAGCCAAGAGGGTCTATGAACTCCATTCTAGGCTCAACTACTTCAATGTAGGTGAAATCAGTGTCAACCATAAAACAAATGTCATCTTTATGCTTTTCAACTAAGGATTGAGGAATCCTTGATTTGTTCTTAACAATATTCTGAAAAGTCTTCAATACAAGCTTCACACTGTCATTAACTTTATCAAAAAGGTGCTTCATGTAGACTGAGTTTATTCTTTCCATTGTGTTCACATTATCACTCCAATCAACTATGTAAGGAAATCTTCTCAAAATATGGAAAAACATATAGGTTATCAGAGATGAAAACCTAAACTGTGTGTACTTAGCCTTCTTAATCTTTTCTAAGTTCTCAAATAACTGAATTTTCAAAATTTCACATAGGTCTACTAGTTTCTTCTCAATACACATAAGATAAGCTACATGAATCATTCCTGCAGCCATGTCATCTTCCCTTGAACTACCACATAATTTAGTTGTTAGGATCTTGCAAAGGTACCTAACATCATCTTGCTTAATCTTACTTATCACAATTCCTCTACCATTATAACTAGATCCAGTGTTATCTAAAACAATCTTTCTCATGTTCTTTTCATTCAGTGGAATCTCTCCAACTTTTGATAATCTAGTAACTTCATGAATTAGGTCGGCAGTTATATCAATAACTCTATCCTCCATCCAGAATTTCCCATTGTGGATTCTACTCAAAATGATCTTGGTACATTCCTCATCATTGAATTCATACTTCATGGAATATTTGATAATTTCATTATTCTCTAGGTGCCCATAGGCTGGTTTAACTAACATGTCTTGATTGTACAATTTCCTATAATCATCACTAAAATCTGCATCTCCCAAAGTTTCAAACTTACAACCTAAATATCCTTTAACATTCTTAATGTGCAATACTCCGTCTAGTACGGATGATAATGCTAGACTGTCATCAATTTCAGTTGGTTCTATTGGTTCTTTCTTAATCTTTGGTCTATTCTTATCCTTAACATTATGAACCATAGAAATATCCATCTTATCAACTGATTAAAGATCAAAAAATACCTCAACTTGCAAATCTAGGGTTTCGGTATGATCGTCATTGCAAACTGCTTCCAAACTTCTTTAAATCATCCTCAACTCACTTTTCTTCTTTCAAATCTCTTTTCAATCACTTTTTAATCGTAATAACTTTGATTTCAACCTTATAACACTTCACATTAACTCAATCTGACATTGCATTCATTCATTTTTCCGCTATAGCTTCAAAAACCTGATTCTGCAAACCTGCAACCATAAAACTTTCTGCGACCTCGCAAAACACAATTTTTTCTTTTGTGCACTTAACCATAGCATTAGTACAACATAATAAACCTATATCTAATTGCGCAAAACTTAACTCATTCAAATTCCTAATCTACATTAATCCTAAGTCCTAAACTACAGAAACTTACATAATTTAAGTACTTACAGAAGGGTCAGGTAAAGATTCATCCTTACCATTGGTTACATTACCTTCCTGACTACTTTCAGTGCTAACTGTACCTCCTTGATCTGTGCCTTTGTCAAATTTTACTTCATCTTTATTGCTACAGCAACCTTTCTCTTTGTTTCCTGCATTTTCATTCCTTCTTGCATTGTTCCTAAGGTTAGGGTTATGATGATAACCTCCATTGTTCATTCTGAAAAATCTTGTTGAGTGTCCAAACATGTTGCATATATGACAAATGATTCCATTGTTTCCAAATCTCTGTCCTTGCTAGTTAATCTGTGACCTATAATTTCTAGCAATATGTCCTACTTTGTTGCATCTAAAACATACTACCACTTTTTTTTGATTCATTTCTTCAATAGGTTTCTTATCTGCATTGTTAGTATTCCCAATCATTCTATCATAATTATTCAAAATTATTTTAGGTCTTCTACATTCGTTAGCTCTATGTCCAAAACTATGACAATTATAACAATGTCCATTAAAAGGTTTAAATTGCTTACCTGTGCAATCTCTCTTGATGTGCCCAATAGTATTACAAGCAAAACATCTACCTTTGAATTCTCTTTGCATACCTTTAGATGATTCTTCCTATTTTGATTCTTCTTTCTCTCTAGGTGGTTCTTCTTTAGGTGGATTTTCCAATGTGTTCTCATCTAGCTTTATTTCCTCCACACTTTTAGATGTCTTCAGATCTGGCTTCTTACTTTCATGGTTTGTTCTAAACATACTATATCCAAATCCAGTCCTATCAAAGAATGGTTCTCTTCAAAAGAAATTTGTTTTTCAGTCTTATCACTTTTTGAATATAGCCTTTCAAGTTGTTGTTTAGATTGAGTTAATTCACCTTTCACAATTTTATTATACTTCTCAAGTTCCACATACTGCATTTTTACTTTTTCAGATTCGGATGTTTCCTTTTCAAGTCTTGACCTCAGATCTTCATTCTCAATTTTCAATTTTTCATTATTAGATCTCAAATTTCCATCTTTCATACTAAGCTTCAGATTTACTATCTTCAACTCATGCTTAAGGATCTCATTTTCTTTTTCTAATTCATCATAATCTTCAACAAGCATATCAGATTTCTTTTCAGATTTTAGATCTTCAATCTTACCTTTTAATTTGTCAATAGCATTCTTTACGTCTTCATATTTTCTTCTTAAGGAGTTTCTTTCATCAGTAATCATATCAATTTGTTCAAGAGCTTCTTCAAGGTTCTTCTGAAGTTGATCCATATCCATAGAGATCTTACTCAAGCTGCTAAGC
This sequence comes from Chamaecyparis obtusa, assembly GCA_027943335.1. Classification (NCBI taxonomy): domain Eukaryota; kingdom Viridiplantae; phylum Streptophyta; class Pinopsida; order Cupressales; family Cupressaceae; genus Chamaecyparis; species Chamaecyparis obtusa. The sequence goes on from BSBK01003890.1 coordinate 436,742, forward strand.
TTTCCTTGAATGTTCCTTCTCCGAGTAACTGCGCTCTGATACCAATTGTTAGAAATAGGAAATACTGAGAGGGGGGGGTGAATCAGCATTTCACAAACTTTTTATTTTTCCCACTTATGGATATAAAATATTACTTTAGTGCATACAAAGATTATCAAGCTAATTAACAAACATAGCAGTAAATAGAAAGAACTCATAACACATCATATGTTCTCGAGGAAACCCTGGCCAAGGGAAAACCCTGGTGGGGATGGTACCCACAAAGATCACTAATCAAAAGTATTCTGTTAGGGATATTGGACCCTGTTAGGAGTCAATTTACAATATATAGTAGATCTGTCTTGGTTAAAGGACTTTAGGCCTTGTTAGAAGCCTTAACCCTGTTAGGAGTTAGATTACAAAACTTGATCACTAGCTGAGCTCACTACCCAAACAGGTAATACAAAAATGTTTTTGACTGTAATATGGTACTTCTTACAACTTCACATTAATAGCCTTTTCTGCTATCACAATAAACAACTATTGCAAGTTATCTTTTCTTTCTTTTTACATATCACTTCACTATTTCATTACATTTCAAGTATGCCTAATATATGAGTTATTAAAGCTAATAAATTTACATGGTTGGCTTCCAAAATCTTTATCCAAGAGTAAAAATCTAGGATGTCATCCCTTCATAATGTTAAGTCATTATTTTTCCAAGCAAAAATAATCCCTTAACTCTTTCGCTAATACTGTCTCCAAAACTGTTCTGTCTGCAAAAACTATCTTCGGTAAACTTTGAATAACTTTGTCCGTACTACTCCAAAATTTATGCACACTAAGATGGGGTATCCTCATACTCTATAGAAGCTTTAGTTAACTGCACAAATGAAAATATTTCTCTAGTGGACGTCGCCAACTAAATCTTCATCGCTTGCTCTGTCAGGATCACTGTATCCATACTTAGACAATTTCTTCCTTCAACTTGCCATACTTGCATTCCAGATTCTACGCTCTCAATAGAGATCATATGTTGCCATAATGACAACATCTATGCATCCACATTAGCCAAATTTCCAACAAGGAACACTATCAACCATCCCTTCCACATAGCATTTCACTATTTTATGAGTGGATTGTGTAGGAACAATTAACATTTAACAAGGAGAAAACTCCTCAACACATCTTGGAAACCATTGATTTCAATAATAAATGAAACCTAACACCAACACTATTCCTCTCAACTTCCCCAACCACTCTTAATCAGTTAGAGGGATATTTCTAGAATCTCCACTATTCCTATCCTTACCAACAATTCTTAAACATACTTTATCTGATATGATAATAACATGGTAAAATGAACCAATGGCATGTTCTTCATGTCCTACAAGGAATATTTGGCTATCAAATCTTCCTTCGTGCAAGCTGAGCATGAGAGAAGGTATGTGATTTCTTCATCTTTGATTGGTATCTTTGACAAGCAATGTCTTTCGAGCCTCTAGCATCATATTCGACCACAAATTTCAAATGCATTGCATTTTATTTGATCATGAATGCTCACTGAAATGACCACATTCTATTGGTGTCGTGCCCTAGCCCATGCTTTATCTCCATTATTTGATGTTATTAGTGCTTGTGCTCAAGGATATCGATTCACCATTTTCAAATGTTTGGATTCATGTTTGTTGATATTACAATTCATCATATCAGATAAAGTATGTTTAAGAAGTTTTAGTGTCTAAACACTCAACTAATCCCTCTAACTAATTAGGAGTGGTTGGGGAAGTTGAGAGGAAAGTTTTCAAACATTCATATTCACTTATTGAATGCTTTGGAGACTACTGGTTTGACTGTCCATGCATTAATGTTTAGAAGAGATCAATGAAATATTTAAAGACATTCTTACATGTTTGGAGAGGTTTAAGAGGCACTTATCATGATTGTACCCTCATAAATAGCAGCATAGACTGGTTTCACTAAGTTTCCTTTCTCTATTTTGAGGTTTCCTTTCTCTACTGTAGGGGTGCAGTCAAAGGGTTCATTGACAAAATGATCCTTTGAATGGTTACTATGAATATGAATGATTTGATATAGCATATTGCTCATTTTACTTGAAGTTTGGAATAGCTTGTGCAAGGGTGAAAGTAGTTTTGATCATTTTGGTCATGACTATTCCTCTACACAGTCAAAAAATGTAACTATCTAATGATTATATGTAATGTTGAATGGATTAAATACTTTATTCTTGGTAGAAGTGAATGGAAGGAATAGTGTTGGTGTTAGGTTTCATTTATTGTTGAATTCAATGGTTTCCAAGATGTGTTGAGGAGTTTGCTCCTTGTTTAATGTTAACTGTTCCTGCACAATCCACTCATACAACAGTGGAATGCTATGTGATTGACAATTTCATACAACTGGTCCTTTGGCATGTATTAAATACAATCCAGTCACTTATTGAATGCTTTGGAGACTACTGGTTTGACTTTCCATGCGTTACTAGTGTCTGAGATTCATCAAAGGATACAAAACCCTTCATTTTGGGGTTATTGTGTGTGGATTCAAATGTAGGTTTGATTTGGTTAATGTTTAGAAGAGATCAATAAAGTATTTAAAGACAATCTTACATGTTTGGAGAGGTTTGAGAGGCACTTATCATGACTGTACCCTCACAAATAGCGGCATAGACTGGTTTTACTAAGTTTCCTTTCTCTATTTTGAGGTTTCCTTTCTCTGTCGCAGGGGTACAGTCAGAGGGTTCATTGAAAAAATGATCCTTTGAATGGTTACTATGAATATGAATGATTTGATATAGCATATTTCTCATTTTACTTGAAGTTTGGAATAGCTTGTGCTTGTGCTGGAATTCTTGGTAGAAGTGAATGGAAGGAATAGTGTTGGTGTTAGGTTTTATTTATTATTGAATTCAATGGTTTCCAAGATGTGATGAGGAGTTTTCTCCTTGTTTAATGTTAACTGTTCCTGCAAAATCCACTCATACAATAGTGAAATGCTATGTGATTGACATAAATTTGCTCACAACATTTGTCTATTAAAACTATTCACAACTTAATAGTATTAGGTAATCAAATGCTTAAATCAATGTATTCAAGTTGTGGGAATTCACAGGGCTATTTTGTATCTAACACACATGCACCTGTAAGTTCACTGAAATAGTAGGCAAAGAATATCATTAGGATATTCTTAACACTACTACATTTGGGGCCAAATTTTGAAAGAAGTTTTTGACGGGTAACTTTTTCTTACGAATTTGGTGTTTCCTATACCGCCATTACTATTTTACATGTGTGGGACAACTCATTACATTTGTGCCATTTCAGAAAGACTGGCCTACTCCAAAATGTGGGAAGGTGTCATCATTTTGTACCTTACATGCTGAAGATGGATTGTTGGAAACAATTGTCTGAAGGAAATTGCTACTCAATTATGTATTGTCGTTGATGTCACACTATGTCATAGTCCGCAGCAATCAGTTCCTACCGAGCTCAGTCAGTCTACCAGATAGGAATATTAGTGCGTACCGAGTCCACTCGGTTATCAAAGAATATCAGTGTTTACCGAGTTCACTCGGTCATCGAAGAAAAGATAGTGTTTACCGAGTTCAGTCGGTCATCGAAGAAAAGATAGTGTTTACCAAGTTTAGTTGGTCATCTAAGAAAAGTTAGTGTTTACCGAGTTCACTCGGTCATCGAAGAAAAGTTAGTGTTTACCGAGTTTAGTCGGTTATCAAAGGTAAAGGATTGTCGGTGTTTACCGAGTTCCCTCGGTCACCGAAAGATTATAGAAAGTTATGGTCACCGAGCACTGTCGGCCCTTGAAGGACTTTTGCAAATAGAGTTTGCTTAATTCAGCCGACTGTTATACTAAATAATGTCGATTTGACAAATCCCAAATCATATAAATAAAAGGTCAAATGTGAAAAATAAATATAGACACAGCAAAAAATTTACAGAAGAAAAGAAGGAAAGGTATATGCGAATTTGTGAAGGATGTTCAGATATCCTTAAGGAGCAGCAGAGATTTATTCAATCAGAAAGGATCAGAATTATGTAGAACAGAGATCTGTAATCAGCAAGACAGTTGCATTATTATACAGGTCATTTTTCATTGTTACCTTCTTATCATTGTAACAGTGAATTCTAAATCTCTTAACCGAGTTGGTTTAACAACCATATTGTAAATCCTCTAACAAGGTGACAATTCCATTGAATTGTTTTCAAGACCTCTTACCAGGCCACTCCTTGCAGGGTGTTTTTAAATCCTCTAACAAGGTCACACCTAACAATGTGTTTTGTAACCTTTTACCGGGTTGGCTTCTAACCGGGCATCACTTCAGAAAAGTGAAAATCAGTATCTAGATACATTGGTGGTTTTTCCCATATTGGGTTTCCACGTTAAATCTTGTGTCTCTTGTGTTCTTAATTGCTTTCTCAATCATATACATGTGCTGATGAATATCTAAAGATAATATTGCTAATACTTTCTGCATCTTCAAAGTTACTGCAATCTATTTACCGAGTGCTAAAACAGATAACATTGTTAAGATATCCTAAGGGATCTGGAAAGAATTAATAGTGAAGTTTTTTTATGGTTGACTAATTCACCCCCCCCCCTCTCAGTCACTTCATCCATATTCCATCAATTGGTATCAGAGCTTTTGGTGCTTGCAGGAAGGGTTTCAAAGACCTAAGCTAAAGATCAGGATGTCTTACAAGAGGGAAATTCCAAAGCTTAACAGAGATAACTTTTCAGCATGGCAAGGTCTTATGCGACTTCATCTAGCCTCCATTGGTGATTCAGGATGCAAATACATTGATGAAGAATACACAATTCCTAATGGTGCATTAACTGTTGAAGACATTGCAGATAAAAAGACTCACAACACCATGATGATAGACATTGCATCTGCTCTCAGCTATGAAGAATTTGATGATATTAAAGACTGCACCACTTCATATGAAATGTGGGTGGCACTGAAGAAAATATATGGTGGTGATGCAAATGTGAAAAGAGCCAAAGCAGAAAGCCTAAGAGGATAGTTTGACAAGATGAATATGAAGGAAGATGAAAACATTGCAAAATATGTTGAAAGAATCAAAGCAAGTGTAAGTGCAATTAGAGCTTTTGGAGGAACAATCTCAGATGAGACTGTTATAAGTAAGGTACTTAGAACACTACTCCCTATCTATGCAATAAGAGTATCAGCTATTCAAGAAAGAAGATGTGAAACAAACCACAATATAACTTTGGATGCTTTAGTTGGAAGATTGACAGCTTTTGAATTAGACAACTATGATAACTATGTTCCTAGTTCCAAAAATATTGAATCAGCATTTGAGGCCAAGGTTTCATTAAAGAAGAACAAGAAAATTAAAGAAGTTCAGTCAGAAAGTGAAGAAGAATCAGAAGAAAGTTCTGATAGTGATCTTGAAATCGTAGAAGCATTATTTGCAAAGAAGTACTCTAGAGGGAAAGGTAAATATAAAGGTAAAACTCCTTTAATCTGTTTTTCATGTGAAGAAATTGGACATATTGCAGCTAGGTGCCCAAACAAACAAGTCAAAGAAGAAAAGAGAAGTCACAAGTACTATGGCAAAAAGAATTTCAAATCATACAAGGATAAAGGTAAGAAATCATGTTTTATGGCTAAAGATTCTGATGATAGTGAAGAAGAAATTGTCTTTATTGCTATAAAAGATGAATCTGATGATGATGAAGATAAGATGGCACTTATTTCTCATATAAGCAAAGATGATATATGGATAATAGACAGCGGATGTTCACACCACATGACTGGTGACAAGACAAAATTTGAATATCTAGAAGACTGTGACAATGGTAATGTAAGATTTGGAAACAATGAACCTTGTTGTATAAAAGGAAAAGGAAGAATCTCATTAACCAAAGAACTCATATGTGATAATGCTTACTGGGGTGAAGGACTAAAACATAATCTTCTAAGTGTAGCACAGCTAATCAACACTGGTTTCAAGGTTGAATTCATGAATGGTCAAGCAAGACTGCTGGATGGAAAAGGAAAACTCATTGGATCAGGCAAACAAACAAAAGGTAACTTATTCTATCTTGATCTCAATGAATATTCATGCTTTATTGCTCAAATAGAAGAAAGTTGGCTATGGCACAAAAGGTTATGTCATGTGAATTTTGATAACATGATAAAAATAAGCAAATTCAAGAAGGTTAGAGGCATTCCTACTTTAAAGAAACCTGACACTGGTCTATGTAAGAATTGTCAGATTGGCAAAATGAGTAAAACTAGTTTCAAGAGTAAGAACTATCAGTCTAAAGAAATTTTGGAAATTGTGCATACTGATTTATGTGGACCTATTGGAATACAAAGCTATACTGGAGATAAATTCTTTATTCTTTTCGTTGATGATTATTCTAGAATGATGACTGTTATGTATTTAAGAGAAAAATCAGAAGCATTTGAAAAGTTCAAATGGTACTTAGCAAGAGTAGAAAAAGAAACAGGGAAAAGATTGAAATGCTTAAGATCAGACAGAGGTGGTGAATTCATCTCCCATGATTTTAACAACTTCTGCATTGAAAGAGGAATCAAAAGACAGGTATCAGCTCCTAGAACTCCTGAGTAGAATGGAATAGTAGAAAGAAGAAACAGATCTATTATGGATTGTGCAAGGACTCTAATGATAGAAAAGAACATTGCTATAAAGTACTGGAAGGAAGCTATCAGCACTGCAGTTCATACCTTGAACCGAGTACAACTGAAGAAAGACACATTCAAAACTCCTTATGAATTATGGTATGGCTATAAACCTAATGTAAGTTACATGAAAATATTTGGTAGCAAGTGTTATATCTTAAAAGAATCCAGAAGAAATAAATTTGATGTGAAAAGTGATGAAGGAATATTCCTAGGATATTCTAGCAAAAGCAAGGCATACAAATGTCTGAACTTATCTACTCACAAAGTCATAGAAAGTATACATGTAAAATTTGATGAGTTTGCAGAAAAGACTGAGGAAGAAAGCAAAAGGGAACCTGAGAACTACAGAAGATTCATTTACATTGAACCTGAAACATTGGCAGACACAACTATCAGTAAGGAAACTACATCTACTGAGCTGAGCACAGTTACCGAGTCACAGGAAGAAGTTCAAACTGAGTCACAGGAAGAAATTCAGACCGAGTCTCAGCCTGAAGTTACCGAGCAAATATCTACCGAGCCCGAGCAACCTGAAGAAGAGATCCTAGAAGACAACAGCATGAATCATTCAAAAGGCAAGGAACCTATACTAGCCAAATATGTCAGAAGACATCATACACCAGATCAAATCATTGGAAACAAATCAGATGGTACTATGACAAGAAGCAAGCTAAAAGGTACATGTCTGCTTACTGATTTTGAACCTAGAAATATCAAAGATGCATTGGAGAATGAAAGTTGGATTGAAGCAATGAATGAAGAATTAGAACAAATACAAAAGAAAAAAACTTGGACTCTTGTACCTAGACCTAAAGATAAGAATGTAATTGGAACAAAATGGGTATTCAGAAATAAGCTGAATGAAGATGGTCAAGTATCTAGAAACAAAGCTAGACTGGTATGTAAAGGTTACTCTCAAGAAGAAGGTATAGATTATGGAGAAACTTTTGCTCCTGTTGCAAGATTAGAAGGTGTAAGAACTCTACTTGCTTATGCAGCACACAAAGGATTTAAGGTATATCAGATGGATATAAAATCTGCATTTCTCAATGGAATTCTTGATGAAGAAGTCTACATTGAACAACCTGAAGGTTTTGTTGATCCAGATAAAAGGGACATGGTCTGCAGGTTACACAAAGCATTGTATGGTTTAAAACAAGATCCTAGAGCATGGTATGAAAGACTCCATAACTATTTGATTCAGATTAATTTCAAAAGAGCTAATGATAACAACAATTTGTATATTAAAGAAGGACCGGATGACAAAATTGTATTGGCAGAAATATTTGTGGATGATACTATATTTACAGGGAATGAGGATCAGTGCAAAGAATTTTTAGAGCAAATGAACAGAGAATTTGAAATGTCTATGTTTGGTTTAATAAAATTCTTTGTTGGTCTTCAAATTCAGCAAAGCAAGAATGGTATATACATTACTCAATCCAAATACATTAAGGAGATACTTAAGAAGTTGGGTATGGAAGATTCAAAACCAGTTGGTACACCCATGTGTACTGGACTGAAACTTACCAAAAATGATGATTCAAAAGAAGTTGATCAGACCCTATACCGATCTATGATTGGAAAATTGCAGTATGTAGTACATACAAGACCTGATATTGCTTTAGCAGTCGGTATAGTAGCTAGATTCGCAGCAAAACCTAAGGAAAATCACATGATGGCAATCAAAAGAATCTTAAGATACTTAAAAGGAACTGAAGAATATGGTTTGTGGTATAAATTTGGAGGCAATCTAGACTTGAAAGTGTTTACTGATGCTGATTGGGCAGGAAACATTGATGACAGAAAAAGTACAAGTGGTGGAGCATTTTTTCTTGGAAAAAGACTGGTATCTTGGACTAGTAAAAAGCAGAATTGCACATCTCAATCCACAGCTGAAGCAGAATATGTTGCTGCTGCAGTAAACTGTTCAAATATTGTTTGGTTTAAACAGCTATTAGAAGGTATGAAGGTTGAAATCAAAGAACCAGTTGTTATATTTTGTGACAATACCAGTGCAATAAACATCTCTAAGAATCCAGTGATGCATTCCAAAACCAAGCACATTGCTATTAAATATCACTTTGTCAGAGAATTGGTGTAGGACAAGGAAATCAGATTAGAATATATTCATACAAAAGAACAGATTGCAGACATTTTCACCAAACCATTACCTAAGGATGCATTTATGTATCTAAGAGGTAAGTTAGGGGTCATTCCCCTATCCGAGGCTCACTGAATACAGTTTTAGTGATGCATCAACCAGAACATGATTGAAAATCAACTTGTTGATGCAGCATATTAAAGGAATCATTGCATATGAATCAGTACTTGAGGTACATTAATTTTCACCAGTAATATGTGAATTGTCTTTGGCATGTGTTGTCAAAGAGGGAGTGTTTGCTATGTCTTTGCTATTATTTTTCAAGAAATTTTCAATAGCCAGAAGGAAGAATTTTCAGGATACAGGAAGTTTGCTGACAGAGGGAGATTTGAATCTAAACCGAGCTAACTCTTTCAAATTTCTTATGATATGACATATTGTGTTGCCATCAATGCCAAAGAGGGAGATTGTTGGAAACAATTGTCTGAAGGAAATTGCTACTCAATTATGTATTGTCTTTGATGTCACACTATGTCATAGTCCACAGCAATCAGTTCCTACCGAGCTCAGTCGGTCTACCAGACAGGAATATTAGTGCGTACCGAGTCCACTCGGTTATCAAAGAATATCAGTGTTTACCGAGTTCACTCGGTCATCGAAGAAAAGATAGTGTTTACCGAGTTCAGTCAGTCATCGAAGAAAAGATAGTGTTTACCGAGTTTAGTCGGTCATCGAAGAAAAGTTAGTGTTTACCGAGTTCACTCGGTCATCGAAGAAAAGTTAGTGTTTACCGAGTTCAGTCGGTTATCAAAGGTAAAGGATTGTCGGTGTTTACCGAGTTCCCTCGGTCACCGAAAGATTATAGAAAGTTATGGTCATCGAGCACTGTCGGCCCTTGAAGGACTTTTGCAAATAGAGTTTGCTTAATTCAGCCGACTGTTATACTAAATAATGTCGATTTGACAAATCCCAAATCATATAAATAAAAGGTCAAATGTGAAAAATAAATATAGACACAGCAGAAAATTTACAGAAGAAAAGAAGGAAAGGTATATGCGAATTTGTGAAGGATGTTCAGATATCCTTAAGGAGCAGCAGAGATTTATTCGATCAGAAAGGATCAGAATTATGCAGAATAGAGATCTGTAATCAGCAAGATAGTTGCATTATTATACAGGTCATTTTTCATTGTTACCTTCTTATCATTGTAACAGTGAATTCTAAATCTCTTAACCGAGTTGGTTTAACAACCATATTGTAAATCCTCTAACAAGGTGACAATTCCATTGAATTGTTTTCAAGACCTCTTACCAGGCCACTCCTTGCAGGGTGTTTTTAAATCCTCTAACAAGGTCACACCTAACAGTGTGTTTTGTAACCTTTTACCGGGTTGGCTTCTAACGGGGCATCACTTCAGAAAAGTGAAAATCAGTATCTAGATACATTGGTGGTTTTTCCCATATTGGGTTTCCACATTAAATCTTGTGTCTCTTGTGTTCTTAATTGCTTTCTCAATCATATACATGTGTTGATGAATATCTAAAGATAATATTGCTAATACTTTCTGCATCTTCAAAGTTACTGCAATCTATTTACCTAGTGCTAAAACAGATAACATTGTTAAGATATCCTAAGGGATCTGGAAAGAATTAATAGTGAAGTGTTTTTATGGTTGACTGATTCACCCCCCCCCTCTCAGTCACTTCATCCATATTCCATCAGGTAGCCAGGCATTAATTATGGCCATGCCTGTCACAGTCAGGAGCAGATCAATTCCCAAGATAGGCATGGCCATAATTAATGCCTAGCTATCATCTTCAGCATGTAAGGTATAGAATGATAGTGCCTTCCCACCACTTTTGGAGTAGGCCAGTCTTTCTCAAATGGCACAAATGTAATAAGCTATCCCACACATGTAAGATAGTAATGGCAGTATCAGAATGCTCTTGGATAATAATGACACATTTCAAAGATATGATGACAAGTACGTTACATGTATTACTATTTGGACATCGTTACCTATGTTTATGCAATATTATTATTATTGCTTTACCTACTTGACATTATAAGACTTAACTAGTGTCTTTGACATTTTAAGACTTAACTAGTGGATTTATATTTAATCTTAAAATAATACAGTTACTATTGATTCAAACTTTTTAAATTATTCTTTCTTTGCCTACTATTTCAGTGAACTTATGGGTGCATGTGTGTTAGATATAGAATATCCCTGTGAATTCCCACAACTTGAATACATTGATTTAAGCATTTGATTACCTAATATTATTAAGTTGTGAATAGTTTTAATAGACAAATGTTTATGGCTCAAGTGAGCCCCAATTTGCAATCAATCACATGATTTAATGTATAGTGTTTTCTTGGTTGTTCCATTTGTTCCTTGACCTTGACTATGGATTGAATATCATTTTCAAGCTTGAGCATGGCTTCATACCATGCACCATCTGTAGATTTGTACGCAACGCTGATTTACGAACGTAAATAATGCATTGAATGTAATCTATGAACGTGTGTGGTATGAAGTCTTGCTGAAGTTTGAGCATCCTCCCTTTATTCTAGTGAGGGATTGGAATGAGTTCATTTTGGATGCAAAGGAGAAATTAAATTAGACTTACTAAAACATGACAACTAAGAAACATAAATGTAGATTTCACAATAGCTGAGAAACATAATTGTAGGCATCATAGTCACAATCTTTTGGAGATAATTGTGTTGTGTACCCAAGCGATGGAGAGAAACTTCTACACCCCTAATTCCAAGTTGAATACATCTATTGGAGTACCTTGTATTCATGAGCAACATATGTAGTCAACTTGGAATCAGAGGTGCAGGAGTTTCTCTCCACCGTCTGGGTATACAACTAAATTACGTTGTCTCCAAAAAATTGTGACCACGATGCCTACAATTATGTTTCTTAGCTGTTGTGTCTGAGGACCCCTTATGACCCTTTACAAACATTTACGATCCCTAAGAATACATCTTAGAGGTCTTAAAATGTCATAAAGGGTCATAAGAGGCTCCTAGGAGGGGCCAGATGAGCTTCCACATTCACGTGGTTGGCCTTGTTAAGTAGAGAATGTTTAACTATTCTCGAAACAAAGAGAAGCTCAATAATTTAAGGTCTCAATCCATCGAGATGCTAAAAAAATGACAAGAATCAATGATGGAGAGTTTTTAGATTATGAGAAGACGTATATGGAGTGGAGGCTAGATTGAGTACTAGTGCAGAGTGTTAATAATTATAGCCTTTTGGCCAAGATCAAACTAATCAAATAAATACCCTTGTGTGATTTATAATAATAAGGAGATTATTATTTCATCTATATATATGTGTTGGTTGAATTAGTTAAGGGTCCAAGGTCGGCCTCTTGGCTTTAACATTAAATATATTTAATAAGACCAGGTCGGCCCTCTTGAAGATAATTCAATTCATATATATATGGTGTTGGATTCTAGGGAGAGAAGCACCAAAAACATAACGTGCTTCCTATTAAGTTTTTGGATCAGATTTATGCCTTTTTTAAAATTTTCTTATCATACTGAATATATTACCTATATTTCATCAAAATATACATATATATTTATTACTAATATAGTAATAGATATATATATATATATATATATATATATATATATATATATATATATATATATATATATATATATATATATATATATATATATATATATATATATATATATATATATATATATATATATATATAACGATGATATTCTTTATTACTATGATGCTGAGATATGGCAATATCGATCCTGAACAATATATTAATTTGCACTGCTGTACATCAATGTTTTCCTATATATATATTTTTGTCTCACAAGAATATCACTGAATTCTTTTATATCAATATTGATCTACAATTGATATCTAATATGGAAACTCACTATTCCATATTGATATCAATATCAATATGATTATATTACTGTTTAATATGAACTCCATCGATCTATATAAGTAGACTATATGTACTTCACGTGTTATAGATTAAATCACCAATATTGCTGAGTATCGAGAATGAGATCGATCACCAAATGGCTTCCTTAATAGCTTTATGTCATTTCCTTTTACCGATCTATCTTGGACTATATATATATATGAGTGAGGAGACATATCAATGGATAGACATGTCTCCACATGTGTGGAGACATGTCTCTCCACCGATATGTCCCTTCATAATCATTGCAACCATGATTCATAATTAATAGATTATAATCTATGCAAACCGATTCATAATCGGTAGTATATAAACTGATTCCTAATTAGTTTATTATTATAATAATATCATAATAATAATTAGTTTATTTTCTCTGATATATATAATAATATCATTATTATTATATATCAATATGTGTATATAATGTATAATAATATTATCTCATATCACTTCATAACAATATTATTAATTCAAAGATGTTTATTTAATATTATAAGTTTGTATATTAATATAATAATAATGTCCATCATTATATGTATATTAATATTGTGATCATTTTATCTGATCAAAACTATAAACATCAACACTTCCCCCCCCCAAAACCTTGATTCTCTGCCTTAAGAAAACTTAGAGGGAGCAATGAATTTAAGAGCAATGTATGGAGGCAGTGGCGAATTCATAGAGGAAGCAATGAATATGGAGTCACCTATGAATTCATGGAGATAACAACAAATTCATCAAGGAACAATATTCAGTGATTGTTATTGGTGCAAACTGCAATCATAGATTAGCATATATTGGTGTGAAAGATAAGCAGCTTCGGCTAATAGATAAGAACAAGTCTGAGCATGAATAAAGATCAGATTATGATCTGATCCATACAACCAGCAATTATTGGCAATGTTAACTGTGAGTTGATTAGGGATGGAAGCCTCTGTTAGGAGTGGACTCTTCCTCAATACACTAACACTAAGGTACTAATCAAGTTCTCCTCAGCACCTTTGTTAGTATAGTTTGGAGGCATATAGACTGGAGTATACTTGGTTGATATTCGGGTATCTTCTATCCCTTCTTATTTACTTTATTCTATGTTTAGCTGTGTTAGATCTCTATAGTTTGTTCATTCTGGAGTAGAATCTGAAATATATCAACAAGAGATGATGATTTAGTAACCTACATCTAGAAAACCTTCACAATTATCCCTTCTTTGGCCTCCATTTTTTCTTCTTCTCAAAAATGGTTATCTAGAAACTTTGGATATTGTTTCTCATCCATGCACGAAATGTGCTAGTGATCGTATAAAATTACTTTAGGCCTCCAGTATTGATGAGATATACAAGAGTAAAATGTTTTTGTGAGATTGGGATCAATTTGTGTAGTGTACATAAATGCAAGGCAATGATTATTCTCGATGATCGACAGGTATAAGTCTTCCAGGCCTTACCCAGTAGCTAGGACTAAAGATAACACAACTCAAGAGACCATCATAGGTTGTCTCTTTCTTCAGTCTATATTATTGACAGGAGTAGATAAATTCATGATAATGTATATTATTTAAGTTGATGTTGCACAAATTTATCTACTTCACGCACTTGTAGACTATTAGGATGGCGATAAAGAAGCATTTGATGTTAAGTTCCAACATAAAGTGACTAAATTTGTTTTAAGTAAGAAAACAATGATAACATGAATGCGTATGAAATTGAAATGTAGCCTACTGATTCTTGCCATACACAACCTATGCATGTTGATGACAATGAGGATGTGCATCATAGTAATACAAGTAAACATCTTAAATTGATTAGTGTAGTAATACAAATTTAAGTGCAATTGGTGTTTGGATTAATGTAACAATTTGTATTGCAGCTGTAGAGAGTGTAGAGGCCGTTGTTAATGAGCAGGTTGAGGTTGAGGCCGAGGCCAGACAAATGTCAAGACTTGAGAATCAAAACAATCAAAAGACCATGAATGATCAACAACATTCCATCAGAAAAAAAAACACTAATCTATGTTATCATTAAGCCATAAAATATGTCTTCAAAGTTTAGAAGCATCACAAAAATGTTCAAGAAACATAGTACTATCCAAAATATGTCTTTAAAGTTTATTTCTAATGATTATGATGATGTTGATGTAGATGTCTATAATTTATTTCACTTACTGATGCTTGCCTAGATTGAATTTTGAATTGCCAGGTTGGAGAACGCTTTCAAAGTTTAGGGTATGTTCCACATGATACTCTTAGTTACAGCTCAAATGCAACTCAACATATTTTTGATGCTGGGCAACCCACTGCAGAAACTCATCCGCAGGTGAAATTTAATGCTGTGAATCTTGGCATTGTTAATGTTATTACTTTTCCTCATGTTTCATATTTGTGAAAATGTTTCTTGGCACTATCTTCTTTTCCAATTCCTATATTTGCAGCTTTTTAGATCATTAACTTAAGCATTACATGTCTTTGTTCAAAGTTTATTCTAACACTATATTATATCTTATTCTTATTACAATGTTCTTTGTTGTGGGGTAGGAGGTCAATCTTCATTGTCTTCATTGTGGGGGACAGTGAAGATTTCTCTAACAAATAGTAGGTCTTCTTTAGTATCTTATAATAACATGCTAAATTGATAAAGGTGTTATGGGAATTTAATCTACAATTACTAATAGATTAATCATATTATTACTATGCTTAATGTTCCATTTACATGCATTTAACACAAAAAATAAATTTACAAAACTGAACCAATGGCATGTTTACAACAAAGATGTGTTGAGGAGTTTGCTCCTTGTTTAACGTTAACTATTCTTGCACAATCCACTCATAAAATAGTGAAATCATATATGGAAGGGATGGTTGATAGTGTCCCTTGAGGGAAGGGGGATTGTGAAAGACTTGTTATCATTGTATTGTGTATATCCAATATGTTTGGATGCAGGGTAGACCAGGAGAATGAAGGATCACTCACTGATTGCTATTCAAATTGGATGCATGGATTTCTTGTGAATTATCAGCTGCTATGTATCCTACAACTACATTTGTAAATCTGCATATACTTCTCTAGGGTTGTAAGCCACTTAGAGATAAAAATAGAGAAACTAAATCAGAATCATTCTTTGTACTATTTCCTTTTAATAAAGTCTCAACTATCAATGATACAATACATTTGATGCCCTAAGCTATCAATACAAATGATGCCTAGCTAGAAGCTCACGGGTTGTCCATTTGATAACCACAGTCAACATTTCAAAAAAATGGATATCCTTGAGCACAAGCACCAATAACATCAAATAATGGAGTTAAAGCATGGGCTAGGGCACGACACCAGTAGAATGCAATCATTTCAGTGACAACAATATACAATGGCATCATTAAACATATATGCCAGTAATATCAACAAATGTGAATCCAAACATTTGAAAACCAATGACATGTTTACAACAAAGGTCTAATAGAACTCCCAACAATTCTTAAACATACTTTATCTGATATGATGAATTCTTAAACAATTAAGGTTGGAGTAGCCATAGTTATCACACTTTTTTTTTGTGTGGTACAAAGAAAATTTGGCTAGGTCAAATCTTCCTTCATGCTAGTAGTCTACAGAATTAGACCTTTATTAACAATTGATCATATTAGATAACTAGTATGTTTAAGAATTGTTGGGACTGGTCCTTTGGTGTGTATTAAATAGAATATATAGAATTTTTAGCATATTATTATCATTCTATTTCTTTGTTGTAAACATGCCATTGGTTCAGTTTTGTAAATTCACTATTGTATGAGTGGATTGTGCATGAATAGTTAACATTAAACAAGGATCAAACTCCTCAACACATCTTGGAAACTCCATTCACTTCTACCAAGAATAAAGCATTTAATCCATTCAACATTACATATAATCATTAGACAGTTGCATTTTCTATCTGTGTAGAGGAATAGTCACGACCAAAATGATCAAAACTACTTTCACCCTTGCACAAGCTATTCCAAACTTCAAGTAAAATGAGAAATATGCTATATCAAATCATTCATATTCATATTAACCATTCAAAGGATCATTTTGTCAATGAACCCTTTGACTGTACCCCTGTGGCAGAGAAAGGAAACTTAGTAAAATGAGTCTATGCCAATGTTTGTGAGGGTACAGTCATTATAAGTGCCTATCAAACCTCTCCAAACATGTAAGATTGTCTTTAAATACTTTATTGATCTCTTCTAAACATTAACCAAATCAAACCTACATTTGAATCCACACACAATAACCCCAAAATGAAGGGTTTTGTATCCTTTAATGAATCTCAGTCACTTGTAACGCATACATGGAAAATCAAACCAGTAGTCTCCAAAGCATTCAATAAGTGACTGGATTGTATTTAATACATGCCAAAGGACCAGTTATATGAAATTGTCAATCACATTGCATTTCACTATTGTATGAGTGGATTGTGTAGGAACAGTTAACATTAAACAAGGAGAAAACTCCTCAACACATCTTAAAAACCATTAAATTCAATAATAAATGAAACCTAACACCAACACTATTCCTTCCATTCACTTCTACCAAGCATAAAGCATTTAATCCATTCAACATTACATATAATCATTAGACAGTTACATTTCCTGACTGTGTACTAGAGGAACAGTCACGACCAAAATGTTTCAAACATTTGAAAACAGTGAATCGATATCCTTGAGCACAAGCACCAATAACATCAAATAATGGAGATAAAGCATGGGCTAGGGCATGACACTAGTAGAATGTGGTCATTTTAGAGAGCATTCATGATCAAATAAAATGCAATGCATTTGAAATTTGTGGTTGAATATGATGCTAGAGGCTCGAAAGATGAAGAAATCACATACGAAGAACATGCCATTGGTTTAGTTTTGTAAATTTGTTTTTTGTGTAATTAGTAAGTGGCAGATTAAATGTAGATAACACCTTTATCAGTTTAATTAGCATGTTATTATCATATCAGATAAAGTATGTTTAAGAATTGTTGGGATTGGTCCTTTTGCATGTATTAAACATAATAGAATTTTCAACATATTATTATCAATCTATTTCTTTGTTCTAAACATGCCATTGGTTCAGTTTTGTAGATTTGTTTTTTGTGTTAAATACATTTTTTGTGAGGAGGGGTCTTGTTTTGAGGAGATTGATGAAGATTGTGCACCTCAAAAACCAACTCATAAGGTACCAATCCATGTTTCCTATTCACTTATATTTTTGGTTTGGTAAATCTCCTTATAAGTTTCATGTCCTTTCTTTTGATTACAATGAATGAGATATATATCTTACATTTAACATTTAACTTCTTTACATTTTAGAACATGTAGTGTGTCTTTTGAGGATTTTACCAAATCAACTTTTAACATAAACTGAAAACACCAAACTGGTATCTTGCCCTTGCAACGTGACAAAATATTTTCATTTGACCAATAACTGCAAGCAATTGAACGATAAATCCACATACATGTATCTTTGTAAAATACCTGGAACATCAAAAAGATGGCTAAGTGGCTGCCGCCATGATTTTTATCTACTGAATATGGGAAAAAAAAACACCAAAAAGAATCGAATAGAAAACATGATTGGTCATTTCAGAGAGCATTCATGATCAAATAAAATGCAATGCCTTCTCTCGCGCTCGATCAACTTTCACTCACTCATTTTCTCCCACTCCTTTTCTCTACAATTGAAATAAAAATGATTTGGCTATTTCAAAATAGTGAATTGATATCCTTCAACACAAGCACCAATAACATCAACTATTTTGATCTGTGGGTACCCTAATGTTGGCAAGAGTTCTTTTATTAATAAGATTGCTCTGCAAGCTTGAAGAAGCAATATATTTTGGAAAATGAAAAGTGGAAAGATGATGATGTTCTTGAGATCATGGATGGACACAATGTTGCAGATAGAATGGGAAGACATCTTTTGAGCCTGGCCCTAGATCCTTCAACAATTGGGGTAGGATCCAGACCCAGGCTAAAAAGATGTCTTCCTTTTTGTTGTGGAATATAGGCTTTGCTGCTGCAACAATGACAGACTACAATGTACATATCACAACAGCTAAGAAACATAAATGTAGGCATCATGGTCATAATTTTTTGGAGACACAACATAATTGAATGCTATACCCAGAAAATGCAACACAACCACTACTCCTGCAGTTCTAAGTTGACACTGCTGGATCCAAAAACCATATATAGATTCCTTATCTTTGGTTTTTGGATCCTACAGTGTCAACTTAGAACTACAAGAGTAGTGGTTGTGTTGCATTGTCTAGGTATAGCATTCAATTATGTTGTGTCTCCAAATAATTGTGACCATGATACGTACATTTATGTTTCTCAGTTGTTGTGTCCCAAGACCCTTTATGATCCCTAAGAATACATCTTAGAGGTCTTAAAGTGTCGTAAAGGGTCATAAGAGGCTCCTAGGAGGGGCTAGGTGAGCTTCCACCTTCATGTGGTTGGCCTTGTTAAGTAGAGAATGTTAAAATATTCTCAAAACAAAGAGAAGCTCAATAATTTAAGGTCTCAGTCCACGGACATGCTGAAAAAATGATGAGAATCAATGATGGAGAGTTTTTAGATTATGAGAAGATGTATATGGAGTGGAGGCCATATTGAGTACCAATGCAGAGATGATGATTTGGTAACCTACATCTATAAAACCTTCACAATTATCCCTTCTTTGGCCTCCACTCATTCCTCTTCTCAAAAATGGTTATCTAGAAACTTTGGATAGTGTTTCTCATCCATGCACAAAATGTGCTAGTGATCATATAAAATTACTTTAGGCCTCTAGTATTGATGAGATGTACAAGTGTAAAATGTTTTTGCGAGACTGTGATCAATTTTTGCAGTGTACATAAATGCAAGGCGGTGATAATTGTCGATGATCAATAGGTAGCTAGGACAGTAGCTAGGACTAAAGATAACACAGCTCAAGAGACCATCATAGGTTGTCTCTTTCTTCGGTCTATATTATTGATAGAATTTTTTACCTTTCATTAGCTCATCAAATCTGGGGATTTGAAAGAATTTAATAGAATATTTTCATGACAATGTATATTATTTAAGTTGACGTTACATGAATTTATCTACTTCGCGCACTTGTATACTATGAAGATGGCCATGCTTCTTTATCGTCATCCTCATAGTCTACAAGTGCATGAAGTAGATAAATTCATGCAACGTCAACTTAAATAATATACATTGTCATGAAAATATTCTATTAAATTCTTTCAAATCCCCGGATTTGATGAGCTAATGAAAGGTAAAACATTTTGTCAATAATATAGACTGAAGAAAGAGACAAACTATGATGGTCTCTTGAGCTGTGTTAACTTAATTGTGCCTATCTGCCAATTTTTCAACAATTTATAATTAATTCCGACAACAATGCTATGCCTTTGATAGACAAAATGTCAGAGAATCATAATTTATGACAATTCTTCTGACAATAATGCTATACGTTTGACAGGGAAACCTGTCAGAGAATGCTGCACAACTATCGCTCTTCCGATAGTTTAAGTGTCATAAATAGAAAATTTTTGACAGAACCTTTGATAGTAAGGCCATATCACCGTCAGGTAGATCTATCAAAATTTGGTGCAAACTATCACTATTCCAACAATACTAATGTCAGAAATAATATATTTTGATAGTGTGTCCGACAGAGACTCTATATTTCCAACAGGTTGTGTTATTGGAATTCCGATGGATGAACCGTAGAAAATGTCATAATGAAGCTGCTGTCATGTGAAAGTTTATGACATGAAATGGTGTCAGTAAATTGATGGGTATGTCTCCTATCACAATTTCCAATGCAAAAATGGCGACAAACGTATGTGTCAAAATTTTGATAAATGAGCGTTGCAAATCTGACAAATGGCCATCAAAATTTGACCTCAAATGTTCTAGTGGATTGAATAACTTGATGAACTGAAGAGACAATGATTAGAGATCACCGAGTTGTTAAAGTAATATGTAAGATGAATAAATCAGTCAATATGTTGTCATTGATATCAACTAGTTTTGACTATACTTATCATGATAGTTACAAACATATGGACATCTCTAGAAGGAAGAAATGGTGAAGAAATGAGATATCTACATAAGGACAAGATGGATATGATAGACATGGATAAGGTATACATTGGGTAACTTACTGATGAGCCTATGACAATATATTTTTGACTTGAGCAGGTTACATTATTCCATTATGAAGAGATCAAAATTGAACAAGTTAATGTGATTGGTAATTGAAGATTTTTGTATAAACTGATTCAGTCTTGTATATACTGAGTGACAGTAATAACTGAGTCAGTTATCACCGACACATTCAATATTAACTGAGTATGGATAAAAACATTAAATGTTTACAACACCCGACTAAAATTGATGAGTTGGCAATTGCTTATGATTTCAAGGTAAGAGATGAAGTTTTTTATAAGATCCATGACTGAAAGAATTCAGAGATAATCGAACATAAGAGATTGAATGTGTTATTGACACATCTATCAAGAAAGCTTGAAGTGGAAAAATGAATGATGGAGATTAAGAGGAAAAATATAATGGCTGATATGAAAATGGTTTACACATCTATTTAAGAGATATGAGATTCATTGTTGAATCATGCCAGATGAATACAGACTATAGTAGAATTCATGCGAAGAAATTTTTCATGCATAACTAATCAAATTGGTTACAGAAAAAATTGAGTTGAACTACAGGCATAACAGAGCATCAGAGATATATACACCGAGTGAAGTAAGTTGGAGGATATGATGGAGTGAATTAAGTATTGATCAAAAGAGTTTTTATGAGCTTATCATAGATCTGAATACTTGCAAATTGAGTTGTATTTGAATCAGATCACTATTGTATTAGTTTAATCATTTTTACACGTAAATCTCTTAACTGAGTGGACTTAACAGTCTTGATTATATTTCAATATGACATTCAAGGAATGTTAATTATTTTCTTGTTGACCCCATAGTGAATGCTAGTCAAAGGAGAACTATTAGTGATAAATCCTCTAACCAGGTCACACCTAATAGTGTGCATTGTAACCTTTAATAGGGTTGGCTCCTAACTAATCTCACTTCAGAAGAATGAAATATTTTGGGTTACCGGTCCCAGGTGGTTTTTCCCTTGGAAGGGTTTCCATGTTAAATCATTGTGTTGTGTTATTTTTTATGATTTTTTTTCTATCATAATTTACATATTTCATATCTAGATTAATCAGTAAAGAAGGTTTTGGAAATTACTAGTATTCAATAAATGAACTGAAAGATATTTCATATTATCTTACCGAGTTGTTTGATTTTTGTTGAAAAAGTTTGATAATATACATCTAAGAGTTTACGACTTAGGATAACTGATTTAACTAATTCTCCCACCCTCTTAGTTATCTAACAATTGGTATCAAAGTAGTATTGGTTGCTTGGAGGAAAGTTTCAAGGACTTGAGATGAAGATCACAAGATGTATAAAAGGGAGGTGCCTAAGTTGAACAAAGATAACTTCTCTACATGCCAAAGTAGGATGAGACTAAACATATTTGGAATTAGAGAATCTACTCTACATCTTCTAAATAATGGCTATACACAACTGACTATTGGACCTTTGACAGTTGATCAGCTAAGAGATAGACATGAACACAACATGACAATGATAGAGAATATTTCTGCCCTATCTGATGCAAAATTTGAAGATATTAAAGCATGCACTACAACAAAGAAATGTGGGACAAGATTACACTAGTTCATGGAGGAGATATAAATGTGATGAGAGCCAGAGTTGAATGCCTTTGAGGAAGATTTGATGATAGGAAGATGAAAGAAGGTGAAAACATTATACAATACTCTAACTGAATCAAGGAGGTGGTCAATTCTATCAGAGGAGTAGGAGGTTGTCATGCCCATAAATTTGCACACAAAAACACACCAACTTTTTTTTTTAAGGTTATAAGTTTAAGTTTAGGGTTAACGGTTGTCTAAAGTTTGAACGGTTAAACCCGAGAGAGAGTTGGTTAACTTTCAGTTGAGGAGTAGCATGATGAGGGGTCATCGACAACACTCACCCCTAAATATAATGAGTGTCTCACCTAATACTCGGGTTGACTAACAAGTTCTAGGGTTAACTGGCAGTCCTATACTTATTCCAATTAAGTGCTCATACTCTTATGTCGCAAATGCATTAATAAATGGTTTAGAATCTTACTCTATACTTTAGGTCTATCTAAATTTAATTCAAGTGATTAGCATAAAGTGTTAAACTATAATTAAAATTTGGGTTATTAATAATATTGGATAACCTTTAATAATAACTCTTTAATTTCCCATAATGACCTTAGTTTAAACATCTATCAACATTAATAAAATTCTCTAACTGCAAGGTGGATTAGTGATCAACTAATATAAGGGGAGGTCCTATGACAATGTTCCCCTAAGTGAACTATAGAAAAAAAATTTCTTAATCCAAACAAAATTAACTAAGTTAATTAGGCTAGTCAAATAACCTTACTGAATGTATCAAGTCGAACTAATTTCATTAATGAATTAACTACCAAATCTAGTTGAATTCTACAACTAATTAAATCAGATTCACTAAATCTTTTTTTTTAAAAATAAAACCCTCATAATAAAATTTGTTAACGTTTCCTTATAAGAAAAAAAAATATTTTTTGAATAAAAGAATAATCTATTAATTAAATATAATATTTAATTAATGATTATGAAACACTAAACAAAAAATATATATGAAAATAAGGAATTATTAATTAATATAAAATCTTAATTATTGAATATATTAATTAATATAAATAATTGAATATTGATTAATAAATAAATTTATTAATAAAAAAAATGATAATTAAAGATTAATTATAATTATTAATAAATAACATTATTTATATATAAAATTATTATTAAATAAAATTATTAATAAATAAAAGTTATTAATAAATAAAATTATTATTAAATAAGATAAATAATATAAAATTAAGATAATGTTTTTTTAACAAAGCACATTTTAAAGGTTTAAGTCCCGAAGGACTGTCCGGGGGCCCGTGCTTACCAGCGCGGTACCCCGCGTGGTAGGGTCATCCTGTCACAGCAGGGTGGTACCCTGCGCAAGGCAAGGCCCATCCTGCTACGATAGGGCGGGTACCTGCATGCAGGTCCCGTAGACCCCCTCATGCAAGGCTGTGGGGAGTGGGGGTAACAACCTAGGTGGGTCCCCCATGGTGACTAGACTTCTAAGATAGTCTTTTTTTTTGTTTTTAATTACAAGTGGCTAGAATTTAATGTTTTATATTGATTGTGTGTTTGGAAAATGTACGGGAAATTTTCCCATACATTTTCCAAAGACCTGTAGGTCTATATTTTTGACAAACACTTAGTTTTTTTGTTGATTTTTTTTTTTTCTTACTCCATTGTTTGATTTCTTCCTAGCAAATTATGCTTACAATACACTAACTTTATGGAATTATCACAAGTTTTCTAATATTGAATTATCAAGAGGGATTGCTTGATAAGATGGTCAAAGTAAACTTGTCCAACATTTATATAATTTATTTCTTTTGAGTCTATTGTTTCATAACAAAGATACTAACATCAAAATATTAAATGAACTTGTAATGAAAGAGAGAGAAACTTTAATTTTAAACAATTCTTTCATTTGCACTAACATTTATATTCAAATGAAATCTTTACAATGGACTATAATGATACTACAATAACTTGTCTTCTTTATAGTTTATCAATATGTAGACATAAAGATTTATCAATGAGTAAATAAACAATGTCCTCAAAAAAACTAATCCAACAAATTCTTTATTTTCTTTCAAATAAAATAATACATTGTCCAAGCTTATTTAATATAACATGAATACGCTGCAATCTTACTTTGAGCATTATAATAGTTTCATAAGGAAATGAGTTTATCCAAAAGGAAAAAAAAACACAATACATTACTCAAGACTTTGAATACAACTCTTTGATACAACAAAGATTTGGAGTGATATCTCCATTACATAAATACATTGAGCTCAAGGGATCCTTAAGATTCCCTCACAATAACAATAAACATAAAACAAGTAGAATCCATATCAACTTTTTGAATACATCCTCAACTTTCTTCAAGATTACAACTTCAAACATGAAGTCTTCAATGGCTTCCAATCCCGCAATAAAACAAATAAAGGCCATGGAGTGCTCACCTCCCAACCTAAGCTTCTATGAAGCCGCCCCCAAGCTTGGGGAACCATCACATAGACAAGATTACATACAAGAAAACCAAAACACAATAACACCTTAAGCACATTTAAACTCCCATCCAAGGCTATAAACAAAGAGTCTCAAATTGACTCAAAAATTGGGGTGAAGGTGGAACTAAATCCCAAGGGGAGAAAACACATTTCATAAAATCAAAGACAAGCCTACACTTGGCTTTCTCATCACACATCTTGCCACAAAATCCCAACCCAAAAAAACTCCTTATGACTCCCAATGGCTTCAAGCCATACAAACCCGTATGACCTCCAAAATACAAGAAGAAATGGCTACATGGAGCCCATACATCCATGTTTCATCCTTCTCCATACCAAGGAGAGACTCTACACCCATGGTTCTCCCAAAATTCCCTTCACCCCAAAGGCTACTCTTCCCTGCCAAGGGTGAGTGTGGCCTTGAGAAAACTCCCTTAACAACAAATACAAAACAAGAAATCACAAGAACAACCAATCTTCACATTTACACAACAAAAGACTTGCACAACAAGAAGCATAAAAATTGCATATTCATTTACAACACAAAATAACAAGATCCTCAATACATAAACACATGATAACACAATAAGTAGTTTCTCTATGCAAGAATGAAAATATTCTTGAGAACTCTTTCCACATGAATACATCAACAAGTATAATGAAGAATGCCACCAACCTAGATCCAAGATTATGGAATTAATTTGTTGAAGAGCCTCCTTTTTTTTTCCTAAGTCTTGTTTCTCCAAATTGGTCATGTCTCTAAGTTAGAGAGTGGGTTTTCAAACTCTTCCAAAACAAGAGTCCCCTCTAGAAAGGCCTCCACACATTCTTTTAGGGATAAGATCTCATTCTCATTGGATGGTCTTCCCAAGTTTCTTACATGGTTTCCAAATATGGACTCCTAAAAAGGTTGGCCAAAAAGGTGGACCAAAGACTTGCATTTCAATTGGATGGAGCTCTAACCAAGACCTTGCTTCAAAAGTGGATTTTCGGCCATTTTGAAAATCCAACTTTTGGAGAGGTCTTTTGGTCAACTATGGGTTGTCCTATGGTCAAAAATTCCCCTTACCCATAGGTATATCAAGTGGGCTTACTAAAAATGGCCTAAACACACCCCTAGGCACCTTTTAAGGCCCCCAAAAACCCATGTAAAGCATAAATTCGAAATTCATGAAATGACACCACCTCAAGCTCCCTATCCAAGGGGATTTATCATGGGGATCCTCATGGTACTAACCTATGTTGATGAGCATCCAATACCCAAGTGGACATGTCTTGGCCACAAGTACACACACAAGTATCAAGTGACACAAACAAGAAAGACACGTCACAAGCCATGTGGCATATCCACTTTGTAATACTCAACATAAATTACATTAACAATTAAACATATAAATTAAATAGATTCTTGCACATTACATTCACGAATAAAATATGATACAATGAGGTTTTTGCCTCTCACTAGAAGCAACCTTGACTCGAACTGATTTACACATAAGTCTATGCTTTGGTTCCCCAAATTTACCATGGTCTAACTTCCTGCACACTAAAGTCCAACATCAGTAGTCCATGGAAATAAATACATGTAAATTCATAATATTAATGATCAAGATAATTCATTTGAAATATCATAATTCACATGGCATAATCATTCAACTATAACATACATACAACTCATCATGAAATATACAATTCATCACGAAATTAAGCTTATAACATAATCATTTCATATATAATTCAATTGTAATTAAATATCATCATGACATCATAATCATTCACTTAATCACACATAAAGGTTCCAAATAGATATCACATTTGTCATCAAACTAACATAATTGAATGTTTATCTAACCTCTAAAGTGATGAAACCATAATATAAAGTATCATTAATGCACAAATCATAAAAATATAACATCAAATAGGTCTATCTCAAATTCAAAAATTGAATAGCTATGATAGGCTCAGGGTGAGGCCTCACATCCTCCCCCCTAGGCATGAACTTCCTCCCAGAGTTCATAAAAAAGATGGGGATATTGTTCTCTCATATGCGCTACATCCTCCCATGATGTCGTAACCTCATCATAGAAATCCCACTAGAGCCTAACTTGGTCCAACTCTTGGCCTCGAAGTGCTAGTGTCCGACACCCCAAAATTTGGATGGGCTCCAAAGCCAGCAGACTATCTAAATCCACCTGCAAGGTATCCCAATCTATGATATGAGTCTCATAAAAAATACACTTTCTCAACAATGACACATGAAAAACATTGTGGATGCATGACAGGCTCTGTGGAAAAGCAAGACGATAGGTGACATGACCTATCTGCTTAATTGTCTCAAAAGGACCAACAAATCTGGGTGCAAGATTAGACCCCTTTCCAAATAGGATTGGACTCTTATGAGGTCACACTCTCAGAAATACTCTATCCCCAACCTAATAACTATAATCTTCCCTCTTGGCATCTACATACTTCTTTTGTCTATCATGTAACTCCTTCAGATGTTGTCTAATCAAAGTCACCTGCTTCTTCAACTCTCGCACTAACTTAGGACCTAAAGCAACTCTATCCTCAATGCGGTCCCAAATCAATGGTGTCCTGCATGGTCTTCCATATAATGCCTGATAGGGAGGCATACCTAGAGAAGTGTGATGCCCATTATTGTAGGTAAACTCAACCAAATGAAGGTATTCCTCCCACCTAGTCTGATGATCCATGACATACATGCAGAGCATATCCTCCAACACCTGATTTACCCTCTCTATCTAACCTTCGGTCTCTGGGAGATAAGCAGTGCTAAAATTGAGCTTAGTGCCCAAAGCTATCTATAATTCTCTCAAGAAAGATGATGTGAAGAGAGAATCTTGATCAGAAATAATCTTATGAGGTATGCCATGAAGTCTGATAATATCCCGCAAGAAAACCTGTGCTACTGTTGGGGTTGTAAAAGTGGTCTGAATAGGTGATAAGTGGGCTACTTTGGTAAGTTTGTCAAGCGTCACCATGATGGCATCATAGTGTTGAGATGACATAGGGAGACCAATGATGAAGTCCATCGAAATAACATCCCACTTCCACTCTAGTATCTCATGAGGCTGAAGAAAACCACCAGGGTGACAATGCTTTGCCTTAACCCTCTGACACTCAAGATGTCGTGCCACTATCTCAGCTATGTTTTATCTCATCCCTGGCCAATGATATAACTATCTCAAATCAACATGCATCTTCTTGACTCTGAGATGCATTGCATAAGGGGCTCTATGAACTTCTAACATGATGAAAACTCACAAATCTCTAGAGGATGGGACATAGATGCATCCTTTATGGTGTAAAAGCCCATCAGAAACTAGGGAATATCCTAAATACTTACCCTTAAGGGTACTCTAAGACCGTATAATCTAACTGACCTCTACATACCAAACATCCTCATGCAAGTGATGTAATATCTAATCTCTCAATTTTGTGCCTGCAGTCATAGAGTAGGCCCCATGACATCTCCTACTCAAAGCATTAACAACCACATTCTCTTTCCCCTTGATGTAGTGGACATCAAAATCACACTCACATAGGAATTCCATCCACCTATGCTGACATGCATTCAGGTTTAGCTGAGAGAAAATATAATGTAAGCTCTGATGATTTGAATGGAGCTCAAACTGATGACCCAAAAGGAAATGCTACCATCTCACTAAGGCATTAACAACTACAGCTAACTCAAGGTCATGAGTGGGATAATTGAGCTCATGAGTCTTAAGTTTCCTAGACTCATATGCAATGGCTCACCCATTCTGCATAAGAACTACTCCCAAACCATCTAAGGAAGCATCTATGCATACAAAAAAATCTGTTGATGGATCAGGCACTGCTAGAATAGGAGTGCTGGTAAGTGCCTTCTTGAGTTCCTGAAAGGCCTTCTCGCACTTCTCAGTCCACTCAAATTTCTTTCCGCTATGCTAAAGAGAAGTGATGGGATGTGCCACTCTAGAATAACCTTCTACAAAATTCTTGTAGTAACCTACCAACCCCATAAAACTCCTGACCTCAGTCACAAAAGTAGGTGTAGGCCAATCCATGATGGCTCTGATCTTAGATGGATCTACTGAGATTCCATCCCCTAAAATAACATGCCCAATGTAATGAATCTCTATCCTATAAAAAGCACATTTGGACAAACTGCCATACAATTGATTGTCTCTAAGACACTACAATACCTGTCTCAAGTGGTCTTCATGCTCCTCTTCATCCTGAGAATATATCAATATATCATCAAGGAACACTATTACAAACTTATCTAGGAAAGTGTAGAATACCCCATTCATAAGGCTCATGAAAACTATTGGAGCATTGGTGAGTCCAAAAGGTACAACTGTGAACTCATAATGCCCATATCTGGTATGGAATGTAGTCTTAGGGATATCACTATCAACAATCCATAACTGGTGGTAACCTGACTTAAGATCAATCTTGGAAAACACTTTAGCACCCTTAAGCTGATCAAAGAAATCATCGATCTTGGGGATAGGATACCAATGCTTGATGGTAAGCTTATTAAGCTATCATTAATCCATACATAACCGCAAGGATCCATGCTTCTTCTTAACGAAGATAACAGGTGTGCCCCAAGGTGAAACACTAGGATGAATGTGACCCTTCTCCAAAAGTTCCTCTAACTGAATCTTGAGCTCGTTAAGCTCATTAGTGGTCATCCTGTAAGGTTCCCTCAAAATTGGAGCAACTCCTGGCACAAGATCTATATGGAAATCTAATGCTCTATGAGGAGGCATGCCTGGAAGCTCAATAGGAAACACATCTGCATACTCCTAAAGTATAGGATAATCATCAAGAGATAGTTCCCTTTCCTCCTTATCCTCTCTATCATTGATATTAATAGAAAAAATTTGACACCCCTTCCACATGCTCCGCTTAAGCTGCATGGTTGAGATCATATGAAGGGAAATACCTCTTTGAATTCCACAAATTACAATAGGTGTACTGTGATCATTAAGGCACTGAATTCTCTTCTGATGACAATCTAACTTAGCTCTATGGGCATAAAGACAATCCATGCCAAGTACTATGTCATAAGAACCAAGAGGTGTGATTCAAAGATCCACAGTAGTGATGAAATCACCAATCTGCACCTGGCTATCCTTCACTAAAGAGTTGACTGACACTCTAGACCCTGATGCTAACTCCACTTCCCAACTAACTTCCTGTCTAGCTGCCACAAGCCCACAATGCTCCACAAAAAATGGAGATATAAAAGAATCATTAGCACCAAAATCAAACAATATTGTAACACTAATACCACTGATCATACTTGCAGCCTCTGTCACTGTGGCTTTGTGCTTGGCCTGGCAGTTATCCACCACTACAAATACCCTGTGAGACTTTCCAAAGTCTCCAACTATAGGCTCTGATGTTTGCATACGCTGACTGTCTATCATCTGACCCTAAGGACAATCATGAGCTAAGTTCCCCATGGCACCACATGCATAGCAAGGACCACAAGTGTGAGTCTAAACTTCATGTGGCCTAGAGAGTTGTTGTCCTTTGATCCTACTAGAACCACTAAAACCACCCCGAGAGGACTGATGAGTCTGTGTTGGGGGTGCATATGTATAATGTTGTTTTTGATCCTTCCTCGGTCCCTGTGTCTACCATTGTTTGGGCTTAGAGCCCTGCTGACCCTATGGTAGTTTCTATTTCTAATTTTGTTGGGTCTACTAGTGTGGTTTCTTATTAAAAGACCCTGAAGAATACCTATTTTTACTCTTCCAGTGACCCTTCTGGTGCCCCTGTGACTATGATGTGGAGTTATAGTTTTGAGACTTGTCACGACCGTCTCTAGACTTACCCTGAATCTCTTTTGCAACCAAAGAAATCTCTATTACCTCATGAAGGGCTCCTGGAGAGGTCATGCAAACCTATCATGATATCCAATCATTGAGTCCCTTAACAAAATGGTTGACTCATAGATTTTCATCCTTCATGTAGTCTACATAAGGTAAAAACTCAAGAAAATGGGTCTCATATTGTAGTACTATGAGTCCCCTCTGCTGGAGCCCGTGGAACTCATCAATACACTGCTGCCTATAGTGCTCTAATAGGTATCTATCTCTGAACCTCTCTAGAAAGGTTTCCCAAGTCATAGTGTTCATAGTAGTATTGTTCTTAAATTCTTCCTGTTTCCACCATGTGGAAGCACCTCCTCTCAAAAGGTGTACTGCAAAATGGGCCTTAACGTTGCTATCATACTGACACAACCCAAAGAACCTATCTAAGCTCAAAATCCATGCCTCATCATCTATACCCTCTATAGAACCATAATAAAAAGGTGGTTGTAACCATAGGAGATCTCTAATATGGTCCCCCGCATCACGGGGTACCCTTTGAACTAAACCGAGTGGTGGTGGTTCTGGCATGTAAACTAATTCCACCTCATGTGCCCCTTTCCCTTCCTCATGATCACATGCAAGGCTCCTAGTCCTCTCTTTGGCCTCTAATCTATGCCCTCCAGACAACTAGTGCTCTAACTAAGGAATAACTAGAGGCAACCTTTCCTGTATAACCCCAATGAGGTTTTGTAAGGCTAACAAGACCTCCTGATTAGGATTAGGTGGTGGTGGCTGATTATCTACTGATATCTCAGCCCTTTACTCATCTTGCATGCGAACCGAGGGGGTTCACTTAGTTCCTCATCCTTTATTACATCTTTGAGCTTGACGGGTAAGGAGAGGCATCCTAACAATTTTCAAAAGGGTTAAAGTTAGATAAGAAACATAATGGGTTTAGGTTCCAATGTTGAAACCTAGGCTCTAATACCAAGTGTCATGCCCATAAATTTGCACACAAAAACACACCAACTTTTCTTTTTAAGGTTATAAGTTTATGTTTAGGGTTAACGGTTGTCTAAAGTTTGAATGGTTAAACCCGAGAGAGAGTTGGTTAACTTTCAGTTGAGGGGTAGCATGACGAGGAGTCATCGAAAATGCTCACCCCTAAGTATAACAAGTGTCTCACCTAATACCTGGGTTGACTAACAAGTTCTAGGGTTAACTAGCAGTCCTATACTTATTCCAATTAAGTGCTCATACTCTTATGTTGCAAATGCATTAATAAATGGTTTAGAATCTTACTCTATACTTTAGGTCTATCTAAATTTAATTCAAGTGATTAGCATAGAGTGTTAAACTATAATTAAAATTTGGGTTATGAATAATATTGGATAACCTTTAATAATAACTCTTTAATCTCCCATAATGACCTTAGTTTAAACATCTATCGACATTACTAAAATTCTCTAACCGCAAGATGGATTAGTGATCAACTAATATAAGGGGAGGTCCTATGACAACGTTCCCCTAAGTGAACTATAGTAGAAAACTTTCTTAATCCAAATGAAATTAACTAAGTTAATTAGGCTAGTCAAATAACCTTACTGAATGTATCAAGTCGAACTAATTTCATTAATGAATTAACTACCAAATCTGGTTGAATTCTACAACTAATTAAATCTGACTCACTAAATCCTTTTTTTTAAAAAAAAAAACCATTATAATAAAATTTATTAACGTTTCCTTATAAGAATTTTTTTTTTTTTTGAATAAAAGAATAATCTATTAATTAAATATAATATTTAATTAATGATTATGAAACACTAAATAATAAATATATATGAAAATAAGGAATTATTAATTAATATAAAATCTTAATTATTGAATATATTAATTAATATAAATAATTGAATATTGATTAATAAATAAATTTATTAATCAACAAATATGATAATCAAAGATTAATTATAATTATTAATAAATAACATTATTTATATATAAAATTAATATTAAATGAAATTATTAATAAATAAAATTATTATTAAATTAGATAAATAATATAAAATTAAAATAAATTTTTTTTTTAACAAAGTGCATTTTAAAGGTTGAAGTCCCAAAGGACTGCGCGGGGGCCTGCACTTACCAGCGCGGTATCTCGAGTGGCAAGGCCGCCCTGCCGCAGTAGGGCGGTACCCTACGCACGGTAGGGCCCATCCTGCTACGACAGGGTGGGTACCTGAGTGCAGGTCCCCCGGGCCTCCTCACGCAAGGTCGTGGGGAGTGGGGGTGTGGGGCCCACGCCCCCCCCCCCCACTTAAATATTAATTTTTTTTTATTAATTTTTTTATTAAAAAAAATAGCCTTTTTGTTAAAAGCTCTACGTGGGCTTTTAATATAAAGCCTCACCCTTTTTTTTAATAAGTTTTAAATTTTTTTCTAAAGCATAATTTTATATTTTTTTTTTTTGAAGGTCATTTCTTACCTTTTTGGGGTAACAACCCAAGTGGGTTCCCCATGGTGACTAGACTTCTAAGATAGTCTTTTTTTTTGTTTTTAATTACAAGTGGCTGGAATTTAATGTTTTATATTGACTGTGTGTTTGGGAAATGTATGGGAATTTTTCCCATACATTTTCCAGAGACATGTAGGTCTCTATTTTTGACAAACACTTAGTTTTTTTGTTGATTTTGTTTTTGTTTTCCTTACTTAATTGTTTGATTTCTTCCTAGTTAATTATGCTTGCAATACACTAACTTTAAGGAATTATCACAAGTTTTCTAATATTGAATTATCAAGAGGGATTGTTTGATAAGATGGTCAAAGTAAACTTGTCCAACATTTATATAATTTATTTCTTTTGACTCTATTGTTTCATAACAAAGATACTAACATCAAAATATTAAATGAACTTGTAATGAAAGAGAGAGAGAAACTTTATTTTTAAACAATTCTTTCCTTTGCACTAACATTTCTATTCAAATGAAATATTTACAATGGACTATAATGATACTAAAATAACTTTTCTTCTTTATAGTTTATCAACATGTAGACATAAAGATTTATCAATGAGTAAATAAACAATGTCCTCACAAAAACTAATGCAACAAACTCTTTATTTTCTTTCAAATGAAATAATACATTGTCCAAGCTTATTTAATATAACATGAATACACTGCAATCTTACTTTGAGCATTATAATAGTTTCATAAGGAAATGAGTTTATCCAAAACGGAAAAAAAAACACAATACATTACTCAAGACTTTGAATACAACAACTCTTT
This sequence comes from Chamaecyparis obtusa, assembly GCA_027943335.1. Lineage (NCBI taxonomy): Eukaryota > Viridiplantae > Streptophyta > Pinopsida > Cupressales > Cupressaceae > Chamaecyparis > Chamaecyparis obtusa. Next base: position 470,912 of record BSBK01003890.1, read on the forward strand.
GATACAACACAGATTTGGAGTGATATCTCTATTACATAAATACATTGAGCTCAAGGGATCCTAAAGATTCCCTCATAATAACAATAAACATAGAACAAGTAGAATCCATATCAAATTTTTGAATACGTCCTCAACTTTTTTCAAGATTAAAACTTCAAACATGAAGTCTTCAATGGCTTCCAATCCTACAATAAAACAAATATAGGCCATGGAGTGCTCACCTCCCAACCTAGGCTTATATGAAGCCACCCCCGAGCTTGGGGAACCATCACATAGACAAGGTTACATACAAGCAAACCAAAACACAACAACACATTAAGCACATTTAAACTCCCATCCAAGGCTATAAACAAAGAGTCTCAAATTGACTCAAAAATTGGGGTGAAGGTGGAACTAAATCACAACAGGAGAAAGCACATTTCATAAAATCTAATACAATCCTACACTTGGCTTTCTCATCACACATCTTGCCACAAAATCACAACCCAAAAAAAGTCCTTATGACCCCCAATGGCTTCAAGCCATACAAACCCTTGTGACCCATAAAATAAAAGAAGAAATGGCTACATGGAGCTCATACATCCATGTTTCATCCTTCTCCATACCAAGGAGAGACTCTACACCCATGGTTCTCCCAAAATTCCCTTCACCCCAAAGGCTACTCTTCCCTCCCAGGGGTGAGTGTGGCCTTGAGAAAACTCCCTTAACAACAATACAAAACAAAATCACAAGAACAACCAATCTTCACATTTTACACAACAAAAGACTTGCACAACAACAAGCACAAAAATTGCATATTCATTTACTACACAAAATAACAAGATCCTCAATACATAAACACATGATAACACAATAACTAGTTTCTCCATGCAAGAATGAAAATATTATTGTGAACTCTTTCCACATGAAAACATCAACAAGTATAATGAAGAATGCCACCAAGCTAGATCCAAGCTTATGGAAGTAATTTGTTGAAGAGTCTCCTCTATTTCCTAAGTCTCATTTCTCCAAATTGGCTGTCTTTAAGTTAGAGAGTGGGTGTTCAAACTCTTCCAAAACAAGAGTCCCCTCTAAAAAGGCCTCCACACATTCTTTTAGGGATAAGATCTCATTCTCATTGGATGGTCTTCTCAAGTTTCTTACATGGTTTCCAAATATGAACTCCTAAAAAGGTTGGCCAAAAAAGTGGACCAAAGACTTGCATCTCAATTGGATGGAGCTCTAACCAAGACCTTGCTTCAAAAGTGGATTTTCGGCCATTTTGAAAATCTAACTTTTGGAGGGGTCTTTTGGTCAACTATGAGTTGTCCTATGGTTAAAAATGCCACTTACCCATAGGTATATCAAGTGGGCTTACTAAAAATGGCCTATACACACCCCTAGGCACCTTTTAAGCCCCCCAAAAACCCATGTAAAGCTCAAATTCGAAATTCATGAAATGACACCACCTCAAGCTCCCTATCCAAGGGGATTTCTCATGGGGATCCTCATGGTAATATCCTAGGTTGATGGACATCCAATCCCCAAGTGGACATGTCATGGCCACAAGTACACACACAAGTGTCAAGTGACACAAACAAGAAAGACACATCACAAGCCATGTGGCATATCCACTTGAGCATACTCAACATAAATTACATTAAAAATTAAACATATAAATTAAATACATTAATTCACATTACATTCATGAATAAAATATGACACAATGAGGTTTTTGCCTCTCACTAGAAGCAACCTTGGCTTGAACTGATTTACACATAAGTCTATGCTTTGGTTCCCCAAATTTACCATGGTCTAATTTCCTACACACTAAAGTCCAACATTAGTAGTCTAAGGAAATAAATACATATAAATTCATAACATTAATGATCAAGATAATACATTTGAAATATCATAATTCACATGGCATAATCATTCAACTATAACATACATACAACTCATCATGAAATATACAATTCATCATGAAATTAAGCTTATAACATAATCATTTCATATATAATTCAATTGTAATTAAATATCATCATGACATCATAATCATTCACTTAATCACACATAAAGGTTCCAAATAGATATCACATTTTTTATCAAAATAACATAACTAAATGTTTATCTAACCTCTAAAGTGATGAAACCATAATATAAAGTATCAGTATTCCACAAATCATCAAAATATAACATCAAATAGGTCTATCTCAAATGCATAAACTGAATAGCTATGACAGGCTTAGGGTGAGGCCTCACATCCTCCCCCCCTAGGCATGAACTTCCTCCTAGAGTTCATCAAAAAGATTGGGGTACTGTGCTCTCATCTGTGTTGCATCCTCCCATGATGTTGTAACCTCATCATAGCAATCCCACTAGACCCTAACTTGGTCCAGCTCTCGGCCTCGAAGTGCTAGCATCCAGCGCGCCAAAATGTGGATGGGCTCCAAAGCCAACTGATCATCCGACATATATACTTTCTCAACACTGACACATGAAAAATATCATGGATGCATGACAGGCTCGGTGGAAAATCAATATGATAGGTGATAGGACCTATCCGCTCAAGTATCTCAAAATTACCAACAAATCTAGGTGCAAGCTTAGAGCCCTTTCCAAATCGGATTGGACTATATGACGTCATACTCTCAGAAAGACTCTATCCCCAACCTAATAACTATGATCTTCCCTCTTGGCATCTACATACTTCTTCTATCTATCTTGTACCTCCTTCAAACATTGTCTAATCAAAGTCACCTAATGCTCCAACTCTGACATGAACTCAGGACCTAAAGCAACTCTATCCTCAATGCGGTCCCAACTCAATGGTGTCCTGCATAGTTTTTCATATAATGCCTGATAGGGAGGCATACCTAGAGAAGTGTGATGCCCATTATTGTAGGTAAACTCAACCAAATGAAGGTACTCCTCCCACCTAGTCTGATGATCCATGACATACATGTAGAGCATATCCTCCAACACCTGATTTACCCTCTCTTTCTAACCATCGGTCTCTGGGAGATAAGCGGTGCTAAAATTTAGCTTAGTGCCCAAAGCTATCTGTAATCCTCTCCAGAAGGATGATGTGAAGAGAGAATCTCGATCAGAAATAATATTACGAGGTATGCCATGAAGCTTGACAATATCGTATAAGAAAACCTATGCTACTACTAGGGCTGTAAAAGTATTTCGAATAGGTGAGACGTGGGCTACTTTGGTCAGTTTGTCAATCGTCACCATGATGGCATCGAGATGAGATAGGGAGACCAATCATGAAGTCCATGGAAATAACATCCCACTTCCACTCTAGTATCTCATGAGGCTGAGGCAAACCACCAGGGTGATGATGCTCTACCTTAACCCTTTGACACTCAAGACATTGTGCCACTATCTCAGCTATGTTCTGTCTCATCCCTGGCCAATGATATAACTACCTCAAATCAACATGCATCTTCTTGGCTCTAGGATGCACTGCATAAGGGGTTCTATGAGCCTCTAACATGATGAAAACTCACAAATCTATGGACAATGGGACATAGATGCATCCTCTATGGTGTAAAAGCCCATTAAAATCTAGGGAATATCCTGAATACTTACTATCAAGACTACTCTGAGACCGTATAGTTTGACTGACCTCTACATACCAAACATCCTCATGCAAGTGATGTAATATCTGATCTCTCAATTTTGTAGTTGCAGTCATAGAGTAGGCCCCATGACATCTCCTACTCAAAGCATCAGCAACCACATTATCTTTTCGCTTGATTTAGTGGACATCAAAATCATACTAACATAGGAATTCCATCCACCTATGCTCATGTGCATTCAAGTTCAGCTGAGTGAAAATATTCGGTAAGCTCTGATGATCTGAATGGAGCTCAAATTAATGACCCAAAAGGAAATGCCACCATCTCACTAAGGCATGAACCACTATAGCTAACTTAAGGTCATGAGTGGGATAATTGAGCTCGTGAGTCTTAAGTTTCTTAGACTTATATGCAATGGCTCACCCATTCTCCATAAGAATTGCTCCCAAACCATCTAAGGAAGCATATGTGCATACAAAAAAATATGATGAAGGATCATGCACTGCTAGAATAGGAGTGCTAGTAAGTGCCTTCTTGAGTTCCTGAAAGGCCCTCTCACACTTCTTGGTCCACTCAAATTTCTTTCCCTTATGCTGAAGAGAAGTGATGGGATGTGTCACTCTAGAAAAACCTTCTACAAAATGCCTGTGGTAACCTACCAACCCCATAAAACTCCTGACCTGAGTCACAGAAGTAGCTGCAGGATAATCCATGATGGCTCTAATCTTAGATGGATCTACTGAGATTCTATCCCCTGAAATAACACGCCCAATGTAATGAAAAAATATGATGAAGGATCATGCACTGCTAGAATAGGAGTGCTAGTAAGTGCCTTCTTGAGTTCCTGAAAGGCCCTCTCACACTTCTCGGTCCACTCAAATTTCTTTCCCTTATGCTGAAGAGAAGTGATGGGATGTGTCACTCTAGAAAAACCTTCTACAAAATGCCTGTGGTAACCTACCAACCCCATAAAACTCCTGACCTGAGTCACAGAAGTAGCTGCAGGATAATCCATGATGGCTCTAATCTTAGATGGATCTACTGAGATTCTATCCCCTGAAATAACACGCCCAATGTAATGAATCTATGTCCTATAAAAATCACATTTGGACAAACTGCCATACAACTGATTATCTCTAAGAAACTACAATACTTGTCTCAAGTGCTCTTTGTGCTCCTCTTCATATCTAGAATATATCAATAGATCATCAAGGAACACTATTACAAACTTATCTAGGAAAGTGTAGAATACCCCATTCATAAGGCTCATGAAAACTATTGGAGCATTGGTGAGTTCAAAAGGTACAACTATGAACTCATTGTATACTAACAAAAGTATCTTCATAGAATTAGTGTTAATCATCAACAATAAATGAAATAGTAACTAGATTAAACCACAATAGATAAACTATTTAGCAAAATCAATGACTAATTGAGCATCCTATGGCTCTCTAACTAAGATGTTAATGAATAAGCTCTCAGCAAGCTCTCACTAATGACAATCCTAGTATGATAATGATAAAGATAAACAATGCTAAAGCTAACAATTATCAAGATAAATGCAAAAATTCTCTCAAATGTCTTTCTAAACTCAAATTGCAAGAGGTTCAATGCAATTCTCAGATATGTGGTTATGAATTATGAAGGATTTTGGCCTTCCTTTTATAGATTTTCCTAATGGTAGGGGGTGTAGTTGAGTTTGATCATGATTAAGCCTTGGTTGAGTCCTTGGTTCCACCCTTTGAAGACAATGCAAAGTTTTTATCCTCAAAGCTTGGGACAATTAGACAAGATCAATGGTCAAGATTCCTTTTCACTTTGAGTGAATGAGATTCAATTTGGCTTGATCCATGTGAATGTCTTTCCTTTAATCTCAATGGTTGATTGATTTCCTCTCATTTTGTGGTTGTTGAGAGTAATTGATTTTTATTAATTGATTTAATTGATTTATTTTAGCCATGTAACCCTTGAATGAGTTGAATTTAATTTAATCCAAGACTATACAATAAATAGAATTAATTGTATTTTGATTTGGTTGCACTTGATTAAAATGCTCTCAATTTTGATTGATCTTGAATTAAGACTTGATTTTTGTTTTGATTGGATAATTATGCATTGTGATTCAATTGATTTAATTTTTTCCTTGATTTGACTTGATTTGACTTGATTTGCCTTGATTTGATCTTTATCCATTTTTAGGTGATTACAAATGCCCCTTTTTGAGTTGATGTGTGAAGCATGTCAATTCAAAGAATACTCTGATCTAGCTTGATAGATAGGTCCTGATTCAATGATGGTCGATCTATGATGTTTGTTTGATGTCTTTCAATGGTCAATCTTACTTTCTGATATGAAATTGATGCAGATATGATCAATATGAAACTCTCAATTGAGGGGGTTTTGATGATCATTCTGATATGATGATCATTCTGATGATGGATCTTGATATGATGTTGGATTCAATGTGATCTTGATATGATACCTAATTTGATGATTGCTATGAAACTTTCTTGATGTCCAACCTGATTTGATTTTTGTATTCAATATGATGCCCCTTTTATTTGATTTCGAAAAATTTTCTGATAAAATCTTTCACTTTGATTCACTGATCGATCCCTGATTTTTGATGATGTTGATCTGATGATATGATTGTATGCCCGCTCAAAAATGAAACATATTGTTGTTTTTGTTTGATATGTTTGAATGATTGATTGATGAATATGTTTTAATTTCTGAAAAACACTCTTGATATGCCACACTTCATGTTTTTCCTTGATTAATGTGATAGGTTTATATAGGTCAAAGTCAATTATTCACCTCAAATTAGGTCAAATTAGCATAAATAGGTTGAAAAACCTAGATTTACTATTCATTTTTACTTTTCTCTTTAGTGATTTTGCTCTGGTTCTCCTCTACTTTCTGAGATGGTTGTGCCTATTCACGAGCATCAATTTGAGCGGTGTTGGAGATATGTGAGGCCACTTGACTATGGACCTTCGATAAGTGATTTTGGAACCCTGATATTGCATTTATTGCTCATTAATTAGCATTTATTACATTTTTAAATTTCATCGCTGCTTTGAATTAGTTAAATCACAGTTTGCAAAGTTTTAATGTTGCCTAGGACTGTTAAATGTCACATCCATGGTTTTTAGTGTCGCTGACGAGTAGTTTTCTGTCACTTAACCAATTTTCATTGTTGCCTCTGATGAGAAAATTCACGCGTAGACTTAGGTTTTAAAAATCAGATTTCATAACTTTTTCAGCCTGGGAAACCCTAGCATTTTGATGCACTTAGGAAGGTTTCACTGTTGCATAGTTCAATTCAGTGTCACCTATGAAAAATTTGTTTCCTAAGACCAATTCAATGTCACCTAACAATAATTGTGTGTTGCTTAAAAGAAATGTCACCTGCGATGATTAAAATCATGCCTGCAGCATTTTTTGCAAAATTTTCATATGTACTTGAATTTTTTTGTGAAAAAAAATTTATAAGTCAAGATGACCAATGGGAATGATATGGTTAGGTCAGTTACCTTTGAACTAAACAATTGATTAGAATATGAATATAATACCAATGAATTTGATTTGTCAATCTGTTAAGATAGGTTGATGGTTTGATATTTTACTCTCAAGATCTAGAGAGATAAAAAAATGGTTTTCCTTCCTCAAGATATAGAGTTAGGAATTTTGATGCACTCATGATGAGAAAATGGATATTAGAATAAATTTGATCAAATTTAGATATTCCTTTATATAATATGCTGATATGATTCTTTTGTTTTTGCCAAACAGGTTGACTTCCCTGTATTGTATATCCATTCAGTTGCGTCCTGGGTGATTGATCTTGGGAAGACACTTACTGTGGCGAAGTACCATGTTATAGAGCTTTGTGGTTTGAGCTTCCTTTTGGATCTTCCCTAGTTTCAGCTGAACTATGGGTTACTAATAGCTATGGTAGAGTGTTGGCACTCTGACCATAATACTTTTCATCTACCACTTGGTGAGATGATGATTACGCCTAAGGACGTGTATCGTTTGCTACAGATTCCCTGTCAAGGAGAAATTGTTTATTATGATTCTATGTATGATTCCACTATCTATTAATGAGTGTTCGGGGACAATACGATTGATGATGATATGATCACATGGCCATAGTTTTCTTCTTTCCCCACGTTGCCTGTAGTTCTTGGTGCATTGATTGGTGGGATACTTCTTCCTGACCGACAAGGTCACCGTTTTTTTGTTGGTTGGGGTAGGATCTTAGAGGATTTACTAGCACAACCTTGAAGTTTTGATTGGGGTTCCTATGTGCTTGCATAGTTATATCGAGATCTCCATGAGGTTGTGTATAGAGAGAGGTCTTCATTATCTATCGGTGCTATAGTTCTACAGTTATTGATTTGGGAGCATCTTCTGATTACCAGGCCTATTTCTGATAGGAGATGGCCTCGTGGATTTCCATATGCTTTTCTATATACTGGTATGGTGATTCAGCATCATTTGGGTCATTTGGATTATTGGCATCATGTTATAGATGATCTTGATTAGGTATAGTGGCGTCCCTACCTTGATTGTGATGGTTGGTGGGAGGATGATAATGAGTTTCCATATATGTTTTCTTCTCATTAGATGATTGGCTGATTTGATACTATTATTGAGTGGTTTTTATTTGGTTGAGTATCCAGATAGTATGGTAGAGTACAAGACATGCCTCAGGGAAATGCTTTACATGCATGAGTACAGGCTGAGAGATCTTTATGGGGCCCTTGTATTGATTATCAGTTTGTCATGAGTCAAATTGCTGGTATGCCTTACTATAGATGGGAGACGTTGATAGGTATGGCTGATGTAGGGATGTCCCATGAGTATCAAGACTGGTGGTCTTGTAACAGGTTTATTCATTTCATAGACCCAATAGAGCCTATTCCAGGTCCTCATGGTGGCAGTGGTGATGATGGGCATGGTGGTGGTAGACATTGGAGGCATTGAGGACATAGAGATCCTCCAATTGTTTTAGGGAGAGGATGGGTGAGGGATGGACATGGTCAAGGTAGAGCTAGAGATAGGCAGGATGATGCAGTCTAGGCAGTTCCTCCTAGACTAGCAGTTAGACAGGATAGAGTTCATTGACAATAGAGAGCTTAGAAATAGGCTCATGTTGATGTTGCTAGGTAGGTTCCTGGGGGTTTAGATCCTTTGGTGTAGTTATAGAGAGTTGCCTTGGCTTAGCAGGATGATGTTCCCTCACAACAAGAGTAGGTTTTGGCATAGCAGGTACCTTCACAAGTTCATGAACCATAGGATCAGGGACATGGTTCATAGGATGATCCTTCTATGGGTACTGTAGTATGGGAGTTTCAATCTCTGAGGACAGATATGTCCACTGTTGTTGGGCATTTAGATCAGGTTGCTGCCTTGATGCAACAGTTTATGTCAGCTATGATTTAGAGACAGGATGGAGCAAGTACTTCTCAGGCACCTCCTCCTCAGGATGGTAGAGGTCCAGATGGATCTAGTGCTACAAGATCTTGATTGATTTGATGATAGATTCACTCAGTTTGGATGTTCTTTGTATCAGATGTCATGTTATTTGATTGATCAGAACCTTTGATGTACCACTTTCATGATATTGTATCTTGATATACTAATTTGATGAACACTCTTTTGATGATATATGATAATCTATTCCATCATTCTCCTTGATGAGTTGATTTATGAGATTATCTTTTGAATAGATGTAAAATGGATTCACCTCTATTCAAATGTAAAGGGGGAAATATGAGACCTATTCTCAAACCCAAATTCCCCAAAGAAGAGATCTGATTTGATCAACCAAAAAGGTTAATGCACAATTGAATCAATTTATGGAAAAGAGTAGAGAGAGAGAGAGTAAATCCAATATTTCCCTATAAAGGATATTATGTTTGGAATATAGAATAATTGAAATACAAGTACTAACCTCAAATTAGGGAAGATCTGGAAAATATTGAATTCTGATGTCTGTGTACACTTTCAAGAAAATTTGAAACCTATTCTTGACTAGAAATGCTGAGATAGAGAAAACCTAGAAATCTTTCTCCAAGATGGCTCAACTCGGGTTTGACCTTCATAAAAGGTCAAATACTACATTATTTATTTGAAGTCTAATTAGAATTCTATTCATAAATCCCATAAGTTTTCCAAAAAGGGTATCCAAATTTTCTCTAAGATCCAAAACTCTACACCTATACCTATAAGAAAATGGGATTTTTGTTGTTTGTTTGAGGGGTTTGCCTTGGTCAAACCCTGGTTTGGAATCAACCTTAATATTGAAATTGAAATAGGAAATCCTAGCAAGTTGTAGAAAAGGATCTAACAATGAAGCTATGTAATTCTATAGATATGCCATTATATTTTGAATGTAAACAAGTATATTGATATGAAAGCTTGAACAAAACAATAAATGATTGTATGCTTGGAATCCACCTTGAAGGAAGAAGGAAATAGATCTTGAAGATGAACAAAGGACCTTCAATGGCTTGAATGCTTGAGATCCTTGATCTTCAATGGAGAACTTGGATGGAGAAGAAGACTTGAATGCTTGAATGGATGCTTGCTTGATCACCTTGAAAGCTTGAGAGAGCTTGAGCATGAATTTTTTTGATGAGATATGTTCTCACAAAACTTGATGATGAAAATGAGAGAGGAAGGCCTCCTTTTATAATGAACTAGGGCACACTCGTCTAGAGGGGCCACCTTGGAGAATTAAATCCCAATTAGGTCCTCACCTTTAGAAAATATACCTAGATTAAATGCAATTAAAATATTTACCATCTTGAAACCTAAAATGGTTGACTCGGAGGTGGGAAAATAAATCTCCTGAAAGCCTGAAGCCCAGAAATTCTGGAAATTGAAGATTTGAAGAAAGGGGTCAAAGTCAAGGTTGGACCTAACCTATTCAGGTTCGAGCTCAACCCTGACCTAGTCAAGTTTGATCTTGACCTTGACCTAGTCAGGTTTGAACTTGACCCTGACCCTGGTCCTAGTTTGACTTAGAACAAAGTTAGGAGGTCCCGGGGATGCCTAGAAACCTAGAACTGATGCCAGAATAGGATAGAATGTCAGAGGTAGACATAAAATCCTATGATTACTATGATGAAGGCTAGGAGGATCTATTTCTAAACCCTACCTAGAAAATAGAGCCATAGAAGAGGGAAATTCAGGAGAATCCTTAAGATCCTAACCCTAATTTCACCTAGAATGAAGGAATGAAGTGTAGGGAAGAAGTGGAAAACGGGGAGAAAAGAAAAATACATGCAAAGACCCGATCAAGGTGCTTAACATGACCCCAAACTACTTACTTAGAGGGCTAAATGCTCTTATCATGGAAGTGCTTCCATTTTAAGATGATACATCTTTATATGTAGCTATATGATGTTTATGATGCATTTACTTTGATTTATAGCGATGGATGCAATGTATCTTATTTTTATGATATAAATAGATGGATGCATTGATGTATGAATTTTATGAAATGTTTTCTTGTTTTTCAATGTATGGATGCAAATTTTTTTATGATCATATGGATATGGATGATCCTATTTTTTTGATTTCTCAAATGTATGCAATTCTATCTGTAACTACATGTATGCAAATGATGAATGAGAAATGAATTTTTTTTCTATTTTTTGCATATTTATGAATAATGATTAATGCTATGCATGAATGCAAAAGATAATCTCATTTTTGTTGTTTTGAGTCTAGAATCATGATGTTTGAATTGAACCCCCTATTTCATTTTTCCCCTTGCAATTTAAGCTAAGAAAGGCAAAAACACATATATACAATGCACTTAATCTAATATGTATGCAACTAACTATCATTATCCAAGATTTGGAGCTTATAATCATCATTGAGCATTTTGAAATCCCATTTTTAGTACAACCATCACTTGTTCAAGTATGATGATATGAATACTTTTTGCCTCTTTGTTTGCTTTCCCATCGGTCTCCTCGGTACGACTATCACTGATTGACGCCAATCATGAGAGTACGAATACCGATTTTGTCAGATTCTATGTTGCAAGTGGATGTTGGTATTATGATATGGAAGATCATAATAGCCAAGATATCTAGTTGCATAAACAAGCAGAAGTCTCTATTTTATCCTATGTACAAGTCCTCGATGATTCTTTGATGATCACATCCTTAGACAAATAATGCATGATTTAAAACTTTGATTTTAAGAGAGTCATTTAGAAATCAAGAAAAATATTATCCTTTCATCATAGGTTGTCTAGTCTAAAACTTTCATCGATTCGCTAGAAAGAAATGATTTCATCAATTGAGTCAACACTTAGAAAAATTTTGCAATGTTTTTCAAATCCATAGTGCAAGTGTAGTTCCATCCATTTCATACTTTTAATCCTGATAAAGGGTAAGGTCATTTTAGTTCTTGGATCAAATTTTTCATTTTAGGCTCAAATTGGATTGGGATGTAGATTTGATTAAGTGTTCCTCATTCGAGTGTGATGAATTGATTCTCTGATTGAATAAAGCTTGTTGATGAATCCTTGCTCCTTGAGAGTAGATTGCCCCCAATTTGATATTGATTTCGTTTATGGGACTTAGGACAATTTTTTGATTAGGTGACCAAAATCTTGAGGTACTTGCAAATGCAACTGTGGGTTTTATTATGCAATATATACAAATGCTGGCGAATGCAATATTTACATGGTGACCTTCTAAGTATGCAACTGACTTGGACTTTCAATGGCACCCATTTACCAGGTTTTCACTGATTGAATGGATCAAGCTTTTTTTTATGTTTTTAAAACTTTTTCTCTTTTTTTCTACCAAGGTGCCTATTTGCTAGGTTTTCACCAAGGCACTTTTCTTCTTTTTTGATTTTTTTTTGCATTTTTCAAATTTTTTTTTTTTTTCACATCATCAAGGCACCTATTTGCTAGGTTTTCACCAAGACAACATCTTTTTGAGGATCATATTTGAATGTTTTTCCTTTCTTCATGCTCAATTTTCCACTATTTTTGATATTTTGTATTTTTCAAATGTTTTGGATATTTTTAGCTTTTCCAATGTTTTTGATATTTTCAGGATCTCTTTTGAACTATGTACAATAAATATGATGCTCTCCATCTGATACTCTTTATACTCTTTCATCTACCTCATGTATATAACCTTTTGAGATGTATGCTATTTATAGGTTCTTGTAGCTCTTCACCATCACAATCTGATAACTTGTATTTGTCAGTTCCAAAATCTTTAACAATGAGAAATGGTCCTAACCAGTTTGCTTCCCACTTTCCTTTCTTCTCCCTTTCTACTTGGTTCTTGGGATTTTATCACAATACTAGGTCACCTATTTGGAATTTCCTTGGTTTGATGTGCTTATTGTAAGATCTTGACATTCTATTTTTGTACACCTTTAAGGTATCAAAGGCTTCTTTCTATTTTTCATCCAAGAGTTCTAGTTCTTGCAGCCTAGAAACCCTATAGTCTTCTTCATTTATCAAACCATGCATAGATATCCTTAATGATGGAAGTTCTACCTCCAAAGGAAAAATTGCTTCTGTTCCAAAGACTAAGGCAAAGGGCGTAGCCCCTGTTGGCATCCTTATGCTTTTTCTATAAGCCCACAAGGTCAGGTTTATCTTGATATGCCAATCTCTACTAGAATTATCCACCATCCTCTTCAAGATTTTCAATATGTTTTTGTTTGTTGCTTCGGCTTGTCCATTACCTTGAGGGTAATAGATTGAAGATGAATGATGTATCATGTGAAATTTAGTGCACAATTCTGTTATTTCTTTGTTCTTGAAATGCCTTGTGTTATCTGTTATGATTGCATGAGGTACGCCATATCTACAAATTATATGATTTAGGATAATCAAGGATATATGTTTTCCTATTGAACTTGATAGGGGTACAATTTCCACCCACTTAGTGAAGTATTTTGTGGCTGTTGTGATGAATTTATGCCCATTCAAAGATGGTGGATGAATCATTCCTATTAGATCTAGACCCCACTAATAGAATGGCCAAGGTGTTGTCATTGGATGAAGTTCTTGCACCGACACATGTATCAAATTTCTGTGGAATTGACACTTCTTACAAGTTTTTGCAAAGTTACAAGAATCTTTTTCCATGGTAGGCCAAAAATATCCTATCCTAAGAAGTTTCTTAGCTAAAGATAATCCATTTGAGTGTGATCCAAAAATTCCTTCATGAATTTCTTGTAAGGCTAAGTTTGATTCTTCCTCTTCTAAACACCTAAGGAGCATTCCGTCAAGACTTTTCTAATACAATGTTTCTAAAATTATAGTATATTTGTTGGCATGTCTAATGAAGCTTTTCTTTTGGTTTCTGGTTTGGTTGATAGGAAGGGTTTGATCTTTCAAATAGGTGTAAATTGGTCCATACCAAGGTGATTTGGTTGTAGTAAGTAGGCAAATTGATGCAGGAGCATCCTAGATGTAAGAGCAATCTTGCATCACCCAAAAATATTTTTGTTTCTGTATTCAATAAGGGCTATCTTGTGTAGAGCTGCTATTTATGGAAACTTTCTATTTTTAGTAAGTTGGTCATAAATCTTAGAATGTTTTGATTTCACATGTGGAGGTTCATCTCAATTGTATCAGCCTGCCAGTAAAGTTTCATTGATAGATCAAGTCTAGCTTTGGAGATATTGAAGATTTTCGGTATTGGCAGCAGGGTACAAAAACTTTGAACTCAGTTTTGAAAGCTATAGAGGTCCTAGATGAGGTTGAAAATTGGAGTGATGGGAACTTGTGCTAGTTAGGGTTGTAGAGTGCTTTGTGGCCTTTTTGAATTGGGGTTATAGTAGTCAATCGGAGCAATTGGCAATGACTTATGGTCTTCAGAAGTTGGATCACCTGAAATGGCAGAAAATAATTTTCCTTCAAAAAAAAAATTTGGGTTTCAAAATTTATTTTGAGTCGAATTTGATGTAATAAATTGTAAAATAAAATAATTCTAAGATTGGTCAGCCCTATGGGCTAAAATTCTGGAACCTTCTCGAGCGGTGGAAATTGCCTATATAAAGAAGGCCCGTAGTGTTGTCTTAGGCAGTTCTGGGCAGTTCTGGGTAGTAGATCTGGGTAATAATTCGAGGCTTTGTCCTACAGAACATTGTAAGGGAATTCCCATGTGGCTTTGCATATTGTAATTCTAAAAGTTTATAATTCCACATTTGTGGAGATAATAAGAAGCCAATTTTTTGTTCTTGCATATTGTTGTTGTTTCTTTGTTTCTGTTATGTGTTTGTGGTATTAAGGGGAGTGCCCTTCATCACAAATGGTATAAGGATGGGTTGGATCATACATGGGTTGAATCACTTCTTCTACCAAGAACTCATATCTAGCACTCTGATTGGGCATCTGCAAAAGTGAAGCCAAAGTTGCCATAGCGTCCGCTGCCTTGTTCTTTTCTCTTGGTACTTGCTCAAATGTGATGATTATGAAATACTTCTTGAGATTATCCACCATGGTTTTGTAAGGTACCAATTTTTCATCTTTTGTCTAATATTCTTCATTGACTTGATTTATGATTAATTGTGAATCTCCATATACCTTTAATTCTATCACTTTCCACTCTAATGCCAACTTGATTCCAATAACCAAGGCTTCATATTCTGCTATATTGTTTGTACATGGGAATAGAAATTTGTAAGATTTAGGGATAGTGGAGCCTTGAGGTGTGATTAGGAGTATGCCTGGTCCTAATCCATGGTGAGTGTAGGAACCATCAAAATAAAGCTGCCATGTTTTTGCCTCAACATTTACAATCTCTGCATCTAGGAATTCAACTTGTATAGGATGATCATCATGAATTGATGCTTCAGCTAATTGGTATGCAATGACTTGCCCTTTAATTTCTTTTCTATCAACATATTCTATATCAAATTCACTTAGTATCATGACCAACTTTTCTAATCTTCCATTTAATGCTATTTTGCTTAGCAGATACTTCAAAGGGTCAATTTTGGCAATGAGCCTTATCTTGTGGGCTAGCATATAATGGGGTAGTTTTTGGGAAGCAAAAAATACAGCCAAGAATGCCCTTTCCATGAAGGTATAGTTCAGCTCATATTTGACTAAGGTTCTACTAATGTAGTAGATTGCCTTCTCTTTTCCATTTCCATCCTCTTATGCTAGGAGTGCCCCCAATGACTTCTTTGTTGGTGAAATGTACAAGATTAAGGCCTTGCCTATGATAGGTGGCATCAATATTGGTGGATTCATGAGGTACTTCTTTAATAGATTGAAAGATTCTTCACATTTTCATCCCACTTGAAGATTGTGTCTTTATGCAAAAGTTGGGTGAAATTATGGCATTTTTCAGCCAATTGAGAGATGAATCTCCTAATGGATTGTATCCTTACTTGTAAAGATCTCATCTGACTAATGGTTTTAGGTGCTTCCATTTCCATTATGGCCTTCACTTTAGTGGGGTCAACCTCTATTCCTTTTGTAGATACAATGTAACCTAGAAGTTTTCCAGATTGGACTCAAAAAGTACATTTCTTTGGGTTAAGTCTTACTATGAAATCCTCTAACCTTTCAAAAAAATTTGCTAAGATAGGTAGATGTTCTTTTATTGAATGTGACTTAGCCAGTATGTCTTCCACATAATCCTCCATGAATTTATGCATCATATCATGGAATATTGTAGTCATTTCTCTTTGATATCTTTCTCCGGCATTTTTCAAGCCAAAAGGCATGACATTCCAACAAAATGTACCCCATGCACATGTAAAGGTAGTTTTATCTTGGTCTTCGGGTGCTATCTTGATCTGATTATAGCCACTAAATCCATCCATGCGTGAGAACATGGAGTGTCCCACTGTTAAGTCCACAATGGCATCAATGCTTGGAAGAGGAAAGTCATCTTTAGGACATGCCAAGTTTAAGTCCCTAAAGTTCGTGCAAATTCTGATAGACTTATTTGCTTTTGATACCGGCACTATATTGGAGATCCATTGTGCATAATCAATAGCTCTTATAAACCCCACCTTTAATAGCTTCTCTAACTCTACCTTGACAAGTAGGGCTATATGAGGGTGCATTTTCCTTAGTTTTTGCTTGACTGGTTTGGCTCCTTCCTTTATATTGAGATGGTACATTATCAAGTTTGTATCTAAACCCAACATATCCTCATAAGACCATGTGAAGTTAACTTGATTTTCCTTAAAGAACTTGATGAATAATGTTCTCTCTTCACTGGATAGGGATGATGCTAAGTGGATGATCTTCGGCCCTATTTCTGATCCAATGTTTATCTTTTCTATTGGCTCAATTAGAATTGGAGACCTTTCTTCATAGTGATCTGGTAGAACATCCAAACTCCCTTCCAAAGGTGCCTCAGTTGGGTTTTCACCTTTAGAAACATCCTTTATTTTTTTATTTCTTTCTTTTGGATCTAATGTTGCCACAAAGTGGTTTTCAACACTTGATTCTTTTCCTTTTATATATTTTTTTTAAAATTTTTTTTTCTCAAATTAAGAGTTTGGATGCTCCCTTTGATCATTTCTTCTTGATATTATTTGGTAGAAGAAGGTTCAACCGCATTGAGGTATTGGGACACCATGTTGTCATTCAAGAAATTTGGCAAGGTAGTGGGTTCAATGGCATTCCATTCAATTAGGTCCGGCCGAATGAGAGTTAATCGGTCAACACTTGGGGTTTTTTTGAATTGGGTTTAAAGTGTATATCTCATTGTTGGAGGGTTCACACATTGTATCTTGAAGATCTCAAACATGGGCTTCCTCTAAATGTTCTAAAGAAGAAGGATCAAAATCCTCCTCACTATACTCCACTATGGTTTTTGTTGGATAAAACTCATGCAGATTAAACCTAGCATTTGATTCTTCCATAGTAGGTCTCCATGAAGGAACATATGGCTCACCTACCCATTGATTTATTTCAATTTCTATGCTTGGTACATCATTTGGACCCTCTTGACTAGAACTAGATGCTTGATTTGAAGTTGATTCTGCCATTAGTCCTTTATTTTTGGTAGAGGTATAGGTATGGATAACATCAATGCCCTTATCATGACATGACTCATCTGATAAGGTATCCCATTCCCATTCATTATAATCCTCATCACTATGAGATTCTAATTGTAGTATTTGATCATATAGTTTTGGATAATGTTTTTGTGTATATCCTTCTTCAAGATATCCTAAACCTATTTTCTACTTGGAATCTTGCCATGTGGATTTGAGGGGTTCAATTAGCCCTTCATTTCTTGTGCCAAAAGGTCCTTGACCTTGATAACCCATCTTTTGCATGATTGCAAACCCTTTACCATATTGATGAGTAGGAATGGTTATATTTCGAATGTGCTTGACGTGAGCACTTGATTCTTCATCTTTGTATAACCAATTTAGAATTTCATTATCCTCTTCACTCATGGCAGATGATGTACTTGATCTTACAAAGTTTTCATTATATTTATGAGGTATAATTGGAGTTTTTCCAAAGGACTTTGGTGATAAGGGTAGGTCCATCATGGATAAGGATTATTCACCCACTCCTTGTTGTTTAATCTTGCATTGCTTATCAAAGTTTTTCATCATTTTGTCCATCTTTTGATAGTGTGCTTCTTTAGTATACACTTGGACAACATATTTTGATATGAAGTCTTCTTTTTGTTCTTCAATAACATTATCCTCATTAACTTTCTCTTTTCCTTTAGTCGACGTAGTTTGGTTAATGAGTTTTGGAGTATCTTTAACAAAAAATTCTTCTTCCATTTTTTCCTTTTCCTTTCAACAAAGGAATATCGTTAGAACTTTGACCTTGTTCCATTTGATTTGATGTAGACCCTTCAGCATTGTGTGGAACCAATGAGTCATTTATAGGCTTGACATTATTACAATATTGAAATGGATTGAGGTCTCCACTTACCATTATCCATTGTCCTTGATATGGGAATTTTAGGCATTGATGATAAGTTGAAGGAATGACCTGTATTTTGTGGATCCATGGCCTTCCTAAAAAAATATTTTAAGTCAACTTTAAGTCTAATACTTGGCATATGGTCTCTTTTTTCATGGGACCAACTCTTATGGGTAAGACTATGACTCCTCTTGACGCTCTTTCTTCATCATTGTAGGCTTTTATGGTTATCTTTTTCTTTGGGTCAATAGCCTCCTCAGAAAATCCTAAGGCTTTCACCAAGCTAAGGGTACAAATATTTAAGCCATCACCTCCATCTATAAGAACTCTTTTCACCCTATGTTTGTGGATCAACACTTCTATATGTAAGGGCAGATTTTGGGGATGATTAAGAGACATATCATCTTGTTTGGAGAATGATAGGCAATGATGTGCAATTAGGTGCCCCACCATGTTTTGGAATTTGTCTACCTCCAAATTTAGAGGCACATTTGTTTCCAACAAGGCTTTTTCCAAGATATACTTATGGATTGGTGATAGTTTGAGCAACTCAAGAATAGAGATTTGAGTAGGAGTTCTTTGCAATTGGTCAACCAAGTTGTATTGTTTTGATGATGATGTGGAAGCTTGGTTTGACAACACAATTTTTGGAGCATTATTAGGTATGACAATCTTTGAGGCTTTCCCCCTAGTGACCACATTTGCTAATGCTTCTCTTGATTTTCCTTTTACTATGAAAAAATTTATGCTTTGGTCCTTTTCCCTTAGGGTATTTATTGTGTTATCATAAGTGTGGGAAAAGTTCACTTTATCATTACCCTTTTTTCTAATTTTGATTCACATTGGATGACTCACCCTTTTCATGATTCAAAAAGGGGTTCTTGTAGGCCGTATGATCCTCATTGTTTTGAGGTCCTTCAATTTTGATGGTGTTATTATCAATTAGATCTTGCACTAAATGCTTCAATCTCATGCATTCATTGGTTGGATGACCTCTTTTTTTATGGTATTCACAATGATGAGATTCATTCCACCAATGTGGCTTGACTTGAGGTTCATAACTTGATATGTCGGGTAACGTGATAACTTGATTGGACAACAAGGTTCTTAGTACATTCTCCAAAGGTTCACCTAAGTAGGTGAATTTCATTTTTTTATAATTGGAGTTTGATTTTGACTTATCCCAAGTCTTATTGTTGGAAGTGTTGGAATTATTGTAGTTAGAATTGTTGGAATTATTGGCATTATATGGAGATTTTTTTGCTTGATTTACATTGTTTGAAGAATTCACTCCATATGGTTGAATAAAAGGGGTAGACTTCAAGTTGTGTGACTCCACAACCCCATCACTCACAAGATTTTTATTGTTATTTTTATTCCATGATTTTGATTTATCATTGTGATTGTTGGACCCTTGATTATTAAAAAACTTAGGGACATAATTATTGTTATTGCTGTTGTTGTTGTTGTTGTTGTTGGATTTATTGTCTTTAAATAATTTAATCTCACCTCTTTTGACCAAAACATCTTCAATCTTTACTCCATTTTCAATAAGTTTTTCAAATGTTGGAGGACATTGAAGTTGTAATCGATAGTTTATTTCCGTGGTCAAGTTATTAGTGAAGATCTCCATCTTCTCTTTCTTTGGGATAGTTCGTGGATACCTTGCAAAAATGGTTCTCTGCCTTTGTAAGAATCCTAAGAAGGACTCTCCAGCTTTTTGCTTGGTATCACATAACTTGAGCATCATGATCTCATGCTCAATGTTGTAAGAGTAATGGGTTACGATCTTTGAGGCCAACTCCTCAAAGGTCTTTATTCCTTGGGGTAGTTTTGAAAACCACTCCATTGCGGGTCCTCCTAAGCTTCTAGGGGAGAGTCTCATTAGGTATGTATCATTATGCATGAACTCTATACTTAGGGTGCAAAAATCTCTTAAGTGATCTTGTGGGTCCTTTTTACCCATGTATTTATTGTATTTAAGAAAAATGGTGTTGAAAGGAAATGACACCATAACTAGGCTTTTGTCAAAAGGAAAAGGACACAAAGCTTCAATTGAGAAGGCCTTAGGTTTAGCTGCCTTCTTTAGGGTATCAATTTGTTCGTAGAAGGCCTTAATTTTCCTAGTCATAGCATTCATTGGATCATCTTTCTATTGTTCCTTCCTAAGTTGGTCAATATCAAAGTCATGAGGAAGCTTCACTCCCTTTTGTGCTAGGTTTAAGAAAAATTTCTCCTTATCCCTATCTATCAATTTCTCCATAACTTCTAGGAAATCTAGGTCTTGGGCAGTCTTATCAACTCTTTCCTCAAGTGTTTCAATAGGAATTTGGTTGGCATTGTTGATATTTTGATTATTTCCTTGCTGAAAATTGTGATATGCTAAATTCCTATCCATCTTGCCAAGTTTTTGTTCGAATAAATTTGGAAAAAGGTCTTCTTGGTTATGACCTTGAAATCCACTTTGGTACTCAACCTCTTGTCCTTCATTTTCAACAAGAGTGCTATCACCTTGTAATGATACCCTATATGTGTGGGACTGCATGGAAACTGACATCCAACAAGGGTTTGTTTTGGAATGATCCTTGATATGAGAGTTGTGATTTTATTATTGAAGAGATTTAAAAATATAAGATGATTTTCAATGGATATCTCTCACTTGTTTATGTATTTCAAACACAACAAACATGCATTTACTTGTCTCTTTTTACCCTCTTAAACACAAAATGTTTGATTTGTAGAACATTGTCACAGGTATTTCACAAGAAGACACTTCAAGCACCTACCTTAGCACAAAATGTGGTTCATAAACATGGCTCTACAAGGTGGTCCTTTCTACTTTATCAAGGTTTTATTGTGGATTCCATTCAAAATGGACTTTAGTCTTTCATCCCCCAAGTATGTTAAGGGGCTTCCCACACACATTGAGGTATAATTTTGTGCAATCCATGAGGACTACTAGAGGAAGTTCAAGAAATTAAAATCCTTTTGTCATGCACCCCATTAAGGATACATGTGTTTATTTTTATAGTGGGTTGGATCCCCATAGAAAAAGTGAGCGTATCCCACTTTGGGTTGTCCCTCTCATTGGCCTCGTTAAGGAAAACTCGGGAGGTGAGCCCACTAAAGTTCTAGCATGTTCATTTTGAAAGCAAGGAAGATGGAATTAAGGTTAATCTTTTGGGAATTTGGTTCACCAAGAAGGTGAAGAGCATATCCCTAACTTTCCCTTTAGTTCCCAAACACAATTAACAAGATTCAATTGATTTCACCCACTAACTATAGGGATTTGAGTATTTCTACTCTCTTCCACAAACAAGGGGCTTTGATTTATGTGTTTGATTCTTTGATCCCTCTTAATTACTAGATTTTAAATGCACAAAATGCCACAAGATAAGGGAAAATATTGACTAGTTTAGGCTTACCTCTTCCTTTGTAGCTAAACCGAAGTTAGGGCCATTTTTAAGTGATTTCATTATTTTCATCTTACCTTGGCAATAGCTCCTTCCAAGTGTGTTTGTCCTCTAGCAAGTTAGTCAACACTAACAATCACAATGAGGGGAAACCAAAATAAAAATTGACAAAGAAAAGATTTGTGTAATGAATTTTGAGCACCTTATTTGCAAATTTTCAAACAAAAACTTGAACCAAGGACTAAAGATCCAATTAAGAGAGACAAATTTCTTTTTATAAGCTTCAATAACAGCAAGGTACTTCTGATATACCTGATTGTCCTCCTCTTATGTTGACTCAAGAACAACTTTGATATGTGCTATGTTTTCCTTCTTGATCTTCTTAGCTAGTGCCTTCCCTTCTTGATTAAACCTGCTTCCTGGCTTCTGAACTTTTCGATGCCTTCTCATTTATAGTCAAAATGTACAAACAAAGAGTTAGATAAATGAATTTATCAATCTAAAAGCAAATTAAGAAAAAAAACCAAAAGCGACATTGTCCAACAAATACATGATATCAAATTGTTTGCAGGCGTAACTTTACTGTTAGCAAGCGACACTTAAAAGTGACATAGGTGACATAGAAAGTTAAACAAGCGTAAACAATTTACTGTTAAGCACAAAGAATATTTAAATCTATGTAAACTGATCAAGTCAAAGTGACACTTTAAGAATAGTAAGTGTAAGATAAATGATACTAGGTGTGACTTCTTTCGTAAAGTGCTTCGCAAAGCTCGGTCACAAGCGACAATAGATTATCGAAAGGTGACACTTCTCAGCTAGCAGGCATGATTTGTCAAGGCAAACATAGTATATCTTTATCACATAGGCGTGATCATTTCAATTGTAAGTGACAAGAAAAAATTTAAGACGGAATAGAAGTTATCAACTAGGCCCAAATTTTCAACAAATAAGCATCAACACAAAGATTGTAAGCGTCATCCGAATGGTTGTAGGTGTGATTTAATTGACTGTACATGACATTTCACCTATTTCCTACAAAATATTCATGGAAAATAGCAAATACAAGCTTACAAAATATAATCCAAATGATGAAATTGATAAAATGAGGCTTAGAGCCCCACGGTGGGCCCCATTTTGTATACTAATAAAATTATCTTCATAGAATTAGGGTTAATCATCAACAATAAATGAAATAGTAACTAAATTAAACCACAATAGAGAAACTATTTAGCTAAATCAATGACTAATTGAGCATCATATGGCTCTCTAACTAAGATGTTAATGAATAAGCTCTCAACAAGCTCTCACTAATGATAGTCCTAGTATGAGAATGATAAAGATAAACAATGCTAAAGCTAACAATTATCAAGATAAATGCTAAAATGCTCTCAAATGCCTTTCTAAACTCAAATTACAAGAGGTTCAATGCAATTCTCAGATATGTGGTTATGAATTATGAAGGATTTTGACCTTCCTTTTATAGATTTTCCCGATGGTAGGGGGTGTAGTTGAGTTTGATCATGATTAAGCCTTGGTTGAGTCCTTGGTTCCACCCTTTGAAGACAATGCAAAGTTTGTGTCCTCAAAGCTTGGGACAAGTAGAAAAGATCAATGGTCAAGATTCCTTTTCACTTTAAGTGAATGAGATTCAATTTGGCTTGATCCATGTGAATATCTTTCCTTTAATCTCATTGGTTGATTGATTTCCTCTCCTTTTGTGGTTGTTGAGAGTAATTGATTTTTATTAATTGATTTAATTGATTTATTTTAGCCATGTACCCCTTGAATGAGTTGAATTTAATTTAATCCAAGACTATACAATAAATAGAATTAATTGTATTTTGATTTGGTTGCACTTGATTAAAATGCTATCAATTTTGATTGATCTTGAATTAAGACTTGATTTTCATTTTGATTAACTAATTATGGATTGTGATTCAATTGATTCAATTTTGTCCTTGATTTGCTTTGATTTTACTTGATTTTCCTTGATTTGATCTTTGTCCATTTTTAGGTGATTACACTCATAATGCCCATATCTGGTACATAATGCAGTCTTAGGGATATCACATGTTTTAACTATAAAGAGATTGGCCATATTGCATCTAGATGTCCTAATAGGAAAGATAATGATAAAGATAATGATTGATCTTGATGCAGGGGAGGCCTGGATAATCCCAAAATGGATAGTCCAAGTCTACACCAACAACAAAAACATAGTAGAACATAATAATTTAATGCTCAAATATAATTTTATTCAACATGTTCAGTTGTAAGGCCTTTTAGGTTAGGGCCAAATACAATCAATTACAATAGTAATTTTGCAATCCCCTAGCTATTCTAGCTCTGTAGCACATCATAAACTAGTGGAAACATCAAGGAAGATCTAAACTTGAGCTCGCAAGCCACCAAGCAATCTCCTTGTCTCCAAGCATGCAACCACTAGCTTTGCTATTACAAATATCAGACAAACAATCTAATCTTCAAGATCTTGCTAGATCCACTTCTTGTCTTATCGACCTCCTTCTTGTCACTGAATATCTAAACAACTACCCAAACCTTGCTTAAATACATTTCTTCAACCACAAGTTGGCTGCAAGAAATAATTAACTCCTAAGCCAAGTTGACTTCTACTACAAACAAATATTGAATGTAACAACAATCAGCTCTCAAATAGCCTTACAAAAAATTAATTCTCTATGTTGGCCTCAATATTTACATAGGAGAATACAACACAAGATACCAACATTAAATACATGAAGTCAATCAACCAAATCTCCAAAACTATTGAGTGCCACTAAATGAACCGAGCCAACTAGGCATCACTGAGAAAGAACATCGACCGAGAATCACAAGCATCATCGAGTACAAGTTTTGTCGAGCACCAGAAGTTTACCAAGTTCCCTTCAATGACTGAGCCCTTTCAATGATCGAGATCCTCGGTCAAAGATGCAACCAAGTAACACAAAACACCACCATGCATGATTATCAACTACCCTAGGATGCTCCTACAGCAGACACCTTAGGTTTGAAAAAGATGTTCTCAAAGGGTTGAAGAACATCTTCTGGGATTCAACACATAAACCCCAAACTAGTTCTTCACATACAGGTCCTTCAAGTCTTCACCTTGCATACTCTTCTACTTCTACTTTCTCTATCTTTTCAAGTCTTTCCTAGAGAATCCATAGGTCTTTTCTCCATACCAATCTCTAATCCTTTCAAAATCCTTCAACTCATCTCAGCTCTGAAAGCTTAGGTTTCTCCTACTGAGTGTTGTATCCAGAAAAGGCATCAGGGAAAACTTCCTATCATTCTTCTCCACATTAAATAAGTTCTTGAAACTATTATGCACAACCTTGTAATCATGTTGCCAAGGTCTACCAAGTAATATATGACAACTACTCATGTCCACAATATCACAAAACACTTGATCCTTATACTGCCCACTCCTAAAATCAACAAGATATTTCTCCCTCACTTCCAGAGCATGAACATCTTGCAACCAACAAACCCTATAAGTGTAAGGATGTCTCACTATCTTGAAACCAAGTTTTTGAACCATCTCCTTAGCTAAAAGGTTATCAATACTACCACTATCCACAATCACATTACAAAGTTTACCTCCTAACTTGCACTGAGTTTTGAACAAATTACTCCTCTGACAAGGTTCCACCTTGGTACCGAGCAATGTTCTTTGAACCAACAAGTTTTTTTATTCTACCTTAGGTTCATTCAGTATGTTGTCATTCACCATAATATTCCTTCTATTACCAAGCTTCTTATATGAACATTGAAAAGATCTATGTCCTTCCTCACCAAAATTATAACAAGTACCCTTAAAGATAACCCTATCTGTCCTTTTTCTTGGCTCAATAGGTTTTGGTTCATCTTCAACAGTCAGTTTATCCTTCATCGAGTGATCTAACTTCTCCTTCCCTCAGGAATTACCATGTTGTCTTCTCTTTAACTTATCTTCTACCTTTTGAGCATACTGATAAGCATCCTCAATTGAATAAATCTTCAGCATACCAAGCTCATCCTAAATATTAAATCTCAAACCATTCACATACCGAGATACCTTTTCTTTAAAAAATTCTTTGTGTCCATACCAAATAGTCAACTTATAGAGCTCCTTAGTATAGTATTCAAGAGTCAAATATTTTTTCTTTAGATTCTACAATTTCTTAAACAAGTCAAGTTCATAGTCGATATGTATGAACTTAGGTTTCAACTTAGTCACCTTCAACCTCCAACAAATGATCTTCATTTCACCTTCATCTTCTCTATCTCTTTACAATTCTTTCCACCAAAGAGCAGCATGTCCTTTCAACTTAGTCTGTGCCAATCTTACTCTAAGAGGATCTTCCATTTCTTCAAGCTCAAAGAAGACTTCTAACTCACAAATCCAATCAATCAAATCCCTAGGTCTCAAAGTGCTAGAGAAAGTAGAAACTTCCATTCGGTAACTAGTACTTAATAGAGCTCTAGATTTATGCAACCAACCAATTCTATCTTCACCAAGTATGTCCCTTCGATAAGCTCCACTAGATCCAGTAGCTTCAAAGTCTTTAGAAACTTCCTCATAGCCATCATCAGTACCAATATTCCTCGACATACCAGCAATAGCCCTCATGATCTCAATGATCATGCAATTCTTCATCAATTCCATCTCAGATCTGAAATCTACTTTAACCTTCTCTGTAATCTTTGATTCTACAACATCACAATGGTTTGCAATTGCCCTAGGGTCCAGTCTTCTCAGAGGCATCCTTTAAGATCTTTGAAAACCAAAGGCAACAAATCAGCAACCCAAGGTCTTGGTGCAAACTTCCTTAACTTGGTGATCGATTTTCACACTCAAGAACTTCAAGCTCTGATACCACCTGACCTAGGGCAGGCCTAGATAATCCAAAAAATGGATAGTCCAAGTCTACACCAGCAACAAAAACATAGCAGAACACAACAACATAATGCTCAAATATAATTTCATTCAACATGCCTAGTTGTAAGGCCTTCCGGGTTATGGCGATATACAATCAATTACAATAGTAATTTTGCAATCCCCTAGCTAGTCTAGCTTTGTAGCACATCAAAAACTGGTGGAAACACCAAGGAAGATCTAAACTTGAGCTTGCAAGCCACCAATCAATCTCCTTGTGTCCAAGAATGCAACCACTAGCTCTACTATTACATATATCAGACAAACAATCTGACCTTCAAGATCTCACATGATCCACTTCTTGTCTTATCGACCTCCTTCTTCCTTAAATACATTTCTTCTACCACAAGTTGGCTGGAAGAGACAATTAACTCCTACACCAAGTCAGCTTCTACTACAAACAAATATTAAATGTAACAACAATCAGCTAACGAATAGCCTTACAAATAATTAATTCTCCATGTCAACCTCAAGATCCACATAAGAGAATACAACACAAGATATTGACATTAAATACATCAATTTATCCAACCAAATCTCCAAGAACTCTAGTCAATAAGATAGAACTACTGAGCACCAATAAAAAAAACTAAGCCAGCTAGGCATCAATGATAAATCACGTTGACCAAGCACCATAAGCATCATCAAGTACAAGTTCTCCTAAGTCCAAAATTTTACTGAGTTCCCTTTAGTGACCGATCCCCTTCAATGACCATGATCCTCAGTAAAAGCTACAACTAAGTAACATAGAACACCACCATGTAGGATTGCCAACTACCCTAGGATGCTCCTGCATCAAATCTTAAGAAACAAATTCTGATAGAAGAGATCATTGAGAATTTAGAGGAAACCAACATGATGGTAGAAGAAACAACTGAGAATACAAAGACAAAGGTAAGAAGGCATGTTACCTTGTTGGAGATGATGATGTTGATATTGAAACTAACACTAATGAAGACATTGAGGTAGTGATCGTAGCTATGAAAGAGGATTAAGAAGAAAAATAAAGGTATGCTAAAAAAAAACTTATATCTAAAGTTAGTAAGAATGATACATGGATTATTTATAGTGGTTATACACATCATATGACTGGTGATGAAGATAAATTTAAATCTCTTGAGCACTATAATGGAGGATCAGTTAAAATGGGAAATGATACACCTTGTCTAGTGAAAGGAAAGGGATCTATCTTGTTGAACAATAAGATTAGATGTGAAAATACATATTGTGTGAAAGGACTTAACTATAATCTGTTGAGTGTTGCACAAATGAATAATTAAGGTCACCGAGTTACATTTGAAAGTAGAAAGGTGAAGATCTATGATGAAACTAGAAAGTTAGTCAGTAGTGGTGAACAATCCAAAGGTAATCTATTTTATCTTGACAATGCTAAAACTTCTTATTTGTTGGCTAGAAATGAAGATGTATGGTTGTGGCATAAGAGACTGTGTCATATGAATATTGATAACATAGTTAAGATCAATAAGAAGAGAAGAGTTAGAGGTTTACCAAGTCTAACTAAACCTGACCATATCACGTGTAATCAATGTCAGAAAGGGAAAATGACTAAATATAGTTTTAAGAGAAAATACTATTCTTCTAAAGGTATTTTGGAATTAGTACATACCAACTTATGTAGTCCTATGAGAACTCAAAGTTATTATGGTGACAAATATTTCATTTGATTTGTTGATGACTACTCTAGGATGATGACAATTATGTTTCTAAAAGAGAAATCTAAAGCTTTCAAAATGTTTAAGTGGTATAAAGCTAAAGTTGAAAATGAAAGTGGGAAAGATTTAAAATGCTTAAGATTTGATAGAGGAGGTGAGTTTATTTTTGATGAATTCACTAACTTTTGTAATGATCATGGAATTAAAAGACAAGTTTTTGCACTAATGACACCACAACATAATGGTATTGCAAAAAGAAGGAATTGATCTATAGTTGACTATGGTAGAACACTAATTATTGAGAAGGATGTTACACAAATATACTGGAGAGAAGTTGTTAGCACTGTTGTATATACATTGAACCAAGTTCAACTGAAGAAAGACACAAATAAGACACCTTATGAGTTATGGTTTGGCTACACACCAAATGTAAGCTATTTCAAAAAATTTGGAAGCAGATGTTATGTTCTAAAAGATGATAGAAATGGTAAATTTGATTCTAAAGGTGATGAAGGAATATTTATAGGATAATCTACTAAGATAAAATCATACAAATGTTTTAACAAGGCTACTGAAAAAATGGTTGAAAGTGCTAATGTGAAAGTTGATGAGTTTGCTGAAAAAAATGATGAAGAGAGTAGGAAGGAACTAGAAGACTATGGTAGATTCACATATATTGAGCATCTAGACAATCTACCCAAGCCACAGGCTGAGTCTACCGAGTGACAGGAAAATGCTACTGAGAATCTACAAATGAAAACTAAGAATCAGGAAGATTCTACCGAGGAAGAAAATGAACTCGAATTGAATAATGAGAAAAGAAGAGAGAAAGTACTACAGAGATTTGTTAGAAGACACCATCCACATAACTAGATTATTGGAGACAAACAAGCTGGAATGATGACACGAAGTAAGTTAAGATATAACACATACTTAGTTTGTGAAATTGAGCCTAATAATGTTAGAGATGCACTTGAGAATGAAGAATGGGTTAAGGCCATGAATGAAGAAATTCAATAGATAGAGAAAAACAAAACATGGGCATTGGTATCGAGACCAAGTGATAAAAATTTAATTGGTACTAAGTGGATATTTAGAAACAAGTTGAATGAGAATGGTGAAGTGACTAGAAATAAAGCAAGACTTTTTTGTAAGGGATATGCACAAGAAGAAGGAATTAACTATGGTGAGACTTTTTCATCAGTTGCAAGACTTGAAGGAGTCATAATATTGCTTGCATATGCTGCTTATAAAGGATTTAAAGTTTATCAAATGGATGTTAAATCGGCATTTCTGAATGGGATACTTGATGAAGAGGTCTACATAGAACAACCTTATAAAGGTTTTGTTGATCCAAATTAGAAGAACATGGTATGTAGAATGCACAAAGCATTGTAGGGATTGAAACAAGTGCTAAGAGCATGGTATGAAAGACTACATGCTTATCTTATTAGTATTGGCTTTGTGAGGACAAGTGACAATAGTAATTTATATTTGAAAGATGGAACTGATGATAATATTCTTATTGCTAAAATTTTTGTTGGTGATTCAATATTTTAAGGTCATGATAACCTTTGTAAATCATTTGCTTCTGAAATGAGAAATTATTTTGAGATGTCAATGTTTGGAGAGATTAAATTCTTTCTAGGATTACAAATTTTACAACAAGATACAAGGCTATACATCACATAATTGAAATACATCAAGGAAGTATTAAAGAAATTTGGAATGGAATATTCTAAAATAGTTGGAACACCTATGGTTACCAAATGAAAATTGACAAAAGATGATGACTCAAGTGAGTTAAATCAAACACTGTATAGATCAATGATTGACAAACTGATGTATGTGGTACATAGTAGACCTAATATAGCACATGCAGTTGGGATTGTAGCAATAATTTTTGCTAATCCTAAGGAATCACATATGATTGTTGTTAAAAGGATTCTGAGATATTTGAAGAAAAGTGAAGATTATGGGTTATGGTACAAAAAGGAAGGCAAATTTGAACTGCAAGTTTACACTGATGCGGATTGGGCTAGAAACATTGATGACTGGAAGAGTAGAACTGGTGGAGCATTATTTTTGGGAGAAAGACTTGTGACATGGATAAGTAAGAAACAAGCATGTATTTCTCAGTCTAGTGCTGAAGCAGAGTATATTGCTGCTACTGCTAATCATTCAAATATTGCATGGATAACATAATTGCTGGAAGACATGAATGAGGTGATCACTGATCTTGTGATTATATATTGTGACAACACAATTGCCATAAACATTTACAATAATTTGGTGATGCATTAAAAAAAAAATAGCATATCTATTAAGTATCACTATTTGAGGGAACAAGTACAAGAAAATCATGTGAAGCTATAATTTCGAAAGTCTAAGGAGAAACTTATAGATATATTTACTAAACCCTTACTGAAGGACACTTTTGAGTACTTGAGGAATGGACTAGGGGTCCATCCCCTGTCTATCGGTCACTAAGGTGTTCAAGAGGTTGCATCAACCTATACTTTATTAGAAAATAAAAATTTGATGCATATAGCTCACAGTTTAGGATTCCTAAGGTTGTGAAGGTTGTGAAATATTGGAGAAGATAGAACAAAGAACTGGATATTAGTACATGAAGGTACTTGATTTGGACTAAACAACAGAGAAATATTTGGCTACTGAAGAGTTGTTTATTTTGTTTTGGCATTATTGTCAAAGGGAGAGAGATTTCTATAAAATATTAGGGAGAGAGATTTCAATGAAATATCTCTTGGAAAGAAGAAAAAGAAAGAGTTGAGAAGATAAAATCCATAGGGAGAGTCTGCATGGAATGTTGTTATTGTAATGTAATGATTAAACATATTAAATATCAAGCTAGGGAGAGCTTACCAATCTACAACATTTATCTATATAGTTGTAGAACCGATTTTTGGTATTCTATGGCATATTTCATATTGTTTGTGTTGCCATCAATTCCAAAGGGAGAGATTGATGACCTACAACTGATTGAATAACTTTATGAACTAAAGAGACAATGATTAGAGATCACCAAGCTATTAAAGTAATATGAAAGATGATTAAATCAGTCAATATGTTGTCATTGATGTCAACTAGTTTTGACTATACTTATCATGATAGTTACAAAAATATGAACACCTGTAGAAGGAAGAAATGGTGAAGAAATGAGATTTCTACATAAGGAAAAGATGGATATGATAGATATGGATAAGGTATACATTGGTAACTTATTGATGAGCCTATGGCATTATATTATTGACTTGAGCATGTTACATTATTCTATTATTAAAAAGAGATCAGAATTGAACAAGTTAATGTGATCAATAATTGAAGATTTATGTATACACTGAGTCAGTCTTGTGTATAGAGAGTGACAATAATAACTGAGTTAGTTATCACTGATGCATTCAGTATTAACCAAGTATGGATGAAAACATTAAATGTTTATAACAATCGATTGAAATTGATGAGTTGGTAATTTCTAATGATTCTGAGGTAAGAGATGAAGTTTTTTATAAGATCCACGGCTAACAAAATTCAAAGATGATTGAACATAAGAGATTGAAATCTGTTATTGACACATCTGTCGAGGAATCTTGAAGTGGAAAAATGAACGATGGAGATTAAGAGGAAAATCTAATGGGTGATATGAAAATGGTTTACACATGTGTTTAAGAGACATGAGATTCATTGTTGAATCATGTCAGATGAATAGAGACTTCATGAGAATTCATGTGAAGACATTTTCATCCATAACTGATCAAATTAGTTACAGACAGAACCAAGCTAAAATGTAGGCATAATCAAGCGTTAGAGATATATACACCGAGTGAAGTAAGTTGGAGGATATGATGGAGTGAATTGATTATTGATCAGAAGAGTTTTTATGAGCTTATCATAGATTTGAATACTTGCAAATTAAGTTGTATTTGAATCAAATCACTATTGTATTAGTTTAATCATTTTTCTAGATAAATCTCTTAACCGAGTGGACTTAACAGTCTTGATTGTATTTCAATATGACATTCAAGGAATGTTAATTGTTTTCTTGTTGACCACATAGTGAATGCTGGTCGAAGGAGAACTGTTATTGATAAATCCTCTAACCAGGTCACACCTAACAGTGTGCATTGTAACCTTTAATAGGGTTGGCTCCTAACCGAGCTAACTTCAGAAGAGTGAAATATTTTGGGTTACTTGTCCCAGGTGGTTTTTCCCTTAACAAGGTTTCCATGTTAAATCATTGTATTATGTGTTATTTTTTATGATTTTTTTTCTACCATACTTTACATATTTCATATCTAGATTAATCAATAAACATAGTTTTGGAAATTACTGGTATTCAGTAAAATGGGTATGTGCAAGATCATGGTATGCCAAAAAGTGGCAATGTGAAAAAGAAGTCATGATTGATAAACTCTTTGAAAAACAACTATAACTTTCAAACAATATAACATTTTTGAAATATGAAATATACATCACATTCTATGCTTCACCTAATACAATATTAATAAACAATTATTTCAATTTGATGAATTTTAGACTAAGTTAAGGTGGTCAGACACGAGAGTTTTTATATTCAGGAAAATTTGTAGCAGAAAAATAATAATTAATTATTTACTTGGAAAAAAAATACAAAAAAATATACATCACATCCAGACATGAGTCTACTATATTTATCTAAAATCTTATTAAAAAATATTTCACTTGATTTTGTTTAATGTTGTCAAACATACACCTACTTGTTATCTTTCTATTCCTGATTGATAAACTTATTGAAAAATAGCTATAACTTTCAAAATGTATAACATTGTTGAAATCCAAAACATGTGTCACATTATATGCTTTTTCTACTACAAGAAAAATAAAAAAGTTTTCAATTTGATAAAGTTTAGATTAAGTTAATGTGGTCAGACACAAGAGTTTTTGTATTCTGGAAAAGTTGTAGAAGAAAAATCATAATTAATTATTTACTTGGAAAAAATTACAAAAAAATATGTGTCACATCTAGACATGAGTCTACTACTTATATCTAGAATCTTTTAAGAAAAAAATATCATTTGATTGTGTTTAATGTGGTCAAACATACACCTACTTCGTATTTTTTTCCTAAAATTTTCATACTACTACATTGAAATTTGAAATTTCCAACATATAGAATAATTGTTTTTCAAAAAAGACCTAGTATCTTAGAAACTAAATTCAATTTTTTATAGATTCTCTTCTTACATATTTTTTATATAGTATTTATAACTTGTTCAAAATTTTAAGTCAACTTGCCTAAACCTAATTTTTTGAATTTACATTGCCACTTAAGGGCCTAGTTTGGCATACCATGATCCTGCACATACCCAAATGAACTGAAAGATATTTAATATTATCTTACCGAGTAGTTTGATTTTTGTTGAAAAAGTTTGATAATGTACATCTGAGAGCTTGGGACTATAGGATAACTAATTTAACTGATTCACCCCCTGTCTCAGTTATCTAATAGACACCTCATCCATGCTCTCTCTCTCCCTTCAAAATTCTACAATAAAGGCCCTTCCCAGAGAAATTCACCTTTCATTTTTATGCATTGTTATCATGTTAGTTTAGCTATAGAATTTCATAGCATGTTAGCTTCTTGTTATTGCTTTCAATCACATAGCATAATGTTAATGTTAAATGTATCTTATTTTAAAAATCATTTGTAGTTTCTTTTCAATTTAAATCACAATATAATTCTTAATAGGTAAATGAATCTCAAATCTTGTATATCACTTGTAGTTTAAATATTTGTCTTCATCCTTTGGATCTCTTGGAATCCTAGGGGAAAAACTAGTTCCTCATACTAGTTTGTGTGCCATTTTGGGATCTCCTTGGCTTGCATTTAGTTTAAATCATTTCAAGCTTTTATTGGGGATTCTCTCATTGTGTTTGGAGAGCACATCCACATTCTAAAAAAAAAACAAATCAAACAGGGTTTGTTTGCTCCCGTTTTGGTTCAATTAGGGGTGGTGTTTGTGAATCTTTTTCATATTGTTTCATGCATGTTTTTGACTAACATTTGATTGTCTATGCATTCTCTCGATAGGTTAGGTTCACCGCATCTACATTTTGACACATCCAGTGGGACTCACATTCTAATTTTATAATATTTTTTCTTTCTTTTTGTGAAGGATTTCCATGAAATTTCTAGATTGGTATCTCTTCCTTCAAACATTCATCTTTGCCTACATACAAGCGTCTCTACTTACAAAGATGCATCTCTCCTTGAAAACATGTGTCTCTTCTTGCAAGCAGGTATCTCTTCCTGTAAACATGCATCTCTTCCTACAAATAGGTGTCCTTGCTTACAAATGAGTGTCTTTGCCTACAAATAGGCATCTCTTCTTGCAAGCAGGCATCTCTACTTGCAAACATGCACCTCTACCTGCAAACAGGAATCTCTTCATGTAAAAAGGCATCTCTGCCTGTAAATAGGCATCTCTCCTTGCAAACATACATCTCTACCTACAAATAGGCATCTCTACTTGCAAAAAGGCATCTCTACTCGTAGATAGGTGTCTCTACCCGATTTCATCTCTTTTTCATAAAATCTTACATTTTGAGTTTGTTGATCTGGGTTTTTTGTAAGATATTTATATTTTATGCCTTCTAATAGTGATTTTGTAGAATTTTGACCAATATTTGAATATTTTAAGATAACTAACTTGTTTATTTTGTAGGATGTTGTTGGAAGACCAAACACATTAAACTACTCACCAAATTTATTTTGTAGGTTGCCAAGGAGATTCACTCAAACATTGTGTTTTCTTAATAATTTCTTAGGTACCTAACATTAAGTACAAAGTTTTGTTTTTTATAATTATTCATTAACTAGGGAAGTATGTTCTTTTCTCCAAGTGGGAAAATCAGAAACCTAGAACCTTTTAAATTGTCATCTTAAAGAAAAATTGGAATTAATCAATTTTTTGGTGTGTTTGGGAGAAAAACTCATTGGATAGGAGAGTATTCTCTTTTCCCCTTGAGAGAAAAACATAAATCCAAACTCCTTTTGTTGCCAATCTATATTTTATTTCATTAAACCTTTAGAGGGCCTACCGGTTGAGGAAAAAATCTCCCAGGAATGACCCACATGAGAGCGAGGTGTAAGTCCACCACTCCAACTCATGTTAATCAAATTTTCTTCTTAGGGTTAAAGCCTCAGAAGTTGAATAACATTTGATCTTATAATTGACTCTCAGCTAACACATCAGTAGGGCCTCATGGTCTAAATCACATTTACATGACTACCTATTCCAATGTTCTTTGTGGGGCTATATACCTAAATCATGCTTGTGCAGACACAAAGAGTGTGTTCGAACAAAGACCCTTACTAAAATCCATTAAATAGATGCCACCCAATGTTGGACTAACCACCAACATCTCCCTTTAGGATTCATGATATTGTTTAATAGCCTCCTGTGTTCTATAAGTCTAGTGGTTGTATCGAGCATTAACAGGTTGATCTTTTGGTGCAAAGACAACTACTACTTGTAACAAGTGGTATCAGAGCTTGGTCACAGGTTCGAATCTACTCTGGTGATGCTAAGGGGGGGATTGTTGGACTAATCGCCAATGTCTCCCTTCGAGATTCATGACATGGTTTAACAGCCTCTTGTGTTCTATAATCCTAGTGGTTGTATTAGGCATTAACAAGTCAATCTTTTGGTGCAACGACAACTACTACTTGTAACACCCAGTTCACCCTTGAAAGTTTGATAATCTAGGTGCAAGGAGGATAGTAACCTCCCCAAGACACTCATCATATTGTTCCTTCTTGGGCATTTAGAGTTGCATAATATGGCATCATGACTAGAGCCATTGTGTTCTTGGTGATGGCCATATTTTGATTATCTCTTGAAGTGTACCTAATTCAATGAGGGAGAATTTTCACATTATACCAGCTCCTTAGGGTAGGAATTATACTTGACTATTTGCAAAATTTCCCAAGAACATAGACATTTCAAAGAAATATTGTCAATATCATTCAAGTCATTATTTCTTGTCTCCCACAAGGTTTATTTTTCCCTTTTCAGATTTTTTGCAAGACGTGTGAATGTTATCTTCTAGTTTGAATGCTTTAAATTGGGTCATTTTCCATTAAAGAGAAAAATCTAACTAGAATCCCAATTGATCAGATTTGTTCAAAACATTCTTGAACCAAAGTGCTCTCAAAACATTTATCCGTGAAGCATTGATCAACCTAATTCAATCCCCATATTTCCAAGATATGACCGATCCAACAAAGCACAAGAAATAAAAGTTACCTATTGCTTGCATTTATCAAGAGAATAAAGTTGCAAAATGAAAACTCAAGGATCATCAACCTACCCTAACTGCAATCATGGAAGAAACCAAGTATCAAGACAAACTTGATAGAGTAACCTACAATGCAAATATCATGCAATTTAGAGCGCGCTTCCAAATAAACCATCATTTTGTCACCCTTGATAGTGAAGACTAGGTATCTTATCGCACACCACATCCTTTTGAATCTCCTAAATTTTTCTTAACATAATTGCATTATTGCATCATAGATCATCCTTTAGGTTCATTTACATCATCCCCTTAGATAGTCTCATTTAAATCAAAGCCATCATCCTTAATCTTAAAAACCAAAAAAAATCCAAACAAAACAAAAAAAAGAGAATCCAAATCCTAAAAATCAATCATACCATCCAAGTATCATCCTAGCGCCACATCCTTTTGAGTTTCTTTAATCCTTATCCTAAATCAAAATCATCATATAGCTCTACCCTTTTTACTAAGCATTATCTAGGGTAGCTCATACTTGTCTTTGTAGGCCTCATCATCTTGATCCAAAGATTGGCTTGCACTGACAAGGATCCTGTCTTCCAAATATCATAATTCTATCTAAGGTCAAAAATCCCATCCAAATTGATCCTACACTAGGAAGAAGCAACTCATTCCGATTTGGCACTAGGTAATCCTTAACTCTTAAGATATCCCCATCATCCTAATATAATCACCATCCAACCATCCTTTAGCTCATCAAAGTTCATCCTAAGTCTTGCATCTATCCCTAAGTTTCCATAGGTTCTTCCTATCCCCATCTATAGGTCTCTTTAGAAGCATCTTGCATGCATCCATCATCTGTATCTTTATTTCTCCATGTTAGGACTTTCATTCATTCCTAGTGAGACATGATCGAAGAAGAGAAAGAATATGGGCCCTAATCTCATAACTATTTTGTCTGATACCAACAATCCTAACAACATGATGGTAATGTATGATCCAAAATCACAAGAAAAATTTGACAATGTGTGGGTAGATCCAACCCAGGCACCCCCACGGGTTCCATGGAAGAATTTATGAGTCATCCTAGACATGCACAAATGGTTAGTGAAATCATAGCTCAAAATTTCCTTTCCATCCTTCCAAACCATGCATAGGAGGGTACTCTCATTCCACCACAACTTCATCCCTTCAATTCCACAAAACCCATACACATCCCCATTGACACCTAGCTCACCATCATCTATCAAATTATCGACCCAAGCTTACCACTATACCATGTAGCCTCACCTATTGTGATCTAGTTTCACAAACCTCATCATACACACAATGGAAAAATCCACTCCATTCTCCATCATGGGATCACCACCTCCACGTATGACATCCTAAACTTCTACCTAGGCACAAAACTCCACACAAGTGCAACCTCCACCTCTCATGCAAAGCTCCATGCAAGAAATGCCTCCCCCTTTTATGAGCCAAGCCTCCACATTAGCAACACTCTTCTAGGTGGCAGTGCAAGCACCCCCCTCTACCGCTCAACAAACCTTCTCCCAAGCATCCCTTCCACCCGTCACCCATCTAACATCTACACAAGTTACTCTTTTTCCCTTCATGAAAAAAAAACAATCTCAACAACTTGCTTTCACAATAGTAACACCTTTTATGAGACCCCAAAACAAACCATCCACATCACAAAATCCATCCATCACTCCCACAGTTCCGACTACCTCCACATCTCAACCCATTGCAAGGACATGTTCTTCCTAGGGTTTTAATCATGGACAAATGAATGCCCTAGGAATACAAATGCAATCTCATATCTATAATCCTATGAGCATATGACCCATTGTCCAATTTTTAGCACAACCCCCACCATGACCTCCTCTAGTTGCATGTCTCACCATGTTCACTAACTATATATCCATACCAACAACCATCTCTCAAATTGTACCACCACCGTAACAAAAAATCTCCTCTCATTTTTCTAGTTATCTCGCACAACCAACTCCTACCACCAGTGTCTAAGAAAACATTCCACCACTCAGTAATGCAGGGATGCACCCTACCTACGTTAGTTAAGCACAAGGCCAAACCCATCAGAATTCCATACCATTCTACCAACCTCCCCCATAGCATCCAAGCATAAAAACACCATCCCCTCATCCCCCAGCAACACCAAATAATGTCGTACTCAACACAACAATATGCCTTTGCATCTCAGCAAAAATTTGTTAACCAGCCATCACCACATAATCCATTCCAATCCACCTATATAAAAGGGAAATCTCCCTTCCAAATCCCCTAATATCCACCTCAAAACCATCCATATTTTCCTCCACCATCAAATCCCTTCCCAATGGGAGTACCCACTCCAACACCTGCTAATTTTGAGTGGGAAGATATAAAGAATACTATCAAGAAGCTCAAAGATGGAACATAAATAAATAAATTCAAATTCAAAGAGGTTTGTCCCTATCCTTTTGATAGATCTATCATAGGAGTTCCTTTCTCCAAGCATTTATAGATATCTAGTCATCCATTAAGTGCATGGGGAAGGGAGATCTAGTCATCCATGTTAAGGAGTTTTATATGGCTTTCCAAGAGGTAGTGTATAATGACAATGTTCTCATGTTCCTCTTTCCCAAAAGTTTGGGAGGAACCACTATCAAGTGTTTCTATAAAATACCCTATGGGTCAATCACAACTTTTTTAGAGCTTTTTGAGAAGTTTGTGGAACAATATGCACACAACATCAAGAATGATCTACCCATTTTGGACCTATGCAATTTGAAATAAGGAAGGTGAGAGCCTAGATGACTACCTGGAAAGATGGTAGAACCTCACTACAAGGCTATTATACCAACGCTTAGAAAATGACCTCATGAAAATATTCATTGATAATATGCATCCGAAGTTATTTCTCTTCCCGTGTATGAATTGCATAAAAAACTATTAGGACATTAAAGGTAAAGGGATGGATATTTAAAGAGGCCTCTTGGACAATGGTACCATTAGGAATTATAAAGAAATCTCATAAGATAAGCCCAAAAATGACCAGTCTTGGTACTGGAACAAGAATAAGAATGTTGTTACAATTGGATCCACTGACACCAAACATGTCCAAATTATTGTGACTGGCCCTACACCACCTACTCCTACCTATCAAAAAAATCCACCAACCAACCAATAACCCATGCAACACTTCCAAAACTAATAAAATCAGGCTAATGCCATCTTCGTCACCTAAGGTCAGAAGAAGCCCCACATCCAAAACAATAAAAAATAGACATTCAACCCCCTTGGTGAACCATTGGATGTGGTTTTTCATCAAATGGCTAATGCCAATTTGATTGTTTATTCCCAAACCTAGCCACTCAATGAGAACACCTTAAATCTTGCATGGTATAAGGAAAATGAATAATATGACTATCATCATGTTAAAGGAAATTCCACCATAAAATACATGAAACTCAAGTACTACATCGAAGACCTCATTGACAAGAAGGAGTCACAGTGGGTCTACCTACTCAGCCATCACGCAACAACAACTTGCAAATTTATCAAAATGTGTTTCCTCAACACAACTCTAGAAAGAACATGACCAATGCTAATCCACCACCCTAGAATCAAGGAAAAGGAAATATATGTGACCATGCTGATGGAAAATACCACATGAGTGCTTATATAAACTATGAAATTTTTTTTGGGTGCATATCCTATGAGGAATAATAGACCACAATACAATTGAGAGGGGGGGGGGGGGGTGAATCATTTGTATGACATAATATTAAACTTTAAAATTTGAATAGAAGCAATATAAAACCCAATGAACAAAATGAATGCCAACACAATAACATAATATTTTGGTGTCAGGGAAACCCTATTAAAGGTAAAAACCCTAGTGGGAATTAGAACCCACAAATGATGTACTGAGAGTATAGTATCCTTGTGAGAAGATCTAGCCCTATTAGGAGCTTATTAAAGCATATATAGTACATATTCCTTGTTAGAGGAAAGACCCTGTTAGGAGTCAAGAAAAGATGGTAGGCTCACTGTCCAAAGAAGGTTAAGTCCATCTTTAGAACACACTATTTGCAACACAAATGTATATGAGGAAATACACAATCCTTGTGAACTGTTTGACAACAACTATCTTTGCTTGATCAGTTCCAATGAATTACATACAATTCTCTAATCTACATATAGTAGGTACAAGCTTGCAGCTTCCACAATCTTCCCTCACATCACATACATCTCATCCATATCTTTTCCAAGAAAAATCTCTTACATATATACCCTATTACATTTTATATGATTAGGTCAGCTGATTAGGCTTTCCTAATATATAATCAATTACATAAACCCTTGCCAAGATACACATGGTATAAAAAACAAGTATACAATTATTACATTACAAAAATTAAGGACCGACATCCTTAATTCATATTCACCATCCATAGTACATGCTACATGATTTGAAGTTGGCTCCCAAATAAGTCTTCTCTAGATCACACACCATAGCTAATGCCATCTTGCTTTTCGTGACTTGCACTGACCAAAAAAGATTATTTGGTACCTTGTCTATCATCCCTTAAGCTTGCATATACTAAATCCATACCTTCTATAAGATATACTAGAAACATAGAGACTCACTCTGTCAACTTCCACTGTGACACTCCAGTAACTAGTCTTGACCAAAACATTTGTAACTCATCTAATATGAAACATTACATGATGAAATCTTGGATATAAGATCACAACATCTTCCTGTACTCTCATCTGAGTTTGCACATTCTAAAACATCTGTACAGTGTCTGTATACTATAGTAACCAATATGTTCTATTCACAGAAACATATGTTGACATAAGTGACAAAACACTAATGAAAATAGCAGCAGCTCCAACGTCACTCAATGTAGTGATTAAACATATTAAATGTATCAACCATCTCCCCAATGCATTATCAATATCCAACAATCTCCCCCTTTGGCATTGATGTCAACATATGGGAAAATCCATTAACCCAAAGTTTAATCAATCCAAAGTTTTGTAACCAAATAGTACTCTCATAGTACACATCCATACAATCTCCCCATATAGTAGGGATTTTCTCATAGCAACACTCCCCATTTGACAAAAATGAAAAAGGGTGCCATAAGTCATCAACTGTTCTTCAAAACTGTCTTCAATGATCACTCCCCCTAAGGATTAGATCCCTACATCAAGTCTAGAATATGATAAGGCTCTCAAAATCTCTGGACTGATGCATACCTACATCATTTAATTTAGACTAGGAGGGGCTTGAACCCCAAGCATACCTCTGAGATATTCAAAGGTATCTTTTGGCAATAAATTTGCAAAGATGTCTGCGATCTGTTCCTTTGTGCTAATATACTCTGGACTTTATTTCCTTCTCTACCACCTTGTTTATCAAGAAGTGATACTTGATACAAATATGTTTAGTTTTAGAATGCATCATCATATTCTTTGACATATTCACTGTACTAGTGTTATCACAATGGATAACCACATGCTCATCAAAAGTTATTCCAATGTCTTTCAAAATTTGTTTCATCCAAAAAATTTGAGTACAATTAATAGCACAAACAACATAATCTAATTCTGCAGTAGATTGAGCTATACAATCTTGCTTCTTACTTAGCCATGAAACCAACTTTTTCCCAAGGAAAAATGCACCACCACTAGTACTCTTCATGCACTTCTCTAAATCATTACTTCCAAGAGAGTCCATGGATTGGAAACCTTGAGAATGTGATTTAGAGCTCCCTAGGCATGGAGTGCAAGGATATTAGGAGTGCTCTCAGCTAGAGCTAGTTAAGCCTATAACCTTGCTAGTAAACCATGCAATGGGAGATTCAATGAAGACAAGGGAAAGAATGCCAATATCCTCTAGAATCAAGAATGAGAATGCAAATGCAACTAAGATATAAAATGAGAATGCAAGCTAAGCTATGGAAATGAAAGAACAAGCTAAACTATGAAAGGAAAGATGCAAGTATTACAAAGTCTTCCTAGTTAAGCTATGTGAGTTAATCTATAGCATAAAGGAAATCTATACTATGAATTCCATGATAATGAAACTAGAATGCAAGAAATGAGACTAGAATAGTATGTAGATGCAAAAGCCAAGAATGCTCCAAATCTTCAAAAGCTCCAAAGTGACCTAGAAAACCTACAACATAACATTAGCATAAAAAGATGGGATCCTCAAATGAAGAAGAGAGCTCTCATTTTATAAGAAATGAGAAGGATTGGACCATGGAGATTAAGAGGCAAAAGATTTAATCAAGGGTGGAGCTTGAAATAGGAGCAATCCATGTGTACAAATATCCTCCAATGAGAAAATGAGAGTTGACTTTTGTGTCCATATGAGACAAAAAGTCCTTTTTCACTTTTTATAAAATAAGAATAATGCTTTATTTGTGCAACTTAGGATAAGAGGAAAAGTGGGGCTTTTTTATTTATTAAAAGGGTAGGGAAATCCTTTTAAATAAATAAAGACTTAGGATAAAATGGTTATCCTAGGAATAATCGAATAAATGATAGAACCAGGATTTGATCAAGAATAAGCAATTTGATGATTTTAGCAAAAATACTAGCAAAGGGGCTAATAGTCTAGGTGACTATTTTTAGGTGTATACATTCCTGTCATCAATATTTCCTACCTAATCAGCATCAATATAAGAATGAAGTTCAAATATATCATTTCTATCATACCATTAGCCATATTCAATTGTCCCTTTCAGATATCTAAATATCCTTTTCACAGCAGCTAGGTGTGTCTCTTTACGTTCTTCCTGATATCTAGCCACAATTCCAACAACATTAGCAATATCTGGTCTGGTGTGAGTTAGATATTGTAATCCACCAACCATCGATCTATACTTGGTTTGAAAAAAACACTTAATCTCATCATTACTTGATATTTTGTTACCAGTCACCATGGGTGTACCAACTGGTTTACAATCTTCCATTCCAAACTTCTTTAACATTTCTTTTAGATACTTAGTCTAAGAAATAAAAATGTCATTCTTGTTCTAAATTATTTATAGTCCTAGAAATAATTTTATTTCACATAGCATAGATATCTTAAATTCATTTTCCATCTCTTTAGAAAACTTCTTACACAATTCATCATTACCTCCAAATATAATATCATCAACAAAAACTTCTATTATCAAAACTCCATCTTCACTAGTTCACA
The DNA here is from genome assembly GCA_027943335.1 of Chamaecyparis obtusa. NCBI lineage: Eukaryota > Viridiplantae > Streptophyta > Pinopsida > Cupressales > Cupressaceae > Chamaecyparis > Chamaecyparis obtusa. The sequence goes on from BSBK01003890.1 coordinate 514,958, forward strand.
AATATAAATTACTGTCAGCATTACCTTTTCTAAATCCAAGCTGAAGTGAGTATTTATCTAGCCTTGCATATCAATCCTTTGGAGCTTGCTTCAGTCCATATAGTGCCTTCTTCAACTTGCATACCATGCCTCCATCTTTGGATAGAGGAAATCCATTAGGTTGCTTTATATACACTTCTTCTTCAAGATCCCCATTCAAGAATGTAGATTTCACATCCATCTGATATACCTTGAAGTTTTTATATGAAGAATAAGCCAAGAATAATCTCACAGCCTCTATTCTAGCAATAGGAGAAAATATCTCTTCAAAATATGTGTCTTCTTGTTATGAATAACCTTTACATACCAATCTTGTTTTGTTTCTCACAACAACTCCTTCTTTATTAATTTTATTTTTGAAAACCCATTTAGTTCCTATTACATTTTTGTCTTTAGGTATAGGAACCAATTCTCAAGTGTTATTTTTCTTTATCTGATCTAATTCTTCCTTCATAGCATTTATCCAAGATTCATCTCTACAAGATTCATCTATAGTCTTTGGTTCAACTTAAGAAATCAAACAAGTTTCTTCTCTAGCCTTTGATCTAGTCATTACTCCTTGATTTGTATTAAAAATAATTTTATTATTAGTATGATTCATCTTTACATACCTAAGAGTCTTAGGAACCTTAGTAACCTCATTTGTATCATCATCACAAGTCTCATTTTTGCATTCAGTCTCAACAATTTCTTCATCTTCTTCTTCTTCTTCTTCTTCTTCTTCTTCTTCTTCTGTGGAAGTAGCCTCTTTAATCTCTGTATGTTGATTACAATCATATATTCTTTCTTGTATCTAAAACCTTTCATCTATCTTCACATTTCTACATTAAATCATCTTTCTTAATCTTAGATTAAAAAATTTGTAAGCCTTACTCTTAGTAGAATAACCAAGGAAAATTCCTTCATCACTTCTAGCATCAAACTTCCCTATCTCATCATCTCTCTTGATATAGTACTTACTACCAAATATTCTAAAATATTTTAGAGTAGGAGTATGATCAAACCATAATTCATAAGGATTTTTAATTGTACCTTCTTTGATTTGAACTCTATTCAAGGTGTACACTATTGTCCCAAAAACTTCTCTCCAATGCATATGAGATACATTTCTTTTAGGCAACATTGTCCTAGCAGCATCAAGTATAGTCATGTTTCTTCACTCTGCTATCCCATTCTATTGTGGAGTCCTAGGAGAAGATGTCTATCTTTGTATACCATGATCTTTACAGTATGCATTGAATATATCTGAAGTAAACTCTCCACCTCTATCTAACCTCAAACATTTTAAATTTAAACCTAATTCATTCTCTACTTTTTCTTTAAATATCTTGAACTTATCAAATGCTTCTGATTTCTCTTTCAAATAAGTGACCCAAATCATTCTAGAAAAGTCATCAACAAAAAGTATAAAATACCTTTCACCATAGTATGATCTTATCCTTATAGGTCCACATAGGTCTGTATGTACCGGATCCAACTTTCCTTTTGGTGTATATTCTTTACTTTTGTATCTTCTTCTAGTCCATTTTCCCATAACACATTCTTTGCATACAGTGTTAGATGGTTTCATAATCTTTGGTAGATCTCTTACTACATTATTCAGGCTTGCCTTCACAATATTATCAAAATTAACATGACAAAATCTTATGTGGCATAGCCAAATGTCATCTACATTTGCATCAAATCAAGAGGCTCCAGATGTCTTTAATTAAAATGCATTACCTCTAGATTTAGTTCCGGTTGCAATCAGTTTTCCTACCTTACTTCTGATAAAATATTTACCATCATTGAATTTCAATTGAAACTCTTTGTCCATTAGTTTTCCAACACATAACAAGTTATTCTTAAGTCCATCAACAAGTAGCACATTATCAGTTTTAGTCTTTCCATCCAAACAAATAGATCCTACTCCTATGATAGGTTTAGGAAGATTGTGTCTCAATCTCATAGCACCACCATCATACTTCACTAATTTAAAATTATTTTTTTTGTCTCCAGTCATATGATGTGAACAACCATTGTCTATAATCCATTCATATTTCTTATCAACATGTGATACTAAAGCTTTTTCCTCATGCACTGGTTTTTCATCTTTAATAGAAATAAATCCAATCTCCTCATAATCTAAATCATCATCATCAGAAATACCTTCACTAGCATAATAACATTCCTTATCCTTTGAAAACTTAAACTTGAAAAACATAGGCTTGTGTTTAGGAACTCTTTTAGGACATCTAGATGCAAAATGACCTACCTTATTGCAAGAAAAACATTTCAAAGGTAACTTTCCTTCAAATTTACCCTTACCTCTCTTTTCTCTTCTAATAATCAGTGCAACAAGTTCATCCATCTTTCTTTCCTCTACTTGTATCTGTTCCCACTCCTTAGCATTAACAAAGCTCTTCTTTTAGGTTCTCACTACTGGTGCTTGTAAGTCCAGACATTATATTCTTGTGTGTAGATGCTTTAAATGAAGATTCAACTTTAGGTACAAAATCTCTCATTTTAGTAGCTTCAAAGGTAGTTAGCTTTGTAATCAACATGTCTTTGCTAAAGTTCAGAGTCAAAGGTATAGTTTGTTGTATAGATATAGCCTTAGTCTTGTAAACAGGCGTCAATGACTTAAGGATATTCACAATTACTTCTTCATCATAAGTGCCTACACAATTTTTTATTCCAACCACAGCCTCTGTAACCCTTTTAACATAAGCCCTAATTCTTCATCATCCTTCATTTGTAGCTTCTCTATTTTTGTTTCCCAGTTCTATAACTTTGCTTTCTTGGTATACTTGTCTCCTTCATATAGTTCTTCTAATCTTTCCCAAATCTTGTGTGTCGAATCCAGATCTTTAATGTCATTAAATTATCCTTTAGAGAGTGTGTTGATCAATGCTTCCCTTGAGACCATGTTATATGAAAATACCTTCTTTTCATCATCAGTAGCTTTTTCCAATTCATCCTCAGCCTTCATAGAAACTTGATTCTTTGTAATCATCCATTAGTCAATGGCCAAACATAGAGAATGATTTCGCATATTGTTAGGAATAATATACCACAATACAACTAAGAGGGGGGGGGGGTGAATTAGTTGTATGACTGTATATTAAACTTTAAACTTTGAATAGCAACAATATCAAATCCAATGAATGCCAACACAATAACAAAATATTTTGGTGTCAAGGAAACCCTATTAAAGGTAAAAACCCCAGTGGGAATTAGCACCCACAAATGATGTACTAAGAGTATAGTATCCTTGTTAGAAGATCTAGGCCCGTTAGGACATGATTAAAGCATTAGAGAGCATAGTCCTTGTTAGAGGATAGACCCTATTAGGAGTTAAGAAAAGAGGGTAGGCTCACTACCCAAAGAAGATTAATTCCACCTTTAAAACACACTATTCGCAACACAAGTGTATATGAGGAAATACATAATCCTTGTGAACTATATGACAACAACTATCTTTTCTTGATCAGTTCCAATGAGGTACATACAATTCTATGCTCTACATCCAGCAGGTACAAGCTCGTAGCTTCCATAATTTTCTCTCACATCACATAGATCTCATGCATATCTTTTCCAAGGAAAAGATCTTACATATATACCCTATTAAATTTTACATGATCAGGTCACCCAATTAGGATTTTGTAATATACAATCAATTACATAAACTCTTGCTAAGATACACATGGTATTAAAAATAAGTATACGATGATTACATTACAACAATTAAGGTCTGACATCATTCATTCATATTTTCCATCCATAGTACACACTACATCTTTTGAAGTTGGCTCCCAAATAAGTCTTCTCCAGATCACTTGCCACAACTGATGTCATCCTTCTTTTTATGAATTGCACTAAGAAATGAACATTCTTTAGTACCTTTTTTGTCATCCCTTAAGGTTGCATATACTGAATCCATACCTTCTGTAAGATATACCAGAAACACATAGGCTCACTCTATCAACTTCCACTATCACACTCCAGTAACCAGTCTTCACCAAAACATATGTCACTCATCCAATATGCAACATTACATGATGTGATCTTGGATATAAGATCACAACATCTTCTTGTACTCTCATTTGACTTCAAACATTCTAAAACATACATATAGTGTCTATACACTGTAGTAACCAACATGTTCTCTTCATAGAAACATATGTTGACATCAGTGACATAACCCTAATGACAAAAAAAATAGCTCCAAAATCATCCAACATAGTGATTAAACATATTAAATTAATCAACCATCTCCCCAATGCATTAGCAATATCTAACATATCCTAGGTTGAGCCCACAATCAATGTCATCCATGTCAAAGGTGTCGACAGTTAGTGTGTAGTCACCACACATAGAGGTAGGATATCTATTGTCAGTGATAATCTAATACCCACATCTAATGGACAATAAAACCTCTTGGAACACCTTGGGAACAAATATACCCAAATATTCATCCTTGACCTTCTCTGCACCTCTCCCATATTAGGAATGGGAACACTGAGAGGGGGGGTGAATCTGTGTTCTATAATTAATTTTTGATTCTTGAAACTTAACTCAATTACTTAAATACTGAAATGAATAGTAAAGAAAATTAAGTATTCAACCATAACACATAACATAATATATGTTTACGGGGTAACCTTGGCCAAAGGAAAACCTTGGTGGGAATTAATACCCATGAATAATTGTACTTTGTATTATGAACCTATTAATGTTCCTTTTCCATGTTAGGAGTAGTCATTACAATGCTAAGTACAATGACTTGGTTAAGAGTCTATAAGTAACAAACCCTATTAGGTGTGGATGGCTCACTGCCAGACCTTGTTGCTCAATGAAGAATGCTACAACCTCCTGGTTATCAGATACACACTATGTCTACAAGGTCAACTTCTACTTTGAAATTACTATCTGATTAGTTCCTTTTGTGCGCTGATGCTTTAACCTCTTGTAAATATCTATATCATTCTTACTAACATAATACATACTTTACATACTTCTTCTCTTCTCTATATGCCATACATTCCTCAAATACAAAAGTGCATGTCACATTTATACATGATGAATAGATGCAACCAAAACTAACTATTAGGTCTGCCTATAACTTAACACATACAATGCTTCCAAGTTAATTGGCTCAAGCGTGTTTACATACAATTATATTAAAATGTTTACAAAACTATTATAATAGGCACATAGCCTTTACAAAACAAAAAGATATACGCTAATAAAAAAACTATCTGTCGGCTCCATGCTCTATTTTGTTCTGTCGCTTATTGACTGTGTCACTTACACTTGCTATAACTTCTTCATGTTGTCATATCTAACCATGCATTCTTAGACTTAGCATAGTACCATACTCAAAAGATTATATCCAAGGGCGTATACCAAAACTCAGTCATACACACATGCGCCGATGCTCTAATCATCAGGTGCTTCTCTGTATGCTTTGTCTTTTATACTTAGCCAGATTCTGATCTTCCAAATTAGTGCAGTGAATACAAAACTTCATATGACTTTGTTTCCATAATGGCAACTCTAAAATTAGTCATATAAACTAAGTAAAGTCAACTTGCCAACAATCTCCCCCTTTTTCATTAATGGAAATAAAGGAATATGGAAAAGTTGCTAAACTTAACTTACACACAAAAACTTGCTATCATATCTTCTTATTTACTACTATCTCCTTTATATCATATACACTACTCCCCCTTTGACATTAATGACAAACGTGCTCAAAAAGGAAAAATTCAAGTACTTACATAGAAAGTACATCTAGGTATGCAATTTGAAGGTTTTTGATTTCTTGCTGCCACAAAACCTTGAGTGTATCAACTATCTAAAGATGGGTGGATAATACATAAGTGAGATTCTCCATCTTTTCCAAATCTATGCAGGGACTTTGATCATATGTTATAGTTGTGGCATGTATCTTCTTAATGTTCTGAGTTAACACATCTAATGAGGGCACCAGTGCATTTATAAGTTGTTCTTGTCTAGCCCTTATCTTTTCCATTTCTTTTTATGTTTTCTCAATTTTATCTTTCTATCCTTGATAGACATTATTGTAAATGTTTATGTCTTGAGATGGATCTTCCACTGATTTTCTTACTGCTTCCATCAAAGATTCTACTTCCTAAATCTTCTTAGAGATATCTACAGTGAGTTTGTCCTTATTCATCCAATCAACAATTATCTTCCTTCATTTTTCTACTGACTCTTTTAGCATTGCTTGACCAATCTTTAAAGAATTAAGGTCAAGTGAGAAATTACTTATCAATTCATTCAGCCTCATCTTGATATATTTCTCTTCTGCAATCTTAGATGTTGATTCTTCTAGACTTGAGAAATTTTCTTTGAAGTTTGACAAGATGGTGCTGACATCATCCACTAAATGAACACTAATCACTTTCTTATCCTCAGGCAATAAACTATTCAATATGCTGACTGATTCAACAAATAAAGGATTTCCCATTACTTGTTTTTCTTTGGCTTTGTCCATAGCTAATACACTTATCTTCATCAGGTCTTCTTCTCCCCATGAGTCTAGGCTTGTTGTATTAGGTGTCAAACTAGACAACAATGATATAGATGATTTAAGAGTAAGAAATGTGCTTTGACCTACATCCATGAATTAACTTTTTTCCTTCACTAGGATCTCAATAGAGGGCTCTTCTGTAGGTTCATCTTCCTTCTGTTCTTCCTCTCCTATTCAGTCTTCAATTTTTACTTCTTCTTTTTGCTTAGGTGATTCTTCTCTACATAAGATCTCATCCTCTTTAGTATTTACAAGGGCTTCTTTAAACTTATCTAGATCTTTTTCTATTGCCGCCATGGATATTTCAACATTATCAATCACAATTGCTTCATCCTTAGCTTCAGCCTTGGGTGCAAAATCTTGTGGACCTATCATACGTGCATCAGGGCTCTCAACTTATTTTTCTTGCTCAAAGGGAACTTGGGTTGTAGGTGTAGTACGAGGGTACATGTGTCTTTCCAAAAACACTTTTTCAAATGCCTTCTCTATTTCCTTCAAAACCAACTCATAATCCTTGTTCATTAACTACAGTGTTCTAATTTTTGTTCTTAGATATGGTTTTAGAAAATTTAACATTAATATATTCTCTTCCAGTGAACAAACATGGAGGTTTTCATCAAGTGTCTTTTCTCTTATTCTCATGCCCTCTTCTATGGCTTGTCTTTTCAAGGAATCCAAAATTTTCCATACATGATCAGGAATAACTGTCTTAAGTTCCAAAACTGACTTTTTGAACTTAATCATGTGCTTGATAATCATATAATGAATTTTAGACTTATCAATCTTATGATACTTATCATAGAATTTTACTATCTGATCTATCCTTCCTTCATCAACAACTCTAGTTCTCAAGACTTCTAGATTCGGTTTGAGTCCTACCTCAGGAGGTGCTTGATTGTTCTTTCCTTCACTTCTGGTTGTCCTTGAGGATGGGTGGCTTGCACTAGTTTGTTTATTCCTTTTAGACACCTTGATTGGATCATGAGGTGGAGTGGAATCTAGATCAACTATGATTGTGGGTGCTGAGGTGCTATCATCTGTCTTACTCTTCTTTTCCTCTGGATCATTATTTTTTTCTATTTTGACTTCAAATGTGGGTGTGGTCTCAAGTTGCATATAAATCTTGGCTTCACTTGCTTTGTCTAAGTCTTCTTGGGTAACACCATGAATTTTCAGAATGTCTAAGGTAATCCTTGATGCTTTTCTCTTGGTCATAGCACTGTATAAGACATAATCAACTTGTCTTGTCTTTTCTTCATAAGTTCCCCATCTTCATTCATTGGGATCCTTAGGGGCTGATAGGAGGACTTGTGCATAAGCCTCCAAAATGTGTTCCTCTACTTCATATCCAAGTGGATGAATTCAATTTATCCTAGGCTCAACTACTTCCATGCATGTAATGTCTGTTTCCACCATGAAGCATATAGTGTCTTTGTACTTCTCCATAATCTTCTCAAGTATCATGTACCTTCTCTTCATCTTGATTCTGAATGTCTTTATTTCCAAATCCATATAATCCTTTAGGGTTCTCTCTGATGTTTCCTTAAATGAGTTTTGAGGCAATGTAGGTAGGCTCTTGTCAAGATAAAGATCAGAGACTTTACAACCTATATGAAAGTACATGTAGATGATCAATGACCTGAATCTGAATATTTTTCTCTTATCATGTTTTATGGCTCTTATGTTGTCTAACAACTATGTGCATAGGATCTCACAGTGGTTAAACTCTCCATTTTATTTCACTATCCTTATAGCTGCCAAAGTTGTACTTGTGGTTACACTGTTCACTCTATTTGCATGCTGGAACTTGTATCCAAGGATCATATCGATGAGTTTGATATCTTTCTCCTCTATGGGCTCAATTTTCATGCCGTGCTTATCACTCCTAGACTTACAAGCCTACTCAACTTGTTTTCTGACATCTTTACCAGTAGGAAGAATGGCAAAGGTCTTTGAAAGTCTGGTCATCTCATGAATGAGATCTATTGTTATGTGAATAGGAACTTATCCAATCCAAAATAGATCATCATAAATTCTTCTTAGAAGGATCTTGATCCATTTTAACTCATAGAATTCATACACAGTCACATATTTAATTATAGGGTGATTTGTGAAGTGCGTGAATTCATCCTTGAATGTCATGTCTAGATTAACCATTGTTTCTATGTGAAACCTTATCCTATCTACTCCTACAGGTTCCTTCTTACAATAGATATAGGTGTGAATATCTTCAACGTGCATAACTCCCATCAGAGTTCTAGAAAATGCTCCTTCTAGGTAATCTAGGAATGACTTAAATGGATGCTTCTTGAATACATATCTCTTCCTCTTAGTGACATCGAATACTACTGGAGTGGCCATTACTTACTCGATTCAATGCTTAAGTAGGGTTCCAAAGGGTTTTTGAGATGACGCATGTAGGTTAGGGTTCCACAACAATTTGAACACTTCTTTGCTGATAAAAACTACTTCAATCCTTCAATACTTGCTACTATGATTTGTTGTGCTCTCCCAAGGCTTGATTTCAAATGCAAAAGTAAGGAAAATAGATCTCTAATGACTTATAAATCAACTTTCTAAACTTAATGCTTGTTGCGGTAATACAAATTGCAACAGTGAATTTCAATCTTCATTCTTGTTGTCAATCGGGTTGTGCGATCTTGCATACTGCATCGAATAACAACTAAACAACTAAAACCAAAGGTGCATACTCTGAGGGTGAATATACTAGTCGCATAGGGTTCTAAAGCTTATCTATCTCCCCCTATGACCATGAGGGTCATTTATCCAGAAGTAGAAGGTGTGTCCATTATAGATGCATCCACTACTTTTTCACTAATATTGTCTTTCTTTACTTCCATCCAAATCTTTATCACATCTTTTGTATCTTTCACAAACTTGACTTCTCCAGATTCATCCAATATTGATCCTTGAGACTTATTAGGTCTTTCTTAACTTTGCGCTTGTGATCTGCAAAACTTTGAGATGTGTCCAAACTTGTTACAAGAGTGACAAATGACTGGAGTCCTTATATTCCTTGGCACATTGATGTGAGTTACCATGCTACATTGTTTAGTTGTGTGACCATTGTAATTGCATATCTGACATGTGATGTTCTGAGGAATTCTATAATTTTGATGTGGTTGATTTCTCTTATTGTGTTGTGTCTGACTTCTTTGATTTGATCTACAATTAATAGCTTTATGACAAAACTTATTGCATGAATAACAATAACCATTGAAAGGTCTTACCTCTTTAAAATCTCTTGCTATATGTCCATTCTTGTTATAGGCATAACAAGTTATGTTTACTAGCTTGTGTTCATCTTTAGGTGGTTCTACTTTAGCTTCAGTATGATTTTTAGTCTTCTTAGCTTCTGTAGATTCTTTTGGTGCTTTCAATCTTTCTTGCATTGCATTGATTTGAAATTGTGCTTCATTTAATCCAATACCACTCGAATCTCCTTTTATCCTTTGTGCATATAACTCAAAATCTAATAGATTAGTACTTGTGTGCAATTTGTCAATATGGTTCTTGGCTTTTGTTAATTCAGTTTCCATCTATTTCTTGATATTTTCTAAATCCAAGATTTTCATAGGCTTCCTGATTATTGGTTAACTTTTCATCCAATTCTTCAATATGATTGTTTAGAGATGTGTTTTCTTCATTCATCTTTTCGACCATTTTTCCCAAATCATTTGTTGAACAATATTTCAAATCTTTTCTCAATTTTTTGATGAATACTTGTGAGCCACTGACCTTCAATTTCAGCTCTTCAATTTCCTTTTCAGATCTATCAAGATCTTCAAGAGCTGCTTCAAGATTATTCTTTAGATGCTTTACTTCTTCTGAAACCATGATCTTCTCAAGTGGTTAAACTTATCTTTAGAGGACCAAAGCTCTAGTACCAATCGTTAGGAATGGGAAGATTGAGAGGGGGTGGTGAAGCAGTGTTCTATAATTAATTTTTGATTCTTGAAATTTAACTCAATTACTTAAATACTAAAATGAATAGTAAAGAAAATGAAGTATTCAACCATAAAACATAACACAAGATATGTTTACAGGGAAACCTTGGCTAGAGGAAAACCTCAGTGGGAATTAATACCCATGAATAATTGTACTTTGTATTATGAACCTGTTAATGTTCCTTTTCCCTATTAGGAGTAGTCATTACAATGCTTAGTACAATGACTCGGCTAAGAGTCTATAAGTAAAAAACCTTGTTAGGGGTGGATGGATCACTGCTAGAGCTTAGTGCTCAATGAAGAAGGCTATAACCTCCTGGTTATCAGATACACACTATATCTACAAGGTGAACTGCTACTTTGACACTATTGTATGATCACTTCCTTTTGTGCATTGATGCTTTAACCATTGTAAGATCTATATAATTCTTACTTCTCCAATACATACTTCACATACTTCTTCTCTTCTCTATATGCCATACATTCCTCAAATACAAAAGTGCATGACACATTTATACATGTTGAATAGACACAACCAAAACTAACTACTAGGTCAGCCTATAACTTAACACATACAATGCTTCCAGGTTAATTGGCTCAAGTGTGTTTATATATAATAATATTAACATGTTTACAATACTATTACAATAGGCACATAGTCTTTACAAAACAAAAAGATATACACTAATAAAAAACCTATCTATCAGCTCCATGCTCTATTCTATTCTGCTGCTTACTCACTGTGTCACTAAGACTTGCTGTAACATCTTCATGCTATCATATCTGACCATGTGTTCTTAGAATTATCATATTACCATACTCAAAAGATTATATCGAAGGGCACATACCAAAACTAGGTCATACACATGTGCGTCGATGCTTTGATCATTAGGTGCTTCTGTATCTGCTCTATCTTCTATACTTAGCCAAATTTTGATCTTCCAAATTAGTGCGCTGACTACAAAACTTCATATGAATTTGTTTCCATAATGAAAACTCTAAACTTAGTCATATAAACTAAGTAAAGTCGACCTCCCAACAACCCATCCATCAAGAGATCCTCAATAATGCCCTCCAAGAGGCATGTGGCCCCACAAACATTAACACCATCTGATTCAATAACCTCATTTATCATTTTTATGCATCTTTCACCCTTTCCTTCAAGCTGTCTAACATACCATTCCTGGAACTAGATCATAATCTCCCTCTCTCTATAGTCATCATGGTAAATGACTTTGTTGTTAAATGAGTCATGATAGATAATGGTTCAGGCCTTAATTTGTGTACACTAAATTTCATGTGGAAAGTGGGATACATAGAGACTAACATTTCATATGAGGTCATCACCATTAAGGCCTACAAAAACTTGGAGCTACCTTAGAAGGTACTATTTTGTTCCCTATCAAGATGGACCCAATAATTTAAGAGACTATTTGCCATATTTTTGATCCTAATCTTCCCTATAAAATCCTCCTTGACTGACTATGGATTCAGTCCATCAAAGATGTACCATCCACCTACCATTAGTGCATTAGATTTTTAGATCAATGTATTTGACGATTCACAACTCATCATCAGGGCATGTCCTGGATGAATTCCAAACAGAGGATGTCAAATTACTACCATACAAGAATCTTGTGGAAAGAAACAAATAATAATTCATAAGCTTACAGTTCACACAAGTACTTAGGCTACAAAACAAAGCCATAGATGTGATGGAAACCATTGAGTCTTTACTAGAAATCCCTCATGATTCAATGCAGTAAAAATTCTTAGTCAAGAAGCTATATACACCTTCTTATGAGAATGTCGATTCTGAAATGCTATGTATTTTGGTTGGTCCCCAATTCCCATGGTACCATGACATCCATTCTTATCTAAAGAATGGTATCATATCCCCCAACCTCCCTAACACCCAACACTAGAACCTTATCTGTAGAGCTTACCACTACACTCTCCTAGGTAATACCATATATGATTGTGGATATTAGAACATCCTCTCTTGATATTTAGATTTGAATGAGGTCATCCTAGCTTTACCAAAGGTTCACACTGGAATTTTTGGTGCCCACATGAGTGGCATGGTCCTAGAAAAGAAGATTCTTAGAGTCAAGTACTATTGGCCAACCATGGAGCATGATGCATGTGTGTTTGTAAATAAATACCTACCATATCAACAACATGCTAATCTGATCCATGCTCCAGCACAAGATTTATAGCTCATTGTGCCACCATGGCCTTTTTCATGTTGGGGCTTTGACCTCATTGGTTAGATCACTCCACTCTCCTTGAATAGACACAAGTATATCATAAATTCCACTAAATATTAATGAAATAGATTGCATGAATCCCACTCACCCTTACCACTGACGTTCAAATATGTAAGTTCATCCTTTACCATATCATATGTCTCTTTGACAACCCTTCCACCCTTTTTAGAGATCATGACAGACCTTTTGAAAACTATCATATGGATGACCTATGTGTGAGATTCCACATCCATCACCATTTTTCAAGCCCATACTTCCCTTAAGGAAATGACCAAGTTGAGGGAACCAACAAAACCATTCTAAAGATCCTCCAAAATGTTGTCAATGATTTTGGTCATGACTGGAACCTCCAAATCAATCCCTCCCTCTGGGCCTACTGCACTCCCATAGGTACCACCCCATACTCCCTTGTATATGGTTTTGAGGTGGTCTTACCAATTGAGGTCGAGCTACCTTCATTGTGTGTGTTTATGAAAAAATATACCACTGATGAATATTATCACATGGCTCACATCACCCAGCTAGACCTATCAGATGAGAAGAGACAACACACATATGACCTCCTGATAGTATACCATAATTTCCTTAAAATAAACTACAATAAAAGGGTCCACCCAAGATAGTTCCAAGTGGGTGACACGATCCTTAGAGACAAATAGAAAGTACAATAAAATTGAGAAAAGAAGGGTAATTTTGAACCTACCTAGTTGGGTCCTTATATTGTCACAACATGTTTTAGCTTAGGAGCCTACCATTTATCTACACTTGAAGGGGAGCCCTTCAATGATCCCATCAACATCATCCATCTGAAGTGGTTCTATGTTAAAACTATCTTTTGTATATCTGAAATTTTTTTTAAAATTACAAAATGTCCTGAAAAAATAATTGTCCTCATGAGAACTTGGTAAATAGGCACCTCGATGATAGAAAAAATAAAAAATTTAGAAAAATACAAAAAAAAAAGGAGAAAATAGTAAAGATAAATAATCATCCAATAGTGAAAACTTGACAATCAAGCACCTTGGACAACTATGTTGCTGAAAACCTAGAAACATGCACCATACATAGTGGACCATTATCTATCAAACTCCCATCCGCCCATCCCATTCACCCACTCCTCACCACTTGACCCCCTCCCATCCCTATCACCAACCCACATTTTTGAGGTGTTCTATTATCCAACATATGCCACAAACAAATGAACTACTATCCCATGTCTTGAGCTTCCTATGTATCTTATTCCTAAATCCTACACTTTTTATATCTTTGTCAATGTTTACCTATCCTAATACCTGAACTTTTTTAAATATTCATTGTATATATGAACCATGTCTTTTGTAGCATATTGTCAAGTTCTTGAATACATGTAAAATGGATTCACCTCTATTCAAATGTATAGGGGGAAATATGAGACCTATTCTCAAACCCAAATTCCCCAAAGAAGAGATCCAATTTGATCAACCAAAAGGTTAATTGACAATCAAATCAATTTATGGAAAAGAAAGGGAGAGAGAGAGAGTAAATCCAATATTTCCCTATGATGGATATTATGTTTGGAATATTGAATAATTGAAACACAAGTACTAACCTCAAATTAGGCCAGATCTGGAAAATGTTGAATTCTGGTGTCTATGTGTACTTTTGGGAAAATCTAAAACCTATCCTTGACTGGAAATGCTAAGACAGAGAAAAACTAGAAATATATCTCCAAGATGGCTCATCTCGGGTTTGACCCTCATAAAAAGGTCAAATACTACATTCTTTATTTGAAGTCTGATTCAAATTCTGTTTGCAGATCTTGGAAGTTTTCCAAAAAGGGTATCTAAATTCACTCTCAGATCTGAAATTCTGCACCTATACCTATAAGAAAATGGGGTTTTTTGTTGTATGGGGGGTTTGCCTTTGTTAAACCCCAATTTAGGAATTAACCTTGAAATTGAATTGAAATATATTGTGCATAAACAAAGTAATTGAAATAAATCACCTCGCTTATGTTGAAGTCCTTGTAGAGGATTCAAATCCTCAAATTCACAAGTAGGAATGAATGTAAGATGTCTCCAATTGATGGTATTTGATCTTCAACACCAATCTTGATTTGATCTTTGCCTATGAGAAGGCTTGCATGAATGGAGAAGGATGGATCTTCAAGGGGGCTTGAAAGAGATTCAATCCTTCAATGGCTAACAATGGATCTCCTTGATGAATGGATGCTTGAACACTTGAATTCTTGAAGAATTTCTTGAATTCTTGAATTCTTGCTTGCACTTGAGAGCTTGAGAGCTTGCAATTGCTTGAGATGAGATGTGAAAATGAGAGAGGAAGGCCTCCTTTTATAGTGAACTAGGGCACACTCCTCTAAAGGGGTTACCTTGGAGAATTAAATCCCAATTAAGTCCTCACCTTTAGAAAATATACCCAGATTAAATGCAATTAATGGATTTACCATCCTAAAACCTGAAATGGCTGACCAGGAGGCGGGAAAATAAATCTCCCAAAAGCCCGAAGCCCGAAAATTCTAGAAATTGAAGATTTGAAGAAAGGGGTCAAAGTTGAGGTTGGACCTGACCTAGTTAGGTTTGAGCTCATCCCTAACCTAGTCAGGTTTGACTGACCCTGACCTAGTCAGGTTCAAACTCGACCCTGACCCTGGTCCCAGGTTGACTCAGAACCAAGTCAGGAGGTCCTGGGGATGCCCAAAAACCTAGAACTAATGCCAGAACAGGTCAGAATGTCAAGGATAGACATAAAATCCTATGATTACTATGATGAAGGCTAGGAGGATCTATTTCTAAACCCTACCTAGAAAATAAAGCCATGGAAGAGGGAAATTCAGGATAATCCTTAAGATCCTAACCCTAATTTCACCTAGAATGAAGAAATCAAGTACGGGGAAGAAGTGGAAAGTGGGGGGAAAGCCAAATACATGCAAAGACCTGATCAAGGTGCTTTGACATGACCCCAAACCACTTACTCAGAGGGCTAAACACTATTATCATGGAAGTGCTTCCATTTTAAGATGATACATTAAGCCCCCACTTTAGCAAGACTATGGACTCGATGCAAACTCTTGGTAAAGCACATTAGAATAAAAAGATAATCTTATCATAATCCAAGGGAAAAAGAGAAACCTTAAGCCCCCATGGACTCAAGTCTTCGTCGACTCCTAGATCATAAATAAGAGAAACATCTCTAGAGAGAGAAAGAAGGTGTGATTACCTCACCCAATGAGAACTTATGTCCCATTGTGAACCACACAGGAAAATGGTGCAACTAGAAAGATGGAATTGAAATGCCTAGTGAATGTGGCTACTCACTAGTCAACCCATCAAGGATTTATCCTTAGGAATATTATATTTCATAAGAATAAAACCAAAAAGAAAATAGATCCAATCTTAAGGACACTTCTGACCTTAAGGGATCAAAATATATGTGTATTTGAAACTGGAGGGATCAAGAGATCTTAAAATATAAATCTATGCTTTAAGGATTAGTTAGTAATCCAAAAAGGGAAAAGAAGAAGTATCTTGAAAAATATATGTGTATTGAAAAGTGTGTGTGCGTGCAACAGGTGAAAAGAGTGTATGCCCCCATGTTAAAGTCATTTCTACCACTTTAATAGGAGCAATGGCTTTAACAGAAACATAAACAACTCCATTGATTATGTTTCCACGTTGAGATGCCCCTAGATGAAGAAAAATCAAGGGAAATATCACAGAAACATACAAAGAACATAGAAGGGATCTACCTACCCTGGGGTCAATATGATCATAAGATAATATATATATGATATTATTGCAAATGAATTGACATCATTCCCCAAAGAAAGTAGAACTACAATCACAAAGGAGGAAAGATCATAGAAGATATACGAAGGAGAATCTTTTTAGACCATGACATGGAGACCAAAAAGAATTAGTGCTACCATATCTCGAATCCAAGTAGATTACACAAGGAAACATTTACGAACAATAGCATTGGTACAACATAACATTGAACAATGCATAGAATAATAGAAATACATAGAGAAGATTTTGAACAATAGTTTCGATACCTTCATCACCTTGCACCAACTGAGTAACAAGGATCATATAAAATTATCTAACAACATTTAGCAAACACATTACGGGGGAAGCATAGTATAGCAGGAAAACACATAACAAAGCTACAATGAAGGACAAGCCGATCAAGTATGCCGCCCACTTTCCCCATCTCATTGTATATCATTTAGGGAAGGTAGGTAACTCACAAGAGGGACTATATCCAACATAGTAGGAAGATAGCCAGTTCCAAACAAGGATCCTCTTGAGAATCACTATGTTTGACACTAGGTGTAAGAGTTAATTGTGATGAAAGCATATTAGGTAAATCAATGTCAATGTCAATAGTCTGATATTCATCATTAACATCATCAATATCATCAAGAGTATCTTCTTCATCCAAGTTAATTAAAATACGATCTAGGATATGAATGGAATCATCATAATCATGCATGTGAACATCATTATTAATAACAAAATCTTCTAACACATTATGCATAGGTTTATCCGAAGAAGGTAGAGATCTTTTAGCTTTAGCATGAGCACGATGCTTTTTATGACATTCATTAGAAGATCAGTTACATTTTGATTTACTTGAGATAGGTTGAGAACTAGGAGGAACAATCACAAGATCCTTCACAGGTTCCTTAGTAAGATCAATAGGATTATTAACCATAGGAGAAACAATCACAGGATCTTTAATAGATTTGGTAGAAGGAACTTGATTAACAGAATTAGAAGCCATAGTTAAAGGAGGTATTGAAGGTGTAGGTAAAATACCATGATTACAATCCCTAGGAGGTGAACTTAATTCAAGGATTTTATGATGTTTATAAGCTTGATATGATTGAAAAAGATTATCAAGGTGAGGAGGACATGAATTAGGTAATGAAGGCCAAAAGAAATTCAGAGTAGCACAATCTCTAGGCCTAGAAGGTTGATTCAGACTATGATTAATCATCTTCACTTTGTCATCATGAATGAACTTAAGAAACTTATGGATAGGTGAAGCAACAACATGCATGGCAATCAACCAAGGCAAACCTAGCGTAACTTGAAATTGATTAGAGGTAGGAACCACAACGAAGGTAGTGTTCACAATTTTTCCAAAAAAGTTCAATCGGAAAAGTAATAGAACCAAATGAGGGATAAAGAAAACCATTACAAGTTTGAATCCACACATCTAATGTATCATAGAAGTCACGTTGTAAGATTTTCATAAAAAGATTTTGTTCAGTGATAACATTGACTAAGGAGGTAGGATCAACAAGACAACCACGAGTAGGTATATGAGAAACCCTAGCAGTAATGTAAAGGGGACCATCAGGAGCTTTAATAGTCTCAGAGTCATCAAAGGTAATCAAAAGTTCTCAAGGTCTTTTATTCTTAAATTGTTTTTGAGGTTTAGGTTGAGTTTTCATTTTAGGTTTAGGTTTTGGTCGATGTTGAGATTGAACTTGAGGTTGAATTTGTGCTTGAAGTTGAGGTTGAGGGTGAGGTAGAGATATAGACTGATCAAAATGATCCACTTGATTAACAACATGATTGAGATCATCCATATTTGAATAATACACAATTTCCATAGTAGATGGTTGAGCAATAGTATTAGTATCATGCCTAGGTAAAGGGTTCATATAGATTTGAAGGTTCTGATTAGGAGGAGAGATAGATTGATTCCCACTACTATCCAAATTATCAACAGACAAAACCTTAGAATCAATTAGATCTTGAACCTTATGTTTTAAAGAATAACATCTCTCAGTATCATGACCATTCTGACGATGATATTGACAAAAAGCATTTTGATCAAAAGATTTAGATGCAATTGTAGTAGGTAAAAGAGGTCGAATAGGAGGTAAAGTAATCATATTAGTAGCTAAAAACCTTTTCATAATAGCATGTAAAGTTTTAGAAAGAGGAGTAAACGTACGATTTAATAAAAAAGTAGTGGATGCAGAAGTGGCATTATGAGATGCAACAACAACTTGATCAGCAACTACATTCACTTGTTTGTTTATCTTGACATAATTGTTGAATTTTTTAAATTTGTTTGGGTTAGGAGAAACATCACTCTTATCAACTGGAATAGGAGCCATTGGAGTGTTGCTCTCAAATTGACTCACTTGTAATTGATAATGATGAAGCACTACACAAAGTTGTTGAAAAGAGGTAAATTCAGTAAGCAAAATCTTATCTCTAATATCCTTTTGTAAATTTGAAATAAACATATGTTGAATATCAATATCAGGAGCAGGATAAGAAATCTGAGCATGCAAATGCTTAAATCTACCAATAAATTTAGTCAATTTTTCTTTAGCACTTTGTTTAAAATGCATTAAATCAGTCAAAGACACTTGTGGGCCAATATTATTTTGAAATTGTTGAATAAAGGCATTAGCAAGTTGTGTAAAAGAATCAATTGAATAAGGAGGAAAGGAACAATACTATTGTAAGGCCTTGTCATGGAAGGTTCTAGAAAATAGTTTGGCTAAAATCCTATGGTCATGAGCATAATCACTACAAAGGATTTGGAATGTTTTAACATGATGAACAGGATCTCCTTTTCCATTATAATTCTCGAGGTATCTCACCTTGCTGAGGAATAGGAGTACAAATAATATCCCGAGACAAGGGACTTCCCATGTCACATGTAGGAATACTAAACTTGTTTTGAGTTAAGGAAGCAAGTTGTTGTTGTAAGGATGATAAAGTTTGAGCCAAACTGATGATTGTTGAATCATTAGAGGAAATAGGAGGAGTAGCAACATTAGACACACTAGGTAAAGAGTAAGAAGCTGCAGGAATAGAAGACACAATTGGAGGAACACTAGGAACTATAGTTGGAAGTGGATTGGAATAAGTGAAAGGAACAGTATGATATGAAGGTTGTGATGTAGGAAGGGACACAAGCGGAACACTCATAGGAATAGAGGGAATCATCATAGTTACCAAAGAAGGAGTATACATAGGAACACTAGGTAAAGGATTAGAAGGAGGTTCAATACTAGTGACAGGAGGAATGAACCCTAAATCTTGAGCTTCTTGAGCTAAAGGTTTAACATTTGAATGCACAAGATGAGTAATACCATGCAAGATGTTAACACCTTGATCACTATCATGGAGAACTTTCTTAAGAGCCTCTATAGCTTGAATGGAATCTTGATTATGGTTTTCTTGAAGAAGCCAATTACCCATTTTATCAAGTTCAGTGGAAAGTTTTTGGACTTGTCTAGGAGGAACTCTTAAAGCATCATCCTCATCATGAGATGAGTGAGAAGATTTTTTCTCCATAGGAGGATTGGAATCATGAAGAATCAATTTATCATATGGGATCCTAAGGAAAGGAGAAGAAGATTCAGGCTCAAAGGCACCAATGAGTCTACGACTTTGTCTAACTGGAATGTTATAAGTAGGACTAGTGGTAGTAAAGCTCATAAACCAATGTAATGCAAATGAACTAAACTAAGAACATATAAAGCATGAATATGAAATCTAATTAGAATGCAAGATCAATCACAAAGGACAAATCTAATACTAACAAGATAAAAGGAAAGCACAATAAGGCATCCAATTCCACAAAAGAAAAGAGAGTAAGTATGTCGGGTTCACCAAAATGAATAGATGTAAAATGGATTCACCTCTATTCAAATGTATAGGGGGAAATATGAGACCTATTCTCAAACCCAAATTCCCCAAAGAAGAGATCCGATTTGATCAACCAAAAGGTTAATGCACAATCGAATCAATTTATGGAAAAGAAAGAGAGAGAGTAAATCCAATATTTCCCTATGATGGATATTATGTTTGGAATATTGAATAATTGAAACACAAGTACTAACCTTAAATTAGGGTAGATCTAGAAAATGTTGAATTCAAGTGTTTGTGTGTACTTTTAGGAAAATCTGAAACCTATCCCTGACTGGAAATGCTGAGATAGAGAAAACCCAGAAATCTTTCTCCAAGATGGCTCAGCTCAGGTTTGACCCTCATAAAAGGTCAAATACTACATTCTTTATTTGTAGTCTGATTTAAATGTTGTTCGCAAATATTGGAAGTTTGCCAAAAAGGGTATCTAAATTTTCTCTCAGATTCAAAATTCTGCACCTGTACCTGCAAGAAAATGGGGTTTTTGTTGTATGGGGGGTTTGTCTTGGTCAAACCCCAATTTAGGAATTAACCTTGAAATTGAATTGAAATATATTGTCCATAAAAAAAGTAATTGAAACAAATCACCTCACTTATGTTGAAGTCCTTGTAGAGGATTCTAATCCTCAAATCCACAAGTAGGAATGAACGTAAGATATCTCCAATCGATGGTATTTGATCTTCAACACCAATCTTGATTTGATCTTTGCATATGAGAAGGCTTGCATGAATGGAGAAGGATGGATCTTCAAGGGGGCTCGAAAGAGATTCAATCCTTCAATGGCTAACAATGGATCTCCTTGATGAATGGATGCTTGAACACTTGAATGCTTGAAGACTTGTTTGTATTCTTGAATTCTTGCTTGCACTTAAGAGCTTGTGATTGCTTGAGATGAGATGTAAAAATGAGAGAGGAAGGCCTCCTTTTATAGTGAACTAGGGCACACTCCTCTAGAGGGGCCACCTTGGAGAATTAAATCCCAATTAGGTCCTCACCTTTAGAAAATATACCTAGATTAAATGCAATTAAAGGATTTACCATCTTGAAACCCAAAATGGCCAACCCAGAGGCAAGAAAATAAATCTCCCGAAAGCTCGAAGCCCCAGAAATTCTAGAAATTGAAGATTTAAAGAAAGGGGTCAAAGTCAAGGTTAGACCTGACCTAGTCAAGTTGAAGCTTGACCTTGACCTAGTCAAGTTTGAGTTCAACCCTGACCTAGTCAGGTTTGAACTCAACCCTGACCATGGTCCTAGGTTGACTCAGAACCAAGTTAGGAGGTCCCAGGGATGCCCATAAACCTAGAACTGATGGCAGAACAAGATAGAATGTCAGGGATAGACATACAATCCTATGATTACTATGATGAAGGATAGGAGGATCTATTTCTAAACCCTACCTAGAAAATAAACCCATGGAAGAGGCAAATTCAGGAGAATCCTTAAGATCCTAACCCTAATTTCACCTAGAATGAAGAAATCAAGTATGAGGAAGAAGTGGAAAGCGGGGGGAAAGCCAAATACATGCAAAGACCCGATCAAGGCTCTTTGACATGACCCCAAACCACTTACTCAAAGGGATAAACATTGTTATCATGGAAGTGCTTCCATTTTAAGATGATACAGTTCTATTTTGCATATCCTCTTCCATCCTGGAGAAATGTGATCCTTTGAGTTGTCTCACCCAACCTTGTACTTCAACAAGTTCCTCATTCACCATCCTTGATCCAACGATCATCCCAAATTCATCCTTTTCCACTAGCCATATTTTTCCAAAGCACATCACACATGTGGGTCCTTGTAGGATGCATCCTTCCTCATGTCTGACCTAATCTACCTCATTCAATCAATCATTCAATCTCTCTTTGGAAAAGGACATCTTTTGGATTTATCACTTTGATTTTGGATGGTTTCTTTAGTTTGTGGTTATCTTTTCAATGGCTTATTATTTTTTCTCTCCTCAAGGTCACCAAGATCCTTTATATTATGGTGCACTGTGAATGAAGACAATCTAAGGTGAGTCTCTTTTGAGATTTAGGTTTTTTTCATGTGATTCAGTCAGTCTGATGTGACCCTTGCACATCCCACATGTGGTCTTTGGAGTTACATGGTGCACATGCAAAATGTCATTTGTTTGTGGGTTCCTAAACATCATTTCCACCATGCCTCCTCCTAGATTCATGTGTGATGTTGGCCCTTGCGTGTTTATTGTGTTATCCCTCTGCAACATTGGTGACATGGCCTCAATTTCCTTGTAAGCTTGGAAGGTCTCTAATGTTGCTCTATCAAACTAGGTTTTCTCTCCATATTAACATAATGAAATCCCCAAGTCTCATTAGCTACATTTAGATTCATATTGCATTCTGGCATCTTTTCTCAAGGATCGACTTCTATTTATCCCTTGTCCCATTTCCCCCCCTCTTGTCTCCCCATCCCCTTCTTATTTGCATCTTTTTTGAGAAAATTACGCAATCCTTAGACTTTACATTATTTTCTCAAGGGTGCACCTCTTACCATCATTTCTTTTCCACGACACGTAACTTCGTTTGGGGCATCTTATTTCTTTTTCTTAGATGCAATGCCACTTACAGTGTTGCATCAAAGAGGGGAAAAATGTAGATGTCTAAAATTCATTCATATTAATTAAATTTACTTAATCAATAATCCTTATGACATCATAATTAATTTTAATTAATTAATTATTATTGTCATATTCCTCTACCAATTTAATTATAATTATTTAATTAATTTGATTTTATTATCTAAAGTATTTAAATCTAATTTAAATAATCCCCTCTCTAATCTATTGAGCTCATTTTAATACATATTCTCTGATAAATCCCTTTTTGAATAAATCACTATTTATTTAAATCCCTCCACATCCTAATATTCTTCTAATCTTGGATTAATTTAAATCTAGTTTCAAATAACTCAAATCCCTACCTAAATCCTAGCCTACACCCATCACCTCACCTGATAAACCTACTTCCCCACCTAATCACTCCTTTAACCTCACTTAGAAAATGATTCCTAACCTCATTAGATCTAATGAGTTTCTCACACATGTGGGAGCAACTCTTCCCAAGGAAGCCACCAAACTTCCTTAAATGCTCCAACTCCTTCTCATAACTTTGTCCCCTTCACTCTTTACCATAGTTGCTCACACATGTGTGAGAAATCTTGAGCCACTAAAACCTTAAAGGCCCATCTTGTCTCAAATTGAACTTTCAAAATAGCCATCCCTTCTAGCTTTTGTCCCTTATGTGGCTCCTATGTGGATGCTACATAGGTGCCACCTCATCCAATCCATCTATCTCCCTCCAAAAATCTATAAAAATAGGTGCTTCCAAGAGAAAATCACCTTTCATTTTTATGCATTGTTATCATGTTAGTCTAGCTCTTGAATTTTATAGCATTTTATCATGTTAGCTTCTTGTTCTTTCTTTCAATCACATAGGATAGTGTTAATGGTAATTGAATCTTAGTTTACAAATCATTTTTAGTTTATTTTTAATCTAAATCACAATATGATGCTTAATGGGTAAATGAATCTCAAATCTTGTATACCACTTGTAGTTTAAATCTTCATTTTCATCCTTTGCATCTCTTGGAATCCTAGTGGAAAAACTAGTTCCTCATACTAGTTTTTGTACCATTTTGGGATCTCCTTGGCTTGCATTTAGTTTAAATCATTTCAAGCTTTTATTAGGGATTCTCTCATTGTGTTTGTAGAGAACATCGACATTCTTCCAAAATGAACAAATCAAATAGGGGTTGGGTGCTCATGTTTTGGTTCGATCAGATGTGGTATGTGTGAATATTTGTCATATTGTTGCATGCATGTTTTTGACTAACGTTTGATTGTCTACGCATGGTCCCAATAGGTTAGGTTCACTGCATCTACAAAATGAGGAAAGTGGTGCATGCAATTTTTTTGTAAAACACCAGCATTGTCACTCGACTCCAACTGATTCTTCTTCTTCTTCTTCTTCAAGGAAAGAATTACCTCCTCAAAATGGTTGATCAAAATGTTGATTTTCATGGAAAATGGTTTAACAGTCTTCAAAGGATCATATTTTTGATCTGTCATCCTCACATCATCCCAAAGTTTTCTATATGCAACCCACTTTTCTTTATTATCTTCATGTTGATCTTCATCAAATTTTTTTTTGATTAAGTTCTCTAGAAAATTGAAAACATGAGACAATTGAGAACTCTTAATCCTTTCCCTAAACATGTTGTAAAATCCCTCTGGGTCACTACACCTGATTGTGCTGACACTGAAGTGACAAGGAGCTACAAATTTATCAAAATGCACCCATCCTCCTTTGGTTATCACAAAATAGGGGATAATGGTGTAATCAGGGAAAATTGGGCCTTTACTTCTTCCAAGTAGCTCCTTCTCTTAAATGCAACCAATTTTCCAAATTACTTCTAAAAATCCTAACCTCAATGACACATTATAGGGAAATACATGTTTTTTATTCTCAAAATCATAAACTCTTCGAACTATACTAACAAAATAAGAAATTATGTCACCCCAATTGTTCTGAATCTTCAAATTAGGGACCCTCTTGTCGGGCCTTAAGAAATCATGTAGCTACATAGGGATCCTAGGAAAACTAGCTATTATCCTAGATCTTAATATTGATGCAAAGAAGTTGTGAAACACTACAAAACTATCTCCCTCTCTATTGTATGACATAATTTTTCTCCAAACTTGCACTGACATCTCTTCCCCATCAAATTATCTTATTAAATTCATTAAATGCCCAATAAAAACAACATTCTTTGATAGAAACATGTACATCAAAAGAGAAAACAAGAATAAATTTGACTTCTTATCATTGTTCCTAATTTCTTGTAATCCTTCATGTAATTTCTCCGCTAGGTATTGGGAAAAATCATAAGTGACTACATGAAGGTTGTATGTTCGATTTGAATTTCCATATGCATATATGCTAGTGGAATGATTATGCTAGTGTGAAAATATAGAACCTAACAAAGTATATAAAATGTTTCTTTTAAGTGAGGAGTGAAATCCTCAATCTTGAAGGGATCATCTAAACTAGGGCCAATATAATACTTTGATCTTCCTTCCTTTTCCAAATGATCTAGGGGATGACTATCTTTGACATGTTGAAATCCTTAATTTTCATGTAATAGCCTTTAATTTCATCCAAATAAAAATGCTCCAAGAAAGATGCGGCCTCATATAAACCAAAAACCTCTTTAATTTATTCTTTGATGATTGATAACAAAATTTCCCCATTATTATCCCTCACAACCCTTTAAATTGGGTTATACCTATCTTTCACGACTTTGAGTAAATCAACATCTAGGAATACATTAGGATCCACCAAATTCCCTAAGTCACAACTTTGGCCAAACTAGAATTTTAATATGTCCAACCCATTCATTGACAACCTAGTGTCTAAAATATGGTATACCTTGTCAATCAAACCCTCGCCTATGGAATTTCCTATCATGAATTTATACGCTACATATCTATCATTTTTTGAGGGTTAGAGATGATCCATGAACTCATTAAAAAATTCCTCTTCTGATAATCAACCTAGCCAAAAATTAGTCTCTGGAGTGCCATCTTAGAAAAATAGATCTTCAAATATGAATTTCATAAATAAAAGGGGAAAAACTAAGGCTTGCTAAGAAATTGAAAATTACAACATAATTCCTATATATCTTCACTTAATTCAGCCAAACCCTAATCTCAAATATTTTAGAAATATTTTCCCCACACTCCTAGAGGAATTAGTAGAAATTACAACTCAAAACAACCTAGGAAATCAATAAATGCACCTACAATTTCAATGCTCCATAAAACTCTAAATTAGGCACTACAACTCTTCGTTTAAGCTTTCTTTGGCTTTAGAACAATTCTAGCTCTCATATGAATGCTTGATTAATTGAAAATAACATCAAAAAATCTTTTTATTTTAATTTGAAATAGCTTTTTGTTGTCATGTCCACCATTAATGTTCATTAAAGCCAAAAATCACTTGAATTTTTCACTCATCAAAATTGAATTTTATTCATTGATACTTTTTGATGCTAGCGCATCGAACAATTAGAATCAGTCAATCTATCATTGAATCCCAAGATGGAAAATGGGCCCATTTATTGACCAATGAGTAAATTCAAAGTAACCACCCTTACACATCATCATTTGGCCCTATCATCTACTTTCACTAGCTAACCAAGGACACATGTCATTATCTCACAATGTTCGTGGTCTTTAACTTCCTTTCATCTTTAATCATAGGATCATGATGAGTGTCCAATCTCATCAAATATTACCTAGCCACTATGTAAGCCATTTAACTCCTACCATTAACTATCAAGAAACTTTTCCTACTGGTTAAAATATCTTAGTCCATTTGAGCTTGTGAAGAAATATGAGAACATTAATAGCTTATACATTAACCAAATGCATTCAACATATTATATTAAAACATTTCAAAAGGTACTTCCAGCTGATAGATACTTGACACTTGGAAACATCTCACAAGTGTTCAGGCAACAAGGATCTTAGGGTGACGTTATCATGACATTGCAGGGCAATAGAAATGTTACAAGTAGCAGACTGCCAAAAAGGTGGTGGGGAATTACTTAGAATAATAAGGAAACCCATAACATAAAATAGGACCGCATACACACTTTAGACTTAGAAAATAAAAACACTTAGGGAATAAAATAAAAGGTTGACCAAACAGAAAATCAATCATTAGGAAACAAAAGGTGTCCCCTTCTCGCGATAGAAATACCCTTCACATTAGTGATTTAAAACATGAAAAAGGTAATGAAAAAACATAAGAGACTTAGGGTTTAGCCAAAGAAATTACTTCAAATGCACAAAAATCCAAACACTAACCCTCTAAAAACCACGTAAAGGCCCTACAAAAAAAAAAAATTAATCCATAGATCACCAAGGAACAAAAATTTTGCAAGACTGAAAAAAAAACTACCACACGTATCTTGATCATTTTTTCTTTGTGTTTTTAGATGAAATCTTAGTGTATTTGAGAACTATGGAGGATCATGAGGGCTATGTGCATATGGTTTTACAATGCCTTTGTCACCATCAAATGTTTGGAAACCTAGCCAAATGTAAGTTCTTCTAGGTTGAGGTGATGTATGTGGGCCATATCATCTTAGGAGAGCGGATTGTGGTAGATCCTTCAAAGATCCAACCCATTATGTATTGGCCAACATTGACCAGTGCTCTTTGGCTTTGTAGTTTAGAGGGGTTGATATGTTACTATCACTGATTCTTGAAAAAAAATTCTTTCTTGGAACACTATATCATGCTTCTCTTGAAAGGAAAGGGAAGGTGTTTATTTTGTCTATTCAATGTGATTCAACATTCTAGGATTCGAAGGAGAGATTGACAAGTGCACCAATTCATCATTATATGGTGTGGAGGAAATCATTATGCAAGAGGGATGATTGATTATATATGAGTCATAGAAGCTCAAGGATCTTGAGATGAAGTACCCCACCCATGATTTAGAGTTAGAAATGGGTTTTCATGTGTTAGCATGAATGTTAATAATTTTTATTAGTAGGGAAAATTGGATGTCGTTTAGAGATGATAGAGTTCTTATATGTTACATTCATGATAAGGTTTGTCATTAATGTCAACATATATGCTTTTTGGATAGAGTTACTAGATTTTTAGGCACAAATTCATTTGGAAAGGTTTTATACTAATGAATTGAGTTTTGTGAAGATTTATTAGAATTCAGGAACATGTTTTGATGATGTGGCTACATGTGCAAAAAAATTTATGAAGGTATGTTCAAGTTATGCGAATTTTACTCAAGAGTGTTCCTAGTGAGAGTTTCCAGGAATTGGTGACAATTATTCAAGGTTTATTATTTCCACGAGGTTAAAGCTAGTTCAACAAGGTTGGTATGTTGTTCAATAAATATTTGGGATGCTTGGATACACACTGTAGAATCTACTTTTCATTCTATGAAAACTTGTGGATGATGTGAAACATGTTACTACTTTGGGAGCCAACTATAGACAAATATTCTTATGGAAGTGTTTAGATAGAATGAAATGTGTATTGTAATTTTTTATTGATGTCCTATATTATTAATTGTAACTTGAGAAAGCCTTTTGGCTGACTCAATAATCATTAGGACTTGGTATAAAAGAAATGAAGTTTATTTGGATGAAAAAGTGTATCATGTGGTCATGAGATGTTATGTGAGCTTTGAATGCAAAATCTTTATGTTATGTTATGTGAGCTTAGAAGATGATGTTGTTGATATGTTGATGAATTCAAAGGAACTATATAGGAAAATAGAGCTTTTTTTTTAGTCAGTTCACCCTTGGATGTGTTATTCCCTAGATTGTTTAGTGAAGATGGTCTTGAAGAAATTTAGATAGTGGGTTCAATTGTCTTCATTGTGTTTCTCAAAAACTCCTCACAAGGATGGGATCTTTTAGCATGGATCCAAATTCTCCTCAATGGGACTCATATGTACTAATTGCATTGTAAAATACTTCTAACTGGGTCTATCCTTTCACAAGGAACTTCTATATTAGTACATCATCTTGTGGGAATCATTCCCACTGGGCTTTCCCTATGATCAAGGGTTTCTCTAGTACATAAATCTGGTGTGATTGTGTATGTTTATTTTCTTATGGTTATTCCTATTATTTATTACAAGTTAAAGATTTGATAGAGTTGAATTTAAGTTAATTAATCTCACAAATGATTCAACCCCCTCTCTCAATTTTGTTGGTGGACTTTACTTTCCAACAATTGGTATCAGAGAATTACATCCTTTAAGGAAAAGTTTAGAAGCTTAAGGAGATCTATGGATACTACATTTTTTAGGAAAGAAAGTCTAAAGTTTGATGGAGTTAATTTTGACAATTACAAGAAAAGAATGAAGACACATTTTATATGCATGGGAATTGAAAATTGGTTGGCTATCAAGATGAAGAAGATAGTTGTGGAAGAATAAAAACTTGATTCACGTACAGATGGAGAAAAGAACCTATACATGTACAATATATTATTAATAGAGAGGCTATTCTATCAGCTCTTCCAGATATAGAATAGATTGAGGTAAAAGATCTAAGACTTTCTATTGAGATTTGGACTAAATTAGATTTTTTTTTTGAAGGAGATGAAACTTTGAAGAATGTTAAATTGCATAATTTCATTAGTATGTTTGAAAGTGCTAAGATGTTGGAGGATGAAACTATATGGGGCTACTTTAGTAGGATTATTGAGATTATTGCAAGAATTAAGAATTGTGGCAGAAATAAAACAAATAATGAAGTCATATGGAAGATAGTGAAATCTCTATCGCCGGCCTATGAATACAAAGTACATATCATTGAAAAAATGATTATACCTAATTTTACCAAAGATTTATTGCTTGGAAAGTTGTAGACACATGAGCAATGGCTTAAACAGAAGGAAGGATCACCTAGAGAGAAAACATCTTTTAGTGTACAAAAGGATAGACCTATGTTGACAAGAAGTGAAAGCACCAGTGGAGATTATGCTAGAGATTGGGAAGCTAAGAAAGAGGAAGAAAGGAAGTTTGATGATGCAATGACATTGATTGAAAGGAGAGAACCTAAGCATAATAAATCTTTTTCTTGGTCGGCTTGTAAAGAATTTGGTCATTTTTTTTTATCTAAATATCCTAAGAGAGAAAAGAAGATCAAATATATAATGCCTTATAAACCTAAGATAGAGAATTTCCTTTATATTGATGAAGAAGGAGAAATTGGATTTAAGGATGTAATTTTTTTACAAATTGATGATGAAGATGAAGATGAAATAGGATTTTTTTCTATTAAAGATGAAAGTTTTGATGAAGAAGAGGTAAAAGAAGAAAAATCTTTAGTTTTAGTTTCACATGTAGAATAGAAAAAGTCCAATTAAATTATTGATAGTGGATGTTCTCATCATATGACTGGAGATGTGGATAAATTTGTTGAACTTAATAGATATATGATGGAGGAATAGTTAGAGTTGGAAATAATGCTGCATGTCAGATTAAGGGAAAATGATCTATTACATTTTATGGAAAGACTAAAACTAAAGATGTTTACTTTGTTGATGGATTGAAACATAATATTTTGAGTGTTGGACAACTTATGGAAAAGGATACAGGTTACATTTCATGGAGAAGACTTGTGTTATCAAAGATAGTTTGAAAAACTAATTGGAACATGGATAAAGACAAAATGTAATGTATTTTAGCTAACACCTACTGAAATGACATGTTTGGTTGCTAAAGTGAATGCTAGTTGGCTATGGCATAAGAGATTTTGTCATATCAAATTTGATAACATTGTGAAGATAAATTAATCTAATGTAGTTAGAGACTTGCCTAAGATTGTGAAGCCTACTAACATAGTTTGTAAGGAATGTTTTATGGATAAAGAGAGAAAGAATTCATTTCCTAGAAAAATGTTTACAACATCAGTCAAGTTGGAGATTGTGCATACAAACTTCTATGGACCTACAAGGAGAACAAGATTTCATGGTGAAAGGTATTTCATGATTTTTATTGATGATTTTACAAGGATGATGTGGGTAGAATTTTTTAAAGAAAAATCTTAAGAATTTGAGAAGTTTAAATTTTTGAAGAGTAGAGTTCAGAATGAATCTAATTTTAAGATTAAATGTTTGAGATATGATAGAGGAGTAGAGTTTACTTCAAATGAGTTTAACAACTTTTGTGAAGACAATGGAATTAAGAGACAACTTTCAACACCTATGCCACCGTAGAAAAATGATATAGCAAAAAGGAGGAACATATTAGTTAATTAGGTAGATAGATATATGATGCTTGAAAGTAATATATCACATATCTTTTGGAGAGAAGTAGTGAACACCATAGTTTACACAATGAGAAGAGTTCAGATTAGACAAGGTATTGGTAAGACATCTTATGAACTTTGGTTTGGACACACACCTACTGTGAAATACTTTAGAATCTTTGGAAGTAAATGTTATATCAAAAGAGATGATTTTATTGTAAAGTTTAATGATATAAGTGATGAAGGAATTTTTCTTGGTTATTCATTGAAAAGTAAAGCATATAGATGTTTTAATCAAATATTGAGGACTATTGATGAGAGTACTAATGTGAAGGTTGATGATAAGTTTAGAATTCAAGAGAGGATTCTTGATTATGATTTTGATGAAGATAAAATACAAAAGACTAATATTAATTAGCATAATGAATAGGAATTATTTTATGAAACTGATAATGATTTGCATATTAAAGAAGCTAGAGTGGAACTGATAATTGTGTTGGAAATAGGAAATACTGAGAAGGGGGGTGAATTAGTATTTCACAAAATTTTACTTTTTCCCACTTATGGATATATGTAATTAACTTGTGACTTGCATAAGAAACCAAAATAAATAAACTAAATAATAAACACAACCCTAAAATAAAAGAACTCATAACACCATGTTTTTTCTTGAGGAAACCCTGGCCAAGGGAAAACACTTGTGGGGATGGTACCCACAAATGATCCACTAATAAAAAGTATCTGGTTAAAGATATTGACCTTGTTAGGAGTCTATTACATCCGTATAGTGTCTTGATCCTTGTTAGAGGACTTAGGCCTTGTTAGAAGCCTCAACCTTGTTAGGAGTTGGTATTACAAAATATGAATGCATGAAACATGAGCCCATTTCCCAAACATGTGATATATAATGATAAACTTCAATACAAAAGATAGAATACAAAATTTTTTTACTGATGTTGAATATCTCCAATATTCTAATCTAGCTTGTAGGTTGTTCAAAAAACTTTCTATTATTCTTCACTTCTCTGATCATATATCAGATTTCACATAATACAAATTTATACATGAATATAAAAACTATGCATTAGTCTTACAACTTTGCATTACAAAATTGACGCAAGGGAGGATAGGGAGAGGGGCCAAAGGCACACCCTAACCAGATCCACCTTGTAGAGATCACACGTAGAAGAAACAAACACACAAGTGAGAGAGAGAATGCAGAAATCCTTCATATATTTATTTCAAATTGATTCA
Source organism: Chamaecyparis obtusa (assembly GCA_027943335.1). Taxonomy (NCBI): domain Eukaryota; kingdom Viridiplantae; phylum Streptophyta; class Pinopsida; order Cupressales; family Cupressaceae; genus Chamaecyparis; species Chamaecyparis obtusa. Next base: position 547,528 of record BSBK01003890.1, read on the forward strand.
TACATGTCGGGTTGTAAGGCCTTCTAGTTTAGGCCAGATATTACAATCAAGTAAAACATTCCTCCAACATGAGAGGATATGAAACAATCTTCTCACTCCTAGCTTTTATCTCTGATCTCCTAAAAATGATGATCTAAACTACAAACAAAGATTACATTATATACAAGAGGCTACCGAACAAGTCGGCCTTTAGATCCACCATCAACAGAAGGAATGACCAGATCTAGGTCCACACATTTCCCAATGATAGATACCATCATAAAATATGTGACCAAAATTAATTACACGAGTCAGCCTCAATAGGAAACTAAAACAAACAACTTGGTAAGAAAAGATAACCAAGCGCCAGACAAGCATCATCGAGCACTAGGGAAATTCACCAAGTGCCAGAGAGATAACCGACCAACCCTGGTAGACAAACGAAATTGAGCACCACATAATGAACTTGGTCAAAGAAGGAACTAAGCAACACAAGAAAAAACAAGCATGTTTTTGGTGACATGAGATTGCCAAGGACCTGAGATGCTCATGCATCAGAGACCTAGGGTTATTTGAAATGATTCTCCAAATCATGAAGTAGGTACAACCCAAGCTGAATCCAACTCAGATTGTGAAATCCATGAACTATCTTTAATTGGTCTATTCTTCCACTTTACTAGATATTCCATATACTATTTTCCTCTTGTACTTTTGCCAATTCTTTGTTCCAAAATCTACTCAACTTCTTCCATGTATTTCTTAGGATAATCATTTGGTATTGTCATTTCTTCATCCAACTCATGATACTCGTATAAATTAGCAATGCTGAATATAGGTGATATATCCATGTCATCAGGTAACTCAATCTCATAAGCATTTCCACTATCAAATCTCTTCAAAATCTTGCAAGGACCAAACTTCTTCATTTTCAGCTTCCCGTATGTTCCAACAGGAAATCTACCTTTCTTCAAATGAACCATTACTTCATCACCGACTACAAAAGTCTTATGTCTTCTTGATCTATTATCTCTATCTTTTTATTTCTGATTACTTTTCTCTAGCTTATTTTTCACATCTTCATGAAATGTCTTCATGTACTCAACAAACTTTACTCCTTCAACACTTATCTTTCTTTCATCAACAATGTCCCTCAAATCTAATATACCTCTCTGTTGTATGCCATTTATAGTCTCAAAAGGTGTTTTTCCAGTACTCCTATTCACTGAATTATTGTATGCAAACTTTTCTTGTGCCAACAAAGAATCCCAATTACTTGGTGTGTCTCCAACTAAACATCTCAAAAGATTTCCAAAGCTTCTATTCACAACTTCGGTCTATCCATCAGTCTCTGGGTGAAATGTAGTACTATATTTCAACTACGTGCCAAACTTTCTCCAAAGAGTCTTTCAAAGTATCCAACAAATTTATTGTCTCAGTTAGAGATGATACTCCTCGGCAATCCATGCAATCTAACAATTTCCTTAAAGAAAAGATCTGCTATATGTACTACATTCGATGTCTTTCTACAAGGTATAAAATTTTCCATTTTAGAAAATCTATACACAACAACAATCTTACTGTCTTTGGTAAGCCAAAAAAAAAATCCATACTGATATCAATCCAAGGTTTCTTAGGAACAGAAATCAGTGTATACAATCCATTATTTTGACTTACTCCTTTTGCAACTTGACAAATTCCACAACTTTTCACAAATTTCTGAACATCTTTATACAATTGTGGCCAAAAGTATTTCTCCTTAAGCAAGTTCAATGTTTTATCAACACCAAAATGTCCAGCCAAACCACTACTATGTTTCTTCTTTATCAAATTAGTTCTCATTGATCATCTCAGTATACACAACTGAATACCTTTAAACAACATACCTCCTTGAATGAAATACTCTTCCCATTTAGTACTCGGTTGATCTTGGATAGGTGCTCTGAACTTTCTCCATTGCTCTGAAAAATTAGGATTAAATTTATAAGAAGCTCTCATGTCTTCAAAACCAAGAACTTCAATTTTCATCTCGGTCATCAAAGATCTCCTTCTACTCAATGCATCTACAACTTAGTTAGTAACTCTGCTCTTATGCTTTATCACTAATGTATAACTTTTCAAATACTCCACCCATTTCATATGTCTCTAATTCAACTAGCTCTGACTACCCAAATATTGTAAAGCTTATTGATCACTATACAATATAAATTCATTGGTATCAAATAATGTCTCAATTTCTTCAGTGCATGAACAATAGCATAGAATTCTTGATCATACACAAATTATTTCCTTTTATCATCATTCAACTTTTCACTAAAGAAAGAAACAAGTTTACCTTCTTGAGTCAACACAGCTCCTATTGCACTACCACTTGCATCACATTCCACTTGAAATGCCTTATTGAAATAAGGCAATGCCAACACATGCAATTCAGCAACCTTTTTCTTTAGAGTCTCAAAACTTTTATTAGCTCCATGTTTCCACTTGAATTCTATTTTATCTCCTCTCATAGTCTCAATCATAGCATTACAAATTGAACTGAAATTCCCAATGAACTTTCGGTAAAAACTTGCCAAACCATGAAATGATCTTACCTCACTAGAATTCTTAGGTTTAGACCAATTAAAAATAGCTTCAACCTTTTTAGGATCCATTTTCAAAGCATCAGCTAAAATCAAAAATCCCAAATACACAATCTCCTCTTTCATGAATGAACACTTTTTCAGATTTATCAGCAACTTTTCTTCTTTCAATCTCTGCAATATTTGTTTAACATGCAACAAATGTTCTTCTCTGGTGTGACTGAATATTAGAATATCATCAAGGTATAAAATCACAAATTTACCTAAGAATTTCTTCAAAACTTGATTCATCAACCTCATAAAAGTACTCGGTGCATTAGTTATACCAAAAGGCATAACCAACTAGTCATAGAAACCTTCTTTTGTCTTGAAAGAAGTCTTCCATTCATCACCTTCTTTGATTCTGATCTGATGATACCCACTTTTCAAATCAATTTTGGTAAAATACTTTGCTCTAGTCAAACTATCCATTATGTCATCCATTCTCGGTATAGGAAACCTATATTTCACTATTATCTTGTTGATTGCTTTGGAATCAGTACACATTCACCATTCTCCATTCTTCTTAGGTTCCACTACAACATGTACTACACAAGGACTCAAACTTTCTCAGATTAAACCTTTTTTCAATGATTCTTGAATCTGTCAGTTTAATTCCTGATTCTTGGTAGGTTTCAACCGATGTGGTGCCTTATTCGGTAAAATAGATCCAAGGATTAGATCCATGCAATGATCAATGCTTCTCTTCGGTGGAAAACCATTAGGTACATTATCAAAAATGATCTCACTGTACTCAGTGAGTAACTTATTAATCTCCTTAGGAATACTATCTTTTATTTTCTTACTCAGTTTGTTAGGAATCATAGCAAAATATACATCATTCTTCTTCAAATCCTTAACAAAATTACTTCCTTCCATCAAGCAAACTTTTGTAAATGTGAAAAAATTACTAACAGGCTCTTCAATCAAAGGTAACAAGATTTATCTTCTCCCATCAGCCCAAATAGTATATTTATGAAATATCCCATCATATATAGCATGTATATCATATTGCCAAGGTCTACCCAATGAATTATGAAAACAATCCATAGGCATGATATCGCATAACATCTTATCATAGTACTTTCTAATTTTCAAATTCACATAACATTTTTCACTTACTGAGACTGTATGCTCATATTTGATCCATGAAATCTGATAGGGCATTGGATTTTCCAACCTTTTCAACTACAACTTTGTAACCATTTCTTCAGATGCCAAGTTCTCCAAGCTACCACTATCAATGATTACCTTCCAAATTTCATTAGAAAATATACATTTGGTCTTGAAAAAACTTTTCCTTACAAGATTTTCCTTATTACTTTCACTCCAAAGTGCTCTCCTTACCATCAACTTCTTTTCCTTCTTAGGTTCATTCGGTGACTCTTCTTGCATTAAAGCATTTCTACTGCTACCAACCTTCTTACTTGCATGTGTACACTCAAATGATCTATGTCCTTCTCCACAATTGTAACAAGTTCCTCAGAAACTACCTCTATTATAACCACCTTGGTAGTTACTTCCTCTACCTCTAAATGAACTTTCACTTTTCCACTCGGTCTGGTCTTTATCTAGATTTGTCTTTTCAAGTTCAGATCTACTGTTTTCACCATAAGTGTTGGAAATCTATTAGGAAATGTGATGCTGAGAGGGTGGGGGGGGGGTGAATCAGATATCACCTATTAATCCATTTTCATTACAGAAAACTTGTGTAGCTTTATCACAAACTTCATTAATGTAAATAAACTAATAAACTAAATGATGAAGGGGCTCCCCTTAATACCACAAACACATAACAGAAATAGAGAAACAACAACAATAATATGCAAGAACAGAAAATTGGCTTCTTATTATCTCCACAAATGTGGAATTACAAATTTTTAGAATTACAATATGCAAAGCCACATGGGCATTCCCTTACAATATTCTATAGGACAAAGCCTCAAATCAATACCTAGATCTACTACCCAGAACTGCCCTAGACAACACTACGGGCCTTCTTTATATAGGCAATTTCCACCGCTTGAGAAGGTTCTAGAAATTTATCCCTTAGGGCCGACCAAACTTAGAATTATTTTATTTTACAATTTATTACATCAAAGTCAGCTCAAAATGAGTTTTGAAACCCAAACAGAAATTTTGAAGAAAAATTATTTTCTGCCATTTCAGGTGACCCAAATTTTGAAGACCATAAGTCATCACCCGTTGACCTGATTGGCTATTATAACCCCATTCTGGAAATGCCACGAAGCGCTCTATAGGCTTGATTAGCACAAAGCACCTGTCACCCAAAATTTCAACCTCATTCGAGGCCTCTAAAGCCTTCAAAACTGAGTTTGAAGTTTTTGTACCCTACTACCAATACCGAAAATCTTCAATATCTTCAAAACTAGACTTGATCTAGCCATGAAACTTTGCTGGCAGGCTGATATGATTGAGATGAACCTCCATATGTAAAATTAGAACATTCTGAGATCGTAAGACCAACTTACTAAAAATAGCAAGTTTCCATAAATAGCAACTCTGCACAAGATAGCCCTTATTGAATACAAAAACATAAATATTTTTGGGTGATGCAAGATTTCTCTTACACCCAGGATGCTCCTGCATCACTAAATATCATTCATGAAAGTACTCATAAGACAATAATTTGGTTACCTAGAAACCCTTGAATGGTAAAACTGGGGTGAGGATGACACCCACAAATATTCACTACTATAGCATAAACTTTTCCTTTTAGGGCTACAAATTTGATCACAAAATATGATCTACCCCATGAGGGGTCTGCCTTGTTAAGAGCTAAAAGACTTATACAATCTACCTTGCAAAAGGATTTAAAACTTACAACTAAGTAAGCACTTGGTTAAGAGATTACATAAGGTCAGTTAAAACCACTCTCTTAATAGATTTACCTTGATACACTTGTTAGAATGTCTCAATACCTGATCCTTCGGTTTGCATTGTATGCTGATTACAGATCTTCTCCTTCCAGTATTGATTTGATCTTATGTATCAAGTTTATCTATGTTTTATCTCTCACTGCTATACTCTGTTACACTCGGTCACTGAACTCTATCAGAATAATTCACTGGTCTAAAGATATTTCCTTTTATCTTTCGCATCCATACACATATATTAGGGTTCAGATCTTCTCTTATATAGACAACTGAGTTCCTCCAAGGTTTTTTGAGATCTACGATCTAGATTAACTCATTTTGTAGCTTAACCTTTCTCTAATTTTGATTGGCTCCAAGTATTGCATAGGGATTAATGATTAAAAAATAGAAGCGTAATCACCTCCGTGATTTCCTCAACAAATGGTAAACAAAATATGAATGTCATCCAAAATGTTTTACCTCGATGATTGTGCCTTAACAAAAACATATGTTAATTCTAGCTTATCGGCAATCGATATCTCTTTCACTTGGCATTCATTGTTCCTTATACATTGGCACTCGACATTGTCTTCTTTACATAACTCGGCAAAAACTTACTCGGCTAATACAAAAGTACTCAGTGACCATAGGTTTACTCGACAATGACTACTACTTGGTAAATATACATTATATGACTTGGCCTATACATGATGACTCGATCACAGTGATAACCGACCAACATATCCTAGATAATGACTAGGTGTAAGACACTAATAGACAACAAAACTATAGGGATCTACAATCTCCCCCTTTGACATTAGTGGAAAAAACACTTTGTCATGACATTTACAATACATTTACATAGAGTACTTACTATTAATACATTATTCACCCTAAGATATATACATATACAAGACTGAGTATATCATACCATTCTACTTCAGCTTCTTCCCTTTGATTTTGATACCTGCCTATGTGCCATGATATGTCATTTACTTGTTTCCCCCTTGTTTTTGGCACCTATGATTTCTTCATTAGTAGGGATCATGCAATATTTTTCCAAAAATGGTTTTTGAAGCATCATAACCATATGCAATGTAGATTCCCAACCAGATGTTGCAACTTTCAGGACCTCTGATTGCACTTCTAGCTTGGCAGCTGGGTTGACTAGGATCTCAGTAGTAGAAAGATGAGGATCTTTCTGTATGAGTTCCTTAGCCTTGGCTAACTCTCTTTGAATGACCTCTAGGTGAGGTGTGAACGTTATTTGCATAGAGATTAGACAATCCATTATCTGACCATCATTAGCCATTAACTCGACTATCCTCCATTGAGTATGTAGAAGCTTGGCATAATGTTTGGAATTGGAACTAAAATCCAAACCCAATGATTGACTATTAGACTTAATTTCTTGCTGCAGTTTATCTACCAGTGCCTAGTTATCCTTTATAAATTTGTATACATTGCACAGTTTCATGTACAAAGATTGTGCATTGAGTACAACTCCTTTTTATTTGATTATTTCGGTACAAAGTGCTACCTGCTTCACTGCTATCTCGGCAGAGACCTTATTGAGTACCTTTGTCTCAAATTTTCTTTCTCACCACTGCAACAAATTATCAGTTTCTTCACTTTCTTCATTTTTCACTTTCTTGACTATGTGGACAAGTTGTTCTAATATGGGATCAGAATCATTGACATCAATCATGTCAAAAGCATCGATAAATATATCTTTTATCTCATCCAAAACTTTCTTTTTCGAATGTTACCTTCTCAATTCTTCTTTCCTGCTTTTTCTCTTCAGTAAATCTTGCAATATGTGTATCTATTCATAAGATAAGTTATCTGTGTCCCATTTTGGAATCACAATAACTTCATTGATTGTCACCTCAGGTGTAGAATTTTTTCCTTTCTTTTTCAATACCTTCTTGTTCGATGTACTCCCACTCGACATCTATACAAGAGCTTTTATGGCCTCTTGCTCCTTAGACTCTTGGATGTCAATATATTTTTCATTCTCTTCTTTTCCCTTATCCTTCACATGAGGATTTACAATCACTAATGTAGACTGATCTACTTTTTCCTTATGTGACTCCTCGACATATGTAGATGGACGTGTTTTTGCTAGTTGATCCTATTCCTTGGTAGTGCTAATACTGGCTAGCATGTCAACTATAACAACTAGAGGATTAGTAGGGGTGATGTTAACAGTTGAAGTAGCATCAATTTTTGGATAATCTACGACTTGTAGTAGCATAGGGTTACTACCTGACAAAGATGTAGCTTGTGCTACCATGACTTGTATGTCATCCTCAGTCAATACTAGATTTTTCACTAGTGTATCCTTAGTGATGTCAACAATAGTTACCTTAGGTAACTCCTGATATTTCTCTTCCTTAGGAGCTTCCTTCTCTTGAATTTGTGGATCAGTTTCATCTTCATTATTATCTATCTCGACACCTTTAGATGTGGTAGCTTCTTGCAGTGCATCCTTGTCAATTAACAAGCCAAAAATGATCTTCCAAGTCCTAAGACTTTCTTGAACAACATCCTCAACCTTGTGTTGAAGGATAAAGTAAGCTCTTTTCTTAGGATCAAATTTGTTCCTGTACTATTCCATAGCTTCCTGAATACTAGCAAGGGATAGGTCTAGTGCAACTTGAGCTAATGTGCTCTCCCTTATTTTCTTCTTGGGCATTAGGGAAAATTCCCATTTCTGTGAAACTCTCTCATATAACTCATTAGGGATCAACTTCTCCATTTTTATTGGTAGCATCTTGAAAGTGGAGAGCATCTCAAGTATAGCTTCTTCAATTTTCTCTTTATCTCCTATACTCATGCTCTCAAATCTTATTTGTTTCAAACATTCAAGTCAAGCAGAGTTCATGATGGTGTGGCATATTTCATCCACTCTGTACTTGTAACTTCTTCTTCTTTACTTCCTCATCACTCTCAATTTCCTCCTAGGCTTCTTCCTTGATTGGCTCAACACTTCCCTAGGCTTAACAAATTTCCTTTTCCCTGATACAAGGGTTTTCTTTTTTGGCTCGACAGCTATAGCTATAGAGACTTCCCTTGTTCTTGGCCTAAGAATAGGTGATGAAATAGCCTTAGGTTTTTGTACTATCTTTCTTATAGGCTTGACAATTACTTCCTTTTTTCCTTTCTTCTCTACTAATTTCTTCTCTTCTTCACTTTCACTAGATTCACTTTCTTTATCTTCTCCTAGTCCTTGTGTCAGTTCAAGAGGTGCATCTACCTCTCTCTCTCCTATCATTTCACTAGGTTCTTTACTATCTTTTTCCTCTTTCTCTCCATGGTAGCTGACTTCAATCCCATGGTTATTTTAGACTTAGCCTCCTCACATGCTCCAAATTAGGGAGACTTATCATCAATTTCCTTAGCTAACAAAGTTGTGATTACTATTTTGGTCTCATCAATATTAACCTCATAAGGTAATGGCATTAGCCATGATACCCTTGTTAAAACAACTTGTGCATATTCAAAGTTAGTGTCTACTACGAAACATATATCCTAATTGTACTTCTCAACTACAGACACAGGAATCCTACTTCTCTTCCTCACTTTCTTCTTGAACTCTACAAAGTAGTTTTCCATTACACCTTCAAAATTCTCTCCTATCTGACTTAAAAACTCATTAATTTGTACTTTTATTGGCCTGTCCTTATCCCAAATTACTCCTCCAATAGTAGGAAAATACTTATGAATGTAAAAGAATAGACAGACAAGTAGGGAATTGAACTTGCACATAGAATTATTTTCTTTCTGGATAGAAGTAAGGTTTTCGACAAGTTGAGTTAGTTGGAGCTTGGCAAGGTCATAGGTATGGCCCTTCTTGATGATTTTCCTAGCCTGGTCCACTGCCATACACAGGATGTTGTCCAACTGACTTGACTGATAAAATTTGTGAGCTATTACCCTCACTACAAACTCAATCTCCAGATCAGTGATAGTGGAGATTATCATTCCACTCTTATTCTAGACTACCTAAGTGTTCGCCTGAATCTCCTCCTTTCTTAAACATTTCATTGTTCTCTTACCAGATATTTTAGGGTGTCTAGTTACTTGGTGAATCATGTCTTTTGTTATCTAAACTTGTCCATCCTCTAGCCACAATTGCATGTCATGTACTCTACTTAGTAAAATTTTAATCCAGTCGACTTTAAAATTTTGCTGAAAATCTAGGGCATGAACTAACCCTTGTTCGAAAACCTTTTGGTGTTTTGGCTTCAACACCCCATCGCTGCATAATTTATCATATGGTTCCCTGATTTCATAATCTCCTATCTCTCTAATTTTGTACATGTAATGTAATGCCCCTCCAACCCTATCAAGTCTAGATTATGTTCACTTGAAATTAGGAAGGACTTTATGTGAGAATGATCCTTCTTGAGATGGTTTCTTAAATTGAACTTTTTCCAATGTACCATAACTTCATATTTTAATGTGGGAACTAATAATAATTACATAAGTATGTCCCTTTATATCTTCATGTGTGTCAGTGATAGGATCGCCTGATAGACCTATATGCTTGTATGTGAAATGCTCATTATTAATATTTATGTGTACATTAGGTTAGTTGATTATAATCATTTAAGGGTTAGATGGTTTACATTCTCTAATAATGTTACTTGGGTTTAGACACAATTAATGCATTATGGATATGTGATTTGTTTATCTTGATTTGATAATGGGACATTTTGAGTACATGTCTGATGGTTAAATGGGTTTGTGAAAGATAATAAATGATTTATATTTACATGATTATGTTATGATTGTTTTGACACTAACCACACTAATCCAATTATGCTTTGTTGATGTGACTATCTGATGTGACTGCCGGAAGAGGGGAGGTAGTCATAGTTACTCCTTCAAGAGGTCCACACAATGTCGCACTCTCCCTCCTTGTTTGTAATTGTTTGTACATATGTATATATATTGGTGTACTTGGTTGGTGCTATAGGATGTAGGTACCAGACATCGACTCCACCTAGCTACATAGGTCTGAGCGTGCCTTAAAAAATCCTTGAACTATTGTTGTGTGGAGATATTAGCAAGATTACTCTCAAGGTTACCCATTGACTTAGATTTCTATTTAGGAGGATACCCTAGTTGGGGAATTTGAATGTGGTATGCGATGTGGTCTTGTGATTTATGATTTGATGTTGTTCTATGATTTATGAGATGGATTAGATTTATCCTTGTTAGTACATGTATAAATGTATATTCATTATATATGTGTATTATATTGATTATATGTTATATAGGTATGTGTATATGTGGGTGCACATGCATATACCCATGCTTATATAAATAATAATATTTGCATGTTTTATTGATTGTGTAAATGGTATGTTATTTAAAGTGAATTTGATAAATGTATTAAATAAAAAGTGAAAATAATATTATAATAATAGTTAATAAAATAAATGCTCTTTGCATTAAAACTAGCTATCTAGGAGGGAGTTGAACTCGAGACCTCCTAGAAGTTAGGCTAGTTAGTTTCCATGTGTGCTATGTGTTTTCCTTGATAGTTAATTGTTGAGTTTTCTTGTTATGGTCTTATTTTGAGATTATTTTAATTAAATTAATTAAAAAACCTTGATTAAGTCTTTTACGGGAAATTATGTTGTTAACCCTTCAACCAACTATGGAAGTTGGAGAGGTTGCTTCCCGTAAAGCAACTCCTCTAACCACATAGTTGGAGGATAAATAATGGAGGATTTTGTGTGTGGAGGAGGATAAATGTGGATGATTGGATTTATTTTGAGTGGTCTAAAATTGATTACTCCAGAAAAGTTTGGTGAATGTTTATCTGAAATTGATTACTCCAGAAAAGTTTGGTGAATGTTTATGTGAGGATGAGAGTCTCTGGTTGGTGAAGTCATTTGTGTGAGGATTGTTTGGAGTTGATTGCTAGAGGAATATTTTTAGGAGAATATCTTCTCAAAGCTAGAAATTTTTCCAGAGAGTCTCCAACCAAGGGAAGATGATTCTCCGCAGGACCCCAGGTAGGGTCTAAACTAGGATGAATCTTCATTCTTCCCATGTGCATGATTATGTATATGTATGATATGTTACTCATTAAGAATATGATTGTTTACTTTTGTGTGAAAATGAGAACTATATATATGTTTTGTTTTTCTATGTATTTGAAGTATGTTTCCGGGAAGTGATTTTTATGAATGTTTGTATGTTCTCTATGGTGAAATCTTCCTGGGAGGGTAGAAGTGGTTTTGATCATGTAGGATAGTGTTTTATACTATTATTGAATGTATTACGAATGCTTCCAGAATTTAGAACTGTTATTTCAACCCTACTGGTTCATAACTGATTTGTACCACCTTTCTTTGTCTGGATCTAGAATGGATTTGTTAGATAGATAGGGTGGATTGATGGGCCATTTCTAAGGGGAAACTAGGAGATCTCAAATGGGTCGTGCTCAGATTAGGCAACCATAGTTCCTATAAAGCCCAGTTTTTCCCACAAGTCAAAGTTGACAGTCATTTTTCTATAGTTCCTATCGGTTTAGTATCAACCGAGCCAAGTCGGTTTAGTGTTAACCAAGCTAGGTCAGTTTAGTGTTAACCAAACAAGTCGGTATAGTGTCAACTAACCAAATCAGTGTCTACCAATCAAAATAGTGTTCACCAAGTAGAATTATGTTAACCAACCAATGCAGTGTTAACTGACTAGTCTAGTGATAACTGACCAATGTAGTATGAATCGACCAAGGTAGTGTCAACCGACAGAGCTAGTGTAAACTGATGAAAACAAGATCCAAGCTTTATAAAATTATAACATGTAAGTATAAGTTTAGGTACCTTCTAAGATGATTGAGATAGGTTCCAGATTCATACGAATTAAGATGCAACTTCTAATTTTGAGATTTCTTAAAAATCAGACTTAGTTATTTTTCAGGCACGGGAGATTTTGCAGAGCATTGTGTTTTGGTATATGAAATTTTGTGTAGACTTTAAATATGTTCATTGTTTGTTTTGATGGGATTATATGGTGCATTTAGATGCTTGAATAAGGTTTATGATGTGTTTTAGGGACCAGAATTAGGTTCAGGGATTGTCCAATGGACTAGGACTACTTTAAGGCCTCTTAAATGTTTCCTCTTGAAACTGTTTATGATGTATTGTATTTCAAGTATGATGCATTTGAGATGTGTGAAGTTTGTATCACCTATGTACATTTGTTACTTGTTTTTTTGAGGTTATATGGTTTACTTAGGATGATTTTTCACTTGTCATATACTTGAGTTTAGTATATGAGGCTAGGACTTGTCTCGGTGGCCTGTGTGCACGGGAGGGTTCCTTAGACCTATAAATGAGCCTTGGAAAATTTTACTTGTGCATGTGAAAGGTTTTATGATGTCTTGTGGTAGACATTCTTCCTATGGTTCCTATATGTATATGGCTAAGGTTAGGACTCGCTCTGAGGGCCTGAGTGCACAGGGGAGTTTCCTAAACCTATGAATCAAGACTTGGAAGTTTTATCTTGTTTTGTGGCCTATGATGGGGTAAGGGAATAGGAACCTTAAGTGAGTGGCTCACCATAGGTGCTGGAACCCTAAAGTGGTTTCTGGAGGATCCTATGGGTGGGTTTGTAAAAAGTGATAACCTTAAAAATTAACCTGGGAAGGGGGGAATCAAAAGATAATGAAAGAAAACATAATAATGGCCACACAAACCTGATTGGAGTATCGGGACTAGGGATAACTACCAGGATGGATCCCTATTCATAAAGGGGGGATTGAGGTTACATGGTTGCCTAGAACCTTAACCTCAGTGTTGTAATATGATGATATTTTATGTGCTTTATTCTTGTTCTTTTGAGCCTTGGATTTATTGGTATTTGAGACTTAGATTTCCTTAAGGTCTTGAGAGTACCTTGGTTCTATCTCCTAGCATGAGGGGTGGAACTTTTTTAGTTTCACATTGTTGGGTGGAAAATCTCTTTCGAGGTATTGTTTGTGGTTCGGGTCCTGGCTTGGATTCTGAGTTGTTCAGTGGTGAAGATTATGTTCTTGTATCATGTATCTCTATCTTTTGTTATCGAGATGTAAAGATGTATGGTGAGCTTTGGGAAACTTGATGTAATTATCTTTCTATATGCTTTTGGGCAATGTATAGTAACCGTAATTATGTTTGTAAGAGGAAATTGTAAGAAATAAATTTTGTATAAGGGAAGGGTAGAATTATGAATCTGAAAAAGGGATTGACTATGGTTAAATCAAGGAGTGATTCCTACCTTATATCTCTTGTTTATTTTAAATGAATTGGAAACTAATGATTTTATGTAAGCTTTTGCAAAGCACTTATAGTTGTGAACTTCTTAAGGAAAACTCATTTTGATATGTGTCATAGTGAAAAGATATGCAAAGAGTTCAAGGGTATTTTTAGGTAAGATAATAAGGGGAAAAGGAACATGTGTGTTATTGAAAGAAGTAATGGGATGTGATTTCTTAAATGTATATTTTAATGTGAGTGATGTCAGGTTATTCAAACTAGGTTTTAATATAAATCCTTTACTAGATGTTTACAAGGTTATAGATGATAATTTGTGGAAGTTAAACTTATGGCATAAAAGTTTCATTCAATGATTTATGATGGTTATCAATGCATGGTTAAGTAGTTTATGCTCTTTCTATTATTATCTTGAAATGAAAATAGGATGTAAGAACTCTTATTGGAAAAGTTTAATTAGTTTTGATGGTGTAATTGAGTTGAGCATAGATAATGTTAAGGAGTAAACAAATATGAAAGATTAAATGTGCTTAGTGGATGTGATAAGTAATGTATGCTTGTTTCACTTCTAAGGGTAAATTACGTGTTAGTTGGTAAGGAAACTAATTCCGCTAGTTCATTAATGTAATTGGTTTTGATGTGAAATGGAATCAATGTAAATTGAAGTTGCTATGGAAATAGAATTTGTTTGATTAAGTAATAAAATGAAATACTTGAAAATGGTAAATGAATTCATTAAGGGAACCTTAAGGAATGTACTTGTGAGTGGTAATGATGGTATGCTAGAATGTTAAAAAAATTTGGTAGTTGTAATTTTAGGTCATAGACCTGATCCCTTATGGGTTCCCTGGTGGGGATATTACATGTAACATGACCTAATGTCATTTAAGATCAAAACATTTTCTAGAACCGATGACAAAACACCATTGAGATCTCCCTTGATCGTGCTCTCCAGAATGGCCTAAAACTTATGTGGCTTACACACTTCATTCCTTACTAATTGGACATTGAAAACCTCCTTTCCTTGTTTCTTCATTGCAGAAGACAAAGATGATGCCATTTCTCTCAACTAAAATTTTTGAAAGAAAAGAATTTTTCTCAGTATGGTACCTTTTCTCAAGTGTTCAACAGATGATTTTCTGATGACACGATAAGAAGAATTCTAAATCTCCCTTAAGCTCTAAACAAACAAGTTACACACTCTTGAATCACTAAAAGAAAGTCTCAAATCACTGGTGAAATGAAATGAATGGTAACATCCTACTTTATAGACTTTAAACGGTTAGATTAGGGCTTTATAAATGTTCCATACACATTCTAGGTGGCACTAGTACATTTTACCTAGTTTTTCTACCAAAATTTTCAACCATCAAATAAAAAGGTTTAGGTTGGTCGGATTATAGAAGGAAAACTTTTAGTTTTTTTTAATCCATGCCCATGTTGGTCAAAAGTTCAACGAATACTGTGTAGGTCACAAGTTTGACCAACATGGGCATAACTTAAAAAAAAAAGATTTCAAACCTCATTTCATTATTAGATAAGCTTGCAACGTGCACAAAGGAGGACCACATATGAGGGTTTCATGTGACCGGTAGAGAGGAATAGCTAGAAGGAACCTTGTAGAGGTTGGTTGTAATAGATTTAAGAAATATTACAAAATGAAATTGAAGAAAATTGTATTTTAACATTTTTTTTACTAGTGTTTGAATTTTCTTGTACCCGTGTAGATTGGAATGACTGATTGAACACCATAGGAAGATTGTTGGTCCTCATATATTCCTTTTGTAACAAGTCTAAGATTCATTGGTTGATAAATCTGGAAGAAATTGACTAGGGTCGTCGACATTTGTGGCCCATATCTAGCCTTTCAACCATGGAGAAATTTTGATTCTAGGCTTAAACAAGAGGTATGTGAGTCTAGTTTCAATTGAATGTGGTCTTGGATTGGATGGTTTTGTTTGTAGAGAGTTCTTGTTGAATACCTAACCAGGCATCCCTATGTGACCAGTAGAGAGGAATAGCTAGAAGGAACCCAACCCCATAAATTTTTTTTGGCTTTAAATTAGAACCTGAAATCATGGATTTAGGCTTGAATTACTTGCCACTAAAAGAATCCATTGTTGGTTTGGAAAAGAAAAAATCCTAAGATGCACCTATTGTACAAAAATGAGTATTAGGCCTCTTCATTTTTGGAGGAGTTTTATAAATATTGGGAGTTTGAATAGGACATAAGACCTATGCCTTTGATGGATACTTTGTCTAAGAATTTAAAACTATCCCCTATGATAGGACTGGTGACCAATCCTATCATAGGGGATAGTTTTGATTGCATTTTAAGATTTCACTTTACATGTCCCATTAGAAAAAAATATAAGAGATACTAATCCATCTATTCTATCCTCTATTAGAAAATATCCCATGGTAATGAATGAAGAATCTGGGTTCCATACAAAAACTCAAACTACTAAAATAAATATCTTGCTAATATTTTATTTAGAACATCTACCTCTTTCAAATTCATGAATAAGAATAGACAGAGAATTTTTCTTTGGATTGTATTACAGAAAGCATGAAATGAACATGATGAAAAATGATTGGTTCCTACTGTTAGTTTCAACTGTTACAGAGTTTCTTCTAACTAATAGCCCTATGGCTACTAGGATGATTATGAACAAAGTACTGATGGAGAGGATATTTGATAGGAGTTCCTCTTTTCTCATGCATTGATTCTTTTGGGTTCCATAGAAAATGCTTCATTCATCAAGTATGCCATATGACTGTTTGTTAGAAGATACTTCATAATAGGTGAAAATCAGATTCTTCTTTCCCTAATAGAGAAAGAGGTATGTTTGCAATATTGGTGCTTGGTCCACCCCAAAACCTATAGTAGTGTGAATATAAGGAAGTTTTTGAAATAGAAAGGAAGCTCTACAATTCTGGTTTGAAGACATATTTGAGCATTTTTATGTGACAATGGCTTTAGATGGATTGAATACTTCTAAATAGCATTAGATTTATGTTAGTAGGTTAGATTCAAGACTTTTTCATTCTTTGTGCAAGTACTATAGAGGTAGATTAGTGGCATTAATAAATTGTTTAGTAACAAGGGAGTCTACTATCCAATTTAGAGTAGTTTGAATTTCTATGGCTCCCCCATGAAATCTAACCGTAGGAACTTCCTAAAGGTGGATGAATATTTTAGGGGAGCCAATGTGCAGTAGGTATGTGAAGGTATGAGTCCTGAAGAGTCAATCTTTAAATTGTGTTTTGACACAAGGGCAAGGACCAAGAGGGGCCAAAAAATGGCACACCCTAATGATCTAGCCTACTCAACAACACACGGAAGCGAAAAAAAAAGAACAATGAGAGGGAGAATGAAGATCTTTATATTATTATCATTCAATTTGATTCATACATGTTGGGCTATAAGGACTTCCCAGCTATGGCTAGATATTAAAATGAATTACAAAAGTCCTCAAACATGCGAGGATATGCTGACAATCTCTAATATTCTATCTCTTACTTCATATAAAACTACCTCTACACTACAACAAAACAACTATATTTATACAAGACTCTACCAAACTGAGTTGGCCTTCAAATCCACAATTAATGGAAGGAATGGTCAGATTCAGGACCACATGCTTTCCAATGATGGATACTAACATTAAATCTGTGACCCATAATAAGTGTACAAGTCAGCCTCAATAGAAACTCAAAATAAACTACACGGTAAGCAAGGATGACCAAGCAATAGACAAGCATCACCGAGCGCCAGTGAAACAACTGACTGCTAAGGAGATAGCCAACCATACTTAGTAACCAAAGGAAACCAACCAACTACCAAACCAACTAGATCAAAGTAGGAACTGAGCAACACAGACAAACCCAAAAATATTTTTGGTGACATAGGATTGCCAAGGACCCAAGATACTCCTACATCAGACACCTAGGGTTGTTTGAAATGATTCTCCAAATCATGAAACAGGTTTGGTCCAAGCTGCATCCAACTCAGACTGTGAAATCCATGAACTGTCTTCAATCGGTCTATTCTTCCATTTTACCATATATTCCATATACTATTTTCCTTTTGTACTTTTTCCAATTCTTTGCTCCAAAATCTGCTCAACTTCCTCTTTCTACTTCTTAGGATATTCCATCGGTACCACGATGTCTTCATCAGGTTCATGATACTCATACAAATCAATAATGTTGAAGATAGGTGATATGTCCATGTCATCAGGTAACTCAATCTCATATGCATTTCCACTATCAAATTTTCTCAAAATCTTGCAAGGTCCAAATTTCTTCATCTTCAGCTTTCCATATGTTCCAACAAGAAATCAACATTTCTTCAAATGAACCATCACTTCATCGCCAACATCAAAAGTCTTATGTCTCCTTGATCTATTAGATCTATCTTTGTATTTTTGATTGCTCTCTTCGAACTTCAGCTTCAAATCTTCATGCAATGTCTTCATGTACTCAAAAAATTTTACTCCTTCAACACTTCTCTTACTTTCATCAACAATATCCCTTAAATTAGATATACCTCTCGGTTGTATGTCATTCACAATCTCAAATGGTGTTTTTCCAGTACTCCTATTTACTAAATTATTGTATGCAAACTCTGCTTGTGCCAACACAAAATCCCAATTACTTGGTGTGTCTCCAACTAAACATCTCAAAAGATTTCCAAAACTTATGTTCACAACTTCTATCTATCCATCAGTTTGTGGGTGAAATGTAGAACTATATTTCAACTCAGTGCCAAACTTCTTCCAAAGGGTCTTCCAAAAGTATCCAACAAATTTATTGTCTTGGTTAGAGATAATACTCCTCGGTAATCCATACAATCTCAAAATTTCCTTAAAGAAAAGATTTGCTACATGTACTTCATCTTATGTCTTTCTACAGGGTATAAAATGTGCCATTTTAGAATATCTATCCACAACCAAAAATATAGAATCATTACCTCTTACTATCTTTGGTAAGCCAAGAACAAAATCCATACTAATTTCAATCCAAGGTTTCTTAGGTACAACAATCGGTGTATACAATTCAATATTCTGACTAACTCCTTTTGTAACTTGACAAATTCCACAACTTTTCACAAATTTCTGAACATCTTTATACAACTGTGGCCAAAAGTATTTCTCCTTAAGCAAATTCCATGTTTTATCAATACCAAAATGTCCAGCCAAACCACTACTATGTTTCTCCTTTATCAGATTAGTTCTCATTGCTCCTCTCGGTATACACAACTGAATACCTTTAAACAACATACCTTCCTGAATTAAATATTCATCCCATTTAGTATTCTGTTGATTTTGAATAGGTGCTCTACACTTTCTCCATGGCTCAAAAAAATCATGATCAAACTCATAAGAATATCTCATCTCATCAAAACCAAGAACTTCAATTCTCATCTCGGTCATCAAAGATGTTCTTCTACTCAATGCATCAGCAACTTAGTTAGTGACAATACTCTTATGCTTTAACACAAATGTATAACTCTGCAAATACTCAACCCATTTCATATGTCTCTGATTCAACTTATTTTGACTACCCAAAACTATAAAGCCTTATGATCGGTATACAACACAAATTCACTCGGTATCAAATAATGTCTCCATTTCTTCAGTGCTTGAAAAATAGCATAGAATTCTTGATCATACACAAAATATTTCCTTCTAGCATCATTCAAATTTTCACTAAAGAAAGCAATAGGTTTACCTTCTTGAATCAACACAGCTCCAATTTCACTTCCACTTGCATCACATTCCACTTGAAATACCTTATTGAAATTAGACAATGCCAAAATAGGTAATTCGACAACCTTCTGCTTTAGAGTCTCAAAACTTTTATCAGCTCCATGTGTCCACTTGAATTCTCTTTTATCTCCTCTCATAGTCTCAGTCATAGCATTACAAATTGAACTAAAATTCCTTATGAACTTTCAGTAAAAACTTGCCAAACCATGAAATGATCTTACCTCACTAGCATTCACAAGTGTAGGCCAATTCAAAATAGCTTCAACATTTTCAGGATCCATTTTCAAACCATCAGCTGAAATCACAAATCCCAAATACACAATCTCTTCTTTCATGAATGAACACTTTTTTAGATTTGTCAGCAACTTTTCTTCTTTCAATCTTTGCAAAACATGTCTAACATGCAACAAATTTTCTTCTCTAGTCTTACTGAATATCAGAATATCAGCAAGATATGCAATCATAAACTTACCCAATAATTTCTTCAAAACTTCATTCATCAGCCTCATAAAAGTACTCGGTTCATTAGTTAAACCAAAAGGAATAACCAACCACTCATACAGACCTTCTTTTGTCTTGAAAGTAGTCTTATATTCATCAGCTTCTCTGATTCTGATCTGATGATACCCACTTTACAAATCAATTTTGGTAAAATACTGTTCTCCACTTAAGCTATCCATTATATTATCCATTCTCGGTATAGGAAACCTATACTTCACTATTATCTTATTGATTTCTCTAGAATCAGTTCACATTCACCATTCACCATTCTTCTTAGGTGCCAATACAATAGGTACTACACAAGGACTCAAACTTTCTCTGATCAAACCTTTCTCTAGAAACTCTTGAATCTATTGGTTCAATTCCTGATTCTCGGTAGGTGTCAACTAATGAGGTGCCTTTTTCAGTAAACTAGCTCCAAGGATTAGATCCATACAATGATCAATGCTTCCCTTCAGTGGAAAACCATTAGGTACATTATCAGAAATGATTTCACTATACTCAGTGATTAACTTATCAATCTCCCCAGGAACACAATCCTCAATTTTATTACTCATTTTGTTAGGAATCACAACAAAACATATATCACTCTTTTTCAAATCCTTAACAAAATTTCTTCCCTCCATCAAAAAAACTTTCACAGATGTGCAAAGATTACTAATAGGTTCTTCTAGCAAAGTTAACAAGATTTGTTTCTTTCCATCAGCCAAAATAGTATACTTATGTAATCTCCCATCATATATAGCATGTTTATCATATTGCCAAGGTCTACCCAACAAAATATGACAATGAGCCATAGGCATGGTATCACACAACAACTTATCATAGTACTTTCCAATCTTCAAATTCACATAACATTGTTCACTTACCAAGAGTGTATGCTCATCCTTGATCCATGAAATCTGATAGGGCTTCAAATGTTCCAACCTTTTCAACTGCAACTTTTTGACCATTTCCTTAGATGCCAGATTCTCTGAGCTACCATTGTCAATGATTACCCTCCAAAATTTATCAGAAACTCTACATCTAGTTTTGAACAAAATTTTTCTTAGTGGATCTTCCTTTTTCCTTTCATTCCATAGTGCTCTCCTTACCATCAAGTTATTTTCTTTCTCAGGTTCATTCAATGACTCTTCTTGCACCAAAGAATTTCTACTACTACCAACCTTCTTACTTGCATGTGTACACTCAAATGATCTACGTCCTTCTTCTCCACAATTGTAACAAGTTCCTCGAAAACTTCCTCTGCTATAACCACCTTAGTAATTACTGCCTCTACCTCTAGATGTACTTTCACCTTTCCACTTGGTCTTACCTTTATCCAGATTTGTCTTTTCTAGTTTAGATCTACCATTTTCACCATGGGATCTACCTCTTTCTCTAGGGAATCTACCACCTCTACCTCTTTGTCTTTTTTCATGTCTCTTATTCAATTTCTCCTTAGCTTTCAATGAAAATTGATAAGCCTCTTCAATGTTCTCTAATTTGAGAAAACTAATTTCCTCTTGGATGGAAACACTCAAACCATTCAGGTATCTAGAAATTCTTTCCACATCATCTTCATCATGTCCAGATCTGATATCTAATCTATAGAATTCCTCAGTATATTCCTTTACTGAGCTATCTTTCTACCTTAGACTTTGTATTTGCCTAACTAGGTTAATATGATAATCACAAGGTAAGAACTTTCCTTTCAATTTATTCACCATTTTATTCCATACCTTGATTTTGTCTTTTCCTTTCCTCTTCCTATCTAGTTGTAGATGTTCCCACCATAAGGATGCGTGACTTTTCAAATTTGTACTTGAAATTTTCACCTTCTTGTCTTTAGGTACATTTTCATATTCAAAATACTTTTCCATTTCAATGATCCAGTCCACCAATTCATCAGAATCCAATTTTCCACCATACTCAGGAGGATTAAAATGTGGTGTAAACTTCATACTTGTCAAAGCCTTTAGGAATCTTTCTTCAACCTGATCCATCACAAGTGCAGGCTCTAAATTCACTTGTTCTTCCTCAATTTCATCATCACTAACATCTTCAAGATGTATTCCTCTTCTCTGGGCTGTTTCAACACCTTCTAATTTTGCATAAAATTGTCTCAACATGTCTGCCAATCCTAGATCTGCATCTCGCCTCCCACGAACCATCTTGAAAACCCTCTATGTAATGCCCACCCTAGCATCCTCTTATGTTAGACTGACAAGACTTTTTCTTTGACACTTCGGATTTTATGATGGACTATGGTTATTATCTAGCTAGCATTTTATGAGACATTTGAGCATATATATATATATTTGGTTACTGCAGTTTATTTGAAATATTAAATGAGTTATAATTTTAATGATGAATGGCTAGAAATGAACTATTAGTAAAATGTTTTACATTGATTTGTGTTATGATGATGTTTATATTATGATCTAACCCTACTGACCCTATTATGGTTTGACATTTACTGGTTGATGTGAGTGTAGGATGAGGAGGGGCAGTCATAGTTACTCCTATGGGAGGTCCACACGATGTCACACGCTCCCTCCTTGTTTGCCACTGTATGTTTATATTTATATATTTGCATATGCATATCAGTTGGTGATGCAGGATGCAGGTGCTAGGCATCATCTCCACCTAGCTACAAAGTTTTGAGCGTGCCTTCAAAATCCTCAAACTGTTGATGTGTGGAGATTTAACCAAGTTACTCTTGGGGTTTCCCATGGACTTAGAATTCTATTTAGGAAGTGATCCTAGTTGGGAAGTAGAATATGATTTATGTAATGGACTTGATTTGATGTTGGTCCGAGTTTATGTTATGAGTTAGAATTAATCTTTATTATATGTGTAATAAATATGTTATAATTGTTTGTATGTTATATAGGTGTGAGTATATGTGGGTGCACACACATATATCCATGCTTATATAAATAATAATAAAATTCCATTTTCATTAATTATGTTAATGATATGGTGTTTATAATAAGTAAATAGAGTGAGTTAAATAAAGTATATTTAAGGAATGTATTAAATAAAAAGTAAAAATAATAATAATAAAAAGGAAAATGTCCTTTGTAGTAATATTGGCTATCTAGGAGGGAGTTGAACTTGAGACCTCCTAGAAGTTAGGCCACTTGCTTTCCTATTGTGCTATGTGTTTTGCTCGAAAGGTATTTTTTTATTATTCTTGTTATGCTTTTGTTTAAAAGATATTTTAATTAAATTTATTAAAAACCTTGATTAAGTCTTTACGGGAGATTATTTGGTTGTTCCTCCAACCAACTATGGAAGTTGGAGAAGTTTCTTCCCGTAAAGAAACTCATTCAACCACATAGTTGGGGGATAAATATTTGAAGATTTTTGTGTGCAGGACGATGTTAATTTTTGGAAGATTTGTTTTCTTTTGAGTTGTCTATAATTGATTTCTCCAGAAATTTTTGGTGAAAGTTTATGTGAGTTTGAGAGTTTTTGGATTGCTGGGAGATGATTTTCAAAGGAAGATTTCTAGAAGGATATCTATGCAAGCATTGAATTTTTGTAGAGATTATCCAGTCAAGGGAAGAGGATTCTTTGCAGGACCCAAGGTAGGGTCTAAACTGGGAAGAATCTCCATTCTTCCTCTTTGTCTGTGAATGTGATTGTATATGATATGATAATAAAATTGTGTATGATTATATAGTTTTTGTTTATCATGGTCATGTGGAAGGATGAGTTTATCTTATATTGATTTAAATAGGGAAGTCTAGTAAGAAATAGGAAGGGTCATGAAGGTGTAGGACTGAAATGTAGTCATTTCCTTACTATTTTCCTCTTGCAGACTCTCTATGAAATTAATGCTTTTATTTGGGTTAATTTGGTCTGTAGGATCCTTAATATTCACCTTTCTATCTCCCTTCCTTCCAGTATATTCTTGAGTGCTTCTAGAATTTAAAATTGTTATTTCAACCTTACTGGTTCACATCGGTTTGTGCACCACCTTTCTTTGTCCAGATTTAGAACATTTTTATTAGATTGATGGGATGGATTGATGAGTTATTTCTAAAGGGAAACTAGGAGATCTCAAATGGGTCATGCTCAGATTAGGCTACCATAATTCCCATAAAGCCTATTTTTACCCGCAAGTCAGAATTGACAGTCATTTTCTATAGAGCCAGGTCAGTTTAGTGTTAATCGAGTCAGATCGGTTTGGTATTAACCAAGCCAGGTTAGTTTAGTGTTAATCGAGCCAGGTTGGTTTGGTATTAACCGAGCCAGGTCAGTTTAGTGTTAACCAACCCACCCAATGTCAATCGACCAGTCCAGTGATAACCGACCGATGCAGTGTTAACCGACTAGTCTAGTGTTAACTGACCAATGCAGTATAAACTGACCAGTCAAGTGTTAGCTAACCAATGTAGTATTAACTGACCGATCCAGTATGAACTGACCAAGGTAGTATCAACCGATAGAGCTAGTGTAAACAGAGGAAAGCAGGATTTAGGCTTTATACAATTATAAAATTTAAGTATAAGTTTATGTATAAAGGGTTTAGGTACCTTCTAAGATGATTGGGATAGGTTTCAGAATCATAGGAGTTAAGATGCAATTTATAATTTTGACATTTCTCATTAAAATTCAGACTTAGCCAAATTTCAGGCACATGAGACTTTTTCCTAGATTTTTGAAATAAGCTTTGGAATGTTGTGTCAATGCACATGGGAAGTTTTATGTTGTGCTTAATGAATTTCTATACATGGTTTTGAGTTTAAGATTTTGTTCATACTTGGCTTTTGGTAGAGTCCATAATATAAGGTCAGAACTTGTTCGGGTGGCCTGAGTGCACCAGAGGGTTTCCTAGACCTATGAGATGGATCAATTTGAGATTACTTGAGGTTTTCATGGCTTGTGTGTGTGTGTGGGGTAAGGGAATAGGAACCTTAAGTGAGTGGCTCATCATAGGTGTTGGAACCCTAAAGTGGTTGCCAGATGATCCTATGGGTGGGTTTGTAAAAAGTGATAACCTTATAAATTAACCTGGCAAGGGGGGATTTAAAAGATAATGAAAGATAATATAATAAAGGCCACACAGACCTGATTGGAGTACCAGGACCAGAGATAACTACTAGGGTGGATCCCAATACATAGGTTGTGTGATGACACTCACTTAGGTGGTATCCTAGTACCTTGACCTCTATGTTATAGTATGGTGATAGTTTATGTTCTTTTTGAGTCTTGGATTTCTTTATCTTTTGAGCCTTAGACTACTTAGGGCCTTGTGAGTATCTTGGTTCTATCTCCTAGCACGGGGGGTGGAACCTCATCAGTTCCACATGGTTGGGTGGAAAAAATCTTTCAAGGTCCTGTTCGTGGTTCAGATGGTTTCAAATTTATGTATGGATGCATATATTTGTATTTTACTTTTGAAAGGAAAGATGAAAAGATATGTTGCAATGCCTACAGGCCATTCATGTACATGTTATTATGAGATCTATTACCAGAAAGATGTAATTGAAAAGTAAAGCAATGTATTTAGGAGGGATAGTTCTAGGCTTGATTTCAAGGGTTATTAATTCAAAGAACAAAGTTGGAAATATACAATGTAATGCTAAAAGATCTTTTCTATCTCTTCTTTGTTGCAATGAAAGTAAAATGTTTATTATGCTATGGTTGAAATGTAATTTGTAATGAACAGTTATTCAATGTGTAGGAAGGAGAAATGAAATTAGTATATGAAGTAAGAAACATAATTGTAAATGAAATGTTATTTTCTTACCCTATCTCTTAAGTTCTAAATCTGAAAATAGAGAAAGGATATGAAATTCAATTTGGATAAGTAATGTAAATATGTTAGTAAATGATTTCATTAAGGGAACCTTAAGGAATGTAAAAGTGAAATAGTAATGATGTAAAGTTAGGAAAAAAAAATTTTAGTTGTAATTTTTTGTCAGAAGACTTGATTCCTTATGGGCTCGTTGGCAGGGACATTACATTTGGTATCAGAGCCCTGGTTTCTACACTGGGAGCTCAGGGTCTAGTTACATTTGAAGCTCAAAAATTTTCAATACATTGAATGCTACTTTTAAATGTACACTTAAATCTAATATTTCACCACTCTCCCAGGATGCCTCCGGTTACCCGCGGAAGAGTTAGGGATAGAACTCAATAGTCTTCCTCTAGATCTCTCCTAGAGAGTTCCCATGGGGAACATGAGGGAGAACAAAATTGAGATATCTATAGGAATGAGAGTCAGAGTAATGACTTTGAAGGAGCCCAATTTAGACAACTTATGCAGAGACTTGACAACCTTGAAACTAGATTCAATTTCAGAGAAGGAAACCAAGCTGAACATCAAGATAGGGAAAGAGAGAGAAGCCCTAGGAGAAGGAAAGTTAGGCAAGAATCTAAAGATAGGGATACCGCTCACATGAGGCACTTTCTCAAAGTCAAGGTACCCCTCTTCTATGGAAACAAAGGTGGATCTACAATAGAAACCTAGTTGTTTGACCTTGAGAGGTGTTTTTCTATGCACCCTTTTAGTAGAAACGTCAAGGCCAGATGCACTATTATGAATCTGATGAAGTTTGCATCTACATGGTGGCGTATGGAAGAAGAAAAGATTCAAGTCACCATCAACACTATTTCATGGGAATTGTTCCTATAAAGCTTTAAAGATTGATTCATGTCTGATCAGTGGAGGCAGGGAAGGGTAGAAGAATTCCACTACCTCAAGCAAGCCAACATGTCAGTGGAAGAGTATGAAAGAAATTTCTATGAACTTAAGCCTTTCTCAAGATTTAGAGATGATGGACCCATACTTATCCAACATTTCATCAGAGGTCTAAATGACCAAATATCAGGACAGGTAGCTTTCTTACAACCCCAGAATCTCTAGGATGCCATCACTAAGGCATACCTTGTTGAAAGGAAGGACAAAGGAAGAGGTGGCTATGCTAGTGGCCAAACATTCAAAGCTAGATCAGGCTCTAAAGGGAACTTTGATCAAGAAAATTCCAACTCTAAGAACCTACAGTCATCTTTCAAAAGTGGACAAAACTTCCCTAAGAAAAAGTTTCAAAATAATAACAAAAACAATAGTAAGTTTCAACAACCCTAGAACTGAGGGAACTATCAGACTCAACAAAGGTTTCTACCTCCACAATCCCAAAATTCTTAGAAATTTAATAGAGGAGGTTATCAACAATCCAGTGCACCTCCTACAAAGAACTTGGGAAGGAATACTGGGCGTTATTCTTGTGGACAACAAGGACATATTATGGTTTCTTTCCCTCAATGCATGAATCTCACTAATCAAAATCAAGCAATTTTAGAACCAATAGTAGGAGATGCCAGTCAGTCTCATAGGATGTTTGCCACAGTGGAACAGAGACAAGCTAATCACCAAAACACTGTCATAGAAACTTTAGGTTTGTTAAAGGGTAAAACTATTTCTATTCTCTTTGACTTAGGAGCAACCGACTCCTTCATATCTTCTTCTTTGATAGAAAAGTGTGGGCTAGCGGTAGTAGGGAAATGAGTTAAGTGGGAGGTAGAGCTAGCCATAGGGGCTAAAATGACCACATATTTGTGTGTACAAGGTTGCAACTTGGGATTAGGACCTTTTTATTCCAATGTTGATCTTTGAGTTATTCCTCTTGGATCATATGGAGTTGTCCTAGGAATGGATTGGTTGATAGCACATGAAGCCAAGATAGATTGCAGAAAAAATCTCATTCATTGCTTGGATGATTTAGGTAAGCCCAACACAATTTTGGGAATTCAACAACCTATTTCTCTTTGGATGATATCAGCTATGCAACTTAAGAAATGCATGAGGAAAGGATGCCAACTTCTTGTGGTCTGAGTTAATGATTTGATAGAAAATAAAGATAGAGAAATTATACTCAAGCACCCTTTACTTCAAGAGTTTGTAGATGTATATCCAACTGAGATTCCTGGAATGCCTCCCAAAAGGGATATTGATTTCTACATAGAACTGGTACTAGGAGCTGAGCCTATCTCTAAAGCTCCCTACTACATGGCTACTCAGGAGTTGAGTGAATTAAAAGTTCAATCAGAAGAACTCTTGGAAAAAGGCTTTATCAGACCAAGTGTGTCACCTTAGGGAGCTCTGGTTATCTTTGTTAAAAAGAAGTATGGTTCACTATGGTTGTGCATTGATTATCATCAACTCAAAAAAGTAACCATTAAGAATCGATACCCTTTGCCAAGAATTGATGACCTGTTTGATCAAATGAAAGGAGCAAAGGTGTTTTCCAAGATCGATCTAAAGTCAGGTTATCATCAACTAAGGATTTAGGAAGCTGACATTCATCATACAGATTTTCATACTCGGTATGGACACTATGAATTTACCATTGTACCTTTTGGTATCACAAATGCACCATCAGTATTCATGAGTCTTATGAATGGGGTATTCAGAACCTTCTTGGATAAATTTGTCATAATTTTCCTAGATGATATTTTGGTGTATTCTAAGATAGTGGAAGAACATGAGCAACATCTTTGACAAGTGTTACAATGTCTTCGTGACAATTAGTTATTTGCAAACTTGGAGAAGTGTGATTTCTTTCAAACTAAAGTTAAGTATCTTGGTCGTGTTATCTCAGGAGAAGGTATAGCAGTTGATCCTGCCAAGATACAAGCTATAGTTGAATGGCCAACCCCCTCCAACATCTCAGAGGTTCTTAGTTTCATGGGTTTAGCCAGATACTATAGATGCTTCATCCAAGGATTCTCTAGAATAGCTCATCCCATCACTTCCTTGCAAAGGAAAGGGAAGAAGTTCATTTGGATTGAGAAATGTTCAAAATCTTTTTAGATCCTAAAGGATAATTTGACCAGTGCCCCAATTTTGGTGGTACCTGACCATGCTAAAATTTTTGTAGTTTGTACAAATGCCTCTTTGGAAGGCATAGGGGCAGTATTGATGCAAGAGGGAAGAGTTATTTCTTATGAGTCTAGAAAGCTTAAGGACCATGAGCTTAACTATCCCACCCATGATTTGGAGTTAGCAACTGTAGTTCATGCCTTGAATCATTGGAGACAATTCTTATTGGGACATCAGTTTGAGTTACACACTAATCATCAAAGCCTTTAATACATATTTACTCAACCTAATCTCAATGCCAGGAAATGTCGATGCATGGAGTTCTTGTGTGAGTATGACATTGAGGTCAAATATATCAAAGGAAAGGAAAATGTGGTGGCAGATGCTTTAAGCAAAAGGAGACATGAGGTATCCATGCTCTCCCTTTCGACTGATTTGAGAGGTCAGATTTTGCAATAACTCTCTTCTGATACTTTGTATCAAGAAGTTAAGGTTGAACTTGAGACAAGAAGGACCTTAGAAGGAAGTTTCTCAGAGTATTCCTTAGAGTTAGATGGACTACTGAGACATCAAGGAAGAATTTACTTGCCACTTTTAGGTGAACTTCAGAGAGTCATCATGGTGGAAGCACACTGTGCTCCCTATTCAGCTCATCCAGGTGTTAAGAAGATGTATTTAGATCTAAGACAACTATATTTTTGGTCTGGTATGAAGAGGGATATAGCCAATTTTGTGGCTAGGTGTCTGGAATGTCAGAGGGTCAAGGCTGAGCATCATCACCTAGTAGGCCTCCTTTAATGACATTTGATTCCCGAATGGAAATGGGATACGATATCTATGGAATTTATTGTGGGACTACCAATCATGTATTAGAGACATGATGCTATCATGGTCATAGTGGATAAGTTAACCAAGGTAGCACATTTCTCACCTATGAAGTCATCCTATATTGCTACCTCAGTAGCTAGAGTCTTCATGAAGGATATAGTCAGATTACATGGTGTTCCTAGAAAGGTTATCTCTGATAGAGATCTAGTATTCACTTCAGAGTTTTGGACCTCTTTGCAGCATGCTTTAGGAACTCAGCTGAATTTTAGTTCTACATACCACCCAAAGACCTATGGTCAGATAGAATGAGTTAATCAGGTTTTGGAGGACATGCTTAGGATGTATGTGATGGACACACAAACCCATTGGGAAGATTACTTGTACTTGGTGGAGTTTTCCTACAATAATGGCTATCATAGTTCTTTGGGGATGTCACCATTTTAGGCTCTTTATGGTCATCCTTTTCGTACCCCTCTGAGTTGGGATCACTTAGAGGACAGAGTATTACTTGGCCCTGAGATGTTGCAAGATATGGAGCAATAGGTTCAAAGGATCAGAGAACATCTTTTGATAGCTCAAGATAGGCAGGAGAAGTATGTTGATGCTCATAGGATTGATAGATAGTTCTCTGTTGGAGATAAGGTGTTTTTGAGAGTCTGCCCACATAAGAGCCCTATCTATTATGGAAAAGGTTCTAAGTTGGCACCAAGATTTGTAAGTCCATTTGAGATCCTTGAGAGGATAGGACCAGTTACTTACTGACTCACCCTACTGCCCAGACTTGCACATGTGCATGATGTGTTTCACGTATCCTTACTTAGATAGTATATTCCTGATTTGACTCATGTTTTGGATTGGAACACTTTATAGGTAGAGGATAGGAAACTGGCTTTACAGCCAGTACGTATACTCCAGCAGCAGACTTTGACCCTCAGGGGTCATAGCATAGAGTAGGTAAGGGTCCAATGGGACCCCAATGATGATAACTCTACTACTTGGGAGGATGCTAGCAGACTCAGATCTGCATAGTCGTACTTGTTTGTAGGCTTTCAGGAGTAAGCCTAATCCTAGGGGGAGAGGATGTAATGCCCACCCTAGCATCTTCTTATGTTAGAATGATAGGACTTTTGTTTTGACACTTTGGATTTTATGATGGACTATGGTTATTATCTAGTTAGCATTTTATGAGACATTTGAGCATATATATATTTGGTTTCTGCAGTTTATTGGAAATATTAAATGAGTTATAATTTTAATGATGAATGGCTAGAAATGAACTATTGATAAAATGTTTTACATTGATTTGTGTTATGATGATGTTTATATTATGATCTAACCCTACTGACCCTATTATGGTTTGACATTTACTCATTGATGTGAGAGTAGGATGAGGAGGGGCAGTCATAGTTACTCCTACAAAAGGTCCACACGATGTCGCACTCTCCCTCTTTGTTTGCCATTGTATGTTTATATTTATATAGTTGTATATGCATAGCAGTTGGTGATGTAGGATGCAGGTACTAGGCATTGTCTCCACCTGGCTACACAGGTTTGAGTGTGTCTTCAAAATCCTTGAACTATTGATGTGTGGAGATTTAACCAAGTTACTCTCAAGGTTTCCCATGGACTTAGAATTCTATTTAGGAAGTGATCCTAGTTGGGAAGTAGAATGCAATTTATGTTATGAACTTGATTTGATGTTGGTCAGAGTTTAGGTTATGAGTTAGAATTAATCTTTTTTATATGTGTAATAAATATGTTATAATTGTTTGTATGTTATATAGGTGTGAGTATATGTGGGTGCACACACATATATCCATGCTTATATAAATAATAATAAAAGTTTGTTTTCATTAATTATGTTAATGATATGGTGTTTATAAGAAGTAAATAGAGTGAGTTAAATAAAGTATATTTAAGGAATGTATTAAATAAAAAGTAAAAATAATAATAATAAAAAGGAAAATGTCCTTTGTAGTAATATTGGCTATCTAGGAGGGAGTTGAACTCGAGACGTCCTAGAAGTTAGGCCACTTTCTTTCCTATTGTGCTATGTGTTTTGCTCGAAAGGTATTTTTTTATTATTCTTGTTATGCTTTCATTTAAAAGATATTTTAATTAAATTTATTAAAAACCTTGATTAAGTCTTTATGGGAGATTATTTGGTTGTTCCTCCAACCAACTATGGAAGTTGGAGAATTTGCTTCCCGTAAAGCAACTCATTCAACCACATAGTTGGGGGCTACATATTTTTAGATTTTTGTGTGCGGGAGGATGTTAATTTTTGGAAGATTTGTTTTCTTTTGAGTTGTCTATAATTGATTTCTCCAGAAATTTTTGGTGAAAGTTTATGTGATTTTGAGAGTTTTTGGATTGCTGGGAGTTGATTGTCAGAGGAAGATTTCTAGAAGGATATCTACACAAGGATTGAAGTTTTTTAGTGATTATCCAGTCAAGGGAAGAGGATTCTCCGCAGGATCCAAGGTAGGGTCTAAATTGGGAAGAATCTACATTCTTCCTCTTTGTGTGTGAATGTGATTGTATATGATATGATAATAAAATTGTGTATGATTATATAGTTTTTGTTTATGGTCATGTGGAAGGATGATTTTATCTTATATTTATTTAAATAGGGAAGTCTAGTAAGAAATAGGAAGGGTCATGAAGGTGTAGGATTGAAATGCAGTCATTTCCTTACTATTTTCCTCTTGCAAACTCTCTATGAAATTAATGCTTTTATTTGGGTTAATTTGGTTTGTAGGATCCTTAATATTCTCCTTTCTATCTCCCTTCTTTCCAGAATATTCTTGAGTGCTTTCAAAACTTATAATTGTTATTTCAACCTTACTGGTTCATGTCGGTTTGTGCACCACCTTTCTTTGCCTTCATTTAGAACATATTTATTAGATTAATAGGATGGATTGATGAGCTATTTCTGAAAGGAAACTAGGAGATCTCAAATGGGTCATGCTCAAATTAGGCAACCATAATTCCCATAAAGCCCAATTTTACCCGCAAATTAGAATTGACAGTCATTTTTTGTAGAGCCAAGTCAGTTTAGTGTTAACCAGGCCAGGTCAGTTTGGTATTAACTAAGCTAGGTCAATTTAGTGTTAGCTGAGCCAAGTCAGTTTGGTATTAACTGAGCTAGGTCAGTTTAGTGTTAACCGAGCTAGGTCAATTTATTGTTAACCGACCAACCCAGTGTCAACCAACTAGTCTCGTGATAACCGACCGATGCAGTGTTAATCGACCAGTCCAGTGTTAACTGACCAATGCAGTATAAATTGACCAGTCCATTGTTAATTAACCAATGCAGTATTAACCAACCAATCCAGTATGAACCGACCAAGGTAGTGTTAATTGACATAGCTAGTGTAAACCAAGGAAAGTAGGATTCATGCTTTATACAATTATAACATTTAAGTATAAGTTTACGTATAAAGGGTTTAGGTACCTTTTGAGATGATTGGGATAGGTTTCAGATTCATAGGAGTTAAGATGCAATTTATAATTTTGAGATTTCTCATTAAAATTTAGATTTAGCCAAATTTCAGGCACATGAGACTTTTTCCTAGATTTTTGAAATAAGCTTTGGAATGTTGTGTCAATGCATGTGGGAAGTTTTATGTTGTGTTTAATGAATTTATATACATGGTTTTGAGTTTAAGCTTTTGTTCATACTTGGCTTTTGGTAGAGTCCATAATATAAGGTCAGAACTTGTTCGGGTGGCTTGAGTGCATCAGAGGGTTTCCTAGACCTATGAGATGGATCAATTTGAGATTACTTGAGGTTTTCATGGCTTGTATGTGTGTTTGGGGTAAGGGAATAGGAACGTTAAGTGATTGGCTCACCATAGGTGTTGGAACCCTAAAGTGGTTTCTAGATGATCCTATGGGTGGGTTTGTAAAAAGTGATAACCTTATAAATTAACCTGGGAAGGGGGGATTTTAAAGATAATGAATGATAATATAATAAAGGCCACACAGACTTGATTGGAGTACCGAGACCAGAGATAACTACTAGGGTGGATCGCTATTGATAAAGGGGGGACCAGGGTTACATGGTTGCTAGGGTGGATCCCAATACACAGGTCGTGTGATGACACTCACTTAGGTGGTATCCTAGTACCTTGACCTCTATGTTATAGTATGGTGATATTTTATGTTCTTTTTGAGTCTTGGATTTCTTTATCTTTTGAGCCTTAGATTGCTTAGGGCCTTGTGAGTATCTTGGTTCTATCTCCTAGCACGGGGGGTGGAACCTCATCAGTTCCACATGGTTGGGTGGCAAAAATATTTCGAGGTCCTGTTCATGGTTCAGAAGCATTCAAATTTATGTATGGATGCAGATATTTTTATTTTAGTTTTGAAAGGAAAGATGAAAAGATATGTTGTAATGCCTACGGGCCATTCATGTACATGTTATTATGAGATCTATTACCAGAAAGATGTAATTGAAAAGTAAAGCAATGTATTTGGGAGGGATAGTTCTAGGCTTGATTTCAAGGGTTATTATTTGAAAGAAAAAAGTTGGAAATATACAATGTAATGCTAAAAGATCTTTTCTATCTCTTCTTTGTTGCAATGAAAGAAAAATGTTTATTATGCTATGGTTGAAATGTAATTTGTAATGAACAGTTATTCAATGTGTAGGAAGGAGAAATGAAATTAGTATATGAAGTAAGAAACATAATTGTAAATGAAATGTTATTTTCTTACCCTATCTCTTAAGTTATAAATGTGAAAGTAAAGAAAGGATATGAAATTCAATTTGGATAAGTAATGTAAATA
Source organism: Chamaecyparis obtusa (assembly GCA_027943335.1). Lineage (NCBI taxonomy): Eukaryota > Viridiplantae > Streptophyta > Pinopsida > Cupressales > Cupressaceae > Chamaecyparis > Chamaecyparis obtusa. Next base: position 581,992 of record BSBK01003890.1, read on the forward strand.
TGTTAGTAAATGATTTCATTAAGGGAACCTTAAGGAATGTAAAAGTGAAATTGTAATGATGTAAAGTTAGGAAAAAAATTTGTTAGCTGTAATTTTTTGTCATAAGACCTGATTCCTTATGGGTTTCCTAGCGGGGACATTACACTCTACAACTATAGGTCAAATTGCAATATGCTACCCCACAATAATTCAACTAGGGCTTCACAAGAAGGAACCTTCAAATCCATATTCAGAAACCTAGATCCTGATCTCACCTCACTCTGATACCACCTAACACAAGGGCAGGGACCAAGAGGGGCCAAACAATGGCACACCCTAATGATCCAGCCTGTTCAACAACACACGGAAGTAAAACAACAAGAACAGTGAGAGGGAGAATGTAGATCTTTTAATTATTATCATTCAATTTTATTCATACATGCTGGGTTATAAGGCCTTCCCGGTTATGGCTAGATATGACAATGAATTACAGAATTTCTTAAAAATTTGAGGATCTTCCAACAATCTCTAATCTTCTATCTCTTACTTCATCTAAAACTACCTCTAAACTACAACCAAATAATTATATTTATACAAGAGTCTACCAAACTGAGTCAGCCTTTAGATCCATAATCAATGGAAGGAATGGTCAGATTAGGGACCACACACTTCCCAATGATGGATACCAACATTAAATCTATGACCCATAATAAATGCACAAGTCATCCTCAATAGAAACTCAGAATAAACTACTCCGTAGGTAAGGATGATCAGGAAACAGACAAGGATTGCCAATGAAACAACCGACCACCCAACAGATAACCGACCATACTCAGTAACTAAAGGAAACTGACTAACTACAGAACTGATGCAGGAGCATCCTGGGTGTAAGAGCAATCTTGCATCACCCAAAAATATTTCTATTTTTATTTTCAATAAGGGCTATTTTGTGCAGAGCTGCTATTTATGGAAAGTTAATATTTTTGGTAATTTTTGCATGTGCTCAGAATGATCTGATTTCTTTCTTGGAGGTTCATTTTGGTCATGTAAGTCTGCCAGTAAAGTTTCATTACCAGATCAAGTGTATATTGGAAGATATTGAAGATTTTCGGTATTGGCAGAAGGGTACAGAAACTTTGAACTCAGTTTTGAAGGCTTTAGAGGCCCCAGATGAGGTCAAAAATTTGGGTGACGGGCGCTTGCGCAAGTCAAGCCTGTAGAGTGCTTCGTGGCGTTTCCGAAATGGGGTTATAATAGCCGATCGGGTCAACTGGTGATGACTTATGGTCTTCGGAAGTTGGGCCACCTGAAATGGCGAAAAATAATTTTTTTCAAAATTTCTGTTCAGGTTTCAAAGGTTATCTTGAGATGACTATGATGTAATAAAATGTAAAATAAAATAATTCTAAGTTTGGTCGGCCTTATTGGCTAAAATTCTGGAACCTTCCCAGGCAGTGGATAATTGCCTATATAAGGAAGGCTGTATTATTGTCTTAGGCAGTTCAGAATAGTTCTGGGTAGTAGATCTGGGTAATAGTTCGAGGCTTTGTCCTACAGAATATTGTAAGGGAATGCCCATGTGGCTTTGCATATTGTAATTCTGAAAGTTTGTAATTCCACATTTGTGGAGATAATAAGAAGCCAATTTTTCTGTTCTTGCATATTGTTGTTGTTTCTCTATTTCTGTTATGTGTTTATGGTATTAAGGGGAGCACCCTTCATCAAGTGGTATCAGAGAAAGTTTTCTTGAGTGTGTAAATAGATCGCCGACTGTGAGGCAGTTTGCACCAGGACCGTGGTTAGGGTTTCAGCACGCATTGCGAAAATGCCTCCACGAAGAGAATGTGGCGGAAGAGCTGGTGCTGTGACACCTAAGGTTAGAGAGCTGTAGAGACAAGTCCGAGCATTGCAAGAAGAGATTCGTAGAGGAATGAATCTTAATGTCAGAGATGAAAGCGAGGATGAAGCCGAAGAAGAATATCAAGAAGGAGAAGCTGAAATTGTGAACCAGGAGGAAGAAAGACTTTTTCGGGCGATTTCCAAGATTGGGAAAAGACCTAAGATTGAGGTTCCTACATTTTATAGAAATCTTAACCCAGAGGAATTGATCGACTGGATCAATGAATGTGAGGAATATTTTGAGTACGAAGATGTTGAGGATCCTGATAGGGTCAAATTTGCGAAGGCCAGATTGAAAGGTCATGCGAAGATCTGGTGGCAAGAAATTCAATTGGAGCGAAATAGAAGAGGGAAAGATAAAATCACGAGATGGGATCAGATGGTGGATAAATTGAAGCGACAGTTCATTCCTGTTGATTATGAGCTTGATCTACTAAAGAAAATGCAAAGTTTGAAGCAATCAGGAAGATCTGTTCAGGAGTATACGGAGGAGTTCTATCGACTCCTCATCAGAACAGGCCATGCAGAAGCTGATAAGGAGAAAGTTGCCCGATACCTTAATGGATTAAGGCCAAGAATTCAGGAGGAGTTGAATCTGGTTCGAATGAGCAGTATTGAGGAGGCATACCAATTTCCCCTAAAAGTAGAGGAAAAGCTGAACAAGAAGTTCGAGAGCAGACAAAATGGAAGAGGTTGCGGTGGACGATCTGGTGGACGGTCATATGGTGGCCGAAATGAAGATCTGAAAAAGAAGGATGAGGCCAGTGGCAGTCAGAATCAGCGTGGAAATAATTCCAATCACTTCCAGGATCAGAATAATAGAGATCAGAGAGGAAGAGGAAGAGGACAAGGATCTGGAAGAGGAGGCTTCCGTGGAACATATTTTCATTGTGGAGAAGAAGGTCATAGGGCATTTGAATGTCCTCAGCGCCAAGGCAGAACAGACAGAAGAAATGAAGGCCAGGCCAGAGTTGCACATGTAGATGAAGATGCCAGATCATCAAATTCCGAAGATGCTGAAAGAGGAGAAACGTTGATTAACAGAAGAGTCCTGTTCAGTGGTGACAATGAACCTGAGCAAAGGAGGAGCCTGTTTCGCACCAGGTGCAAGTGTGAAGGTAAATGTTGTGATGTGATTATTGATAGTGGAAGCACTGACAATTTGGTGTCAGAAGAGATGGTGACAAAGTTGAAGCTCAAGAGACAGAAACACCCACATCCATATCGGATTGCCTGGGTACAGGATGACCACAAGGTCATGGTCAATGAACAATGCCTAGTGAAGTTCAAGATTGGCGGATACCAAGATGAGGTATTGTGTGATATCATATCTATGGATGCATGTCATATGTTGTTAGGTAGACCATGGCAGTTTGATAGATGTGCTGTACATGATGGTCGTGCGAATACCTATTCCCTGACAAAGGATGGAGTGCGACATAAGCTAAAACCATTGAAGAAGACTGAAGAAAAGGTATGTGGTAATGCAAGGATAACTTTTGTTGATGGAAGAAATTTCCTAGATGGTATGAGGCATGAGCATGTATGTTTTTCTTTAATTCCAAAAGCTGGTAAAGAGGAAGTAGAAGATGTTCCTGTAGAAGTTGTAGATTTGTTGAATGAGTTTTAGGATATTGTATCCGATAACGTGCCTGATGGATTACCACCAGTCAGGAAGATCAGTCATCAGATGGACTTGATCCCAGGAGCGAGTTTTCCGAATAAGGCAGCACACAGAATGACACCTGCAGAAAGTGAGGAGTTGAACAGACAAGTACATGAACTGTTACAGAAAGGATTGATCCATGAGAGTCTGAGTCCCTGTGCTGTACCAACGGTATTAGCACCAAAGAAGAATGGAGAGTGGAGGATGTGTACAGATTCCAGGGTAATAAACAAGATCACAATCAAGTACAGGTTTCCATTGCCACGAATGGATAATATTATGGACTGTTTGAGTGGAGCTGTGTATTTTTCAAAGATAGATCTAAAAAGTGGATATCATCAGATTCGGATCAGAGAAGGAGATGAATGGAAGACTGCCTTCAAGACAAAGGAAGGACTGTACGAGTGGTTAGTCATGCCTTTTGGGCTAACCAATGCACCGAGCACTTTCATGCGGCTCATGAACGAGGTTCTGAAAGAATTTCTGGGTAAGTTTGTCATTGTTTACCTAGATGATATTTTGATCTTTAGTAAGACATTGGAGGAGCATATGATGCATATTCGTATGGTATTTGAGAAGCTAAGAGAAGAGAAATTGTTGATTAATTTGAAGAAGTGCAGTTTTGTGAAGAAAGAGTTAGTGTATTTGGGATTTGTAGTTTCAGCAGAAGGTCTAAAAATGGACCCAGAAAAGGTACAGGCTATCCTTGAATGGCCTACTCTAAGGAGTGCTACTGACGCAAGATCTTTTCATGGTTTGGCTAGCTTTTACAGAAAGTTTATCAAAAATTTTAGCAGTATTTGTGGTCCCTTGACTGAAACAATGAGAGGGGATAGAAAAGAGTTTAAGTGGACTAATGGGGTAGAAAAGAGTTTTCAATTGTTGAAATAAAAAGTTACAGAACAACCTGTTTTACCACTTCCAGATTTTAATAAGGTGTTTCAAGTAGATTGTGATGCTAGTGGTACTGCAATAGGAGCTGTTATGAGCCAAGAAGGTAAACCTGTTGCTTATTTCAGTGAGAAGTTAAATGATGCCAAGAGGAAATATTCTGTTTATGATCAAGAATTTTATGCTATAGTTCAGGCATTAAATAAGTGGAGACATTATCTACTTCCTAAGGAGTTTGTTTTGTATACTGATCATCAAGCTTTGCAATATTTGAATAGTCAAGGAAAGTTGAATCAGAGGCATTTGAAATGGGTTGAGTTTTTGCAGAGTTATACATTTGTTTTGAAACACAGGAGTGGAAAGTCTAATAAGGTTGTAGATGCTCTTAGTAGAAGGCAACTATTGCTGACAGAAATGCAGATTGAAGTGGTTGGGTTCAAGGAACTCAAGAATTTGTATCCAGAGGATCCTGATTTTGGTGAAGCTTGGAAAGCTTGTACAGAACCTGTTACTCTAGACAGGACAAAATGGTTGGATTTCATCATCCAGGATGATATGCTATTCAGAGGGAGCCAGTTGTGCATTCCACGAAGTTCTATGAGGGAGAATCTCATCAAGGAGAAGCATAGCGGAGGATTGGCTGGACATTTTGGTCGTGATAAAACCCTTGCTTTGGTTAGTGAGAATTATTATTGGCCACAGTTGCAGCAAGATGTGAAGAAGTTTGTACAGAGTTGTAGAGTATGTCAGATGGTGAAAGGAGTGAAGCAGAATACAGGGTTGTATCAGCCATTACCTGTACTAGAGAAGCCTTGGGAGGATATCAGCATGGACTTTGTTCTTGGTTTACCAAAGACTCAGTGGGGACATGATTCAATTTTTGTGGTGGTTGATAGATTTTCAAAGATGGCACATTTCATTCCCTGCAAGAAGACTAATGACGCTGTTCATGTAGCAGAATTGTTTTTCAAAGAAGTAGTGAGACTTCATGGTTTGCCAAAGACCATAGTTTCAGATCGAGATACTAAGTTTGTTAGATATTTCTGGCGGACATTGTGGAAGAAGTTGAAGACAGATTTGAAGTTCAGTTCATCACATCATCCACAGACTGATGGACAGACAAAAGTGGTGAATAGGAGTTTGGGAAATTTGCTAAGATGTTTGGTTGGAGATAAGCCAACATGATGGGATTTGATTTTACCACAGGCGGAATTTGCATACAATAATTCTGTCAACAGGAGCACTGGTAAATCACCATTCCAGATTGTATATGGAAGTAGTCCAAGAAATGCATCTGAATTGAGGAAGATAGATAAAGGAGAAATAAGTAGTGCTGAAGCTGAGGATTTTGTAGAACACTTGAAGAACATCCATGAGGAGGTGAGGAAGCATATTACCAAGATGAAGACACAGTATAAGGCTAAGGCAGATGAGAAAAGGAGGTATAAGGAATTTTAGGTTGGTGATGAAGTCATGGTTCATTTGCGGAAGGAGCGGTTTCCAGTTGGTACATATAACAAGCTGAAAATGAAGAAGTTTGGATCATGTAGGATACTGAAGAAACATGATTCAGGAAATGCATATGAGGTAGAATTGCCTACTGAGCTAAATATTTCACCAGTGTTTAACATTTCAGATCTGACAGAGTATCATGAAGGGGGTGTTGAAGATGAGATCACAACAGCACAGTGGAGTATTCCAGCAACTAGTTCAGACACTAAGGAGATCGAAGATATACTGGACAGTCATGTTGGCAGAAGCACAAGGAACAGGGCATATGAAGAATATCTGGTCAAGTGGAAAGGATGACCTGTTGAAGATTCATCATGGCTGACAAAGGAGGAGGTTAGCCGTCTTGGGTTTCCTCTGCACACCTGAGTCGTGATAGGGTCACTTCTCAAATTACCCCGGGTGTCTGATGCAGGAGCATCCTGGGTGTAAGAGCAATCTTGCATCACCCAAAAATATTTCTATTTTTAATTTCAATAAGGGCTATTTTGTGCAGAGCTGCTATTTATGGAAAGTTACTATTTTTGGTAATTTTTGCATGTGCTCAGAATGATCTGATTTATTTCTTGGAGGTTCATTTTGGTCATGTAAGTCTGCCAGTAAAGTTTCATTGCCAGATCAAGTGTATATTGGAAGATATTGAAGATTTTTGGTATTGGCAGAAGGGTACAGAAACTTTGAACTCAGTTTTGAAGGCTTTAGAGGCCCCGGATGAGGTCGAAAATTTGGGTGACGGGCATTTGTGCGAATCAAGCCTGTAGAGCACTTCGTGGCATTTCCGAAATGGGGTTATAATAGCCGATCGGGTCAACTGGTGATGACTTATGGTCTTCGGAAGTTGGGCCACCTGAAATGGCGAAAAATAATTTTCTTCAAAATTTCTGTTCGGGTTTCAAAGGTTATCTTGAGATGACTATGATGTAATAAAATGTAAAATAAAATAATTCTAAGTTTGGTCGGCCTTATTGGCTAAAATTCTGGAACCTTCCCAGGCAGTGGATAATTGCCTATATAAGGAAGGCTGTATTATTGTCTTAGGCAGTTCAGAATAGTTCTGGGTAGTAGATCTGGGTAATAGTTCGAGGCTTTGTCCTACAGAATATTGTAAGGGAATGCCTATGTGGCTTTGCATATTTTAATTCTGAAAGTTTGTAATTCCACATTTGTGGAGATAATAAGAAGCCAATTTTTCTGTTCTTGCATATTGTTGTTGTTTCTCTATTTCTGTTATGTGTTTGTGGTATTAAGGGGAGCACCCTTCATCAAGAACCAACTCAGTTAAAGAAGGAACCAAGAAACATAGACAAACTCAAAAATCTTTTTGGTGACACAGGATTGCCAAGGACCTGAGATGCTCCTACATCATGTTTCTTTATATTAGAGATTACTTATTGTGTTTCTTTATATTAGAGATTACTCATTTTTTTTCTTTATATTAGAGATTACTTATTGTAATCCTTTGTGCTTGTTTTCATCTATTCATGATGAAAATATAAACCTTGTTAACTTTCAAAACATGAAAACATCAAACCTATTCTTTGAGGGCTCAATGTCAAAGATGCCTTTTATGTTGTGTTTAATGACTATGCTTCTGATTTGTTGTTTTAGTTTTCCTTGTTTTGAAACATTGCATTTTTTTACTTCATGATATTGTAAAATACTATTTTGATCACTACAGCTATGTATTGAAGCACCTTGCTACCCTATACTTTGGAATTCTTTAATACATTGATGACTATTTTGAAAGTATTTGGTGGCACTAAAATACAAATCATTTGTGTCACTATCTCTTTTCTCTATGATTGATTATAAATATCATGGTGTTTTATGGCACTTTCATTAATTGTATCATAGTTGTGCTCTACTATTGTACTTAACCTTTAACATATCTCCAATGATTACAATGACTTGCACATACTTGTACCTTGTGTTTGTTCCATCTTCTTATTGTGATTGGTGCCACTTTAAGGCATGATATGTCAATGTCTTCTTATTGTATTTATTCTATTAGGACTTCAAACTGAGTGACATTTCCTTTTCACATGAACATAGAATTCAAAATTGCCTCTATTGAAGAAATTATTCATTATTAGTAGATAGATGTGTTTTTCTCTATGACAAAACTACACTTTGTTGTCCTTTTGACATGATAGCATTATATGTCAAAAAATTTGAGGTTCTCTTACCTTTTGTATGTCATGGATTCACCTCTATGTAGCTAAATCTCACTCTGAAAATGATCTTCTTTTAGGAAATTGTTGTCACTAGGGATTGCACCTGAGTATGGCTAAGTGTAGAACCTAGCAATCCCGTGAAACATGGGACTACTCTCAGGCTGTGGGTAACCTATCTGAGAGTAGACCTTTGGATTAGGGGCCATCTTCCCCTTGAATCACCTAAAGTTTATTTAAACTTTGAAGGGAAAAGGGAGAGAGAGTGCATGAAACTGAAACTAGACTAGGTGATTCACCGAACATTGAATAGATCCACAGATTGAATCAAAACTCACAATAACACTTAAAATAACCCGGTAACTCACAACTTTACATTGTCTGCTTTGAAAATTATTGAAATAAAGAGGTATTCATGTTAAAAGAAGGGAAAATCTATTAGGAATGAATGTTGGATGTTGGCAGTCATTCTGTAGTAGTTGTTGTTGCATTCATGACTATGATTGCCATTGATGTCAATACAGTGATCTTCTGGAGACTTACAGAGAAGAAGACAATGTTTTGATTAGCGAATGTGGGATATTGTAGTTGGAGCTATGAAATGTTGAGGTTATACTCTTTGATATGTTATATTTCTATGGTTAAGAGTGTAGAAAGTAATTCATTGATTCATGAAAGTTATAAGCATTTTGGTGTAAGTAGTATTTGGGCAATGTTCCTGAGTAGCGGTTTGTGGAAATCGGATGATATCTCATAATCAGGATGGAATCTAGTTTTTTGTAATTAAAGGGAAGTTTGAGACACATTGATAGTGACATGGTTCATAGTGAAAAATTTGAGGTCACACAAGTGAAGAGTTATTGTATTTGGAAGCTGACAATTTTGTGTAATTTTGATGTAGCATGTGGAAACTTTTATTTTATATTTGTGTGCCAACTCATTTGTAATTATTTGAGTGTGGTATAAAGGAAGGAATGTTTTTTTCCTTATTTTAATATAGTTTTAGTGGAAAAGGAATGTGAGCATGGTATGGTTGAATGCGAATGTATCCATGAAGTGAAGAAGAGAGCCTATGAAGTTGTGAAAGCGAAATTGTAAAGGAAGACATGTGAAGTACAGAGATCTGGAATTGAGATCTGATGTAGCAGTGAGTGCAGTTTGGAATAGTGAGGAGGTAATATATTTCATATTATTCTACTGAATAATCTTAAGGTCATTTGGACAATGTGTTCAGTGATCTTACCCTGAAGCTGTTTGGGTAGTGGGTCCTTCTGTCTTCCATAACTCCTAACAGGGTTAGAATATTTTAATAGGGATTCAAAATCTCCTAACAGGGATTCATATGTACTGAATGTATTTCATAAGACTCATAACAGAGTCCATCCTTTCACAAGGAATATTCTTTTTAGTGCATCTTTTGTGAGCATCATTCCCACCAGGGTTTACTCTTTGATCAAGAGGTTCCCTAGTCAACATATCTTGTGTTATTGTGTCATTGTGTATGAATATATTTCTATGGTTGGTAATTATATTGCTTACATGGTTAAATGTTGTTGAAGTTGATAAAAAATATAATTATCAGATAACTGATTCACCCCCCCCCTCTTAGTTATCTTGGTGGACTTTACTTTCTAACAATTGGTATCAGAGCAGTAGGTCCTTGAAAGAAAAGTTTAACAACTTAAGGAGATCCATGGTGAATTTCAAGAAAGAAAGCCCTAAGTTTGATGGAGTAAATTTTGATAGTTGGAAATAAAAGATGAAGACACATCTACTGTGTTTAGGACTAGGTTATTGGTTGATTACAAATAATGATAGAACTATCATTGAAGAAGATAGTCATGAAACAAGTTTTAAAGATGAGGTAGATCTATTCATGTGTAACATACTTGCAAGAGAAGCACTTTTGACAGCACTTCCAAAGAATGAATACAGTCAGGTAAAATGTTTGAAGAAATCTTATGAAATTTGGAAAGCTTTACACTCTAATTTTGAAGGTGATGAACATGCAAAAAGAGGTAGATTACATAATTGGATTTGTGCATTTGAAGATATAAGAATGATGGAAGATGAATCCGTTAGAAGCTATATTGGTAGAATGTCAGAAATTGTTGTAGGAATAAAAGGTTGCAGAGGAACAAAAATAGAGAATGAAGTGATATGGAAAATTTTGAGGACATTGAATTCTATATTTAAGCAGACAACATAGATGATTGAACAAGTTATACCTTGTACATAAAACTTTACAAGAGAAACTCTTCTTGGAAGATTGGAAGCAGCAGAGATGAACCTGAGATTATTGGGAGACTTACCTAGAATGGAAACAACATTTAGTGCTCTTAGTATCCATCCTACTTTTTCAAGAAGTACGAGTGTGTGTGGAGATTATGCCAGCAGCAGTAGATCTAAAAATGAAGAAGGTATTTCCTTGCTTGTGAAAAGAGAACCAGATGGTAAGAAAATATTTAAATGTTGGACTTGTTAAGAATATGGTCATTTTGCATCTAAGTTTCCTAAGAGAGTTAAAAAGTATAGAAATAATTTCAAGCCTAGAAGATCTAAGGAATGTTATTATGCTAATGATGAAGATCTTGAAGCTAGTATAGAAAGAACCTTGAGTGAAAGTGATACTGAGAATAATGATGAAATAGGATTTGTAGCAATTAAAGAAGAGAATCTTGAAACTGATGTTAAAGAAGAAAAAGCCTTAGTTTCCCAAGTTGAAAATAAAGCTAATTGGATTATAGATAGTGGTTGTTCACATCATATGACTAGAGACATGAAGAAGTTCATAAAGTTTAACAATTATGATGGAGGAGTTGTTAGAGTTGGTAAAAATGCACCTTGTTTGATTAAAGGTATAGGATCTATTACTCTTGATGGAAAGACTAACACTGATGATGTTTACTTTGTTGATGGATTGAAACATAATCTTTTTAGTGTTGGACAGTTAGTGGATAAGGGATATCAAGTTCGGTTTACTAAGAAAACTTGTGTGATAAAGGATAAAGATGGAAATTTGATTGGAACTAGATCTAGAACTAGAGGTAATGTATTTCAGTTGAATCCTACTGAGATGACATGTTTGATTACTAAAATTGATGACAATTGGTTATGGCATAGAAGGTTTTGTCATATAAACTTTGATAACATTGTAAAAGTGAGTACTTCACTTGTAGTAAGGGATTTGCCTAAAATTATGAAGCCTACTAACATGATTTGAAAATAATGTGTGATGGCTAAGTCGAAGAGAAGTTCTTTTCCTAGTAAGAAGTTCAAATTGGTAGAGAAGTTGGAGATTGTTCATACAGACTTGAGTGGCCTACCAGGACTAGAGGATTCTATGGAGAAAGGTATTTTATGATTCTTGTTGATGATTTTACAAGAATGATGTGGATTGTATTTCTGAAAGAAAAATCTGAAGCATTTGATAAGTTTAAGATCATTAAGAATAAAGTTGAGAATGAATCTAGAATGAAGATTAAATGTTTGAGATTTGATAGAGGTGGAGAATTTACTTCTAGATATTTTAACACTTTTTGTGAAGTGAATGGTATTAAGAGACAATTTTCAGCCCCTAGAACACCTAAACAAAATGGTATTGCAGAAAGAAGAAACAGGTCAGTAACTGAAGCAGCAAGAGCTATGTTATTTGAGAATGATTTGGCGAAGACATTTTGGAGAGAGGTAGTGAATACATTAGTATACACAATGAACAGAGTACAAATTAAAAAGACACAGACAAGACACCTTATTAATTATGGTTTGGACATGCACCCTCAGTTAAGTATTTTAGAATTTTTGGAAGAAAATGTTATATAAAAAGAGATGATGATATTGGAATGTTTGATCCTATAAGTGATGAAGGAATTTTTCTTGGATATTATTTGAAAAGAAAATCATATAGATGTTACAATAAGAGAACTAAAAATATTGTTGAGAGCACAAATGTTAAAGTTGATGAGAAGTTGAAAATTTAGGAAAGAATGCTTGATTATGAATCTGATGAAGAAAATCATCCTAAGCCTAACATTGAAACTTCTAAATTATTCTATGAGACTGACAGTGAGTTGTTGAATGCAAGTCATGCTGAAGAAACTAGAGAAGTATCTAGAGAAGAATCTATAGTTGAAGCAAGATTTGTGACTATGACACTGAACAGGTATCTATCTAGACATCATCCTATTGAACAAGTTATTGGAAGTTTTGACAGAGGAGTTTTGACTCCGAATAAGGTACATTTATGTTTGATTTCTCAAATTGAACCTAAATCTACTAGTGAAGCTTATGAAGATGAACATTGGATTAATTCTATGAAAGAAGAACTAGATCAGATTGAAAAGAACAAGACATGGGAATTGGTCCCTAGACCTAAAGATAAGAATGTGATTGAAACTAAATGGGTATTCAGAAACAAGATGAATGAACAAGGAGAAGTAGTAAGAAACAAAGCAAGATTAGTATGTAAAGGATACTCATAGCAAGAAGGAATTGACTATGAAGAAACTTTTGCACCTATGGCAAGAATTGAAGTAGTAAGAATGTTCTTAGCCTATGCAACTTTTAAGAAATTCAAACTGTATCAGATTGATGTGAAGTCTACATTTCTGAATGGTGAATTGGAAGAAGTCTACATTGAGCAGCCTGAAGGTTTTCCTTTGACTCAAGAAGGAGACTTGGTATGTAAACTGAAGAAAGCATTATATGGACTAAAGAAAGAACCTAGAACTTGGTATGCTAGATTGGATAAGTATTTGTTGAAATTGGGATTTACTAAAGGAACAACTAATAGCAATCTGTACACAAAAGAAATTGAAAATGGTTTGTTGGTTAGAGTTATTTTTGTTGATGATATTATCTTTGGAGGAGAAGATGAAGCTAGTGACAAATTTTCTAATGAAATGAAGACTAAATTTGAAATCAGTATGATTGGTGAGATGAAATACTTTTTGGGATTACAGATAACATAGAACAATGATGGTATCTTTGTATGTCAGACAAAGTAGTTGAATGATTTGCTGAAAAGATTTGGAATGGAGAACTATAAACTAGTTGGAACACCTATGGTTATAGGACATAAAATATCTAGCAAAGATGAAACACAAGTAGTTGAGCAGAAAAAATACAAATCCATGATTGGAGGATTACAGTACTTAACACACACTAGACCGGATATAGAAAATTTAGTTGGAATGGTAGCAAGATTTCAAGTTGAACCTAGAGAGTCACATTATGCAGTAGTAAAGAGGATACTAAGATATTTAAGAGGCACAATGGACTATGGATTGTGGTATGAAAAATTTGATGATTTTACCCTATGTGCATATACAAATGCTGATTGGGGAGGTAGTGTTGATGATAAGAAAAGTACCAGTGGTGGAGCCTTTTTTCTTGGAGGAAGATTAGTCTCTTGGCTAAGCAAAAAGTAGAATTGTATTTCACAGAGTACAATAGAAGTAGAGTATGTAGTAGCAACAAACAATTGTAACTAAATAATTTGGATGAAGCAGATGCTAAAGGATATTGGAATTAAGTTTGTTGAGCCTGTTGTCATACATTGTGACAACACCAGTATAGTTAGTATGTCTAAGAATCCTATTTTACATTCTAAGACTAAGCATATAGAGATCAAGTATCATGTTGTAAGAGAGAAAGTTGCTGAGAAAGAAGTAAGATTGGAGTACATAAGCATAAAGGAGCAGATAGCAGACATATCTACAAAATCATTTGCCTAAGGATACATTTGAGTATCTAAGAGGTATGCTTGGGGTTATGCGATAGCCTAATTTTGAGTAATGATGCAGTTGGTTGCATGCATCCAGTGGTATATCAGCCCTATATTTCTTCTGGATTGGATGTTTGTACTTCCTCTATGGGGGAGTATGTGTATGTGAGCTGAGTCATGAGGACTCTTGAGAATGTATTTTCTGAATAGTGTCTTTTGACATTGAGTTGTTCTTGACATAGTGATGAAATTTCTATCATTGATGTCAATGGGGGTGAAGTGTACATGAAAAACCATTTGTACCATCTGTTGGAGAGAATTGAATAGGAAAATGAAGCAAGATTTTATTGATGAAGAAGATTTGAAATGTTTGTCAGAGTAGTAGTGTTGCAGTATTGGATTTTTGGAACATTAGATGTTTTTCATCTATGTTGCCATCAATGCCAATGAGGGAGACTGTTAGGAATGAATGTTGGATGTTGGCAATCATTCTGTAGTAGTTTTTGTTGCATTCATGACTATGATTGTCATTGATGTCAACACAGTGATCTTCTGGAGACTTACTGTAACACCCCTCTAACCCTAATATCAGTTTTGTGTTTTTGAAAGAATTAAGATCCTTCGATATTTTCTTACAGCTTAAGTTGTACATGATACTTGTTTGATCTATTCCTATAGTTTTTTATAATAATTTCATAAGCTAGTACTCAATGATTCTAATATCAGACATACTATCTAAAGGTATTACTGTTGTATGTATTTATCTCCATGTATGTATTGAGTACCTACAAGACCTTTATGAACATAGTTAGAATGTTATATGATATGTACTTGATAGATATATATAAGTGGTTATTTATATTTTCTTCTATTAAGGTTACTTTGGATGAATCTTGTATCTCACTTGATGATTTGATTATGTTGATTTATTATTAGTATTGATAAGAGACTAACACAATGCTTGAGATTCTAACCTTCGTTATGATGATACTACATGCTTTGAGTGTATATATATATATACATGATGTGTTTTCATGATTCAAGACAAAGTCGTAGTTACTCACATAGCTAAGGTCCACACGATGTATCGATCCTAGTCATCTGTCTACAATGTTTTCTTTTATACGTATATCCATGCATATGTATTTCTTCTTTGTGATGTAGGCTTGCAGGTACCGGGCATCGACTTCACCTGGCTTCACAGGTCTGAGCATGCCCTCAAATCCTCCATGGTTGTTGTTATGGAGATAGTACTAAGGCCCCTACATGAGTCTTCCTTTGTCATTATTCCAATTTGGGAATATTAGGGTTCCTTCTTTGTCAGTCAACCTTTGGGTCAAAAACCCAGATCCAACGCACCCGGTTGGGCATGGTTGTAGTTAGTGCCTTGTGGCCACTTGAATTCATTTGGTTGTATGATTTGTTTACTCATTTTATTTATTTCTCCTTCTTGGTATGATTCTTAGTTAATCTTTCTATGTTGTTTTTCAGGAGTTTGGCTTGACTTTCCTTGTTGACTTTGGTTGACCTTGTTTGATCTTATAGTTTTCTCAATATGTTTCATAGTTGATTTTTATGGCCTCTTTCGATGATTAGATTTATTTTGAGGCATGTGATTTTATTCTACCTCAGTGTTATATCCTATAGTAATTATAAATAGGTAATAATATTGTGATCTATTACTTCATAATCTTATAGATTATAGTGTTTGGTATTTGGCATGTATCTATATAAATATATATATATATATATATATATATATATATATATATATATATATATATATATATATATATATATATATATATATATATATATATATATATATATATATATATATATATGGAAATATATATATGGGTGCACACATATATGTATTTATATATATATATATATAATTTATATGTGATTATATGTTAATTATTGTATATATTGTTGATGGTGTATATTTCGGGATTAATGTAAAGTATAATATTATTAATAATTAAATATTAAATAATGCGAGCTATATTATTCTCAATTGTTAATTATTAATAATGAGGATAGGTTATATATATAGATATTGATGTAATTAATGATGGCATATGCATATATGTTAGGATAATATTACATGTGTGTATGAATGAATACAAATAATCTTTTATTGTATATTTGAGTAATATAGTTGTATGATATTAAGTTATTTTATAATACCCTTTAGTTAAGAGTTAGTTGGGAATTGGTTACTTTTCCTCTCAACCTTTGGAAATCTATTTATATGCACTACTTTCTCATTTGAAGAGAGGGGGTTTTGGGGCTGAAGCATTGAGGAGAGGATGGCCTTACTTTTCATGGAGATTTTGGAGAGAAAACTTGGAGATGTGAAGGAGAGTTTGTAAGCATATGTCTTTAAGAATTTTTGGTTATCTTTGCTTTTGGAAGAGAGACATTTTTGTGAGAATTTCAGTAGTTGAGAGAGGGATTCTTTGCTGTGGAATTATTTTTTTCTTTCATGGAGATTTCTGAAAGTGGATAGGGTTTGAAAGATGCATCTCAAGTTTGGATTTGTCTTCTCTTTTGTTTCCTTCCTTCTTCGATTCAACCTTCGTAGGACATGAGGTATGGATTGAATATTTTAGTTACTTGATGTATCTGATAGATTATAGATCTATTTATATATTATCATTATTTATTATATCTGTACTTTTCATTTGTATGGTTATTTTAAAGTTTTGAGTTTTTGTTTGTAAGAATTGGCATGTGTTTTCCTAGGGTTTTTAGCAACCCATTTTTGGAGATCTGTTATTATAACAATTTAAATTGCATCTATGGTTTTACTAAATTGATTTTCTGGAAGTAAAATTCACAGATCTCAAATGGGTATCTCTCTAATTTTATTTTTTGGGTCGAATTAATGCCTTATTTTTAACATTTTGGTAGACTATGCCTGTCCATTCTTGATTCCAAATTTTTTGTCAAATGTATTCGTATGCTACAGGCTGATATGATTATATAAAAGTCTAAATTTGATATCAGAGATTCTCTTAAGTCTTATCTTTCATTTCCAATTGATTTGGTGAATTTTAATTATGTTTTGTGAAAATTACAACCGTTTTAGTGAAGGCAGGTCTGAACCCTAACCAGAATTTTCTGTTTTAAACCAGAAGTCATAACTTTCTTTCCCACCGTTGGATCTTCCTAAAAATAAAATTGAGAGTCCATAATTATGTTATCTAAATCTCTACCAAAGAGATTTCTTTTATTTTATGTTTTGTGGAAGATATGGATGACTGTTCTATGATGACTATTCTTTGCATTTAATCCTTGCTTGAAATAATTCAATTTAAGAACATCATTAAGTTTTAAGGTTTCGTATGGTTACCAGAGGCTATTAGAATTTGGTTTTGGTTAATTGGATCTATGTATACTCTGAATATGTTTATAATATCACTTGGATGTTTTCTTATATGTTTGGAACATTCTGAATGCCATATTGGGTTTAGGGTTGTCAAGTGGACTAGGGACAACATATGTTTTCCTAAACTCAATCAAATGTTGTTATGGAATTGATATGAATTCTTGATGATGAATCTATTATGTTCTTATGATTTTTATATGTATGTTAGGGAACTTAAGTACACTAGGTGAGTGGCTCATAGTGAGGGGCCGGGGCCCTAAGTGGCTAGTACCAGGATAACCTACTATGAGTTATTTAATCAAGTGATAACCTAAATAAATAAATTGGGAATGAGAGATTATTGGAATGAAAAATTAAATATTAATCAAGATTAATTGTGCCTCGCCCATGCCTTTAGTGCTAGTAAAGACTAAGGATGGGAGTGGGAGAAGGTACCTATGCGTAGGTACAACTGAATGACCTTGTCTGTACGAGAGGCATTCGGTTCCGCATGTGCCTACTTGGGGGCCGGGGCCAAGAGTGGCTAGTACCAGGACAACCCAAGGGGTGAGGGCTATGCGATGACACTCACCTAGCTTGTAGCTTAGAGTCTCTATCAAATTTGATCATGCCTCTGGTATTCCTTGTGGTCTTCTTGTCTTTTCTTTTTTTGTTGTGACTTTGGGGAACTTTTATCACCACCTTAGGAATTTTCTAGTTGTTACCTCTTGTATGGGCCTTTGGTTCTATCTCCTAGCTCGGGGGAGTGGGCCTATTGGTTCCACGTGGTTGGGTGGTTAATATTTATATCGAGGTATTGTTCGTGATTCTCTGGATGATCCTAGCACATATTCCTTTCCAGATCTGCAGTTGAAGATTTCTTATTGGATATTTTAATATGTTGAGATGTACTTATGTATTTGAATTCATGTAATTTTTAATCTCCTAAAAGGAGTCTTGTAGTATTGATGTAATCTCAATTCAAAGCAATGCATAAGCGAATGGGTAGTTCTAGGTAAAAGAAAGGGAAAATAATGTGGAATATTGGACATGTTACTAGCATTAAAAGAAAGTGTTTATGTTATTTCTCCTATCCTCTTATGTTGTCCATATGTAAAGGAAATAATCTTAAATATAGTTATATATAATGATGTATCACAAAAATAATGTATTCTCTCTTGATGAAAGGATCCAAGAAAATTATTGAGAAATGATAGGTTAGTGATTGGAATTATTAACAATGAATGGTTATGAAACAATGCAATAAAATAGTAACTTGATTATAATGTTAATACTTGGTTCATGTTAATGAAATACCTAGGATAATGCCTACCTTAATGAATATTAATCTTACCTAAATTATTAGAGAAAAGTGATATAAACGATAGTAGATGTAGATGAAATCAATATGAATTTATGGAATGAGTTGATAAAAGGAATAATGATGTTGGATGATTAACCTATGTTTAATAAAAGAAATATGTTAGGGACATTTAACTTGGTGCATAAAAATGAATGTAGATCTTTTAAGCTCATGATTCCGTGAATATCTTGTGCATGTTAATGGTTTATATGATGTTGCTTAGGTAGTGACGTTAGGGAACCCGGGAGGACTTAAGTTGTATAAATCTTACATTCAAGTAGTAGAAAATTATTTCTTATTTTAGAAATATGAAGTGTAATGATGAATATTATTCTAGTTAAAATAAATAAATAAATAAATAAAATTCACTACTTGCATTTTATAGAGGTTTTATGTCTTGTCCTCTTGGGTTGCCTGGCGGGGTGTTACATCTGGTATCAGAGCCCTAGGTTTCTACACTGGGAACTCTGGGTCTCATAGCTCACCTATGCATAACCTTGAGTATCTTAACTTTGTCTCTTTTTTGATTATGTTGTTATGCTAAAACTTGAATCTTAGGAAACGAAGGCTACATTCCGTGTTCTCATGTTGTATTGTCTTACAAGGGCACACCTATTCCTCTATGATTGAGTTATATTCTAACAATTACTTATGTTTTTCCATAATGAGATCAATGATGTGTTAAGTGTATGTTTCCTATAATATTAATGGAATGGCGAAGAATTCTTGAGACTTGTGTCTATTTTCTTGAAAGGTAATGGTATCCCTAAAAGGGTCAAAAGTTAAAGGATACTAAATGTTTTGAATCTTAATTATGGTCGTAGATAATATTACTTCCTGATCCTAGCTATAATATAATGTTGTGCACTCTATCTTCTTACAAATACCTAGTTGAATTTTATCCTACTCAAGGTATCTTAGAAATAGATTTTTTTTGGATCCTTAAAAGAAAGAAATGATTGTGGTAGTACTTGATAGGATTAAAAGAGAAATAATTAGATTACATGGCTAATAATATGTACCTAGGAAAGAAGTGAAAAATAATAATAATAATAAATAAATAAATTAGGAACAAATAATTTACTGTCATATGCATTTCTCTCTCTTTTTCTCTCTCCCCTCTTAAGAAATAAGTTTTGCATGACTAAAATTGTTTAGACAAGGCAATAATATATTATGAAAATTTGTAAATACTCAATTAGGAAACCCTTGGGTGAAGGACCTATGTCCCCAAGATTTTATCATAGGCTATAATTCACATTTTCATTTAGGAAGAGGAATTTTTGTCCCTATCTTGGTAAGAAGTTATATCCTTTCTGCATATCTTATTAAATTGCACAAAAAGGATTTAAGATAACATAATCAAGAAATTCTAGGGAAGAGTATGTGTGATGATGGATTATCTGTACTAATGATAGAAGTTGTTTTTATTAAATATATGTCTTGCAAAATGCCTAGTGAATAGTTAGGATCCTAGATGGGTATTTTGGAAACAAATTCATGTTTTGTATACATTGTGATCAACACCATAGCAGTAAGAAATTAACAACATTAAGTGATTGAAAAACTATGAATAAGGAGTTGTTGTGGTAAATAAATGTTATAGAAATGTACCTTACTCAATTTCTACTTAGAACTGATGTTATCTCAAAAGTTTAAAGTGTATGAGGGTAATGTTTCAAATAGGTAAAGGGTATAAATTAAAGTTATGTACAGTAGTTAATGTTATTAATTTAGATGTTGTGGTTATAGTAGTAGGACTCGTATACTTCTTTCTCTCTTGATGGATCTATGATCATTATGAAATAAAGAATTTGAAATAACTCTTAAGTAAATGCTATATGGAAACCTCCTGACATGCAAATTAGGTAAAAGTGCATAGATAAATAGTAAGCTTTAAGAAGGGATCCCAACTTAATGAATAATAGTGCAATAAATTGTAAATTGTTTAGATCTCCTCTAGGGTGTGAATGTGTTTTTGGAAATCAAGCACTACAACTATTGTGAAAGATGACTTAGAATATGTATATTGTAAAATTTGTGTGTCCTATGTCATTGGAATTCTACTTAAAGCTTTGATGGAAAGGAATATTTCTTATAAAACTATGTGTTAATGAAAATGGTAAGTTTCAAGTATCTAGATTGTTTTATTTTCATGATTACAAAAGTAAATAAAAATTATTTGATGTATTCCCTTCATGATCATAACAAATATAAATGTTACATACCTCTCTATGTTTGGTATTCATAGCTTGTAAGGGACACAAATTTTGGACCCTATTTGTAATAAGGTCTCACAGGTTGTATTATGTAGAGTTAGATTATGTCTCAAAAGGGAAAATATATCATAAATTATTTCTTTCTTTTTATACTGGTTACCATAGATAGGAACTTTGATATTGTGAAAGGAAGTGATAATCTCAGTTAGTAAAACATGCAATTTCCTAATATATTGATATTAGTGAGTAAACATGAATACCTTAGAGTTGCGACTTGATAACAATAATTTTGATGCAATTTCAAGTATCTTGTTAACAAACTTACAGCATAAAGTGATAGACTCACATAGGTAATTCTTTTTGAAAGTCATTACTAATTGAATTGAGTTAATCTACACTAAAGTTGTAATAAGATAGGATTTACCAAAACTCTTGATAGGAGAAGAATGTGTGCAGTCATTAAATTAGGATCTAGAATAGTAATAATATAATTCTGTTAGATAATGTGTGTGTATAGTTCACATTCCCAACTTCCAGGAGTAAGTCGAATCTTAGTGGGGGAGGATGTAATACCCCTCTAACCCTAATATAAGTTTTGTTTTTTTGAAAGAATTAAGATCCTTCGATATTTTCTTACAGCTTAAGTTGTACATGATACTTGTTTGATCTATTCCTATAGTTGTTTATAATAATTTCATAAGCTAGTACTCAATGATTCTAATATCAGACATACTATCTAAAGGTATTACTTTTGTATGTATTTATCTCCATATATGTATTGAGTACCTACAAGACCTTTATGAACATAGTTAGGATGTTATATGATATGTACTTGATAGATATATATAAGTGGTTATTTATATTTTCTTTTATTAAGGTTACTTTGGATGAATCTTGTATCTCACTTGATGATTTGATTATGTTGATTGATTATTAGTATTGATAAGAGACTAACACAATGCTTGAGATTCTAACCTTCGTTATGATGATGCTACATGCTTTGAGTGTATATATATATACATGATGTGTTTTCATGATTCAGGACGAAGTCGTAGTTACTCACATAGCTGAGGTCCACACGATGTATCGATCCTAGTCATCTATCTACAATGTTTTCTTTTATACGTATATCCATGCATATGTATTTCTTCTTTGTGATGCAGGCTTCCAGGTACCAGGCATCGACTTCACCTGGCTTCACAGGTCTGAGAATGCCCTCAAATCCTCGATGGTTATTGTTATGGAGATAGTACTAAGGCCCCAACATGAGTCTTCTTTTGTCATTATTCCAATTTGGGAATATTAGGGTTCCTTCTTTGTCAGTCAACCTTTGGGTCAAAAACCCAGATCCAACGCACCCGGTTGGGCATGGTTGTAGTTAGTGCCTTGTGGCCACTTGAATTCATTTGGTTGTATGATTTGTTTACTCATTTTATTTATTTCTCCTTCTTGGTATGATTCTTAGTTAATCTTTCTATGTTGTGTTTCAGGAGTTTGGCTTGACTTTCCTTGTTGACTTTGGTTGACCTTGTTTGATCTTATAGTTTTCTCAATATGTTTCATAGTTGATTTTTATGGCCTCTTTCGATGATTAGATTTATTTTGAGGCATGTGATTTTATTCTACCTCAGTGTTATATCCTATAGTAATTATAAATAGGTAATAATATTGTGATCTATTACTTCATAATCTTATAGATTATAGTGTTTGGTATTTGGCATGTATCTATATAAATATAAATATATATATATATATATATATATATATATATGGAAATATATATATGGGTGCACACATATATGTATTTATATATATATATATATATATAATTTATATGTGATTATATATTAATTACTGTATATATTGTTGATGGTGTATATTTTGGGATTAATGTAAAGTATAATATTATTAATAATTAAATATTAAATAATGCGAGGTATATTATTCTCAATTATTAATTATTAATAATGAGGATAGGTTATATATATAGATATTGATGTAATTAATGATGGCATATGCATATATGTTAGGATAATATTACATGTGTGTATGAATGAATACAAATAATCTTTTATTGTATATTTGAGTAATATAGTTGTATGATATTAAGTTATTTTATAATACCCTTTAGTTAAGAGTTAGTTGGGAATTGGTTACTTTTCCTCTCAACCTTTGGAAATCTATTTATATGCACTACTTTCTCATTTGAAGAGAGGGGGTTTTGGGGCTGAAGCATTGAGGAGAGGATGGCCTTACTTTTCATGGAGATTTTGGAGAGAAAACTTGGAGATGTTAAGGAGAGTTTGTAAGCATATGTCTTTAAGAGTTTTTGGTTATCTTTGCTTTTGGGAGAGAGACATTTTTGTGAGAATTTCAGTAGTTGAGAGAGGGATTCTTTGCTGTGGAATTATTTTTTTCTTTCATGGAGATTTCTGAAAGTGGATAGGGTTTGAAGGATGCATCTCAAGTTTGGATTTGTCTTCTCTTTTGTTTCCTTCCTTCTTCGATTCAACCTTCGTAGGACATGAGGTATGGATTGAATATTTTAGTTACTTGATGTATCTGATAGATTATAGATCTATTTATATATTATCATTATTTATTATATCTGTACTTTTCATTTGTATGGTTATTTTAAAGTTTTGAGTTTTTGTTTGTAAGAATTGGCATGTGTTTTCCTAGGGTTTTTAGCAACCCATTTTTGGAGATCTGTTATTATAACAATTTAAATTGCATCTATGGTTTTACTAAATTGATTTTCTGGAAGTAAAATTCACTGATCTCAAATGGGTATCTCTCTAATTTTATTTTTTGGGTCGAATTAATGCCTTATTTTTAACATTTTGGCAGACTATGCCTGTCCATTCTTGATTCCAAATTTTCTGTCAAATGTATTCGTATGCTACAGGCTGATATGATTATATAAAAGTCTAAATTTGATATCAGAGATTCTCCTAAGTCTTATCTTTCATTTCCAATTGGTTTGGTGAATTTTAATTATGTTTTGTGAAAATTACAACCATTTTAGTGAAGGCAGGTCTGAACCCTAACCAGAATTTTCTGTTTTAAACCAGAAGTCATAACTTTCTTTTCCACCGTTGGATCTTCCTAAAAATAAAATTGAGAGTCCATAATTATGTTATCTAAATCTCCACCAAAGAGATTTCTTTTATTTTATGTTTTTTGGAAGATATGGATGACTGTTCTATGATGACTATTCTTTGCATTTAATCCTTGCTTGAAATAATTCAATTTAAGAACATCATTAAGTTTTAAGGTTTTGTATGGTTACCAGAGGCTATTAGAATTTGGTTTTGGTTAATTGGATCTATGTATACTCTGAATATGTTTATAATATCACTTGGATGTTTTCTTATATGTTTGGAACATTCTGAATGCCATATTGGGTTTAGGGTTGTCAAGTGGACTAGGGACAACATATGTTTTCCTAAACTCAATCAAATGTTGTTATGGAATTGATATGAATTCTTGATGATGAATCTATTATGTTCTTATGATTTTTATATGTATGTTAGGGAACCTAAGTACACTAGGTGAGTGGCTCATAGTGAGGGGCCGGGGCCCTAAGTGGCTAGTACCAGGATAACCTACTATGAGTTATTTAATCAAGTGATAACCTAAATAAATGAATTGCGAATGGGAGATTATTGGAATGGAAAATTACACAGTAATCAAGATTAATTGTGCCTCGCCCATGCCTTTAGTGCTAGTAAAGACTAAGGATGGGAGTGGGAGAAGGTACCTATGCGTAGGTACAACTGAATGACCTTGTCTGTACGAGAGGCATTCGGTTCCGCATGTGCCTACTTGAGGGCCGGGGCCAAGAGTGGCTAGTACCAGGACAACCCAAGGGGTGAGGGCTATGCGATGACACTCACCTAGCTTGTAGCTTAGAGTCTCTATCAAATTTGATCATGCCTCTAGTATTCCTTGTGGTCTTCTTGTCTTTTCTTTTTTTGTTGTGACTTTGGGGAACTTTTATCACCACCTTAGGAATTTTCTAGTTGTTACCTCTTGTATGGGCCTTTGGTTCTATCTCCTATCTCGGGGGAGTGGGCCTATTGGTTCCATGTGGTTGGGTGGTTAATATTTATATCGAGGTATTGTTCATGATTCTCTGGATGATCCTAGCACATATTCCTTTCCAGATCTACAGTTGAAGATTTCTTATTGGATATTTTAATATGTTGAGATGTACTTATGTATTTGAATTCATGTAATTTTTAATCTCCTAAAAAGAGTCTTGTAGTATTGATGTAATCTCAATTCAAAGCAATGCATAAGGGAATGGGTAGTTCTAGGTAAAAGAAAGGGAAAATAATGTGGAATATTGGACATGTTACTAGCATTAAAAGAAAGTGTTTATGTTATTTCTCCTATCCTCTTATGTTGTCCATATGTAAAGGAAATAATCTTAAATATAGTTATATATAATGATGTATCACAAAAATAATGTATTCTCTCTTGATGAAAGGATCCAAGGAAATTATTGAGAAATGATAGGTTAGTGATTGGAATTATTAACAATGAATGGTTATGAAACAATGCAATAAAATAGTAACTTGATTATAATGTTAATACTTGGTTCATGTTAATGAAATACCTAGGATAATGCCTACCTTAATGAATATTAATCTCTTACCTAAATTATTAGAGAAAAGTGATATAAAGGATAGTAGATGTAGATGAAATCAATATGAATTTATGGAATGAGTTGATAAAAGGAATAATGATGTTGGATGATTAACCTATGTTTAATAAAAGAAATAAGTTAGGGACATTTAACTTGGTGCATAAAAATGAATGTAGATCTTTTAAGCTCATGATTCCGTGAATATCTTATGCATGTAAATGGTTTATATGATGTTGCTTAGGTAGCGACGTTAGGGAACCCGAGAGGACTTAAGTTGTATAAATCTTACATTCAAGTAGTAGAAAATTATTTCTTCTTTTAAAAATATGAAGTGTAATGATGAATATTATTCTAGTTAAAATAAATAAATAAATAAATAAAATTCACTACTTGCATTTTATAGAGGTTTTATGTCTTGTCCTCTTGGGTTGCCTGGTGGGGTGTTACACTTACAGAGAAGTAGACAGTGTTTTGATTAGCGCACGTGGGATATTGTAGTTGGGGCTATGCAATGTTGAGGTTATACTCTTTGATATGTTATATGTCTATGGTTAAGAGCAAAAATAATAATTCATTGATTCATGAAAGTTATAAGAATTTTGGTGGAAGCAGTATTCAAGCAGTGTTCCTGAGTAGCGGTTTGTGCAAATTAGATGATATCTCCTAATTAGGATGGAATCTAGTTTTGTGTAGTTAAAGGGAAGTTTGAGACACATTTATAGTGACATGGTTCATAGAAAAAACTTTTAGGTCACACGAGTGAAGAGTTATTATATTTGGAAGCCCACAGTTTTATGTAATTTTGATGTACCGTGTGGAAACTTTTATTTTGTATTTGTGTGCCAACTGATTTGTAATTATTTGAGTGTGGTATAAAGGAAGGAATGTTTTTTTCCTTATTGTAATGTAGTTTTAGTGGAAAAGGAATGTGAGCATGGTATGGTTGAATGCAAATGTATGCATGAAGTGAAGAAGAGAGCCTATGCAGTTGTGAAAGCGAAATTGTGAAGGAAGACATGTGAAGTATAGAGATCTAGAATTGAGATCTGATGTAGTAGTGAGTGCAGTTTGGCATAGTGAGGAGGTAACATATTTCATATTATTTTTCTAAATAATCTTAAGGTCATTTAGATAGTGTGTTCAGTGATCTTACCCTGAAGTTGTTTGGGCAGTGGGTCCTTCTATCTTCCATAACTCCTAACAGGGTTAGAATCTTTTAACATGGATTCAAAATCTCCTAATAGGGATTCATATCTATTGAATGTATTTCATAAGACTCCTAACAAATTCCATCCTTTCAAAAGGAATATTCATATTAGTGCATCTTTTGTGGGCATCATTCCCACCGGGGTTTACTCTTTGATCAAGAGGTTCCCTAGTCAACACATCTTGTGTTATTATGTCATTGTGTATGAATATCTTTCTATGGTTGGTAATTATATTGCTTACATGGTTAAATGTTGTTGAAGTTGATAAAAGTTATAATTATCAGATAACTAATTCACCCCCCCCCTCTCAGTTATGTTGGTGGACTTTACTTTCTAACAAAATCTCCCATAACTTGAAACCAAATGTACATAGATTAAAACAACAACTGAAAAACACTTTCCTGAACATTCAACTCGAACAAACATGCAAAGTAAAGGATAAAAAAATCACAATAAATTTGACATGAATTCCAATAGAAAACTCAAAAAATAATAGGGATGAGAAGGAATACTATTTTATTATCAATGAAAGGAGCCAAGTACATCAATCTGCTTCTCCTGAGCTACAAGCATTCACCTCCAACAAAGAGGGAAAGAAGAACTAACCTAAATCGCCAAAGTGAGAGGTATAAAAAGAAAACCTATCTCAATCTGCATTCATGACCACAACCTCCTAAAAAAGGAAAAAACTCTCCAAATAGGCCCATGAAGATACCTCATCAACTTGGATGCCAGATTCTCAAGTTTTTAGGGGTACCATAAAAAGTGGGATGCCTAAAAAAGATGGTCAAAACTACCCTGTCCCCTCCAAATCATACTCTAAAAATGGTATTCTAACACCAATTTTCAATACCTTACACTAGTAAGAGAAATGATCTTGCATTTACAACTTTACCCCTATGCCATGATAGAAACATATGTGGATTCTAACTATAGCTTATGAATAGTCCTCAACCTTAAACTAATTAAAAAGGGAGAACATTTCACAATTATTTACATCTTAAATCCACCTATTATAAATATTAATTTTTAAAACTAAGGTTTTCTACCTAAACCCTAAAAGGAAGGGAAAACCATTAGCCGACACCTTGCAAGAGGAAGAATTTGTTGAACACTGACACTTCACTATCGCTTCCTGAGAAACTTTCCATTTGCACTGGCTTTGAACTCATCCTTTTGATTTTGATCTTCAAGATCTATATTGGAAACATTCATTCATGATCTTCATGGCTTCAAACTATCAAGGTAAGTAATATCTTTCAACACTCTGTTTTATGCTCATTCTTCCTCTAAAAATTGAGAGCACCATGAAGGGCACTACATATTATAATATGTCTCTGTATTTTGATTTATCTTGCAAGAAATGTAACCCTAGGGCACAACATCTATGCCCTCTTCATCCTATGGAACTATTCTTCATTTCATTCTTGTAAAATTTATAGGGCACCACTGCATCCTATGTTCATTTTTGTTTGTAATTGGGGCCCGTGAGAAATCCTGGGTGCATCCTTTAACTTTACATCCACCTCTTTTACATTCAGTTTCAAAGATATTTTAATGGATTGTTGTTGCATGCTTTATTACAATGGTGTATTTAATTTTATGACAATGTCTTAACGCCAGCCCATGAGCTAGGGCACGGTGCTATGTATTCATTATTTCTAGCATATGTTCTTCTACAATTGATGCTTATAGCCTCTCCATGATTCCTAACCCTATGACTGCATTGCAAACTTTTCATATGAAGGTTCGATGATATTTGATTAGGGCATCACATTTGAAATGCATGCTATTTTCTAGTATGTGTAATAGCTAGGGCATGAAGGTCTACTGTTTTAAAGATCACACCATGTATTCTCTAATGGCTTTATATTTGAAGTATGATACTGGCCACATGCTTAAAAAACCATGAGAAATTTCTAGGGTGTTGTATCTATATATGAGCATGCCTATTGTTGATATCACCCTTTGATCTCTCTTGATTTTGATTGCTTGCTCATGACATGGCTATGTATTCTTGAGATGCATATTGTAAAAATCAGCCCACGAGCAAGGGGTTTGGCCTCCTATCCCCAATGATATGGAAACATTGCTTCCATGTTAATACTCGACATTAAAACCTTGGCCCATGAGCATAATGGAACTATGGTATCTCTACTTGGCATTAAAAACTTTGGGTTGTGTGCATCATGGCACTATGTATATGCTGCTTGATTAGACTCATGGGCCATTACATTGCTCAATACTCATTGTTTTGTTCTTACTGCTACACTATTCATGAACTATACCTTTGAGGCTGCAGGCTTGTTGGTTCCTGGATAGGACTTTACACTCCATGAGATACCAATATGCTTACAATGGATATTAAGGATTAGTTAGTTCCAAATGTGAGCAATCTATAAACAATTGGACCAACTATAGGGATAAGATTACCCTCTTATGCTTCTAGCTCTGCAAAACCAAGGTGGGTGCACCTGATCCAATAGTATTAACTCTGACTGATAGTTCTAACTCTACACCTTATTTCTTTATTGGATCTTTCAATAGATGAAAATAGTGAGAAAGTACTACACAACAACCTATTGCTCATTCACTCTCCATCACTGAGTAGGATAATACATAAATGTAAATAAAATTAAAGACTGGTAGTGATTTAAAATGATTTGGGATTACAAAGTCTGAATCACTCTTCTCAACACAAAGATAGGAGAATATAGGCCAATGCCTTATCCATTGGCCAAAAAATCAAGGAAACGGATAAATACAATGGTGTCTGAAATTGGTCTCAAGACATAAACACAAATATCCCAACTCTTTCCTACTTATGAGAATCCTTTAAATAAACTCCAAGAACACATATCCCACTTTGAGCAATATTTAATCTAACCCTAGGTTGGAACTCAAAGCATCAATACATTCACATAAACCTTATGCAAAGATTTAAAGATTCAAAGAATAGAGAAAAGATCTGAGATTTGTATTAAGTATAACCTTTCACCATGTGCATACAGTATCCTCAATAGTAAGCTTGCAAGATGAGAACAACCTATACTTCTATTGTTTGATAAAATGATATCAAAAATTACAATCCTTGACTGAGAGCTAGGGTTTCAGAAATGTCTATCTTTTTAACACCTAAACTTCCATCCTCTTAGAACGATCATGAAAAATCCCTTTATACCACGAGATGCAACATGCAACCGATCATTCTAGGGTTACAAAAATTAACCTAAAAAACCTTTACAACAACCCCAAAGGGTTTACAATAACTACAATACTGAAATAGATGAGATATTTCATAATTGAGTCAACATGCTTTTTGTCTTCAATGCTATCCTTGACTCTTTTTCAACAAATTTGATTTTACCATCACGCTATCAAACTGCAATGAATGCCCTTCTGCAATAATTCAACCTTGATATTCATTTGGCTTGGCATCATAGGAAACAAAATTGGAATTTAACTATAATTTATACCTTTTGTATCCTTTCGTAACTGCAATCTGTACTGAAGAATTCAATTCTTGGCCACCACATCACTTTACAAAACTCACTGGTTCAAAAACCCTAGCAAAACCCTGCAGGATATTTGAATTTGAATAAAAATGGTAACCGGCTCAACTTTAAAACATGACCATTGATGCATTTTATTCCTAACAGATCGGGTAGCTCATAGAATCTCACAAAATTCAATGAAAAACCTTTAAAAATAACTTTCCACATCACTAGACCCTCGAACCAATAAAAATAGAGCACGTCAGCGATGAATCGACACCACGTAGCACATTGGACCCACTCTTTATAAGCTTAAGATCAAACGGTTGGCGCATAATCTCATGCCTTTGACACACTCTATGAGATCATACACCATCTATTAGATCATCCATCTTGGCATCTTTTTGAATCTCTCGGGCCCACTGATGTGTCCTTTCCTTTCCAGCTCAGCCAATCACAATATGACATCTCAGCAATGAATCACCAGATGGTCCCACTGTTCTCAGGAAACACTAACCCTTTGACCATTTGGTGAATATGCGACTACAAATAAAATCTAAGTCACTTAATATCTTTCTTAACCATGGTCTTTTTGAATGATTTAGCGAACAAGGGTTTTCGTCCAATCACCTAATGTTTTGTTTAACCCTGGGTTACACTTTGCAAATGCAAAAAACCTTCATTCTCTCATTCAAAAGATCCTTTAACTTAACCCTTCATTTTTTTAGCGGTTTATATTTGGTGAATCAGCAACCAAAGACAATCGCATGTTCACTAAGAAATTTAGGGCCTCACTAATTCATTTGGAGATTCAGCGAATAGACATTCGTGTATTCGCTAAAAGATTTAGAACTCTGCTAGAATACTTCACGAATGAGTGAATACAAAGAAACTTTATTAGCGCCATCAAACACTTGTCTAAGTTGCCAAAAAAATTTGATACCTTTGGGCCCACCTACAAATTGCCACATGTCAACACACCATTCATCATCTCTACCCAGTCACCTTTGACATAGGACCCACTGGCTTAGAATAAGATCAATAGCTGTCTTAAGTTCACATAGAGCTAAAAGATTCTATGAGAACATTAGAAAAATGTTAGATCGATTCTTCATGACCGCTTTATAGATTCTTTGACATAGGACCCTTTGAAAAATTCCAACACATCACTATGTGGACCAATGAAAAGATACCAACTGTGCACACTTGGCAGTGGACCTGCCACTTTGAAACACTACGTCACAAAAGAGAATCAACGGTTGGCATAAGATCACAAGCCTCTGACACATCCCTTGTGAACTTACGCCAACTGTTAGATCAAGATGTTGTTAGAGCTGGGCCCAGGAAAAGACTTAAGCTAGAAACATTAGGAAAATATTAAGCATTGAGACTTAGGAAAAATCACTGTCGTCGGACTTAGGAAAATTTAATTTTGCTGGGCGCTTGGAAACTTAGGAGAATAAAGGCCACCAGGGTAATAAATTTTAACACACATGTCTTTATCAATTTTAAGTGGCCCCAAAAGGTAACATAAAATTAGAACCAGGCTAGAGAACACTTAGGGTTTTCTTCCAAATGGCTAGAATATGAAAATTTTGCCTAGGGTTCTGCCAGGAAAATGGGAAAAATAATTGCAGAGGCTTGGAGAATATTTTTTTAGCCTTGGAAATTTTTACTTGTGCTAACAGTGGCTCTTTCTCAGGGACATGTATCTCTTGTAGATACAATGAGAAGCTAGAATCTCTTGGTATAGCAAACCAGAACCAAAAATTTCAAACAAAAAAAGGGAACTGGCAAATAAAAAATTTAAAACACCACTGTATAGAGAGTCAAAATTTTTAGGAGAAGTAGAACTTTAAAAATTGACTATGAACAGGCAGCTCCTGGAGCTCTCCTATCAAATTCTTCAAAATGTAAGAACCTGCTCCCCATTTTTCTTCAATGATATATGGGCCTAACCAGATGGGATCAAATTTCCCATGTTTTCCTTTATCTTGCATTCTTACATTCCACATTAATACCATGTCTCCCTCTGCAAAATTTCTTTGAGTAGTCCTTCTATCATACAAGACTTTGCACTGGGCCTACAACTTCTCATTCTTATTATGTGCATCATTCCTTACCTCATTTAGCTAAATCAAATCATTTATCCTGATTGTCATGTCTTCTTCTACTTCATCATCATATGTCTGAATGATCTGATACATCTACAATAAGTTATTTTTAGGTAACCTTGCATTGATTCCATACACTTAGTCAAAAGGGGCACACCCTATTGCCTTCTTTATTGTAACCCTATCAGCCCATAGGGCTTGTAACAATTTGGAGTCTGATGCCTTTTTATTTTTATCCAAAACTCTTTTCAAAATCTTAATCAAAATTTTATTGCTGGATTCTTCCTGGCCATTGCCTTGTGGATGATAAGTAGATGAATATGAAATTTTAATACCATTATGTCTATAAAAGTCAAAAAACTCTTCTGACCTAAAACATAAAGCATTATCAACCACCATGGTCTCTAGGGAAACAAATCTTGTCAAGATATTTTGCATCATAAAATTTGTTACCACCTTGCTAGTTGTTCTTCTAGTAGGGATTGCCTCAATCCACTTAGTGAAATAATGAGTAGCCACTAAGATGTAAGAATGTCCACCACTGGAGTTATTAGGGATCTCACCAATGAAATCCATACCCCACTTCTGGAAAGGGGCTTGAACAAAGATAGGTTTGAGAGGCAAATTCCCACAGAATTTTAGTTTTCCTGCAAACCTTTGGCAAGGATCACACTTCTTGACAAACTAATGGGTATCTTTGAAAAGTGAAGGCCACCAAAAACCTTCCCTGATAATCTTGTGGGATGTAGTCTTTTCCATGTAATGTCCTCCACAAATTCCACTGTGCATTTCATTTATTAAAAGATGGGCTTTCTCTTGATCTATACATCTAAGCAAAACACCTTCATTACTCCTCCACCAAAGTTCACCATTTATAATTGCATATCTCAAAGAGTGGATTTTAATAGTTCTCTTCTTATTGTCATCTAGTTCAGGGGGTAATACCATCCTTTGTAAATACTTGACAATGTCTTTGTACTAGTCACAACAGTCCATGTTGCACACATAAGGTCTTTGATCCTCCTCTAGCATGTTTATCTAGTTTGCATTTAAATTACTTTGGGCCTTCAATTTTTCTAGGCCCAAACATCTAACCAAATTTTTAATGTGGATGTCAATATTAAATTCTTGAATTCTGTTAATCCACCTACATCTTCTTCCTAAAACCTCCTGCTGGACCAAAATGTCCTTGACTGCTGCACTTGGTACATAGGCAACCACTGTGGCTCCTACCAAATAACATCTAAATGTCCTAATGGCATTTACCAAGGCATACACTTGTTTCTCAATGATATCATAGTTTAATTCTACTGCCTGTAGGGTCTTGCTGAAAAAGGAAATAGGTTGTTCAAAACCTTTAGCATTATTTTGTAATAGTACTGCAGCAATAGTATGGGCAGATGCAAAAGAATTTTTTTTCATTGGCTTACTATAGTCTGGTGTTTTCAAGACTGGGGCATGCTTAATGGCTTTCTTAATTTCATTAAAGGCCTGAACTGCTTTAGTATTCCATTCTACCTTTGCTCCTTTCTTCAACATTCTTGATATGGGAATATTGATTTCTACAAAGTTTGTAATAAACCTTCTTAAAAACTTAACCTGTCCTAAAAAGGACTGAATTCCCTTGATATTCTTTGGTAAGGTTAACTTTTCAATAGCCTCCACTCTTTCAAGGTCTATCCTCACACCATCTTTTGAAACAATGTGCCCTAAAATTTTTCCTTCTGTCACACCAAAGGCACACATTTTTGGGTTCAAAGAAACCCCATATTATAATGCTCTAACAAAAATCTTCTCAAGATGTTGACAATGTTGTTCTTCTTTGGTTGAGAAAGCTGTCAAGTCATCTTTCTATACTACCATGAACCTATCAATGAAATCTGCAAAAGCTACATCCATAGCCCTTTGAAAAGTGGCACTTGCATTAGTCAATCCAAAGGGCATCCTTACATAAACATATGTTCCCCATGGAGTTGTAAATGCAATTTTAAATTATTTTATGTCCTTGATCATAACCTGATTATAACTAGAAAAGCCATCCATCAAGGACATCAATTCTGATCTAGTGACCTTTTGCAACATGTTCTCCATATTGGGTAACCCATAATTATCCTTCAAAGAGTTTATGTTAAGATTCCTAAAATCTTCACATAATCTGATATCACCATTCTTTTTCCTGACAGGCATTAAATTTGAAACCCAAGTGGAATGCCTGATTGGCTTGATTATTCCAGCATCCATCATCTTCTTGAGTTCACTCTATATTTTGGGTGCCAGGGTAGGATTAACAGGTCTCAATTTCTGTCTAAAAGGTTTTGTACCTTCCTTGAGTGGAACCTCATGCTGAAAAAGGTCTTCTCTATAAGCTTTAAGGTCTTCATAAGACTAGGCAAAAACATGCTTGAATTTTCTGGGAAGGTCAATCAAATTTTTCCTAGTTCTTGGGGAGAGAGACCTACCTATATAAACCTTTTGAGGGGCTATGCTTGTGCCCAAGTTTATCTCTTCAAGCTCATTGATTTTATCAGTACTAGCAGAGAAGGCCTTTTCTTTATTGTCAAATTCCCTTTCAAGAGCAACTAATCCTTTAGGAACCTTGTTTGATTTTAATTGCAAAACCTCTTTCCCAAAGATGACATCTTTTCCATTCACTATATTAACATAAGCACTGAAGTCCATTTCTTTATCACCAAAGTGAGATTCACAATGGAGAAATCTACATATGTCTTGGTCATCAAAAAAGACTTGCCAATTATCTAGATTGTCAGGAATAGAAGGCCTGGCTTGTACCTCTATATTAGAAACATCTGCAAATGTAACATCTTCTGGTCTAAGAGCTATATTAGCCAATAAATTTGCCATCCTATTTTGACTTCTTTCCATCCAACAAATATTAAAAGCACTAAAGCTTTCAATCTCATCCCATACAACATTCCTATACTATTTCAATTTCTAATTCTTTGAAGCATACTTTGATCTAATTTGGGATATGACTAATTCAGAGTCACCTATAACTTTCAAATATTTTATGCCATATCTTGATGCTAATCTCAGACCAATTAACAAAGCCTCATACTCTGCAACATTATTTGTGCATGAAAACATCAAAGTAAATGAGAACTTGAAAGTTTTACCATTCGGAGATATGAGCAATATTCTTGCTCCAGATCCTTCTTTATTGTTTGCTTCATCATAATACATAGTCCAAAGACTATCTAGGTCAATCCATCCTTCTTGGATTTTTGATCTGTGTGGAGGCTCAACACCTTCCTCTGGTTTCTTATCTTGGACCTTGAAGGCATTGATATCACTATCAAGGAAACAATTCATGTTGTCTTGCTCTTCTTCTTCAATCATATGAGGGGTCCTGGATTCCCTAATGACTTTAATATTCTATCCTTCAAAATTAAAAGTTGCAAATGATAATTCACACTATATGTTTCCTCCCATAGAAGCACTCCATTTTCTTGATAGTAACATTCCATACTGGGGAGGAATATTCACTACCAAGACACTCAAGGCCAATTGTTTGTTGGGGTATGCAACCAATCTGTAAGGCAAAGCCTTAATAGTACCAACAACTGGTACTTCTCTTGAATCCATTTCTTGACACCTACCATGGGGTGTATCTACCTTCAAACCTAAAGACTTCATAACTTCAGTAGGCATAACAATATTTGATGCTCCAGAATCAATCATGCAATTCTTTAGCAACTTTCCATTTATTTGCAGGGTCAGAAAGAAAGGATCCACTGTCCCTGCTGCAGTACTTAAAACATTTGTATCCAAATAGATTTGAGGGATTTTAGAAACAATCTCCTCACTACAATTTTCATCTTCATCATTCGTAATTGCTACTTGTTTCTCAACTTTTTTTATCTTTTGAGCATCAATATGTACTACACTTTTTACCCATTTTAAGGCATTTTTCTTATGTTCCTCTATTCTCATCATCTTTAACAATGGAAATTTGATAGTGATATGAGACAACAACTTACTCATGTTAACTAGAACATATTTTAAATCAGATGCATCTAGCCTTGAGTCTATGATCTCTTTATCAGCTTCTTGGGTGGATGTTCTTGCAAGTTTGTCAGTTTGGGCTTTATTCTTCTTTTGCACAACTGGTAGAACCTCAGCTACAGGCTTAATTTTTACCTTATAAACAATTTTAGGTTTATAAACTTTCTTTACCTTGGCCTTATCAGTAAAAATAGCATCCTTAGTCTTTTCTTGTGATGTTTTTACATCCTTGTCTGTTTTCTTGATAAAGATACTAGTAGGCTTGGGATTTGCATCACCAACAACTCTATTCCTCAAGTTGTAATTTGATTTTTCTTGAGTAACCAAATTAGCTATTATCAAGGCAATCCCCTCATCATAAGGTCTTCTCAAAGTAGTTGTTTTCTCATTCCTTTGAACATTACACTAGATGTTGTTAGGCTCACTATCTTCATCATCTGAAAAAACTTGCTGATGATATGATTCATTTCTGGTTTGGGAAAGTGAAGCATCCTGATTTTCATCCTCTTCAGCAGAGTCCACCTCACTCAAAACATGAGAAGAAAACATTCCACAACCTTGGTCATCATAAGGCTATTCCTCATTGCATTCTTGCTCCTCTTGAGAAGAGACATTTTGGGATATGGCACAATAACCAGGATCATGTGGTGATTGACAAGAAATACACCAAGGGACCTCTTCCACTACATTAATTTGGTTTCTTTGCAATGGATCAGGGGTCCTATCATTTGGTTTATCTCTTTTCTTAGGAATAAAAGGCTTCCCATCTTTCCATTGAGTATTGTAAGGGTAATTCTGCATTCTTGGCAATTTGTTAAAATTATTAAAGGGAGGCTTGTCCCCTCCTACAGCTCTATTACCTCTATTTTCACCAGGCCTCAGATCTTTGATTTCCTTTAGAATCTACTTTAGAATTTCATCATCCTTAGGTTTCACACCTTGAGGCTTTCCTGGTTCCTTTCTATTCAATAAAGGAGACTTGTTATCTTCTCTCCTTCCCAACTTTCCTAAGATTCTCTGATTGCTTTCTATATTCATAGCTAACCTATAAGCTTCAACCAAGCTCCTTGGATTCTTATCCCTCAATAGGTAGCCCATCTTTGAGTCAAAAGAATTTAAATATGTGACAAGGCACACCCTGTCATCCAAGCTAATGACCTGCAACAATTTATGCATGGATTTTTGAAATCTAACATTAAATTCAATAACATCTTCATTGAAGTTATTTTTTTATGTTATTGAATTCATTCAGCATGAAACCCTCATGTGTTTTTTCACCATACTAATCTTTGAAGCAATGCCTGAGCTGATTCCATGAACCTATGCTACCATGTGGAAAAGCCCTAAACCAATCCCTTGAATCCTCTGTTAAGGATTGCACAAATAATTTCATGATAACATCATCAGGGACAATGTTTTAGTCATCAATTACATCAATGCATTTCTTTAAATGCTCTTCACAAGTTACAACATTGCTTCTTGTGAATGTTAGAAAGTAAAGATCCCCAAGATAACTGAGAGGGGGGGGGGGGGGGTGAATCAGTTATCAGATAATTTATCCATTCAATAGCTTTAAAAAATATAATCAATGTACTGATCAACCATAGAAAGATAATCATACACAATTGCACAATAACACAAGATATGTTGACTAGGGAACCTCTTGAAAAGAGTAAACCCCGGTGGGAATGATGCCCACAAAATGATGCACTAATATGAAAGTTCCTTGTTAGAGGATGGACCTTGTTAGGAGTCTTATGAAATACATTTAGTACATATAAATCCCTGTTAAAAGATTCTAACCCGGTTAAGAGTTTATGGAAGACAGAAGGACCCACTACCCAAATAGCTTCAAGGCAAGATCTCTGAACCCACTGTCCAAAAGATCTTAGAATTATTCAATAGAATAATATGAAATATATTACCTCCTTCACACTATGCCAAAACTACACTCTCTGCTACACAAGATCACAATTCCAAATATCTATAATCACAAATCTTCCTTCATCACTGAATTAGCACTTTTCTTCACTTCATGCATATATTCGCATCTCACTCTTCATAGTAAACATTACAATAAGGAAAACATTCCTTCTTATATACCAAACTCAAATAATTACAAATGAGTCAGTCCTCAATTACAAAATAATAAATTCTACACGCTACACACAAAATTCACATAAAACTGTCGACTTCCAGTTACTGTAAATTTATCCAAACATATCCTCAAAGTTTTCACTATGAACCACATCATCATTAATGATTCTCCAACATCCCTTTAACTACAAAAAATCAAATTCCATCCCAACTAAGAGATATCCTCCGATTTCTGAACATCGCTACACAGAAACACTGTCTAAACACTGCTTTCACCAAAATGCTCATAACTCTTACAAATGAATGAATTTCTTTTTGCATTGTTAACCATAGGTTTGTAACACACCAAAGAACATACCATCAACTATGCAAAAGCCAATCTGCAACACAACATGTGCGCAAAACAAAACTGTACCTACTTTCCTGCTAATATCCATAATATCACTGTGTTGACATCAATGACAATCCAATTCATGAATGCAACAACAAATGCTACAGAATGACTGCCAAAACACTTTTCATTCATTCCTAACAATCTCCCCCATTGGCATTGATGGCAACATAGATGAAAAACATCCAATGTTCCAAAAATCCAATACTGCAACATCACTGCAAAATATCAAATCAAATCTTGCTTTGTTTTCCTATTCAGCTCTCTCAGACAATCCACAATGTTTTTCATGTATATCTCTCCCCCATTGACATCAATGATAGAAATTATATCACTAAGTCAACATCAACTTAATGTCAAAAGACACTTTTCAGAAGAATACAATAACAAGAATCCTCATGACTCAGCTCATAAACTCCCCCATGGAGGAAGTTCCAACATCCAATCTAGAAGAAAGATAGGGCTCATATACCACTGGATGGATGCAATCATCTGCATCAATTCTCAAAAATAGGTTGGGGCATAACCCCAAGCATACCTCTTAGATACACAAATGTATCCTTAGGTAAAGGCTTTGTAAATATATCTTCTATCTACTCCTTTGTACTTATGTACTCCAATCTTACTTCTTTTTCTACAACTTTCTCTCTTACAACATGATACTTGATCTCAATATGTTTAGTATTAGAATGTAAAATAGGATTTTTTGACATACTCACTGTACTGGTGTTATCACAATGTATAACAACAGGTTCATCAAACTTTATTCCAATATCTTTCAACATCTGCTTCATCCAAATAATCTGATTACAATTATTTGCTACTGCAACATATTCTGCTTCTGCTCTACTTTGTGAAGTACAATTCTTCTTCTTACTTAGCCAAGAGACCAATTTTCCTCCAAGAAGAAAGGCTCCACCACTAGTGCTTTTCTTGTCATCAATGTTGCCTCCCCAATCTGCATCAGTATAGGCACATAAAGTAAAATCATCAGAATTCTCATACCATAATCCATAATCCATTGTTCCTTTTAGATATCTCAGTATCCTCTTTACTACTGCATAATGTGATTCTCTAGGTTCTTCTTGAAATATTGCTACAATCACCACTGAATGTGTT
Source organism: Chamaecyparis obtusa (assembly GCA_027943335.1). Classification (NCBI taxonomy): domain Eukaryota; kingdom Viridiplantae; phylum Streptophyta; class Pinopsida; order Cupressales; family Cupressaceae; genus Chamaecyparis; species Chamaecyparis obtusa. The sequence continues at coordinate 621,890 of BSBK01003890.1, forward strand.
ATATTAGGTCTTGTATGTGTCAAGTACTGCAATCCTCCAATCATAGATCTATACTTTTTCTGCTCAACTGCTGGTGTCTCATCTTTGCTAGATAACTTATGTCCGGTTACCATTGGTGTTCCAATAGGTTTAGAATCTTCCATTCCAAATCTTTTCAATAATTCATTTAAATACTTAGTCTGACTTACAAATATACCTTCCTTGCTTTGTGTTATCTGTAATCCCAAAAAATATTTCATTTCTCCAATCATGCTCATCTCAAATTCAATCTTCATTTAATCTGCAAATTTGTCACTAGCTTCATCTTCTCCTCCAAAGATAATATCATCAATAAATATAACTATAACCAACAAACCATTCTCAATTTCTTTTGTGTATAAGTTACTATCTGTTGTTCCTTTTATAAATCCTAATTTCAATAAATACTTATCCAATCTTGCATACCAGGTTCTAGGTGCTTGTTTTAATCCATATAAAGCTTTCTTTAACTTACATACCATATCTCCTTCTTGTGTCAAAGGAAAACCTTTAGGCTACTCAATGTAGACTTCTTCTTCCAATTCACCATTCAAAAATGCTGACTTCACATCCATCTGATACACTTTGAATTTCTTGTAAGTTGCATATGCTAGAAACATTCTCACTGTTTCAAGTCTAGCCACAGGTGAAAAAGTTTCTTCATAGTCAATTCCTTCTTGTTGTGAATATCCTTTACATACCAATCTTTCTTTGTTTCTTATCACTTCTCCTTGTTCATTCATCTTGTTTCTGAATACCCACTTTGTTCCAATCACATTCTTGTCTTCAGGTCTAGGGACCAATTCCCATGTCTTGTTTTTTTCAATCTGCTCTAGTTCTTCTTTCATAGCATTGATCCAATGTTCATCTTCACAAGCTTCATTAGTAGTCTTAGGTTCAATTTGAGAAATCAAAAATAAATGTACCTTATTTCGAGTCAAAACTTCTTTATCTAAACTTCCAATAACTTGCTGAATAGGGTGATGTCTTGAAGTATACCTATTAGGTGTCATAGTTACTGATCTTGTTTCGACTGTAGATTCTTCTCTGCTTTCTTCTCTATTTTCTTCTCTATTTTCTTCTCTATTTTCTTCTCTATTTTCTTCTTTGTCTTCTTCAGTTTGACTTTCATTCAGCAAATCACTGTTAGTTTCAAAAAATAATTCTGCATTTTCAATGTTAGGCTGAGGTTGTGCTTCTCCATTAGATTCATAATCAAGCATTCTTTCCTGAATTTTAAACTTCTCATCAACTTTTACATTTTCACTTTCAACAATAGTCTTAGTTATTTTGTTATAACATCTATATGCTTTGCTTTTTAAGAATATCTAAGAAATATTCCTTCATCACTTCTAGGATCAAACTTTCCTATATCATCATCTCTCTTTATATAACATTTACTTCAAAAAATTCTAAAATACTTAACTGAGGGTGTATGTCCAAACCATAATTCATAAGGTGTCTTTTTTGTATTTTCTCTAATTTGTACTTCGTTCATACTGTATACTGTTGTGTTGACTACTTCTCTCCAAAATTTTTTAGCCAAATCATTTTCAAACAACATAGCTCTTGCTGCTTCAGTTATTGACCTGTTCCTTCTTTCTGCAATACCATTTTGTTCTAGTGTTCTAGGGGCTAAAATTTGTCTCTTAATACCATTCATTTCACAAAAGGTGTTGAATTCTCTAGATGTAAATTCACCACCTCTATCAGATCTTAGACACTTAATCTTCATTCCAGATTCATTCTCAATTTTTCTTTTCATGATCTTAAATTTATCAAATGCTTCATATTTTTCTTTCAAAAATGCAATCCACATCATTCTTGTAAAATCATCAACAAGAATCATAAAATACCTTTCACCATAGAATCATCTAGTCCTAGTAGGACCACTCAAGTCTGTATGAACAATCTCTAGCTTCTCTGTTGATGTGAACTTCTTATTGGGAAATGAACTCCTTTTCTACTTTTCCATCATACATTCTTTGCAAATCATGTTAGTAGGTTTCATAATTCTAGGTAAATCTCTTACCGCATGTGTAGTGCTCACCTTGACAATATTATCAAAGTTTATATGACAAAACCTTTTATGCCATAACCAACTGTCATCAATCCTAGTTATCAAACATGTCATCTTAGTAGGATTCAACTGAAATACATTACCTCTGGTTCTGGATCCTTTTCCAATTAGATTTCCATCTTTATCTTTTATCACACAAGTTTTCTCAGAAAACCAAACTTGATAACCCTTATCAGCCAATTGTCCAACACTTAGTAGATTATGTCTTAGTCCATCAATAAAGTAAACATCATTAGTGTTAGTCTTTCCATCAAGAGTAATAGATCATATACCCTTAATCAAACAAGGTGCATTGTTACCAACCCTAACAATTCCTCCATCATAATTATCTAACTTAACAAACTTTCTTTTATCTCTAGTCATATGATGTGAACAACCACTGTCTATAATCTAGTCAGATTTATTTTCAACTTGTGAAACTAATGTTTTTTCTTCCCTTTTATCAGATTTAGAACTTTCTTCTTTAATTGCTACAAATCCTATTTCCTCAAAGTTATCATTATCACCGTCACTTAAATGTTTTTCAATTCCTGCTTCAAAATCTTCATCATTTGCATAATAACATTCTTTAGATCTCCTAGGTTTAAAGTTGCTTCTATACTTCTTAACTCTTTTAGGACATTTAGATGCAAAATGACCATATTCTTGACAAGTCCAACATTTAAAGATTTTCTTACCATCTGGTTCTCTTTTTACAAGTAATGCAATACCTTCTTCAATCTTCTTATCTTCCTCAGATTTGCTACTGCTGGCATAATCTCTATTCACACTAGTACTTCTTGTAGGTCTAATGCTAAGAGCACTAAATGTTGTTTCCATTCTAGGTAGTTCTCCTGATAATCTCAAGTTCATCTCTACTGTTTCTAATCTTCCAAGAAGAGTCTCTCTTGAAAATTTCAATGTGCAAGGTATCACTTGTTCAATCATCTACATTGTCTGCTTGAAAACTGGTGTCAAAGTTCTCAGAATTTTCCATATCACTTCATTCTCTATCTTATCACCTCCACAAGACTTTATTCCTATCACAATCTCAGACATCCTACCAATATAACTTCTAATAGATTCATCTTCCATCATTCTGATATCTTCAAATGCACAAATCCAATTATGTAATCTAGCCTTCTTTGCATGTTCATCACCTTCAAAAGTAGAATGTAAAGCTTTCCAAATTGCATGAGATGTTTTCAAACATCTTACCTGACTATATTCATTATATGGTAGTGCTGATAAAAGTGCTTCTCTTGCAAGTATGTTACACATGAATACATCTAGTTCATCTTTAGTTCCTGCCTCTAGATTGTCTTCCTCAATGATAGTCTTCTCATTCTTTATAATCAACCAATAACTTGGTCCTAAACACAATAGATGTGTCTTTATCTTTTCTTTCCAGCTATCAAAATTTACTCCATCAAACTTAGGGCTTTCTTTTCTGAAATTTGCCATGGATCTTCTTAAGTTGTTAAACTTTTCTTTCAAGTACCTGCCGCTCTGATACCAATTTTTAGAAAGTAAAGATCCCCAAGATAACTGAGAGGGGGGGGGGTGAATCAGTTATTAGATAATTTATCCTTTCAATAGCTTTAAATAATATAATCAATGTACTGATCAACCATAGAAAGATAATCATACACAATTGCACAATAACACAAGATATGTTGACTAGGGAACCTCTTGAAAAGAGTAAACCCCATTGAGAATGATGCCCACAAAATGATGCACTAATATGAAAGTTCCTTGTTAGAGGATGGACCCTATTAGGAGTCTTATGAAATACATTCAGTACATATAAATCCCTGTTAGGAGATTTGGAATCCCTGTTAAAAGATTCTAACCCGGTTAAGAGTTTATGGAAGACAGAAGGACCCACTGCCCAAACAGCTTCAAGGCAAGATCTCTGAACCCACTGTCCAAAAGATATTAGAATTATTCAATAGAATAATATGAAATATATTACCTCCTTCACACTATGCCAAAACTGCACTCTCTGCTACACAAGATCACAATTCCAGATCTCTGTAGTCACAAGTCTTCCTTCATCACTGAATTAGCCTTTTCTTCACTTCATGCATATATTCGCATCTCACTCTTCATAGTACACATTAAAATAAGGAAAAAATTCCTTCTTATATACCAAACTCAAATAATTACAAATGAGTCGGTCCTCAATTACAAAATAATAAATTCTACATGCTACACATAGAATTCACATAAAACTGTCGGCTTCCAGTTACTGTAACTTTCTCCAAACATATCCTCGAAGTTTTCACTATGAACCACATCATCATTAATGAGTCTCCAACATCCCTTTAACTGTGCAAAATCAAATTCCATCCCAGCTAAGAGATATCCTCCAATTTCTGAACATCGCTACACAGAAACACTGTCTAAACACTGCTTTCACCAAAATGCTCATAACTCTTACAAATGAATGAATTTCTTTTTGCGTTGTTAACCATAGGTTAATAACACACCAAATAATATACCATCAACTATGAAAAATCCAATCTACAATACAACATGTGTGCAAAACAAATATGTACCTACTTTCCTGCTAATATCCAGAATATTACTATGTTGACATCAATGACAATCCAAGTCATGAATGCAACAACAACTGCTACAAAATGACTGCCAAAACACTTTGCATTCATTCCTAACAGTGAACTTAGGAAGTTTCTTTCTGATTTCTTTAGGGATGGGGTTGGGATAACTAGGGATACCAGTAAAAATCAATTGTTAACATATTTCATGTATAATCCCTGAATTAAGAAAACCAACACCCTGAGATGTGGATGCATTAGCATTTGTGGTGGCAGAACCATTGAATCCTTCTCATGGGGGAATACCAGTTGTCTGATCAGCTAATTTTTCAGTATTTGCACCTTGTGTCATATTAGAATTGCTGAAATTTGTAGGTCCTGTAGACCTTTTAAGAAAATCTATTTTATTTTTCATTTCTAATGCTGATGCTTCTAATTCTGCCTTTTCAAGTTGTTTGGCTAACAACTCTTATTCTTTTTTAGCCTTTTCTAGGTCTTCTTCCAATCTCAAATCTTGGTCTATAGGACCCTTAGGGTTTATAGGTTCACTTATTGAAATACCTTTCTCTTTTTGTTTTCCCTTATCCTTGGGAACTCTTGTTTCAAAGGTTCTTTGGACAATAGGCTACTCACTTGTATTTTCAAGGATAGGAACATAATTTATAGCCTCCAAGTCTAGCAGCTATCTTCTTAACTGGTCAGCTCTTATCATAGTTTTTATGACTCTTTCTTCTTTTCCTTTTTCTCTTTTCAGCCTAATGGCTTCTTGTTCATGAATTCTCCTTTCTATTCCATACACTTCTTCAAATAATTCTTTAGAATCAGGCAAAGTTGTTTCTAATTCAACCTGTTGTGTTTGTGGGTCTTCCTGCTGGTCTTGAGACTCATGAAGACCTTGGGGTAATGAAGAACCAAGGGTGAAAGGGGGAAGAAATTCCTGACCACTTCTAGTTTTACTTCTTGACCTCCCTTCCCTTCCATGTTGTTTGTTAGGATTCATCCTCCTATTTTGGGATATTCTTTCCCCCTCTCTTTCTGTGGGGGAGTAGTTATCCTCATACTGATTAAGGTGTAAATCAACTACCTCCTCATATTCTGTGTCATTTACCTCTTGATTAAGGGGAACAACACCTTGTTTTCTTGAGTTTCCTCTTTATTTCAAAGTAAGAGACCTATCACTAGTATCTTTTTCTCTTCTAACTTGGTTTTTTCTAGATGTAGTAGGAAGCCCACCCTACAAACTTTCCTCAGGGTGTTCCCTATTATAAGACCTTGTATTTTTTAAACTCATACTGATATTTTATAAAGTACTAGTCACAGAGATGCTTAGAGAGTCACCACTCATAATATGTGAGATAATTTGAAACCTTACTGAAATTGACTCTTATACTTTTTAATGAAGTCCACTGGATAAATGATAAGCCAACCAAGAGTCTAAGCTCAACTCATACCTACATTGTCCATGCTGATTTGTAACATGAGAGATATCAAATGATCAAAAATAGGTAGGTAGGGAGTCAAGCTCAACTTGAAACCTACACTATTTTCTCTTGACAATATTTCTCTATTCTCTAGTAGAATCACTGATTTGATGGTGACTAGGAAGGGCTGAATCAATCTGGGTAATGAAATTTTGAAAGTTTGTAACATAAACAATGATTTGGAATTGATTTTACTTCTTTTTTATGCTCTAATACCCAGCAGAGTCACCATTTTGTTGGTTCTTGGATATGACTTTACACTCCATGAGATACCAATATGCTTACGATGGATATTAAGGATTGGTTAGTTCCAAATGTGAGCAATCTATAAAACACTCAACCAACTATAGGGATAAGATTACCCTCTTTTGCTTCTAGCTCTGCAAAACCAAGGTGAGTGCACCTAATCCAATAGTATTAACTCTAACTGATAGTTCTAACTCTGCCCCTTATTTTTTTATTAGATCTTTCAACAGATGAAAATAGTGAGAAAGTACTAGACAACAACCTATTATTCATTGACTCTCCATCACTAAGTAGAACAATACATAAATGTAAATAAAATTAAAGACTCATAGTGATTTAAAATGATTTGGGATTACAAAGTTTGAATCACTCTTCTCAACACAAAGATAGGAGAATACAGGCTAGTGCCTTATCCATTGGGCAAAAAATCAAGGAAAAGGTTGAATACAATGGTGTCTGAAATTGGTCTCAAGACATAAACACAACTATCCCAACTCTTTCCTACTTATGAGAATCCTTTAAATAAACTCCAAGAACACATATCCCACTTTGAGAAATATTTAATCTAGCCCAAGGTTGGAACTCAAAGCATCAATACATTCACATAAACCTTATGCAAAGATTTTAAGATTCAAAGAATAGAGCAAAGGAGAGCAAAGATCTAAGATTTGTATTAAGTATAACCTTTCACCATGTAAATACAGTATCCTCAATAGTAAGCTTGCAAGATGAGAGCAACCTATCAAAAATTACAATCCTTGACTGAGAGCTAGGGTTTTAGAAATGTCTATCTTTTTAACACCTAAACTTCCATCCTCTTAGAATGATCATGAAAAATCCCTTTATACCAAGAGATGCAACAAGAAACTGATCATTCTAGGGTTACAAAAATTAACCTAAAAAACCTTTACAACAACCCCAAAGGGTTTACAATAACTACACTACTGAAATAGATGAGATATTTTATAATTGAGTCGACGTGATTTTTGTCTTCAATGCTATCCTTGGCTCTTTTTCAACAAATTTGATTTTACCATCACGTTGTCAAACTGCAATGAATGCCCTTCTGCAATAATTCAACCCTGATATTCATTTGGCTTGGCATCATAGGAAACAAAATTGGATTTTAGCTGTAATTTATACCTTCTATATCCTTCCCTAACTGCAATCTATACTAAAGAATTCAATTCCTGGCCACTGCATCACTTTACAAAACTCACTGGTACTAAAACCCTAGCAAAACCCTGGAGGATATTTGAATTTGAATAAAAATGGTAACTGGCTCAACTTTAAAATGTGACTATTGATGCATTTTATTCCTGATAGATTAGGTGGCTCGTAGAATCTCACAACAGTCAATGAAAACCCTTTAAAAATTGCTTTCCACATCACTAAACCCTTGAACCAATAAAAATAGAGCACATCAGCGATGAATCGACACCATCTAGCACATTGGACCCACTCTTTATAAGCTTAAGATCGAATGATTGGCACATAATCTCATGCCTCTGACACACTTTATGAGATCATATGCCATCCATTAGATCATCCATCTTGGCATCTTTTTGAATCTCTCAGGCCCACTGACATGTCCTCCTTTCCTTTCTAGCTCAGCCGATCACAATATGACATCTCAATAATGAATCACAAGATGGTCCCAGTATTCTTGAAAAACCCTAACCCTTTAACAATTTGGCAAATATGCGACTGCAAAGAGAATCTAAGTTGCTTAATATCTTTCTTAACCATGGTCTGTTTGAATGATTCAGCGAACAAGGTTTTTCGTTGAATCGCCTAATGTTTTGTTTAACCCTGGGTTACACTTTGTGAATGCAAAAAACCTTCATTTTCTCATTCACAAGATCCTTTAACTTAACCCTTCATTTTTTTAATGGTTTATATTTGGTGAATCGATGACCAAAGACAATTGCATGTTCACTACAAAATTTAGGGCTCACTAATTCATTTGGAGATTCAACGAATAGACATTCGTGTATTCGCTAAAAGATTTAGAACTCTGCTAGAATACTTTGCGAATGAGCGAATACAAAGAAATTTTATCAGTGCCATCAAACACTTGTCTAAGTTTGCAAAAAAATTTGATACCTCTAGGCCTGCCTGCAAATTGCCACATGTCAACACACCATTCTTTGTCTCTACCCAGTCACCTCTAACATAGGACCCACTTGCTTAGAATAAGATCAACAGCTATCTTAAGTTTGCATAGAGCTAAAAGATTCTATGCAAACATTAGACAACCGTTAGATCGATTCTTCATGACCACTATATAGATTCTCTGACACAGGACCCTTTGACAAATTCTAACACATCATGATGTGGACCAATGAAAAGATGCCAACTGCGCACACCTGGTAGTGGATCCACCACTTTGAAACACTATGTCACAAAAGAGAATCAATGATTGGCATAAGATCACAAGCCTTTGACACATCCTTTGCAAACTTACACCAATCATTAGATCAAGATGTTGTCAGAGTCGGGCCCAGGAAAAGACTTAAGCTGGAAACATTAGGAAAATATTAAGCATTAGGACTTCGGAAAAATCACTGCCATCGGACTTAGGAAAATTTAATTCGCTGGGCACTTGAAAACTTAGGAGAATAAAGGCCGCCGGGGTAATAAAATTTAATGCACATGTCTTTATTAGTTTTAAGTGGCCCCAAAAAGTAACATAAAATTAGAACCAGGCTAGGGCACACTTAGGGTTTTCTTCCAAATGGCTAGAATATGAAAATTTTGCCTAGGGTTCTGCCAGGAAAATGGGAAAACTAATTGTAGAGGCTTGCAAAATATGATTTAGGCATGGAAATTTTTACTTGTGCTAATAGGGCTCTTTTCTGGTCTTTTAATACATGGCCATTGTTCTTATCCTATGATTCTTGCAAGCACCATCGTTTGCTCATTGCCTTGTTTCATTGTTAATTGCTACCATGCATTGCAGATGATAGCCCACAAGCCCATATTTGTTGTGTCATCCAATTTTAGCACTCATTACTAGTTTTTCCTCAAATTCTTATTGTTGTATACTTGATACTATCCCCTCATTATTTACCTCAATATGCTAATGCTTCAAGTTGCCATTGCTGCGTAGATGTACTATTTGTTTTTCTATGGCGCCACTATTTGTTGGCATTAAGCAGGATTGCCACTAGTGACAACACTTATTTGCATCCTCAGTGCAAACTGAGGAGAACAGTGCAAACCGAGCAGAACAGTGCAAACTGAGCAGGACAGTGCAAACTGAGCAGGACAGTGCAAACTGATCAGAACAGTGTAAACCGAGCAGAACAGTGCAAACCGAGCAGGACAGTGCAAACTGAGCAGGATAGTGTAAACTGAGTAACATTATGTCTACCGAGTCACAAGTATTTACCGAGTTCAAAACTTACTGATTGGTTAGTATGAACTGAGCCTTCACTTCTACCGAGTGCATGACGATGCTGAGTAATGCAGTGGATGCTGAGTATTAGAAAGTCACCGAGTTAGTTTGCAGGAACTATGTAACCATACTTGGGCTGACTTAGTAGCACTTATGTTTATTTGTCAAGCTGACTTTGTAATTTTAATTAATTGTTTAGACTTGTATATAAACAATGTTGTGCAAATACCAAGATGTATAAATGTGAAAAAATATAGAAGAGATAAAAGGTAGAAACTAGTGAATTACAAAGGGCTACTATACATAAGGAGTAGCAAAGACAAATTCATCATAGAAGGTGATCATTACATCAGTGAATCTCATTCAACAATCCAGTTGCAAAGTAAGAGATCTACTATTTCATCCTAACAGGTGAATCAGCTTGAAATCCTTTAACCAGGTAGACTTAACAGTCTTTGTAAAATCTCTTAACCGAGTGCATACTTCATTGTATGTTTGTAAAACCTCTAACAAGGTGGACCTAATAGTCCTTATTGTTCCTAGCAGGGCAGATCATCAGAAGTGATCAATGTAAGCCTTAACTGGCCAAATTTATACTGCAGTATTAAAGCTTTGTGGGTTTCATCCCCACCCTAGTTTTACTTTCTTTTGGAAGGTTTCTGGGTAACCAAATCTATGTGTCATTGTTGTGAATTCTTTTAAGTTTCATGCTTTCTATATGCAAAAGGATAAAGTGAACTATATGTTAATACATCTGATATTGAAAGAAAATTTTGAAGTTACTGATTCACCCCTCCCCTCTTAGTAACTTGGTTAACTCTTGAATATTTCCAACAATTGGTATCAGAGCTATATTGGTTCTCAAGATAAAGCTTAAATAGCCTGAGCAAAGATCCAGGACAATGGAGGTATTCAAACTGAACAAGGTGATTGAAAATGAAAAGCTAGATCTAGAAATGGCCATAGCTAAACTTAAAGAAGCAAAAGAACATCTTTCCCAATCCCTAAGAAGAAGGAAGGAACTTGCAAATCAGATGAATGGTCATAATTACATTGAAGAAAAGATTGAAGATCTCTTTCCCTCAGATAGCTCAGATGAAGCAAACAATGCTCTCAAAGAACTCCTAGAAAAGAATGGGTCTCTGTAGGAAGAAGTGAGAAAATTAAAAAGAGAACAAGAACTACACTCAACAAGATTTTGTGAGATCTTAGAACAAAGAAACAAGTTGAAAGATGAATTAGATGGAAGGAACAATGAAGTCCAAAATAAAACCCTTCAGCTAGAAAACCTAATTGATCAGATCTCCCATACAAATGAGGAAATTTTGTCTCTAAGATTAGAAATAGAAAGCACAAGAGAAGAACTAAGATCTAAAAAGAAAATCAATCTAAGATTGATGGATGACCTAAACACTGAAAAAAAAATCAATGAAAGAATGCTGAAGAGCCAAGAAGACTTAAATCAGCTATATGATCGAAATCTTCATAGGCAAAAAGGAAAAGCAGGACTTGGATACAAAGGAGAAGGTGAATCTTCTAAGCAAGGTACTCAAAGAAATTAGAAACCTACTTGTAATCATTGTGGAAAAATAGGACATACTTCAAATAAATGTTGGAGCAATGAAAAAGCAGAATTCAATGGAAAATGCTACAACTGCAATCAGCATGGTCACAAAGCAAATGAATGCAGGGAAAAACCAAGATTCAAAGGTAATTGTCACAAATGTAACAAACAAGGTCACAAGGCATCCGAGTTCAGATCCAAATCATTCAATCCAGCAGAACAAATTATGAAAGCAATGTTTGGATGGGATTACAACACTTGGTGTAGATGTCATTACTGTGGAGAATATGGACACATTGGCATGAACTGCATAAAACATCATCTAAGAAAAAGAGATACTACCATAAGATATTTCAAATGCACTAAACTTGGTCATATAGCCAGAAATTGCATGAATGCTAGTGAAGTTGAAGATGGAAAGAAGAATGAAGCAACTAAGGTCAAGAAAAAGATGAGACAATAGTGGATTCCTAAATCTACCAAGAAAACCAGTCCAAGTAATGGAATGGGTGGCTCTACCGACTCAAACTAAATTCCCAAGAAAGCACTGGAACTGTATTCTCATAGACAAATTTCAAGCAATTCCAGAACTGAATTAAAAGAAAGATCTAAATTGGCATACAAGATGCAATAAGATCATAGGAAGGTCGGTATCAGTTTTCACCAAGCGAGGTCGGGAGCTGTCTAATATGATTACCGAGCGAGGTCGGAGCAATATGAATTCTCAAGTTCACCGAGTTGTGAAGTCTTTACCGAGCAATTAATTCATAGTGGGTGACAGTCTGTCGGAATTCATACCCTAATTTCTACTAAGCATTAATGATAGAGTTGTAAACAAAAGGCAAGAAATCAAACTCATTCTTCACCGTGAACTTTAGCATTTTGAGAGCAGAAAATTTCTAGAGCAATCAAGTGATTCAAATACTTTTGTGAAAAGAATTCTCTGTGAGCTACCATGGCATCATCCAGCGCTTCAGCGAAGAAAGGATCAGAAATGATAATCCAAGGGGAATGGAGAGCACCAGATTTCAAACTCGTGCCCGCAATTGCAGCAGCCCTAGACCCGAACGGAGCTCAATCTAAGATTCCTCCTAAGGTACTACTTGTTAATGATATTCACAATCATTTCAATTGTGCAATTCAAGAGATGGGAAACCTAGAGCTAGATATTGTGCGTGAGGAACTGTGTGTGAATGGTATTCTAAAACCAGAGCACAAACATCTGGAAGACAAGGGATTAGTTCACATTACACATTTACCTCGAAACTTTCAGAAGAAATGGGTTAGATACATTCTCAGCCGTTTACATGAAGGCAAGATTTGGCTTGAGCAACCCATAGAGATCACTAAGAAGATGATTCACCAAATCATCGGTCTTCCCATGTTAAACAAAGTTAAATCTACCAAAACCCTAGGTAGGCCGGAGCTGGAGAAGAAAACCCTAGCCGAGTGGGACGGTAGAGGCATGAAAGTAAGCAGCATTACTGATGTTGAACTGAAGTTTGGAACACACATCATTGCTCATAAAATATATAGTTCAAGTTGATAGAATAGTGTTTCCTGTGAAGCCATAGACCTAGCATACAAAGTGGTAAAGAATAATTTATCATTTGACCTTGCAGATTTGTTGTTAAAACAGTTTAACAAGAACATGGAAAGCATTCAAACTTCCAAAAACAATCCATGTAAGTTTGGATCTCTACTGGTTTGTTTATTTTTCTATGTTCAAAAATTCTTCCCTTCCAAAGGAAAAGTAGTATGGAGAAAGGATGTGCCAATTCTTTATGAGATAAATGAATATATTTCAGAAATGGGTGAAAATTTTGAGAACATCATGGATAGTTATTTTGAGTCTTTCAAGGAGAAAATGAACGACAGATTCCAAATTCCACAGAAGTTGGTGGAGGATTATAAGGATGATATTTGTTTCATGGTGGACTATGACAGAGTATACATTCAAGCAGCTAAACTAAGGATTGTACATGTGAAACCTCTTCCTTATGAGGTAAACATTGATGAAACAAAGAATATGATTGAAGCCCTCCTTAATCAGCCTGTTGATCCCAAAGCTCCATATTTTGGGACATATGAAGAAGCAAAAGTGAGAATTGAATTAAGTATAAAGCTTCCACAAGCAGTAAATAAAGGAAAAAAGAGGATAGCCAAAATGCAAATGCTAACCGAGGATAGAGGAGAAGACACTGAAGAAGAAGAGAAAAAGGATGAGAAAACAGAGGAACTAGAACCTGCAAAGAAGAAAGGAAAGGTATTCATCACCAAGGTAATTAAGCCTCCCACTACCGTATTTACAAGGAGAAGTGCAAGGGGTAAGGAAGACAAAAAGGACAAAGATATAATATTCAAAAAGCCTCCTCTAACCCTTCAAGAGAAGATCAAACTTTTGAGAGAAGGATCAGGATCTGGAGTAAGTAATATAAAATCTTTAAAATATGAAACAAGATCAGAAACAGAACAAAAGGAGATTGAAGATGCTGTCATTGAAAAGATGGGATAGTGGAAATACTCTCCTGATGAAATAGCCCAACAGATTCCAGGATCTTTATTAGATCAAATAAAAATGAGATGGGCCAATGCAAGGTAAACTGTAAAAGACATATTTGATCAAACCCTGAAATAGTTAATGCCGAGCTTGAAAAATGATGAAATAAAGAAGGCATTGAAGGAGAATGAAAATAAGATGACACTAAACTTCAATACTTGTTTAATTCTGATTAACAATATTGAATCGATTGTGAAGACTACAAATGCCACATGGAAGAACATATACCATCTTCACCAACCGAGTACTGAATCAGTTATAATAAAAGACATTGAAGATGACAGTGATGAATAGGAAGAAGCCACTGAGGTAGATGATACCGTGAGGATAGCGGTAGAAGTCATTGCATCACTTCCTACCTCTCCAGCAAAAGTTACTACATCTAGCCCGGAGACATCTTCAAGCATGGTTGTGACAACTTCAACATTTGTCCAATCACCTATAGCAACAACATAAGTAACTACCATTTCTTCTACCGAGTTGTAGTCTCCTATTTCATCAAGTTTTCCAGCAGTAAGTATTCCAGTTTTTGATTCTACAAGTGTAAATACTTCAAGTTCTCCAGTAGATAGTTTACCATTCTCTATAGCCAGTCCTAATATGTCTACTATCACTACTACTAAGGCATTAAGTACCATAATAGATAAGCCTAAGGCTCAACCGAGTATAAGATTTTTGGGCAAGAATATAGTAGAGGATATAGACCTAGATGAGGAAATAGAGATTCCAACATTGGATTTTGAAAATCTATCAGCGGATCAAATGCAAAATATAGGTGAAATCCTTCAAAGGAAAGCGAAGCAAAAGAAACTTAAAGAGGAGAGAGACAAGGAATATAAAATCATTAAGGATGCTAACGACATTTTGTCAGAAGCATTAGGTATTAAAGTAGACTCCTCTCAACATGTTTTGTTACAATTAGCAGAAGCGGTAAATAAGTACAATGAGGATTCATCTGGGACAGACAAGTTAATTGAAAAAGCTGAGAAGAAATTCAACAATAAAGTGCTTGAGCACATTGCTCAGCACATAGCTATTAATCAAGTAGAATTATCTTTAGTTTTGACAAACATTGAATCTTCCTATTCGAATGTTACCTCTCTTTTGGCCAAACTATGCAATGTTGCCGAATTCACCAAGGATGTCAAGGATAAAATGAATAAAATTGATGAGGATTTGAAGATTAGCATACAGAAGCTACAACTTGAACCAAGTTCAAACTCTTCTCATCACATGAAAATCTCATTCCTATCAAATATCCAATCAGAACTACTGAAAGAAGACACAAGGATCCGGTCCACACTGCTAGACATTTAGAACATGATCCTTCCCATCATGAATACAATGTATAAGTACATTGAACATTCCAAAACATTATTTCATGACAATCAATTCTCAATAGCAGATCACATGATTGCACTCTCTGCAGAAGTCCAAATTGCAATCCAAACATGCAAGATTCTACAAGAAAATTGGGACAGAACCCTGGCACTGATAATGAAGGTACATTCTATTTTTCTATCAAATTTTGGATTCTCCCTATAAAACACTTGTATATACACCTTTGGCATTATCGTCAAAAAGGGGGAGATATGTATAGAAGAAAAAGTTAGTACATTGAAAGGGGAAGATAATTTATAAAGCCCTATGACAAAGACAAATTTTGAAAAATCAAAATAAATCTCAGCATGGTTCATGTATATAAGTTTTGGGCAATAAGTGTTTTTGTCACTAATGCCAAAGCGGGAGATTGTTGGCATTAAGCAGGATTTCCACTAGTGACAACACTTATTTGCATCCTCAGTGCAAACCGAGTAGAATAGTGCAAATCGAGTAGAACAGTGCAAACCGAGCAGGACAGTGCAAACCGAGCAGGACAGTGCAAACCGATCAGAACAGTGCAAACCGAGCAGAACAGTGCAAACCGAGTAGGATAGTGCAAACCGAGTAGGACAATGTAAATCAAGTAACATTATGTCTACCGAGTCACAAGTATTTACCAAGTTTGAAACTTACCGAGTGGTTAGTATGAACCGAGCCTTCACTTCTACCGAGTGCATGACGATGCCGAGTAATGCAGTGGACGCCGAGTATCAGAAAGTCACCGAGTTAGTTTGCAGGAATCATGTAACCATACTTGGGCTGACTTAGTAGCACTTATGTTTATTTGTCAAGCTGACTTTGTAATTGTAATTAATTGTTTAGACTTGTATATAAACAATGTTGTGCAAATACCAAGATGTATAAATGTGAAAAAATATAGAAGAGATAAAAGGTAGAAACTAGTGAATTACAAAGGGCTACTATACATAAGGAGCAGCAAAGACAAATTCATCACAAAAGGTGATCATTACATCAGCGAATCTCATTCAACAATCCAGTTGCAAAGTAAGAGATCTACGGTTTCATCCTAACAGGTGAATCAGCTTGAAATCCTTTAACCGGGTAGACTTAACAGTCTTTGTAAAATCTCTTAACCGAGTGCATACTTCATTGTATGTTTGTAAAACCTCTAACAAGGTGGACCTAATAGTCCTTATTGCTCCTAGCAGGGCAGATCATCAGAAGTGATCAATGTAAGCCTTAACCGGCCAACTTTATACTACAGTATTAAAGCTTTGTGGGTTTCATCCCCACCCTAGTTTTACTTTCTTTTGGAAGGTTTCTGGGTAACCAAATCTATGTGTCATTGTTGTGAATGCTTTTAAGTTTCATGCTTTCTATATGCAAAAGGATAAAGTGAACTATATGTTAATACATCTGATATTGAAAGAAAATTTTGAAGTTACTGATTCACCCCTCCCCTCTCAGTAACTTGGTTAACTCTTGAATATTTCCAACACTATTTTCATACACATTAAGCATCATGAGTGTCATTGCTATTTTAACTAGTATAAAGGCTATGCATAGCCCGTGAGTTGGTCTATGTCAATTACTATTGAAGTCCCGAGAGCTAGGCATCATTGCTTGTGGTCTATTCTTTTAGATGTTTATGCTGTTAGTATTTGTGCTTTCATGTTTATTATATGCAAAGACATTAACAAATCTATGAGTCTGCTAGCATATAAACTATGAAAGTTTTTATAATCTCTTATCAATGGCCCATAATAAAGTTGATCACATGTAGATTGTTGCACATATCTTAGACATATAAACTGCTATTGATTATGGATCAACATGATGTATTATTGTTTATTGATTGGGGCCAAGGGCATTACATTTGATGCTTTTGAATGTCATTTTGTTATGGTCTTCCATACTGCATAACTTTAACAGCTCATGCTTGGACATTTGATGCTTGGTTGATCACTGTCATTATCATGCCCTGCTCTATTTTGGGTAGCATTACCTCACTACTCTGCCATTTGATACATTTGTTGGCATGATTTTAAAGCTTGTTTGTTAGAGGCATGTGTTTATTTTGTCAGCTTACTGTAGCCTGTGCTTATCTTTCCTGGCACATGCAGATTTGCCTCCTTCTTGCAGGTTTTGGACCACAGGTGCTCTTTGGACAGGACTGGATCCAGACACCATTACCATGCAATGTCTGGTACCCCTATATTTTGTGTTCATACTTCATGTATATCTACACTTATTTATGCAATTCTAGTAATGGCTATGCTCATGGCTTGTGTGAGCTTTAGATAAATGTTCTGCTCAGTTCTTTTCCTTTATTACAGCATACTTAAGACATTGATACATGCACATGTAATTATTAGATGTAGCCCATTTTATTTTCTCTTTCATGTAATTTACAATGAAATGAACACAAATTTAAACAAGACCACTAATAATTCAAACTAGGGTGTAGTAGTCTCACTTAGTAACTAGGCCTCCAAAGATGAGTAAAATATTGATAATAGGACCTTGATAATATGTTACAATGGTAGCATCTATCTCCTTGATATTCTGATTAAGTACATCCAATGAGGGTGCAAGTGCATGTCTTAATTGTGCTTGCATAGATTATCTTAGCTATCTCTTTCTCTGCCTTCTCAATCTTGTCTATTTGACCTTAATAGACATTATTACACATGTTTATATCTTGGGAGGGGTCTTCTCCTAATTTTCTCACAACTTCCATTAGGGATTCAACTTCTTGAATCTTCTTGGAAATCTCAGATGTGAGTTTTTCTTTGTTCATACAATCATCAATTATCTTCCTTCCTTTTGTTGCTATCTCCTTTAACATAGCTTGACCAACCTTAAGAGAATTGAGGTCAAGTGAAAAATTACTTATCAATTCATTCAACCTCTTCTTAAGATATTTCTCCTCTATAATCTTAGATGCTGCTTCTTCAAGGCTTGAGAAATTTTCTTTAAAACTTAATGGGATGCAACTTACATCATCCACTAAATGAACTTTTATTACTTTCTTGTCATTAGGAAGTAGGTTGTTTAGTATGCTTACTGATTCACCAAATAATGGATTCCTCATTACTTGTTTCTCCTTTTCTTTCTCCATTTTGAACACACTTATTTTCATCAGATCCTCTTCTCCCCATGAGTCTAAACTTATTGTATCAGGGGTTAAACTTGACAACAATGAGATTGATGGCTTAGGGGTAAGGAGTGAGCTTTGGATTACTTCCATCATCTCAGTCTTTACCTTCACTAGTATTTCAACACAGGGCACATCTATAGGTTCATTTTCCTTCTCTTCTTTCTATCTAGTTATGTCTTCAATCTGAACTTCTTCTTGTTGCTTAGGTGAATTATTAGCACATAGAATCTCTACTTCCTTAGTGCTCACAAATTCTTCCTCAAACTTATCTTTAAAGTCTTTATCTATAGCCGCCATTGATATTTCTACATTATCAATCACTATAGTTTCTTCTTTTGCTTCCATTGCTTCTATAGGTGTTGGCACTATGGGCGCAAAATTCTATGGACCTATCATCGGTGCATCAGGGATCTCTAACTCCTTGTCTTGCTCAGAGGGAACTTGAGTTGTAGGTATAGTAGGAGGATACATGTGTCCATCCAAAAACACCTTCTCAAATGCCTATACTATCTCCTTTGCAACTAACTTGTAATCTTTCTTCATAATTTGTAGAATTCTTAGTTTGTTTCTTAGGTGAGGCTTCACCAAATCTAATAACATTGTTTTCTCTTCAACTGAACAAACTAGGAGGTTATCATCTAAAGTCTTTTCCCTTATTCTGAAATCTTCTTCTATTGCTTGTCTCTTCAAATAATCTAGAATGTTCCAAACATTATCTGTAATGACTGTCTTGAGTTCTAGAACTATCTTCTTGAACTTAATCATGTGCTTTATGATCATACTATCAATTTTTGATTTATCAATCTCATGATACATGTCATAAAACTTAGCTACTTGATCAATTCTCCCTTCATCTACTACTCTAGTTCCCAACACTTCAATATTTGGTCTAAATCCTACCTTAGGAGGTGCTTGAGTGTTTCTACCTTTGCGTCTTGTTGTTCTAGAGGATGGGTGGCTTGTGCCAGTCTTCTTCTTCCTCTTAGACATCTTGCTAGGCTTAGGAGGTGGAGTGGACTCCAGATCAATAGTAGGTGTAGGTGCAGGAGTGTTATCTTCTATCTTTTTCTTCTTCTCCTTGGGATCATTAGTCTTCTCTATTTTCACTTCAGAAGAGGGTGCACTCTCAAGTTGCATTACAATCTTGGCTTCCCTAGCTTTATCTAGGTCTGCTTGTGTAACACCATGAATTTTTAGTATATCTAATGTTATCTTGGATGCTTTTCTTTTTGTTGTTGCACTATATAAGACTAAATCTACTTGTCTTGTTTTCTCCTCATAAATACCCCATCTTGGTTCATTGGGATCCTTAGGCACTGACAAGAGTACTTGTGCATAAGCTTCCAAAATATGTTCCTCCACTTCATAACCAAGTGGATGAATCCATTTAGTTCTAGGATCTATAGCTTCCATGCATGTGATATTTGTCTCTACCATGAAACAAATGTTATCCTTATACTTCTCCACAATCCTCTCAGGTATCCTATACCTTCTCTGCATTCTGATTTTGAATGTATTTATTTCTAAGTCCATGAAATATTTCAAGGAACTTTCTGATGTTGCCTTGAGTGAGATTTGTGGCATTGTAGGTAAACTCATGTCAAGATAGAGAACTGATACTTTACCAACAATGTGGAAGTACATATAGATGATTAGTGACCCAAACCTTAATATTTTTCTCTTGTCATGCTTAATGGCCCTTATGTTATCCATCAACTATGCATGCAAGATCTCACATAGGTTGAACTCTCCATTTTCCTTTACAATTATGATAGCTACCAAAATGCTAGTTGTGAACACACTATTCACTCTATTTGTATGATGGAATGTATAACCAAGTATCAGACATTAGTTTTTATGTCCTTCTCCTCTATCGGCTCAATTTTCATGCCATGCTTATCACTGTGGGACTTACAAGCTTTCTCAACTAGTTTCCTAACATCCTTACCAGTAGGAAGAATGTCGCCTGTCTTAGATAATCCTTTCATCTCATAAATGAGATCTGAAGTAATGTGAACTGGAACTTCTCCTATCCAAAATAGGTCATCATGTATTCTTCTTAGTAGGATCTTAATCCATTTGGATTCATCGAACTCATATGTAGTCACATACTCAATAATTGGGTGATTTTCAAGGTGCACAAACTCATCCATGAATGTCATGTTTAGTTTCATCATTGAATCTAAGTGTGACCTAATCATGTCCAATCCTATAGGTTCCTTCTTGTAGTATATGTATGCGCGTATGTCTTCTATGTGCATAACTCCCATCCAAGTCCTAGAGAATGACCCTTCCAAATCATCTAAGACTGACTTAAAAGGATGCTTCTTGAAAATGTATCTCTTCCTTTTAGTAACATCAAACACAACTCAAGTGGCCATTACTTACTTGATTAATCACTCAAATAGGGTTCCAAAGGGTTTCTGAGCCGTCGTGACTAAACTAGGGTTCCACAACAATCTTAACTTCCTTCCACTGATGAAAACAACTGAAATCTTCCCACATTTATTTTCAAGTTGTCTATACTAGTGTATATGACTTATTATAGTGTTTTAATTATGGCAACAAATTCATATAGTAGATTGGAGTCAGCACACTTAATGAGAAGATCAGAAATTGGCTAAGTGTTGAAGACTGGACAGTATACAGAGTACCTAAAGCTCAGGGCATCAACACATGTGCATATGACCTAGTTATGATATGTGCCCTAGAAGATAAGTTTTTAAGACTATAGTCATGCTTATTCTATGAGTGCATGATTAGATATGAAAGTATGAGAAAGATACAGACAGTTGAAGTTACACAGCCAGTGTGTGCTAGAGAAGGATAGAGAAAGCAGCCGACTGTTAGCATTTTGATTTGTGGTTATATTATAATGTTGTAAAGGCTATGCACCTATTGTAATTAGGTTACCGACATGTTAATATGTTTGTTTGTAAACATGCTTGAGACAATTCAATTGGAAGTGTTGTGTGTAATAGGTTTAAGGGTTGACCTAGTTATTTGTTTTGTATGTGCATATAAATATAAGATGTGCCCAATGTAATTGGCATGGAAGTTGATATAGAGTTGTGATAAGCAGAGAAGAATTGTGTGAAGAGACTATAAGATGTATTAGATCTTTGAAAAAGGTCAAAGCATTGGCGCATCAAAGGAATTGATCAGACAAGTAGTGTCACAGTGAAATTTCATCCAACAGATATAATGTGTATCTGAGATTAGAAGGTTGTAGCCTTAACCACTTGAGTAGTGAGCTCTAGGATTGTGCATCCACTCCCCTAACAAGGACTATTGTAAAAGACTCCTAACAAGGTCCAACCTTTAACAAGCTCTATTGTACTTAAAGCATTGTAAAGAAACTTCTAATAGGGTTAAGGATCTTCTAACAAGGATCATAAAACACTAGTACATAATATTAGTGGGTGTCAATTCCCACTAGGGTTTTTACCTATTTGGGTTTCCCATAACCACATTGGTGTTACGTGTTGATTTCATGTTTCATTTTTATGTGAATGTTCATTTCAGTACTTAAGTATTTAAGTTAAGTTTGAGATTAAGCAAAAAGATAAAATACAGTGAACACTGATTCACCCCCCCCCCTCTTAATGTTCCCATTCCTAACAATTTGTATCAGAGCTCTAGTCCTCAGCAAAGAAGTTTAATCACTTGAGAAGATCATGGACAAAGTAGAAATGAAACATCTAAAAAGAAACCTGGAAGCTTCTCTTGAAGATCTAGACAAATCTAAAAGGGAAAATAAAGAACTAAAAGAAAGACTCAGTGATGCTCAATTAGTCATCAAAAGGCTAAGAAAGGATTTGATAGAATGCTCTACCAATGATCTAGGGACAATGGTCAAAAAGTTGAATGAAGAAAATGCATCCTTAAAAGAACAACTTGAATAATTTCATGATAAGCTAATTAATAGTCAGGAAGTCTATGAAGAACAGGTCAAAGAGAACCTTCAACTCAATGAAGAATTAAGGCAAGAAAACATGGAAATCTTGGAGCTAAGAAACAACAAAGAAAGCTTGGAATCTGAATTGAAAGAAGGAAAGAATCACATTGACAAATTATAGACCAGTTTTGATTTGATAGAATCTCAGGTGTATGCAAGAAGAGCCAAAGGAGATACTAGTTGTATTGGATACAATGAAGCAAAAAATTAGATTGATAACATGTGAGCAAGAATGAAAGCACCAGAAGGCACCTCAGATGCTAAGGAGACTAGAAGTTAGACTAAGGATCATATTGAACCACCTAAGAATGAGTGAAATCTAGTTGAACACACTTGTTATGCATGTAACAAGCATCGACACATAGAAAGGAATTGTACAGAGGTAAGACCTTTTAATGGTTACTGTTATTCATATAATAAATTTGGTCATAGAGCTATGAATTGCAAGACAAGTCAAAAGAACAGGACTCAGTATAATTAGAGAAATCAGAATAAGTGAAATGAAAGAAGTTCTCAGAATGTTACATGTCAGATATGTAACTATAATGGTCACTCAACTAGACAATGTAAAATGGTGACCCATGTCAATGTGCTGAGGAATATAAGGCCTCCACTCATTTGTCACTCTTGTAACAAGGCTAGACACATCTCAAAGTTTTGTAGATCAAATATGCAAGGCTAGGAAAGCCCTAAAAATCCTGAAGAATCAATTTTGGATCCTGAAGGAGAAGTTAATTTTGTGAAAGCTTTAGAGGATGCGAGCTTGATTTGGTCAGAAGAAAAAAAGGACAAGGTTGATGAGTATGTATTGGATGCATCCACAGTGGGCGCACCCTCTACATCTAGATGAATGGCCCTCAGGGTCATAGGGGGAGCTAATTTAGCTCTAAACCCTTGCGTGGCTGGTA
The DNA here is from genome assembly GCA_027943335.1 of Chamaecyparis obtusa. Classification (NCBI taxonomy): domain Eukaryota; kingdom Viridiplantae; phylum Streptophyta; class Pinopsida; order Cupressales; family Cupressaceae; genus Chamaecyparis; species Chamaecyparis obtusa. The sequence continues at coordinate 645,149 of BSBK01003890.1, forward strand.
TACTCACTCTTAGAGTATGCACCTTTGAACTTAAGCTTTTGGAGACTAGAGGAACCTTCCTGAAAGAACACACTAGCTGATTATTTTCAGAATGAAAGTTGGAAATTTCCATATGACAGCCAGGTTTATGCAACGAACATTAATGGTAGAATTTCTACTTTAAAGTACATAGAAGTTAGAAGATCTCTCATTGCATTCAAATTGAGAGCATTTGGAGAGAAGAAGAGCCCTAGTAGTTGATTGAGAAGGATTGTAGTTTTATTCATCAAGTGACTTGCTATGAATTTGATCAGTTGCAGAAACCCTAGTTCATCGCGTCGATTCAGAATATCTTGGAAACCTTTGAGAAAGCATTATACAAGTAAGTAATGGCTACTCCTATAGTATTTAACATTTTAGAAAAGAAAAGATATGTTTTTAAGAGGCATCAATTTTAATCAACACTAGATGACCTAGAAGGGGCATTCTCCCATACACCTATGGGTGTTATGCATGTCGAGGATATTAGGCCATGCATCTACTATAAGAAAGAACTAGTAGGATTGGACAGATTAAGGGCACACATGGAGACTATGTTAAAACTAGACAAAACCTTTATGGATGAGTATGTGCAGTGGGATAATCACCCTATAGTGGAGTATGCTAGGGCATATGAGTTCTATGAATCAGAATGGATCAAGATTCTACTAAGAAGGATTCACGATGACCTATTCTGGGTAGGTGAAGTACTGGTCAGAATTACTAGTGACCTAATTCATCAGATGATAGGCCTCCCAAGGACATGCGCCATCCTTCTAGTGGGAAAAGATGTGAGAAAGATTGTTGAACAGACTTGTAAGTTAAGAAGTGATAGGCGCGGAATGACCATAGAGCCTATTGAGAAAGATGTCATCAAATTAATGTCTATGATACTTGGATACAGGTTTCAACACACCAATAGGGTAAATAGTGTGTCTATAGCCACAATTCTTGTAGCCATAAGAATTGTACATGAGAATGGAGAGTTCAACCTATGTGAAATCTTGCGCACACAGCTAATTGACAACATCAATTCAATCAAGCATGATAAGACCAAGATATTTAGATTTGGGTCTTTGATCATTTATATATACTTCCATATTATTGGAAAGGTGTCAGATTCATACCTTGATAGGACTATTCCCACTATGCCACATATATCCTTCAAGGCATCTATTGAGAGCACTCTAAGAGACAACCTGACATTGGAATTAAAAACATTCAGGGCTAAGATGCACATGAGGTACAAAATTCTAGAAAAGATATTTGAAAAGCATAAGGATACTATTTGTTTTATGGTTGAGACTGACACAACTTGCATGGAGGTAGTTGAACCAAGGAAAAAGTGGATTCATCCACTAGGATATGAAGTAGAAGAGCTTATTCTAGAGGCTTATGCTCAAGTTCTGTTGTCAACCCCTAAAGACCATAATGAGACAATATGGGGAACCTATGAGGAGAAAACAAGAGAAGTTGATGTAGTGTTAAACAATGTGGCAACAAAAAGAAAGGTTGCTAAAGTTACCTTAGAGATCTTGAGAATTCATGGAGTGTCTCAAGCAAACCTAGACAAATCAAGGGAACAAAAGATTGCTTTGGAATTAGAAAGCGCAGATGTAGAAAAGGCAGAATTAGATGATCCTAAGTTGAAGAAGGTGAAGATAGAAAAATCCGATGATCAGAAGGGTAAAATTGATGTTACTCCTTCTATGCCCAAAGAAACCATTGACCTTACTACTCCTCCTGAGTATAAGGCAATGCATAAAAGGAATAAATAGATCAGCATTGGTCATCCATCCTCGAGAGTAACAAGGAACAAAAAGAACTCACAAGCACCGCCTGAAGTAAGTTTTAAACCTAGTCTTAGTGTGCTAAGTGCAAGAATAATTGATGAAGATAGAATTGATCAAGTAGGAAAATTTTATGAAAAATATAGTGAGATAGACAAATTAGAGATACATGGAATGATAGTTGAACATATGTTGAAGTTCAAGAAGATAGTCTTGGAACTTAAGACTATGATCCCTGATAATGTATGGAACATCCTATAATTCCAAAAGAGATAGGCCATTGAAGAAGATCTAAGGATAAGAGAGAAGATTTTAGATGAAACCCTTCCTATATGTGAGCTAGAAGAGAAAAATTTATTGTTAGATCTGGTGAAGCCTCACCTAAGGACCAAGACAAGAACATTGAATATAATGGATAAAAAATTTTAGCTAGTTGCCAAGGAAATAGAGAAAACCTTTGAGAAGGTCTTTATGAAAAATCACATGTATCCACCTACTATGCCCATAGCTCAAGTACCCTCAAAAGAATTCAAGATGGCAGAGCCCACTAATGCATCAGTGATAGGTCCTCAGGACTCATCACCTGTAGTTGAAACACAAATAGAGGTAGATAAGTCTACGCCCATGACATAGTCACTAAAGGATATCACCATTATCATTGATAAGAAAGAGATAGCCATGGCGACCACTGACACTGAGTTGGAAAATTTTAAAGAGGCATTTGTAAGAACACAAGAGGCAGAAAACTTATGCTGTAACACTCCTACTCATCAAGAAGAAATATTGATTGGGGATATAACAAATGAGAAAGAAGAAGAAAAAGAAAAAGAAGTTGAAAAAAAAAAGGAAGAAGAAGAGGTAAAAGGAAGTGAGAAAAAAGATGAAACATCAGTTGAACTAATCAAGGTAAAAAAAGAAGTGATGGATAGCACTCCCATCACTCCCTCAACAACATTGTTGTCAAGTTTGACACCTAACACAACTAGTTTGGATTCATGGGGAGAAGAAGACTTGATTAAGTTCAACATCTTATCTTTGGAGAAGGCCAAGGAGAAATAAGTGATGAGGAATCCCCTCCTTGTAGAATCAGGGAACATCCTGAATAGTTTGTTACCAATAAACAAGAAAGTGTCCAAGGTACACTTTGTTGATGATGTAAATACAGTCATTTCATAGTTCAAAAGAAATTTCTCTAGCATGGAAGAATCTGCATCCCTAGTTGCAAAAGAGAAGTATTTGGAGAAAAGAGTAATTGAATTGATTAACAACTTTGCACTTGACTTGAGTTCACTAAAAACTAGGCAAGCATCCTTGAAGGAGTTTGCAGCAAAGGGCAGAAAGATCATTGTTGACTGTATGAACCAGGACAAGTTGACTGGTGATCTATACAAGAAGATTCAAGAGGTAGAAGCCATGATAGATAGCATAAGAAAATCGGTGTAAGATCCATTTGTTGATGTGAACATGTGTAATAATGTCTACCAAGGATAGTTAGACAAGATTGAGAAGGCAGAAAAAGAGATGACCAAGATAAGGGGTAGGGAGACTCACCTAAGGAATGCTCTTGCGCCCTCATTAAACATACTTAATTAGAATATCAAGGAGATTGATGCCACCATGGTGACATATGATCAAGGTCCTAGCATAGATTTGGAAAAGATGGAGAAGCTGCAGTATGCATTATGTGCCCATCTAGAGATTGTAAATTCTCTCATCACATTTTGGAAGAAGGAGATCCAAAACCTCCAAATAGCATATCTAGATGTTCTCTAAAAGTAAGTTTTTGTACATACAATTTTGACACACCTTTGTCATTAATGTCAAAGGGGGAGTATGTGTAGAATATGGGTTATAGATATGTATAAGGAGAAATAAGATAGAAATTATGTAGAAGGGAGATATAAGAAAAAAGTTTTTTTGTATTAAGGAACAGTTCGCAACTTGGCCATATTCCTTTGTTGCCATCAATGAAAAAGGGGGAGATTGTTGGAAAGTTGGATATACTAGTGTATGTGACTTAGTATAGTGTTTTCATTATGGAAACAAAGTCATATAGTAGTTTGGAGTCAGTGCACTTAATGAGAAGATCAAAAATCAGCTAAGTGTTGAAGACTGGACAGTATACAGAGTACTTGAAGCTCAGAGCATCAGCGCACATGCATATGACCTAGTTATAGTATGCACCCTAGAAGATAATTTGGTTAGACTATATTCATGCTTATTCTCTAAGCTCATGATCAGATATGAAATTATGAGAAAGATACAGACAGTTGAAGTTACACAACTAGTGTGTGCCAGAGAAGAATAGAGCAAGTAGCCAATTGTTAGCATTTTGATTTTTGGTTACATTATAATGTTGTAAAGGCTATGTGGCTATTGTAATTAGGTTTCTAACATGTTAATATGTTTGTTTTTAAACATGCTTTCTCCAATTCAATTGGAAGCATTGTATGTAATAGGTTTAAGGGCCGATCTAGTTGTTTGTTTTGTATGTGCATATAAATATTAGATGCACCCATTGTAATTTGCATGGAAGTTGATATAGAGTTGTGATAAGTAGAGAAGAAGTGTGAAAATAGACTATAAGATGTATTAGATCTTTGAAAAAGGTCAAAGCATTAGCGCATCAAAGGAACAGATCAGGCAAGTAGTGTCATAGTGACAATTCATCCAGCAGATATAGTGTTTATCTGAGATCAGAAGGTTATAGCCTTCACCACTTGAGCAGTGAGCTCTAGGATAGTGCATCCACTCCCCTAATAGGGACTATTGTAAAAAACTTCTAATAGGGTCTAACCCTTAACAAGGTTTGCTATACTTAAAGCATTGTAAAGAAACTCCTAACAGGGTTAAGGATCTTCTAACAAGGATCATAAAACACTAGTATATAATATTAGTGGGTGTCAATTCCCACCATGGTTTTTACCTATTTGGGTTTCCCCGTAACCACATTGGTGTTATGTGTTGATTTCATGTTTCATGTTTATGTGAATGTTCATTTCAGTACTTAAGTATTTAAGTTAAGTTTGAGATTAAGCAAAAAGATAAAATATAGTGAACACTAATTCACGTCCCCTCTCAGTGTTCCCATTCCTAACAACACTAACTGCTTTGATCTCCTGTGCTCTTCAAGGACTCAAAATTGAATGCAAATGTGTGGATAATGGATCTTTTAGTGACTATAAAAACAACTTTCTATAATTAATGCTTTCCACCATAATACAATATGCAACAGAGAATTCTAATCTTTATTTTTGCTATCAATCGAGTTGTGCGCTCTTCCATACAACATAAACTAGTATCCAAAAATCTAAAACCAAGGGTGCATACTTTGAGGGTGATTATATCATCTGCCCAAGGTTCTAGATATAATTTATCTCCCCCTATGACCATGAGGGTCATTCATCCCGAAGTAGAAGGTGTGTCCATTATGGATGCATCCACTACATAGTCATCAATATTATCTTGCTTTACTTCCATCCAAATCATACTCACATCTTCTGTATCTTTTACAAACTTGACTTCTCTAGATTCATCCAAAAATGATTCTTGTGACTTATTAGGTCTTTCTTGTCTTTGCGCTTGTGATCTAAAAAACTTTGAGATGTGTCCAACCTTGTTACAAGAGTGACAAATGATAGGAGGCCTTATATTTCTAGGTGCATTGATGTGAGTTACCATATTGCATTGTCTAGCTGTATGACCATTGTAATTTCATATCTGACATGTAATGTTCTGAGAACTTCTAACATTTTGTTGTGGTTGATTTCTCTAATTGTGCTATGTCTAACTTCTTTGATTTGATCTACAATTCATAGCTCTATGACCAAACTTATTGCATGAATAACAATAACCATTGAAAGGTCTTACCTCTTTACAATCTATTTCTATATGACCATGCTTGTTACAGGCATAAAAAGTTTAGTTTACTAGCTTGCGTTCATCCTTAGATGGTTTAGCTTTAGCTTCAATATGATTTCCAGTCTTCTTAGCTTCTGTAGATTCTTCTAGTGCTTTCTTTCTTTCTCGCATATCATTGAATTGATTTTGTGCTTCATTGAATCCAATACTAGTGGTATCTTCTTTAATATTTTGTGCATACAACTATGACTCTATTAGATCCTTACTTGTGTGCAATTTGTCAATATGATTCTTTGCTTCAGGTAATTTAGATTCCACCTTTTTCTTGATGTTTTCTAACTCCAATATTTTCATGTTTTCTTTCCTTAGGTCTTCATCCAACTGTTTGTTCTCTTTGATCTGCTCTGCATAGGCTTCTTGATTGTTAATTAGCTTTTCACCCAACTCTTCAATCTGATCTTTCAGAGACATGTTTTATTCATTCAAATTTTTGACCATTTTTCCCAAATTATTGTTTGAACAATCCTTCAAGTCTTTTCTGATTTTCTTGATGAATACTTGTGCACCACTGACCTTTAATTTTAGTTCTTCAATTTATTTTTCAGATCTGTCAAGATCTTCAAGAGCTAATTCAAGATTCTTCTTCAGATGTTTCACTTCTCCTATATCCATGATCTCCTCAAGTGGTTAAACTTATCTTCAAAGGACCAAAGTTCTAATACCAATTTTTAGGAATGGGAACACTGAGAGGGGGGGGGTGAATCAGTGTTCTATAATATTAATTTCTGATTCTTGAAACTTAACTCAATAACTTAATTGTTGAATTGAATATTAAAGAAAGTAAAGTAAACAACCATAACACATAACACCAGATATGATTACTGGGAAACCTTGGCCAAAGTAAAAACCCTAGTGGGAATTAGTACCCACTAATAATTGTACTTGTGTATTATGAACCTGTTAATGTTCCTTTTCCCTATTAAGAGCATTCATTAAAATGCTTTAGCACAATGACCTTATCAAGGGTTGAACCCTATTAGGATTCTTGAAGTAACAAACCCTTGTAGGGGTGGAAGGTTCACTATTAGAGCTCACTACTCAATAAAGAAGGCTACAACCTCCTGGATATCAGATACACATTATATTTGCAATGGTGAACTACTGCTATGACACTGCTTGTCTGATCAATTCCTTTTGTGTGCTAATGCTTTAACCATTTGTAAAGCTCTATAAAATTATTAATTCTCTTAACACATACTTCACATACTTCCTCTCTTCTATTACATATTCTATATATGTCTCATACTCTAATACAAAGGTGCATGTCTTATATATAGGCGCAAATGAAACTATTCACTAAGTTAGCTAAATTATCCTAACCATGTGCTAAAATGAATTAGATCAAGCGTGTTTACATAAATTTCTATTAACATGTTTAAAACATAAATAAAATAGGTGCATAGCCTTAACAAAACAATATTATACACGCTAAACAAAATCTTTGTTGTCAGCTGAATGCTATGTTCTGTTATGCCCCTCATTGACTCTATCACTTTAAATCATTGTAACTTCTTCCTACTAACTCATATGATCATGTGTTCTTGGACATAGCTTAATAACATATCCAAAATCTTATCTTCAATGGTGCATACCAAAAATTGGTCATACGCACATGTTCTTATGCTTTGTTCATCAGGTAGTTAACTATCTGCTCTGTCTTCCATACAGCCAAATTTTAATCTTCTAACTTATTGCGTTGACTCCAAAACTTCATATGACTTTTTTTCCATAATGAAAACACTAATCTTAGTCATATACACTAGTATAGTCAACTTTCCAATAGGGGCTACTTGGTATCTCTTCCAATTCTTCTCTCTTATGAGGGGGATATTTTCCTCACATGAGGTCTTCTCTCTCATATTCTATTATTGTATTCATCTCTCTTTTTGGGGGAGAGTTTTTCACATGAGGTTTTCCCTCCTTCTCTTCTTTATGAGAGATTTCATTGTTCTTGCATATTGTACATGGGTACCTAACATGGCCTAGTAGCCAAGACCCATCTAGCATTGTGAGCTTAAATGCATTCCCATAAGTTTCATGTAAGGGGGGTGTTGGTGTTATTAAATATTCACTAATTACACTTTACTTAGGATAATACATTTTCATATTAGTTGTCATTGTGACATCTCAAAGTTTGCATTTCACTTTAGCACATGGTTAGGATAATTTCCACTTTAGGTGTGATTTTTTCATCTCATAGCTCTTTGTGTGTGAGATCCACCTTTAGTTCTCTTATCACATTATCATCATCTCATTGTTGCACATGTTGCACATACTTTGATGTACAATGGAGGATGACCCACCTTTGGTGGACATGTTATTCCATCTAGTGAGGTTGATAACTTATCATCTCCTTATCATGTAGTATTATTGCATTGCCTATATATTTAGGCATTCCTAAATTGTATGTAATCAATCAAGGACTCTATTATGCATTCCATTTGAATAAGGCCTACAAAGATTTTTCCAAGACTATTAAAGAAAAGGATATGCTTGTTAAAGCTAATATTGAATATGCTAGTATTAATAACATCAAGATTATTTGGGCACATGTCTTAAGGGTGATTATGGAATATTTTACCTTGGATGAAATATTAAGTAGGGTTTATAATATTCATTTTTCCCTAGTTAATCACTTCTTCCATGAAACTAGGGTCTCATTTCTTTATTTTTTGTTAAGTTCCTTGAACTAGAGTATTATGGACAATAGAATCAAATATTCCTCACTGGTCCTTCACGAAGGCTTGATTCTTCTTATGAAGAGTACACAAGAGATAAGGTCCCTGACCATTTGCCTAAGAAAATAAGAAAGAAAAAAAAGAAATCTTCTAAGGGTAGTTCTATGAAGAAAGGTAGGTCAACCTCCTCTAAGAAAAGAAAGGAAACACTTTCTAAGAAAGAATATTCCCTTTCTATTTTTGATGAGGTTGAAGGAATGAAATCTGAAGATGATGGTGATGCCATCAAATCTGATGAGGATGGTCAAGAAACTAAGGTGCCTACAGAGAAGGAGATGTTGGTTAAGGATGATTCTCTTATGGTCGACAAGAAAGATGATGAAACCCTGGTGTTGAGCTCTAACCATTTAGAGGGTAATGAAGATATCATTCTTTATGATCCTAAGGATTTATCTGATAAGGATCCCCACTAGGAGATTTCAAGGGATACTATTAAATCGTTGGACTAGGACCAGTTTGCTGAAGATACCCATTAGGAGGAGGAAGATGATAATGAAGAGAAAGGTAAGATGGAAGAGGAGAATAGTGAAATGGAGTATGACAAGGAAGACATTGCTACTAGAAATAAGGAAACTAAAATGGATGTTTAGGAGAATGTGAAGGAAACTTCTCTTCTTGAGTATCTGACCAACATTTTCAATTCCACTGTCAATTGGGCTTCTAATGCATGTCATAAAAATACTACTCAGATCCCAATAGTGAGGATTATTATGGTAAGGGTAAGAATATGGACACTTAGAACAAGGAGGATAATACTATCCTTGAGGACTAGGAATTCAATCCCAGAAGAGTCGCTAACATGAGCAACCTCAATGTGGCTAAAAGAAGAGCCATTTTATCCTTTAACCTCGACAAATGGGATTTCCATAAAATCCAAGAACTCAAGGTGAAGAACAAAGCACTAGATGCTAGGTATTATGTGATGGATGATACTTTGGATAAAATGATAAATGACACTTCTATGTATAATATTTCTAATAAAAATGTTTTTTATTGAGGATTCTAAATTTTCTAGTTTGTTGAAAGATAAGATCAGTAGTATTATTGATAAAAAGATCACCCCCATCATTAAAAGAGCCAACAATGATGATACTATGCTAAGGAAGTTACTGACCCTTAGTAATGAGGGAATCAAAGCCACTATCAATAATTGACCATGCTATATGCATTGTTGGAAGGTAATCAAACTGATTCCAAGGCTATTGTCACTTCTAATGACACTAAACAAGATGAGAAGATTGTAGGTCCTAGTACCAGAACCAAATCTAGCACTAAGAAGAAGATGACCTCCCCACCTAAGGATATCTTGAGCCTAAAAGATTGAATCCAAAAGATTCAGGGCTTGTTGGTGGACTTCGAGGAGTTCTTTAGAAATCTGGACTGAATTTCTCAGCTGGGTGTGTTTCTTGGTGTTTGATTGTTGTGCTAGAAGTTTTTTGGATTTTTTTGTGTTAATAATTGGAACTTATTTTATATCATAAGGCTTTCCATTTTTTGGTACTACCACTTCTTTATGGGTAGTTATTGTAGTTTTTTTGATCTTAATGATTTATGTTTCTTCTAGTATGTAAAGGGTTTCAGGTCCCCTTCAAAACTTGTCGTTACCTCAATCAAAAACAATAACAAGAGATAGGTTTGAATTTATTACCTATAAAATTTCTTCTCATGTGTCCAAATGAATTTCATTTTAAACATCTACCTTTGAAGTCATTTCTCATTTCTATAGGTGATTTATCTTGCTTAGGTTGCTTAGGTACATCTTCAGATTGGTTGGGCTCAACTTTTTTTTGTTTTTCTTCTTCTTTTTTCTTAGGTTGGTGAATTTCAGGATCTAGTTCTTTACATTCTTCAGTCTTCTTTGAGAATTTTCCTTCAAAATATCCAAGACCAATTTTATCATAAGAAGTTTTTTGATAAGAAATATATTCATCAATATTTTCACTATTGGAATATAGTTTTTCAAGATGTTTCTTGGATTGAGTTAGTTCTCCTTTCACAATTGTATTGTACTTCTCAAGTTAAGTATACTACATCTTTGTATTCTCAAGTTTAGATGTTACTTTGGTAAGTTTAGACCTTAGATCTACATTTTCAGACTTCAGATCTGATTCAATTTTATTGTTATCATCTTTCAAGCTTAACTTTAGATCTACAATCTTTAGTTCATGCTTTAGGATCTCATTCTCTTTTTTCAGTTTTGAAACTTCATCACTATCCTTGATTTGATTTACAGGTTCTTTCTTTGATTTTAGATCTTCTATCTTTTTTTTTAGTTTGTCAATGTAGTCTTTCACACTTTCATATTTGTTCTTCAGATTATCTCTTTCTTCAGTAATAATATCAATTTTCTCAAGAGCTTCTTCTAGGTTTTTCTGTAACTAATCCAGATCCATAAAGATCTTACTCAAGCTCTTAGGCCTTCTCCAAGTAACTGTTCTTTGATACCAATTTTTAAAAATAGGAAATAATGAGAAGGAGGGGTTAATCAGTATTTCACAAACTTTTACTTTTTCCCACTTGTGGATATATGTAATTAACTTGTAACTTGCATAAGAAACTAAACTGAATAAACTAAATAATAAACATAGCCAAAAAATAAAAGAACTCATAACACCATGTTTGTTCTTGAGGAAATATTGGCCAAGGGAAAATCTTGGTGGGGATGGTACCCAAAAATGATCCACTAATCAAAAGTATCTAGTTAGAGATATTGACCTTGTTAGGAGTCTATTACATCCATATAGTGTCTCGGTCCTTGTTAGAGGACTTAGGCCTTGTTAGAAGCCTCAACCCTATTAGGAATTTGTATTAAAAAATATGAATTTATGCAAGATGAGCTCACTTCCGAAACATGCAATATACAATGATAATTTCCAATACAAAAGATAGAATACAAAAACCTTTTACTTCTCCTGAATATCTCCAATATTCTAATCTAGCTTGTAGGCTCTTCACAAAACTTTCTATTAGTTTATATTTCTCTGAGCATATATCAAATTTCACATAATACAACTTTATACATCAATATTATAACTTTGCATTAGTCTTACAACTTCACATTAAAAAATACTTTCATTTATACAAGCTATCAAAAATATAGCTTTCCATTCGGCTTCCATGTTACCAAAACATAATATTAATTCTTGCTACCTTAGGGTTAACATCTAGGATGTCATCACTAATTAGTTAATTTATTATTTTGAAAATCAAAATAATCCCCTAACTCAAAACAATCATTTACTAGTCACCGCTCTATTCTAGTCGACTCAACATTATGTCACTAAAATATTAATATCTCTCTCCGTACATGTACAGTCTTGTGCTCTTAGATGTAGCTTCAATATACCTCATTAAATCTATGCTCAATTTCACATGCATTGAAAATAATTTTGTGAACTTCACTGATCAAAATAGTCTCTATGTAGATAGATAAATATTGTTATACTTAGACAATTTCCTTAAGTTCTCATCCAAAACTTTATCCTCAGATCATGCTAACTTAGTACTGAATATATGTTTCCATAATGACAACATCATGATGTCCTACTTAACCAAATTTCCAACAAATTGAACCTAAATCAACACCTAGAGAAGAAGTCAGAGGTGAATGAAGGAACACCTATAAATGTTGCACAGAATCATCCTACAAATCAAATCATTGGAAGTGCAAACAAAGGAGTCATGACAAAGAAAAAGGTACATGAAGAACTATGTTTAATATCACAAGTTGAGCCAAAGAATTCAAATGTAGCATGCAAAGATGAACATTGGATAAAAGAAATGAAAGAATAACTTGAGTAGATTGTAAATAAAAAGACATGGGAATTGGTTCCTAGACCTAAAGACAAGAATTTTATTGGCACAAAATGTGTTTTCAAGAACAAGATGAATGAGAAAGGTGAAGTGGTAAGAAACAAAGAAATATTGGTATGTAAAGGTTACTCACAACAAGAAGGTATTGACTTTCAAGAAACTTTTGCACCACTGGCTAGACTTGAGGCAGTTAGAATGTTTTTGGCTAATGCTTGTAGCAAGAACTTCAAAGTGTATCAAATGGATGTAAAATCATCTTTTCTTAATAGATAACTTGAGGAGGAAGTTTGCATTGAAAAACCTTGATGAAGGGTGCTCCCCTTAATACCACAAACACATAACAAAAATAGAGAAACAACAACAATATGCAAGAACAGAAAATTGGCTTCTTATTATCTCCACAAATGTGGAATTACAAACTTTCAAAATTACAATATGCAAAGCCACATGGGCATTCCCTTACAATATTCTGTAGGACAAAGCCTCAAATTATTACCCAGAACTACTCTGAACTGCCCAAGACAACACTATGGGCCTTCTTTATATAGGCAATTTCCACTACCCGAGAAGGTTCCAAAAATTTAGCCCATAGGGCCGACCAAACTTAGAATTATTTTATTTTTCAATTTATTACATCAAAGTCAGCTCAAAATAACTTTTGAAACCTAAACAAAAATTTTGAAGGAAAACTATTTTCTGCCATTTCAGGTGACCCAACTTCCAGAGACCATAAGTCATCACTAGTTGCTATGATTGACTATTATGACCCCAATTCGAAAAGGGTACAAGGAGATCTACGATGCGTGAATCAAGAAAGCTTCATTCAGCCCAAAATTTGACCTCATTTGGGGCCTCTAAATCCTTCAAAACTGAGTTCAAAGTTTTTGTACCCTGCTGCCAATACCAAAAATCTTCAATATCTTCAAAACTAGACCTGATCTAGCCATGGAACTTTACCGGCAGGCTGATATGATTGAGATGAACCTCCACATGTGAAATCAGAACATTCTAAGATCATATGACCAACTTACTAAAATTAGCAAGTTTCCATAAATAGCAGCTCTACACAAGATAGCCCTTATTGAATACAAAAGTAGAAATATTTTTGGATGATGCAAGATTTCTCTTACACCCAAGATGCTCTTGCATCAAACCTGATGGAATTTTTTTAACAAAAGACAAGGATATCATCTACAAATTAAAGAATGCATTGTATGGATTGAAGCGAGCACATAGAGCTTGGTATGCAAGGTTAGACAAATGCTTGATCTATTTGGGATTCAAGAAAGGTAATGAAGACAATAATATGTACTTAAGAAAATATAATGATGGATTATTGATTGTTGAAGTATTTGTTGATGATATTATCTTTGGAGGTAATGATGAATCAAGTAAGAAATTTTCAAATGAAATGAAGGATAAATTTGAGATGAGCAGGATTGGTGACATGAAATACTTTTTGGGATTGCAGATTACACAAAACAAGGATGTCACTTTCATATCATACATAAAATATCTTAAGGACTTATTGACAAAGTTTGGAATGGAGAATTGTAAACCAGTTGGAACCCCTATGGTAATTGGATGAAAAATGTCAAGTAAGGATGAATCACTAAGTACAACAAAAATATGATACAAATCTATGATTTGAGGACTATAGTACTTGACACATACAAGACCTGATATAACTAATGTATTTAGGATTCTAGCTAAATTTCAAGCATAACCTAAAGAGACACATGTTGCAATAGTAAAAATGGTTTTTAGATATTTAAAGGGTACAACAGATTATGGACTATGGTATGATAGATCACATGATTTCATATTATGTGCATACACTGATGAAAATTAGGGAGGAAATGTTGATGAAAAAAAGAGCACAAGTGGTGGAACTTTCTTCTTGGGAGGAAGATTGGTTTCCTGGTTAATCAAGAAACATAATTGTATATTACAGAGTACAACAGAAGCACATTATGTTGTAGAAGCAAAAAAATGTAATGAAATAACTTGGATGAAGAAAATGTTGATGATTATTGGAATTGAATTTACTGAGCCTATTATCATATATTGTGATAATAAAAGAACATTCAACATGTCAGAGAATTAGTATTACATTCAAAGACCAAAAATATTGCAATAAAGTATCATGTTGTGAGAGAGAAGGTTGCAGAAAAAGAAATTAAGTACTTTTGAGTATCTAAGAGGTATGCCTAGGGTCATTCCCCAACCCTCTTCAGAGTAATGAATGTAGAAATGCATCAGTCCAACACGATCAAAGAAATATACTTATCTAGACTAGATGCTTGATGCTTCTTCTATTAGGAATATCTTTGTTTGAGATGAGTCATTAAGGAATCTTGGACATGAGTTTTCTACAACATCTTTTGATACTTAGGTACTTTTTCAGATTGTATTGGAGATGATTGAACTTTGAGAATTGACATATTCACATATTTGTCATTAATGTCAATGGGGGAGAGATATACATGAACAGTATCACTCATACAACTTTAAGAGAAGATTGAATGGAAGAGACATGAGTATGAGAGTGAGTATAGGCAGATGAGGAAGAAATATATTGATAATATCAATGGGGGAGCTTACCGAACCATAATACTAAGATGGGACTAGATGGTTTTTCATCTATGTTTCCATTAATGTTAAATGGGGATATTCTTAGCATGAATGTTAATGAATTATGTTATCAGGGCATATTGGATGTTGTCTAGAGATGATTGAGTTCTTATATGTTACATTCATGACTGGGTTTGTCATTGATATCAACATATATGATTTATGAATAGAGTTACACAGATTCATTTGGAAAGGTTTTATAATGATGATTTGAGTTTTGGAAAGATTTATTAGAATTCAAGAACATGTTTTGATGATGTGGCTACATGCACATAAAAATTTATGAAGATATGTTTGAGTTATGCAAAGTTTACTGAAGACTTTTTATAGTAAGAGTTTCCAGGAACTGGTGACAATTATTCGATATTTATTGTTTCTATGAGGTTAAAGCTAGTTCAAAAAGGTTGGTATGTTGTTGAACACATGTTCAGGATGCTTGGATAAACATGGAAAAATCTACTTTACATTATGTGAAGACTTGTGGATGATGTGAAGCGTGTTACTTCTTTGCGAGTCCGCTACAAATTAATATTATTATGGAAGTTTTTAGATATAATGAAACATGTATTGTAAATTATTATTGATGTCTTATATTATTAATTATAAATTGAGAAATAATTTTGGATGAATCAATAATCATTAGGAATTTGTATAAAGGAAAGGAAGTTTATTTGTATGAAAAAGGGTATCATGCACTCATGAGAAGTTATGCGATAGTTGAAAGTGAAATCTTTATGATCAGAGTACAAGATGATGCTGATGATATTTTGAGGACTTCAAAGGAACTCCAAAAGAAAAGAGAGTTATTGTTTTAGTCATTTAACCCTTATATGTGTTATCCTAAATATTTTTTATTGAAGACATTCTTGAAGCAATTTGGACAACAGGCTCAGTTGTCTTTGTTGTGTTTCTCAACAACTCCTCACATGGTTGGGATCTTTTATCAGGGATCCAAAATATACTCAAAGTGACTCATATGGACTGACTTCATTGTAAAATACTTCTAAATAGGTCTATCCTTTCAATAGGAACTTCTATATTAGTACATCATCTTATGGGCATCATTCCCACTGGGGTTTTCCCTCTGATCAAGGGTCTCCCTAGTCAAAAAATTTGGTGTTATTGTGTATGTTTATTATGTTGTGGTTATTGTTCTTATTGATTATAAGTTTGAGATTTGATAGAGTTGAATTTAAGTTAATTTATCTTACAACTGATTCACCCCCCTCTCTCAGTTGTGTTGGTGAACTTTACTTTCTAACATGTCTTAGTGTGCTAGGGTCATTTTATTTTGGGTTATATGTTTTAGTTTCATAGTGATCATTGTAGATTGTAGTATATATTTACTTAGTTGAAATTGAATCCCATATAGCATCATTTGATGGAGTTCCTTTATGAGTAAATTTTTTTATGTTCATTACATCAATGGGAAGGAGAGTGTTGTTGTAGATGCCTTGAGTAGGAGAAGGCAACATCTAAAAAATTTGCCCCTAACAAGCACTATAAAACATCAAATAAATTTACATAATAACAAAAGATATTTTGAAACCAACATATATTCTATTTTTTAACAATATCATAAAATATTTACCTTAGGTGTCAAATGAACCCATGCATGTGAATTCCAACAAACACTCTATGGTGTGGTCATACCACCCTACAATGCATAGTATTCATGTATCAATTTAAATTTATCTATAAATAAAAAATTAGTTACTTTTATAAGATTTAGGTTATTAATTAATAACATGTCAAAACACAAATAATTTTTTTTTTATCCTCTCTTCAAAAAAAACCATGGTCATCATGGGCTGGCCCTAAGTATCTATTGCTAGCCCTAAGTCCTCTAAAACCAAAATCCTCTCTTAAAAAAACTTGTATCTGCTGCTAGCCCTAAGTCCTCTGAAACCCAAGCCACCCCTATTTCATAGGTTGGCCCCAAAAATGTCCTTATCCCTGAGGAGTTCTCTTAGACCCCTCCCAAAAAGCACAAGAAAATCATCATTAACCTGTATTGCCTTTTGAATACTGATCCCCAGCCCAGCTCTACCGGTCGCTCCTCTTGTATTGCCAAAGAACAAAGAAAAAAAGATATCAAAGAGATGATGAAGCAAGAGGATGCCTCTATGGGTTCTCCTAGTAGAGAAGAATCAGATAATGGTCCTGATCAGGTGGAGAATAAGATGGAGAAGGACATCCAAAACAACATGGATGAGGAGGACAAGATGGAGAAGTACCCCAATGCTAGTAAAGAGACTACGGGAAGTGGTCTAGTGGGGAGAATTAAATACCAAATTGCTTCCTCGGAGAACACAGTGGCCAAACTCACCTGGGACCTTGATAACACAAACAAAAGACTAGATGATGTCAGAAAATTTTCTCTCAGGGTGATGCATGCATCTTCTACCACTCTCTACCTTGTCAATGACAAGGCTTAGGAGGGGAAGGAGTTTGTGGAAGGAAACCGTGAACTCTTCAAGTTCCTAAATGAAGAGTGGGAAGACCTGTTGCTATCAAAATTCTTATGGGATGGAAAATGACTCTATGAATCGATGGGAACAAGACTATGGATGGTGTTATGGCTAACTCCAAGCCTAATAGTTGGGTGGGTTTTGATAATTTTTGTATTTTTAAAAGTTTAAGTACTATTTTTAGCCCTATGGGGCATAATTTTATTTTCATGCTGGATTTTCTCAAAACTATTTCATGGGTGTCTGGTACTCAATGGCTATGCTGGGTTGGTTTTTTATTTTTTCTTTTTGATAGAGGTAGACGTTATGTGTGCTTAACTACTGCTACTTTCTAAGTTTGGATTAATATTCTGTTAATTCTCTTAGTTAGCCTCCTTTTGTTCCATGGGCTAGCACCCTTTTGCTATTTGTTTTTTCAAAAACACCATGGTCATCATGTCATTGGTGAGGGCCACATCCTCTATAATGGAAGAATGACATCTACTCATGTAATGTGTACATGAATGGGATATCAAACCATCCTCATTCACATCAATATCTACCCTAACACATATACTCTAGCAATTTGGGAACATATTCTCAATGGAATGGGATGAGCCAAATGGTGCATATGATGATGATGGAGGTGGTATAGGTGTTGATCTATCCTCTATTCTAAGTAACTATGTGCCATGCTGAATAATGACATCGGTCAATGATGCAGCTACCTGAAGAGTTTGTAAGTCAATAGACTCCTTCGGGACTACTATGACGGTGATGTGAACCATAGGTTTTTTAGCTACATGCCTCCTATGATGTGGTTCTACCACCCTACAATCCCTAGGTCTATCTTTCATAGAGCCTCTCCCTCTACCCTAGAACTACCAAATGTCAAAGTAATTAAACAACCTAAGGATAAACTCACAATAAAAGTTTCACAAAAATATAGAGGCACCTCCCAATTATTACAAGGTAGTTGGTCAAAGACCTTATACAACCTATCCCAAAAAGAGGTTCATGAAATTGCATCACTAAGTAGGCCATTACTAGTGCTATGATCATTGAAGAGAACATATGTCATCTTTATATATGCCCTTTATTTTTACCTCATTATATGACAACCCATCCTCATAAAATGTATGATACTTGTCTCTCCATGAATCCCATTTTGTAACCTATTGTAGAGATACCTTATTTGCACTATTCCCCATCATTTATATGGTTGTCATGAGGAATGAGAGGTGTTCCTGAGTACAAGACCTCAAACATTCACTAATATAGAATTTTGGGCAATGTTTTTGATGAAGGGAACTCCCATTATGAATAAAAACACACTCAACAAAATTGAAAAATAACAAAAAATTTCAAGAACCAAAAAATTGTAAGAACATGAAACTTTATTTCTATTATCTCCAATGAAATAAAATTATAATATTTAGAAATATAACATGCACAACCACATGGTAATTTTCATTACAATGTTTTGCACACTAGAGCCACCATATACATCCTAAGAACTACCCTAGATAACCCTTTGGGCCTTCATTATATAGGGGGAATTTTAACAGCCCAAGAAGGTTCTATAAATTGTAACCCTAAAATTTGAGGCTGCCCATCCATATGATATTATTATTTATCTTTTATTACATTGGCATAGGCCCCAAACAACCTTCACAACTCAAATGAAGTTTTGAAGGAATTTTATTTTTCCATCCTAAGAAGTGCAACTTCCAGAGTTCATAACTTTTCACCCATTCCCCTGATTGCCTATTATAACCCCATTTTGAAAATGACACAAATTTATTTATAGGATTATATAGAGAAGTGTGACTCTTACCAAGGTTTGAACCATTTTTGGTGCCTCTAAATCCTTCAAAACTGAGTTCAAATTTTTTGTGCCCTTCTGCCAAAACCAAAAAAATTCAATATCTTCAAAACCAAACTTGATCTTGAAATGAAACTTTACAGGAAAGATGATATAAACAAAGTGAACCACCAAGGAAGAAATTAGAACATTATGAGCTCAAAAAACTTACTAAAAATGGTAAATTTATAGAAATAGTAACTCTGCACAAAATATAGAAATTATTGACAACCCATAGTAACTCTGAACAAATATATCCCTTATTGAATAACCAAACAATATTTTTGGGTGATGAAAGATTTCCCTAACACCTAGTATGCTCCTACATCAGACACCCTAGGTATTTTCAGAAGTGACCATGTCACATCTTATATGTTTAGAAGAAAACCAAGGCAATTAACCTACTCTTTTGAAAGCCACAATGGATCTTCAATAGGCATTCATCTCCATTTGACCAAATACTCTTCATATGTTCTATTTCTTGTGCTTCTACTAGTAAGACTATCCAAGATGTCTTCAATATCCTTTATAGCTAAAGTAGTTATTGGAATATTCCATTGTTCTTCTATTACCTCATCCTCAACACTTCCTTCAAAATACTTTGTTAGATGTGAAATATTGAACACTGGTGAAATATTGAGTTACAATGTGAAACTCTACTTCATAAACATTTCTTGAATCACGCTTCTTCAGTATTTTGCATGGTCCAAACTTCTTCATCTTCAAATTATTATATGTTCCCATTGGAAATATCTCCTTTCTCAAATGAACCATGACCTATCTAATCATAATTCCTTATGCCTCCTTAACTCATCTTCCTTAGTCTTGTATTATGTATTCATTTTATTAATATTCTTCCTCACCTCCTCATGCAAATTATTCAAATGTTCTACAAAGTTTTCACCTTTGGCACTACGTGTCTCTCCTTTCTCCAACTTGCTTTTAATTATGAAGCATTTATGGGACTAATTCCATATACTATTTGGAATGGTGATTTACAAGTACTAATATTTAAAGAATTATTGTATAGAAATTATGCATGTGGTAAAATCAAACCCCACCCCTTTGGTTTATCTCCAACCAAGCATCTCAACAAATTTCCCAAATCCTATTCACTAATTATGTCTTTCCATCAGTGTGTGGATGGTGTGCTGAGATGAACTTAAAATATCTCTTTAACTTCTTCCACAATGTTCTCCAAAAGTACCTAATGAATTTGGTGTCTTGATCTGAAACTATGTTCTTTAGTAGACCATGTAGTCTCACCACTTCTCTAAAAAATAATTCTCCCACATGAACATCAGCATTGGTCTTCTTGCAAGGAATAAAATGTTTTATCTTTGAAAACCTATCTACCACCACAAAAATGGGATCGTTCCCTCTCTATGTTCTTTGTAAGACAAGAACAAAGTCCATACTAATTCCCTTCCATGTATTCTTTGGTAAAGGTAATGACTGATACAATCCTATATTCTACTTTGTTCCTTTTCTCATCTGACATAGTCTAAAACTCCATACAAACTTCTTAACATCTTGGTCCAACTTTGGATAATAATAATTCTCACTAACTAGAGAAATGGTTTTATCTTGACCAAAATATCCATCTATCCCTCTAGTGTTCTTCTCTTTGATGAGATTCTCCCTCATGGAACTCCTTGGAATGAAAACATAACTACCTCTAAACAACATAACATCATGGATTATAAATTCCAACCATATGGTTCTATCTAGAGTAACACACAATGTACAAGATTTTTATAGGCTTCACCAAAATTAGGATCCTTTGAGTACAAACTCTTGAGTTCCTTGAATCCAACAACCTCAATCTACATCTCTGTTAGTTAAATTTGTCTCCTGTTGAGGGAATCTACAACCCTATTATACTTTCCACTTCTATAATTTGAAAAAACAAAGTGTAACTCTACAAAACTTCAACCCATTTCAAATGCCTCTGAATCCATTTTCCTTGACTTTTCAAATATTTCAAAGCTTGATGATCAATAATTAAAATAATATCTTAAGGAAAAATAAAATGTCTCTAATTCCTCAATGCCTAAACTATAGCATATAACTTCTGATCATAACAAAATTCTTTCTATTGGCATCACTCAACTTCTCACTAAAATAGGAAATGGGTTTACCTTCCTTACTCAAAAAAACTCCAATGGAATTATCACTAACATCATAGTATACTTGAAATACTTTATTAAAATATGGAAGTGCCAAAAAAGTTTGTTCTGTAACTTTTCTTTTTAATAAATCAAAACTCTTTTCTTCTCCTTTAGTCAACTTAAACTCTTTCCTATCCCCTCTCATTGTTTTGGTCAGGGATCCACATATATGACTAAAATTTATGATAAAATTTCTGTAAAACCTAGCCAAACCATCAAAAGGTCTTACCTCAATAGTACTCCTTGGGGTAGGCAATTCAAGGATATCCTTCACCTTCTCTGGGTCTATTTTAAGACCATCTACTGAAACTACAAATCCCAGATACACTAGCTCCTTTTTAACAAAACTCCTCTTCTTCAGATTAATCAACAATTTATCTTCCCTTAACCTCTCAAAGACCCTATGACTATGCATTACATGATCTTAAAATGTCTTATTGAAGATCAAAATATCATCCAAATAACTAATGGAAACCTTACCAATAAATTCTTTTAGTACCTTGTTTATGAGTCACATGAATGTTCTTGGTTCATTGGTTATCCCAAAAAGCATGACTAACCACTCATACAATTCCTCCTTTGTTTTGAACATTTTCTTCCATTCATCTCTTTCTATGATATAGATTTTGTGATATCCACTCTTTAGATCTATCTTGTGAAGTACACAACTCCACTCAAACAATCTATAGTGTCATCCATCCCTGGCAAGGGAAATATATACTTGATATTAATCTTGTTGATATCTAGAGAATCTATGCACATCCTCTATTCACCATCTTTATTTGGTGCTAGTATTTCTGGTACAAGACATATAATCAAAATTTCTCAAATCAACCACTTATATAAAAACTCTTGTACTTTCTTGTTCAACTCCTCACTCTTTGCTGGAGTCATTCTATGAGCTTCCTTATTTGGAAAACTATATCCTAGAATCAAGTCCATTTGATGATTGATCTTTGTCACTAGAGGAAATCCATTAGGTACATTATCAAACATAATATCCTAAAACTCATCAAACAAATCTACAACTTCTGTAGGTACATATTCTACTTCCTTTTTACCAACTTTTGGAATTAAAGAAAATAAAATATTCTCATTCCTCATGCCTTCTAGAAACTTCCTTCCATAAACTAAACATATTAGATAGCACTACTGCATACCTTTTATTTCCTCTTCATTAGGGGTTTCAACTTAGGAAAAACTCCATCCTTTACCAAAGAATAAATTTTTGTATGAATGTCATGTATAGCATGCCTGTCGAATGACTATGGACTCCCCAACAACATATGACATGCATCCATGGGTATGATATCATAGAGTACCTCATCTCAATAGCTCCCAATCTTGATCTTTAGTAGGAACTTCTCATTGACCAAGACCTTCTGGTCATCTTGCACCCATGAAATCTGATATAGATGTGTGTGTCTTTCCCTCTATAGATTTATCTTTGAGACCATATCTTTTGATACTAAATTATTAGTGCTATCACTATCAATAATTACATCACAACACTTATCCTCACACTTACACCTAGTTTCAAATAGGCCCTTCCTCTAGCCTAACTCATTTTATTCATTTAATAGGGTTCTCCTAATAACAAGGTTTTCTCCCCTCTCATAATCATTTGACTACTTTGATTGTGCTTCTTCATCTTCATGTGCCACTCATGTCTGACCTTCACTCCTTCTATCTGTCTTTCCTTGGTGTTGTGGACATTCATAGGTTTGATTCCCTTCCTCACTAAAATGAAAATAACTACCTCTAAAACCACCTCTCCCATATACTTTTCCAGGCCTTCCTCTTCCTCTTTGTTCTCCATTATTTTGACCATGAGAGTGATTGAAACCCTCATTCCTTAGATTTTGATTGGTACCCACATCTTCATTTTTCCTCAGGTCCTCATTTTACTTCTGAAAAGATCTTCCACCATCTCTTACCCCTTGACTTCTCCATTTTTACTTTCCTTCAAATCTCTTTCTCAGCTTCTCTTCTTCCCTTAAATTAAACTTCTATGCCTCTTCAATAGTGATCTTTTTGGCCAGACTTAGCTCCTCCTCGATACGTGGCCTTAACCCATCAAGGTAACAGATTTATTTTTCCTCGTCAGCTTCTGCATCACCAATTTTGATGATGAATTTATATAACTCTTATGTATATTCCTAAATAGATCTTCCTGCTTGCTTCAACCATTGCATTTTTTTTAGAAGGTCAAGCTTATATTCAATGGGAATGAAGTAGCTCTTTAATTTATCCACCATCAGGTCCCATCTTGTGATTTTCTCCTTTCCTTTATTCCTCTCCGACTGAATCTCCAGCCACAAAATTTTTGAATGATCTTTTAGTTTGGCCTTCAAAAATATGACCCTCTCAGGATCTTCGACATCTTCATACTCAAAATATTCTTCCAGATCATTGATACAATCAATTAGATCATCTAGGCTAGGACTTATTAAAAATATAGGGAATTCAATCTTAGGTCTCTTTCCAATCCTATAAATAAACCTGAAAAACATATCATCCTCGAGATCTCTAGCTTCTTTTGGTGCTTCTTGTTTGACTTGTCCTTCTTCTTCAAGTTTCTCCTCACTTTCATCTCTTAAATAAATATTCATTTCCCTACGTAGCTCCTCTTTCAATTCTTGCACTTTTCTTTGGAGGGTTGTAAAACCCTCTTCTATCACACTTGCAACTCTCCCACCATGGTTCCTTCATGCAAGCATTTCTTTTCTACACTTGTCTCTCAAACCCACAACCACAATCTAGTGTAAACTTCCTCATAGTTGGAAATCTGTCAACACACTTAGGAAGTCCTACTTGGTAGGAATGGGAACATTGAGAGGGGGGGGGGCGGTGAATCAGTTTTCTATACTTTATTACTTTTCTTTATACTTTGAAACTTAACTCAATTTATTAGTTACTAAAATGAACATCAAAGCAAGTAAGATAAACATTCATAACACATGACACCAAATATGATTATGGGGAAACATAAATAGGTAAAAAACCTAGTGGGAATAGACACCCACTATGAATTGCACTAGGGTTTTTTGATCCTTGTTAGAAGATATTTCAACCCTATTAGGAGTTGATATTTACAATGCTTTATTACAGTGACCTAGTCAAGGGTTAGACCCTGTTAGGATTCTTTTACAATTAACCTTGTTAGGGGTGGGGACACACTATGCTAGGCCTCATTTCTCAAGTGGTGAAGGCTACAACCTTCTAGATATCAGATACACACTATATCTACAAGGTGAACTGGTGTAGTGACACTTCTTATCTAATTAGTTCCTTTGGTGTGATAATGCTTTATCCTCTTGTAAAGCTCTAACATATTCTATCTTCTCTTCACATACTTATGCACTTCTTGTGAAAACTCTATTTCTCATACCATACTGAATTACAAGGGCACATGTCTTATTTATATGCACATACAAAATTATTTACTAGGTCGGCCCTTTAACCTATTGCATACAATGCTTCCAAATTAATTGGCTCATGTGTGTTTACATAAAATTAAATTAACATGTATATGACCTAAATACAATAGGTGCATAGCCTTTACAAAACAAAATGATAAGCACTAATCAAAATGCAAATAGTTGGCTCCATGTTCTGTCATGTTCTATCGCTTACTATCTATGCCACTTCATCTGACAGTAACTTCCTCATACTGAATCATACCATCATGCGATCTTAGCCTTAGCATGAATACATCCTTGGAAGCTTAAATTATAGGGTGCATGTCATAACTCTATCAAATGCACGTGCACTGATGCTCTAATCGCCTGGTGCTTTGTTGTCTATCCAGTCTTCCATACTTAGCCATATTTCTGATCTTCTACATTATGTGCTAAATCCAAAACATCATATGACTTTTTTTCCATAATGACAACACTAAATACAATCATATACATTAGTATAGTCAACTTTCCAACAATATCCCCCTTTGTCATTAATGGAAACAAAGGAATATGGTGAAGTTACTAACTGTATCCTTATCCAAAATCTTACTGATATATAGTCTAACTTATATCTCCCTTTTTACTATATACTATACTCCTTTACATCATATACAAGATTTCATATTATATATTCTTGTGGACTAGGCTTTTGAGGATACTTGTTTTGAAAGCTTCAAGCCAAACAAACATTAGATTTTAACCTAGCATGAAATCAATCCAAAAACAAGGAAACTCTAAACTAAGCCACCTCAAATAGAGCTTAAACAGGTGCACCCAAGCACTGTTTGATTTGCTCTTGCTTAGGGGATGTGGGTGTGCTCTCTAAACACTTGGAGCATGTTCCTAATTCTTTTTAGGATAGATTGAGATCCATAAAAGCCCTATAAATGGCACAAAACAGGTATAGAACACCTGATTTGCCCCTAAGGCCTCAAGGATCCAAATGATGCTGAAATGAAGATTAAGCTACATGATGTTTATGCTAAGATTAATTTTAAACCAAATAGAGATGTGATATGATGCTATGCTTATGCAAAAAAATGGAAGAAACTAGGTTAATCTATTAAATCTATGCTAAGATGTGTTTTAAGAAAGCTTGAAAATGATGAAAAACTAAAAATTAGTATTGATTATGCTAAGTCTAGAGCTAAATGAGCATGATAACAATGCTTGAAATAAAAGGTGAATGGATTATTTTGCTCTTGGAAATGAGGAACATTTATAGGATTTGGGAAGGAGGAATGAGTGGCCAAGATCAAAATCCTTAAGAGAGGCCAAGATTCATTCAAAGGGGAGCACATGTATTGTGCTAGTTCAGGGCCACCTCATTGTGACAAGTGTCATAAGGGCATTGGGTTGAAAGATGGGAGGGATGTGCACAATTTGGGAAATGTGCCTAAGGTCAAAGGGTGTAAGAAAGGGGTGAGGGGCTTCTTAAATGCATGATAAATGCATGTAAGAGGGACAAGGAGGCTTTAAATGCATTTAATGCATGTAAGAGAAGTTTCTAGAAGTTTGTTGACTTTGGGTTAAGCTTAGGAGTTGGCTAACCTTGGTTAGGGAATGTGACAGGATTAGGGGAGGGATTAGGATTAGGATTAGGGTTAGGACTTTCTAGAAGAGTCTAGAATTTCCTTAGGATAAACATGGATTTTAGGAAATAAATAAAGATTTATTTATTTCCATGGTTTTAGGTTTTGAGAATATTTATTAAAAATGAATTTAACAAATATGAGGATTAAATATTTAATCTTAATTAAATATTTTGAGTTGGGATTAGGGTTAGGAAATGATGGGATTAGCCTCTAATTGAAATTAAATAAGGATTAGAAGATTCTAGAAGAGGTTAGTGGTCTTAAGGAAATTGGCCAAGTTTTGGGCAAAAAATAAATAAATAATTTATTTTGGGATTTTTGGTCAATTTATTAATTAAATAATTAATCAATAAGGAGATAATGTTTAAATAAGATTTAAAGATTTTGGGGGGGGATTTCTTAATTAAATATTTTTAATTAAGATAAAGGGATTTAATGACATAAAAATAAATTAATTAATTAAATAAATAATTAATTAGCAAATGATGATGTCATCAGAGATTTTTCAAAAAATAAAAATACTTTATTTTCTAAAGAATTTTTAGGTGTCTACAATTCTGTATTCCCCCTTTTACATTAACGAAAAGGGTGCTCAAATATATGTACTCACAAGTACTTACAAAGTGAAGACATCCATATATGCTAACTTTAGTTTAGCAATCTCATTCTGCCAAAATTGCTTCAGTGTGTCTACTATCTAGAGATGGGCACACAAAAGATATGTTAAATTTTCCATCTTCTCTAGTTCTATACACAAACCTTGATCATATGTCATCATAGTGGTATTGATCTCCTTGATGTTCTGATTTGAGACATCTAGTGAATGCGGAAGAGAATTTCTCAGTTGTATTTTGGACATTTCTTTTTCTGTCTTTTCTATCTTGTCCACTTGTCCCTGGTATACATTGTTACACATTTTAATATCTATAGTGGGATCTTCTACTAATTTCATGACTTGATCTATCATAGCCTTTGACTCCTGAATTTTCTTATAAAGATCTACAGTCAACTTGTCTTGGTTCATGTAGTCTACAATGAGTTTTTTTCCTTTGGCTGCAAATTATTTTAGTGAAGCTTGACCAATCTTTAAGGAGTTGAGGTCAAGTGCAAAGTTTGCAGTTAGCTCATCCAATATCTTCTTAAGATACTTCTCTTCTTCTACCTTAGCCACTGATTTTTCTAGGCATGAGAAGTTTGCCTTAAAGCTTGTTAGGATGTTGCTGACATCCTCCACTGAATGCACTTTATGTACCTTTCTCTCTACTGGTAGTAGATTGTTCAAAATTCCTATTGACTCAACAAACAGAGGATTTCTCATTACTTGTTTTTCTTTGGCCTTTTCCATTGCTAAGACACTGATCTTAATTAGGTATTCTTCTCCCCATGAATCCAAGCTTGTAGTATCAGGGGTCAAGCTTGACAACAATGATGCTGATGGAATAGGAGTGATAGGTGTGATGTCCATCATTTCTTTCTTTGTCCTTATTTCAATAGTAGGCTCTTTTTCTTTTTTCTCTTCATCTTCTTTTTCCTCTTCTCTTCCTGTTATATCCTCAATTAGCACTTTTTCTTGCTGCTTAGGTGAGTTATCACCACATAGTATTTCAACCTCATGTGTACTCACAAAGGATTCCTCAAATCTATTCAACTCTTTGTCAGTGGCTGCTATTGATATCTCTACATTGTCAATTATTAGTGTCATCCTTTTGAGTTGTAGTTATGGGCGCACGATTTATTTTAACTATGGCCACTGCTACTGAGGGCGCTAAGTCCTAGGGACCTATCATATGTACATTTGTGACCTCGGCTACTTTCTCTTGCTTAATAGGTCCTTAGCTTCTGGGCATAGATGGTGGATGCATGCATTGTTCTAGAAATACCTTCTCAAAGGCTTATTTTGTCTCCTTTTTTATGAGCTCATAGTCCTTGTTCATTATGTGCAGAGTTCTCATTTTTGTCCTCAAGTGTAGCTTCACCAAATTCAACAACAAGGTCTTTTCATCAACTAAGTATACTGGAAGATTTCCATCTAGTGTCTTTTCCCTGATTCTGAAGTCTTCTTCATGGGCTTGTCTTTTTAAAGTATCCAATATCTCCCAAACTTTATCTAGGATGACTATCTTACGTTCTAAAACTGTCTTCTTGAATTTGATCATATGTTTGATCAACATCTCATGGATCTAAGACTTGTCAATTTCATGATATTTGTCATAGAACTTAGCTATTTGATCTAGCCTTTCTTCCTCTACCACTCTAGTCCTTAACACTTGAAGACTTGGTAGGAATCCTACCTCAGGAGGTGGTTTTGTATTTATGTCTTTACTTCTTATGGCTCTAGTTGAAGGGTGACTTGTGGAAGTTTTCTTCTTCCTCTTAGGCACCTTAGGAGATTCTTGAGTGGACTCCACATCAATTGTAACTATGGGCGCAGGACTAATATCATCAGTTTTCTCAACTTTTATCTTCTTTGTCTTAGGGTCATCTATTTTCTCTATCTTGGATTCTATAGAGGATGCACTCTCAATATGGATAGTTATTTTGGCCTCTCTGGCTTTATCCATGTCTGCTTGAGTCACACCATGGATCTTCAAAATCTCATAGGTTATTTTGGTGGCTTTTCTCTTGGTTGCAACACCATT
Source organism: Chamaecyparis obtusa (assembly GCA_027943335.1). Lineage (NCBI taxonomy): Eukaryota > Viridiplantae > Streptophyta > Pinopsida > Cupressales > Cupressaceae > Chamaecyparis > Chamaecyparis obtusa. The sequence continues at coordinate 674,246 of BSBK01003890.1, forward strand.
TAAGACTGCGTCCACTTGCCTGGTCTTTTCTTCATAAGTTCCCCATCTAGGCTCATTTGAATCCTTGGACGCTAATATTAAAACTTTTGCATAGGCTTCCAAGACTTTCTCCTCCACTTAATAGCCAAGTGGATGAATCCACTTAGTTTTGGGCTCAACAGCCTCCATACAAGTATTGTCAGTCTCCACCATAAAGAAAATGTTTTTCTTATATTTCTCAACAATACTTTTAGGTATCCTATACCTCACTTGGATCTTTATCCTAAAGGTTTTCAATTCTAACTCCATTTAGTCTCTTAGAGTGCTCTCAACTCATGCCTTAAGGGATATCTAAGGCATTGTAGGTAAAATTTTGTCTAGGTATAAGTCTGATACCTTCCCAACTATATGAAAGAACATGTAGATTATCAAAGACCCAAACCTAAATACTTTGGTCTTATCATGCTTGATTGCCCTTATGTTGTCTATCAACTGTGTGCGCAAGATTTCACACAAGTTGAATTCACCATTTTCCCTTACTATCCTTATGGCTGCACGAATAGTGGTTGTGGAAACATTATTGATCCTATTGGCATGCTAGAATCTGTAACCAAGAATCATAGACATTGATTTGATGTCCTTCTCCTCAATTGGCTCAATAGTCATCCCACGCTTGTCACTCTAGGATTTGCAGGCTTGTTCAACCAATTCCTAACATCCTTCCCAACTGGAAGAATGGCACCTATCCTAGATAAACCTATCATCTCATGAATGATATCTACTGTGATTCTAACTGGTACTTCACATATCCAAAATAGGTCATCATGGATCCTTCTCAACAATATCTTGATGTAGTCAAATTCATAAAATTCATGCGTAGTAGCATATTCAATAATGGGGTGATTCTTTAGGTGTGCAAACTCTTCAGTGAATGATTTATCTGGATTCATCATGGAATCTAGGTGTGACCTAATTCTATCTAATCCAACTAGTTCCTTTTTACAATATACATAGGTGAATATATCTTCTACACGCATGACGCCGAATAGGGGATCTTGAAAATGCACCTTTTAGGTCATCTAAGGTTGACTTAAATGGATGTCTCTTAAACACATATCTATTTCTTTCAGCAACATCAAATACAACTAGAGTAGCCATGAATTACTTGTTTAGATGCTTCTGAAAGGTTTCAAAGGGTTTTTGAGACATCACGTTGATCTAGGGCTTCCAACAATCAAACTTCTTTCTTTGCTGATAGATTCACTGCAATGCTTCACAACTTCAACTGTTGGATCTTTAGTGCTCTCTAATCAGTCAACTTAGATGCAACGTGTGAATAATGAAGCTTTGATGGCTATAAAGTAAATTTTTCCACCATTAATTCTTGTCACATAAACATAGAGTTCAACTGTGAATTTCATTCTTTTTCTCCGCTGACAATTTGGTAGTGCTCTCTTGCATATTGCATCATATAGTCTCCAACTAGTTGTTATCCAAGGTGCCTACTTTGAGAGTGAGTATACTAGCCCTGCAGGGGTCTAGAGATAATGTAGCTTCCCCTATGACCCTGAAGGTCATTTAAGCATAAATAGGTGTGTGCATTGTGGATGCATCCTCTACTGTTTCATCAACATTATCCTTCTTTTCTTCCTTCCAAATCAAGGTCGCATCATCTGAAGATTGTACAAACTTTAATTCTTCTGCTTCTTCTAATATTGAGGTTTCTGACTTTTTAGGGATTTCCTTTCTTTACGCTCTAGTTCTGTAGAACCTAGAGATGTGTCTAGCCTTGTTACACGAGTGAAAAATGACTGGAGGCCTGATATTCCTCAATGCATTCATGTGGGTTACCATACTACACTTTCTGGCTATGTGACCAACATAATTACATATCTAACATGTAATATTCTAAGAGTTTCTTACATTCTGCTAAGGATGACTTCTCTAACTTTGATGATTCTGATTTCTTTGATTTGATCTACAATTCATAGCTCTATGACCAAACTTATTGCATGAATAAAAGTAACCATTGAAAGGTCTTACCTATTTACAATTTCTTGCACTGTGTCCATGTTTTTTACAAGCATAACAAGTCTTGTTTATCAAATTTCCCACATCCTTGGGTGGTTCAGTTTTAGCTTCTATACGATTTCCAAACTTCTTAGCTTCTGTAGATTCTTCTGATGATTTCTTTCTTGCTCGCATGTCATTGATCTGATTTTGTGCTTCATTGAACCCAATACCGCTGGTGTCTCCTTTAATCTTCTATGCATACAATTGTGACTCTATAAGATCCTTTCTTGTGTGCAATTTGTCAATGTGGTTCTTTGCCTTATTTAATTCAGATTCCATCTATTTCTTAATGTTCTCTAACTCCAAGATTTTCATGTTTTCTTGTCTTAGTTCTTCATTTAACTGCTTGTTCTCTTTGACCTATTCTTCATAGGCTTCTTGATTGTTGAGTATTTTTTCATCCAACTCTTCAATCTTATCTTTTAGAGATGTGTTCTCCTCATTTAGCTTTTTGACCATTTTTCCCAAATCACTTGTGGAACAGTCTTTCAAATCTTTTCTCAACTTTTTAATGACTGCATGAGAATCACTAACCTTTTCTTTTAGTTCTTCAATTTATTTTTCAGATCTGTCAAGGTCTTCAAGAGATGCTTCAAGATTATTTTTTAGATGTTTCATTTCTCCCTTATCCATGATCTCCTCAAGTGGTTAAACTTATCTTTAGAGGACCAGATCTCTGATACCAATTGTTAGGAATGGGAATACTGAGAGGGGGGGTGAATGAGTGTTATATACTTTCTTACTTTTCTTTATAATTTGAAACTTAACTCAATTTATTAGTTACTAAAATGAACATCAAAGCAAGTAACATAAATATTCATAACACATGGCACCAAATATGATTACGGGGAAACCCAAATAGGTAAAAACCTAGGTGGGAATTGACACCCACTAAGAACTGCACTAGTGTTTTGTGATACTTGTTAGAAGATCTTACAACCCTATTAGGAGTTGATCTTTATAATGCTTTAGTATAGTGACCTAGTCAAGGGTCAGACCCTATTAGGAGTCTTTTATAATTAACCTTGTTAGAGGTGGGGACACACTATCCTAGAGCTCATTGCTCAAGTGGTGAAGGCTACAACCTTCTGGATATCAGATACATGCGATATCTACAAGGTGAACTGGTGTAGTGACACTTCTTGTCTGATTAGTTCCTTTGGTGCGCTGATGCTTTATCCTCTTGTAAAGCTCTAACACATTCTATCTGTTCTTTGCATACTTCTCCTCTACTTATGCAAACTCTATTTCTCATACCATACCAAATTACAAGGGCGCATGTCTTATTTATATGTGCATACAAAATTATTTACTAGGTCGACCCTTTAACCTATTAAATACAACACTTCCAATTGAATTGGCTCAAGTGTGTTTACATACAATTAAATTAACATCTCTATGACCTAAATACAATAGGCACATAGCCTTTACAAAACAAACTTATAAGCGCTAATCAAAATGAAAACAGTCGGCTCCATGTTCTGTCATGTTTTGTTGCTTATTGTCTGTGCCACTTCATTTGACTGTAACTTCCTCATGTTGAATCATACCATCATGTGTTCTTAGACTTAGCATGAATACATACTTAGAAGCTTAAATTCTAGGGTGCATGTCATAACTTTGTCATATGCACGTGTGTTGATGCTCTGATCACTTGGTGCTCTGCTGTCTGTCTAGTCTTCCATACTTAGCCATATTTCTAATCTTCTATATTATGAATTGACTCCAAAACTTCATATGACTTTGTTTCCATAATGGCAAGACTAAATACAGTCATATGCATCATTATAGTCAACTTTCCAACACTACTCTGATACCACTTGATGAATGGAGCTCCCCTTATCAACAAAAAAAAAAAGCGCTACCCCCACCAAGGTTTGACCCCTTTTCTGAGCCTCTAAAGCCTTCAAAATTGAGTTCAAAGTTTTTGTACCCTTCTGCCAAAACCAAATTTTTTAATACATTCAAAACTAGACTTGATCTAGGAATGAAACTTTACTAGTAGGTTGATATAATCAAAGTGAACCTCTAGGGAAGAAATTAGAACATTTTGAGCTCAAACAAACAACTTACTAAAATAGTAAAATTCTAGAAATAGTAACTCTACACAAAGATAGCCCTTATTGACAATCCATAGTAACTGTGCACAAAGATAACCCTTATTGACAAACCAGACAATATTTTTGGGTGATGCAAGAATGCCCTTACACCTAGGATGCTCCTGCATCATTTTTTCTATTAGGCGATGATAAGATCAAGAGAAGCACTTTGAGCATTTTGTTGTTATCGAGCACCACCTTGAGGGTTTTATTTTTTCTCATGTGTAATATTTTCAAATTTTTCTTATTTGGTTGTCACAAAGAGGTCTTTGTTGTCTCTTTCATTTTTGGGGATTATTTGTATCTAATTTGACATAAAATTAATAAAAAATACTTAAATTAATTAAAAACCCTACTTTAATTAAAATGCAAATAAAAACAATCAAAACAATGAATTCTTACCTGTTCAACGATGTCCCATGGTTACAAATTGATCAAAACTCTATAAAAAATGCAATTTGAAGTGGAAAAAGCACAAGTTATGACTTTTTTTGGACACTGTAACTCATTGTTATGCCATTTTTAATAGTATAAATGGAATCAAAATGCAGGTTTGAGGAAAATATAAAGTTCCTCATAACTCATGCATGTTATGGGGAAGCTTTAGTTCTTTATAACTTGCACAGGTTATGAGGAAATTTTAATATTTTTTGTTGAATTTTTTTCAAACTCATTCCTACCAAGCTAATGTATTTTTAAATTTAAATAACCTACACATGTTATGTAAAATTTTGATTTTTTTTTCATGTGGCAACATTTTTTACCAACAACTTGGTGCGCCACTTACTCATGAAATTTGAGTTTTGTCTCTTGGTGTAGACTTGTGTAGTTGTATTTTTTAGGATTTACTTGTTGACATTGGGTATCATTAAGTTAGAGTTGAGATCGAGTCTAGATGTACCCTTGTAGGTTTTTTTTTAGGTTACTCTTTGGGCTTAGATGGATTTTTAAAACATGTGGGGCACATTTATATGTCATTGTTAGATGTTCTTTATTCATTATTTTTTTATGAGACACATTGTACACTGTATTCTACACATCCTAGAGTTAATAAGGTGCATTCTGACCTTAGATAGTTACAATTTTGGGTAGGGATGAAATGTGATGTTGTTAATTTTATAGCTAGATGTTTTGTGAGTGTAAAGGATTAAATATGGAACATTGACATCTAATAGGTCTTCTTTAGGAATATTCCATTTCGGAATGAAAGTTGGACACTATATGTATTGATTTTAATATCAGGTTATCTATGTGATCACAATTTCATGATTCTATTATGGTTACTATGGAAAATTTTTCCAAGCTGGCTCACTTTGCTCCCATGAGTGTTTCTTATAATACTAGTTCAGTAGAACATGTGTTCATGGAAGATATATTTTAGTTGCATGGGATATCTCATAGGATTATTTTGGATAGACATCTTGTATTTACTTTTGCACTATGGACATCTCTCTATCATTCTTTAGAGACATAAATTACTTTTAGCTTAGCATATCACCCCAAGACCAATGACTATATACAATGAGTAAGTCATACTATTCAGAGCATGCTTTTACATGTATGTAATGGATGAACAATCAAGATGGGAGAACTATTTTCACCTGGTTGAGATCTCCTATAATAATTATAACATTGTTCTCTTGATATATCTCCTTTTCAATTCTTATATAGTTGTGTATTTCATACACCATTGAGTTGGGGGTAAAAGTATAAACATGTGTCATACTTTAGGAGAATTGAGTAGTTTCGACCTTGACTGAAAATGGTTTATTTGAAACTATTCAGACCAAATATGTGTGGGAACCAAGTGGTGCAATGCATCATTGACATGGAAAGCAAGTTTTGGCTGAAAGTGGTTCAACCAAAATATGTTCGGCCATACTAGTTTCACTAGAACCCAAAAAACTATATAAGCTGAAAGAGGTTTTAGTGGCTCATTTTCAGTGTGGTGGCTTGCAACTTCATAGACCGGGACGAGAGCTTAGGTTATCTTCAGCTAAAAATGGCAGGGTTTTTTTTTCAATTTTTTTGTTTTTAATGTAGTTTTTATAATTTAATGTTTGTTTTTATGGTTTTTAATGTTTTAATTAGTTAGTTTATATTTTAAATTTTTAATTGTAATTTTCATTTAAAGATTTAGGAAAATAACCATTTTGTCTACATTATCTACTTTATTTTCTTCTCAAAAATTATAATTTTTTTTAAATCAAACAAAAATTGACCAAAAACATTAGAAAAACCATAAAGCATAATTTTTGTAAATTTACATAAGGAAACTACACATTTAAATTTTGTTATCATGCATTTGAAATATGTTTCAAACCATTCATTAACTATTTCTATGTCTGCATGCTCTACGTTTTTGCTTCCATATTTTCACATCCACAATAATTCGTTGAGGACAAAGTTCTAAGAAATAAACAAAAAAAATTTGGGCTACCCATTTCTTATCATTTCAAATCAAGGTTTCCATAATCGATTCTAGATATCTTTAGTCAAACAATAACATTAGCAAGTTTCACTATAAGAATTTATCATCCTTTATCTAGGAACTTACGATAAATATTGCCAAGTTTAGTTTCATCATAGTTAGAAACATCCTCTCTTATTGAATTTCTTTCTATCATCCTTTGACAGATTTTTTTTTTATTTTTTAAGAAAATACCAATAAAACCTATAACATGACTCTAATGCACACCTCCTCCCATTTCTTTGTTCAGAAACACTTATCCCTCAAACTATGATGACAAATTTAGGAAACCTATATTAATTTTTATCAATAACAACTAGGGGTAAGTGTACAACTTATAACATAGTTTCTCATATGACATAGTTGCCCATATGCCATAGTATTAATTCTTGTTATAGATTCTTCTAAATTATCTCTTTAAAAATCTTATACACTCACAAGGGTTCCTTTTTCAAGACTTCTACACAAAATTATATGGATATCCTTTGTGATTTTTTTGTTATATATCTCTAAAAACATCATTGATCACTCCCTTTGAATAATATATTATTTATATCACTATACCTTCTCTTTCACTATAGCACAATATAATACCATAGTTTTAGACACCCACTTAGGTTATTTGGTGGGAACTAATTAAGGTAGTACTTGAGTTACAAACACTTATTTTCTAAAAATACTGGTGCATATATAGGTTAGAAGTTTTTGTGTAGTAAGAGCACCTAAACAAAGGACACGATGAGTGACTATACCTTAGGAATTAGTATTTAACACAATTTTAAAGTTTTTTGAAGATTCATATAGACCTCATATTATATTTTATTAACCTTAAATATTCTACAAACTTCATCAAATCTAAATAAACTACATCTTCACGTAATATATTTCATTCAATAATAACAACATTTTATGTTTTCATATCTAGTCTAGTCATGCTTAGTATAGATAATTTAAATTACCACTCTATATAATTATTAATTGTATAATATGATTATTTAATTGCATAATGTAACGGATGAGTATTCTTATGGCTTACTATTTAAGTAGATGACGCATTCTTTATGTCATTTTATTTCTTTAAATTGAAATGACTATAGTTTGACACTTTCTATTTGTACATAATTATTACCTTTTAGGTTCATTTTCTTATTTTTTTTCATCAGGTTATACATATGATTATCTTTTTTTCTATCAAACATATTGATAAATATGAACTAAACTTTATTTTATGCTCTATTCAATAGGTTTATAAATGTGGTTTGTGTACATGTTTATATATGCTTAAATTATAAATGTCATTCCTTAGGATCATTTGTTAAATGTATATTGAATATGTCATGAACTAGATTAACTTAATTTATGATTTATTTTATCTAGATATGTTACCTTGATCTACAAGTTATGTATACATAGTTAAACCTAGTGAAA